>JAECWS010000093.1:1200000-1800000 GCA_018150905.1 Drosophila ambigua | reverse complement strand
GAATTATGTGTAGTTGTTTTTTTATTATTATTATTATTATTAAATCTCTTTTCCAATAATTCTAATGCCATGTTATAGTTGCCATCCGAAAGTTCTAATGATCGAATTGTCTTCAACGCCGAATCACGCAAGCAAGATCGCAGATGCTGAACCTTTTCAATATTGGGTAGGTCCGGATGATTGTCAATAATGGTAACAAACATAGAATAAAAATCTGACCAGTTTGCATACCCTCCGCCAAACGTTGGCAATTGCAAAGGCGGCAGGGACTGTCCACGGCGAGCTGGAGGCTGCGAACAGGCAAATCCAGCAGTTGCATTTGTTCCAGCCAACGTGGAATGAGAAGACATCTGATCGCTAGTCCGGGCAATTTCACGACAAATTGACGGCTTCAACTCTCGGAAAAGTGTTTAAAACTTGTCGCGCAATCCACTGCTAAATTTTCGACAATCCAATTCTTCAAGCTCGTTCTGCACGGTTTTGAACGTGCCCTGCAGCTCCTCGATCTCCTCCAACCTTACCACGAGCATGACTACTATATGCAAGCTGACAATTCATTCTCCCAAGTGGCACTCAATCTTTTGAGGCCTTCGCACAATTCCGATGCCTTCCGCTTCAGAAAAATCACCCTGTTTTCCGCAGCGGTAGTTATACTGCCGTTTGAACCATCCAACTCCATAGCAGCGACGGCGTTAGAAAAACGTTTCTAGCGGGAAGATGAACAACAAAGAGTACAGCGCAAGTGACGGGAACGAGCACCACAAACAAAACGTATATGCTTATATGCAAGAGCGGCTGGTGTATATATATGTGGTCGATGACACTTGAAGCCGCGGGCAAACGACAATAACGAACAATGAGAAATGAGAAATATATGGCAATGTTTGAATGTTTAATTGTAGTTTGTGATTGCACGAATATATTAACTAATGCACAATCACGTCGGGGTCACGAAATGTTTGGCTATTAAGAGTTTTTAATAGCCGTTGAAACTCGTTTGACTTTAAGAAAAAGTTCTAGCGTTTCAATGAGAAATGTACAATTAATTTTTATTGGGAATTAAAGTAAGTAATTTAAAGTAATTAAAGTAATAAAGCGATGCGATTGATACGAATATTATCTCGCAACTGGCTAGAAGGGCACATGGGTCGACTTGCCAGCGCCCTATGCAGCAAGTGTTAAAAGAGAGCGAAAACGAGCGATGAAAGGAGAGCAGATCGGGGCAGATGCTAAGCCGAGCATGAACGTCATATGGAACGCGAGAGACCAGCTTAGATGCTGCAACTGCAACAATAAAGCGAAGAAGGCGAGATAAAATGAAAGAGCGGCCGCTGCCGTGCATAACATAGGCTGATTAACAGTGATTGGTACAGTGCAAATAATGAACATAATTAAATAATATTTAGGCTGCTTGACCCGACAGATATCCTTTCAGTTTGACTATGTATTAGCTATTAACAACTTGCTATGTGAAATGTGATCCGATTTTGAATATGATTTAAATGTGTTAATTCTTATAAGACGGAAATTTCTACTATGAATATAATTGTTAAATGTTTTCAGAAAGAAGAAAGTTTTTTTCCAGAAAGAAGGAGCGCGGCGCAGAAATATGGAGTGGGAGTCGGTCACGGGAATTTGCTTTGCGTTTTTTTTTTTTGTCTTTACCTGCAAATCGTGGATGCCACCAATTTGAGCGAACTTTATTTATGTACTTGTTTCAGTGTAATATCACAGGATTCTGAAATCTAATTGCTCTACCTTTTATAGGTTTTCGAAACGGAAATATTTTTTCTTGCCGGAATGAAAAGTATTGGGCTCTTCATAAAACAAACCGAGTACACAGTTAATACTAGAATTATGTGTAGTTGTTTTTTTAAAGACTTTTTTAAAATCTAGTAGTTTTTTAATGTTTTTTCAGAGGTATTTCTTCTATTTTTCACATAACTTAAGTATCTGATATCTGGTTGCATAGAACTTTGTAGTTCTGAAAAGCTGACAAATGCAGCTATAAGTCTGACCCAGACCCTTTGTATCGCTTTCAAATTAAAATAATTTTTGCTCTTTGTTTTTTTTTTTTGCGAAATTTTGACTTTAAAAACTCGGGAAAAGTCGAAAAAAATAATTCTTGCCCAACATTTTTGGTATTGTTCATTAAAATCTATGGATAAAAGGTGGAGCTAAAATTCGTTAACCAAACCTCAAAAGTGAAAAATAGATAAAAAATACTTTTTTTTGGAAGGTTGTGGGACCAACGGGCCAATTGGAAACAAAGCAAACTAAAAGGGGGTTGAATTTTTGGGTAAAATAACCGCAAAAAAATGATGAAATTTGAATTTGAAAGCTTAATATCTTCCAGGCGTTGCGCTGCAGATGTCTGGGTATGATTTATAGTTGCATTAGGCACCTTTTTAGAACTGCAAAGTTCCATGCAACCAGATGTAAGATACTTAAGTTATGTAAACAAAAAAGCATTAATTTCAGGTAAAATTATTTTTGAGTTGTTTTGGTCAAACGGATCCAAATTTACCACTTATCCATAGATTTTAATTAGCAATACCATAAACGACGCATAATTAATGAGTCTATCTAACCAAAAATGTTCCCCCTCGGAGAACTACCATCTTGCCGCGATGAGGGGGCTTAGTAAGCGTAAGGAACTCAAGAGCTTTACCGGCGGTAGCGTAATGCTGCCAGAAGGGCCACCCAAGCCGGGCAGGTCATGGGGGAGCGCCGAAGCTAAAAGTAGTTCACCCTGGCGGTAGGGATAAAACGCATCCGTTATGGGGGAATGTCCGATAACGAAAAAACAGTTAAGAAGTCGGAGACCCAGTACCGGCGGTTATTGGGGGGGGGGCGAGCGCAGGCCCCCGGCGTCGATATCCTGTGACTGCAGGAAACCCGAGATGGCAGTGGAGTGCTTGGCTGCCAAATCGCGTAATGCCACAAGCAACAGAAGGATCCGCAGACAGAAAGGGACGATAGAGGATCTGGAACCGGGAACCACAGACGGAAGCTTCGTCTTCACTGGTCCCTCAGTGTCGGAGGCAGAGTTGGCTACCGCCTTCTCTCGACTCGGATACAACGAGGAGCCGCAGAAGGCGGAGCCACAAGTCACGGCTCCCAACATCCAGGTCGACTCGGGTCCACTACCTGTGACAGATTAGAAGACGGAGGCTGAGACCCTACGCAAACGGCTGTCGGGATGCAGGGCATCGGCAAAATACCTCCGTGGTATTAGCCAAAGACCCCCCGATACGCTGACGGCGAGGGAAAGGAGCCTCAAGAAGAAGCACGAGCAAAACGTGCGGAGGTACGAGCGGCTTAACGGAGTCGCTCCTACCAACGGAGACAAAGCCCCCCCCAAGCGCACACGCGGCGGTGACTGAGGACCCCAAACCGTCGACTTCAGCGTCAGCATCAGCTGGCACGAAGACGAAGGTGGACCAACCCTCAAAGTCATCGTCTGCGAACGCGCGAGGGAGAAAGGGGAAAAAGTTGTCCGGGAAGCAGAGGGGGAAGACCACACCTCTGACGCAGAACACGGCGAGTGCCAAGGCACCACCAACGCCCTCTGTACAGAAGGCACCGGTGGAACCGACTGGTCGAGATCCAAGGTTCAAGCGACAGAGAACGGACAACTCCACAAAAGCTTCCGAGTCGAAGAAGGCGAAACCAGATGACATTCTGGCCAGCCTAGGATCGCCGGCCGAGCTGCAGGTAGCCATCATCGACCAAAGTCACCCAGAGGGGAAGATATCGGACGTCAATTGGCTGAAGGCAGAATCGGAGATCCTGACCGCCATGAAGGATGCCATTGTGCGCGCAGATAACCCGTTTGTCTGCGAGTTCAAGGGTATCAAGTGGTATAAGGGAGCCAAAGCAGTGGCCTGTGGCAATGCAGAAACTCTTGAGTTTCTCAAAACCACGGTCCAAGGTTTTGGTGAACTTTGGCCAGGAGCGGCACTCCGCGTGGTCCCGACGGATCAGATTCCCAGGAGAACGATCATGAAGGTATGGATTCCTCCCCCGATTAAGGCGGATGAGGACACACTCGTTCTGATCAAGGCACAGAACCGGATCCTGGAGACATCTGACTGGACCATCACAAGAGCGATAGCGCGAGACAAGGGGAACGGCCAGGAACTCTGGATCAGCATTGGTCAAGAAAGCCTGGCCAAACTCCTTGCAACGGACTGCCGCATATCCTTTGGTATGGGCACCCTGGCGGTACCGCGACACCCCAGGTCCGCTGAATAGCATGAAGGTGGTGCAGATTAATCTGCATCACTCAAGTGTACCATCGGCGGACCTGCTGCGGTTTATGGAGGAGAAGGCGGTGGACGTGGCCCTCATCCAAGAGCCCTGGATCGTAAGTGAAAGGGTTCGGGGACTGAACGGTCGCGGATACCGCCTTCTCATGCCACACCCCGCGGGTAAGCCAAGAACCTGTATCGTGGTAAGGAACGAGCTTAATGTTCTGTTTTCTTCCAGGTACAGCACTCCGGACCTAACGGTGGCACCATGTGAGAGGGAGGACGGGAAAAACCTATACCTAGCCTCTGCATACCTGCCGTACGAAGAGGAAGACCCACCTTCGGAGGATGTCAGGGCCCTGATCCACCAAGCGCGGAGGGAGGGACTTGATAATGTCTTAGGCTGTGACGCGAATGCCCATCACTCCCTCTGGGGAAGTACGGGCACAAATTCTAGAGGAGAGTCGCTGTTCGAGTACATTCTGTCCACAAATCTTGTTGTGTGCAACCGGGGAGACCACCCCACCTTCCGTGACAGGAACCGTGCAGAGGTTATAGATATAACACTGGCCTCGAATAGCGACTCCCTTACCATCGATGACTGGCACGTGTCCAGTGAGTGTTCCTTTTCGGACCACTACAGGATAGTGTACAGCATCAAATGGAACAAGGAGAGGCCCAAGGCCTACCGCAATCCCAAGCGGACAGACTGGAACCGCTTCTCCGCAACCGTACAGAAGGTGCTGCCTAACCCACCGGAAGGGGAATAATTCAAACGGAAGCACTAGAAAAAGCTACGCAGACCGTCACTAATGCTCTACAGATGTCGTTTCTCAAATCCTGCCCGATCAGCCGACCCCCAAAGTCCAATCACAACCCGTGGTGGACACGGGAGTTGAGCGAAGTCAGAAAGGAATCGAGGAAACTCTTCAATAAAGCAAAAGTGACAAACACAGGAAAGTTGGGACGAGTATCGCCGCAGCTTCAATACCTACAAAAACACCTGTAGGAGGGCGAAAAGGGAATCATGGGCAGCCTTCTGCGATGCCATAGATGGTACCACTGAGGCCTCAAGGCTTCGACGCGTACTGTCGAAGGCACCCACCACACCAGGCCTGCTCCGCAGCCAGGGCGGTACCTTCGCAGAGAGCAGCCAAGAATCCCTGGAGCTCCTCATAAGTACTCACTTCCCGGGTTGCTCAGATGTCACCGGTGACGAATCCAACGCCACCAACGACACTGAGGATCATCCAGGAGAGGAAATCGAGGATCTCATACGAAATATAATGGCACCAGACAAGATTATCTGGGCCATTAAATCATTCAGTCCCTACAAGTCACCGGGACCGGATGATATCCGACCAGCCATGCTGCAAGCAACTTGCCTGCACCTACTACCATGGCTGAAGAAAATATTCGAAGGTTGCCTCCTAACTGGGTACGTCCCCCATGGGTGGAGGGAGGTGAGATTGGTCTTCATCCCCAAGGCCGGGAAGATAAACCACATCTCCCCAAAGGACTAGAGACCCATCAGTCTGTCGTCATTTTTGCTTAAAACGATGGAGCGACTAATGGATCTATATATAAGAACCAAGCTAGACAAACCAGTGTTCAGTGGAGCTCAGCACGCCTACCTCAAAGGTAGATCAGTTGAGACCGCACTACACGAAGTTGTTGTGCATATCGAAAAGAATCTAAGCTATAAGGAATATGCCTTGGCGGCCTTTCTAGATATAGAAGGGGCCTTCAACAACGTCAGGATCGAGTCAATAACGGCCGCACTGGCCAAGATTGGTACACACCCGACGGTAACCGGATGGCTAGACAGCGTTCTCAGGAGCAGAACGATAAGCGCCAATCTAGGCTCCTCCTCGTCAAGAAAGACGGTCACACGAGGTACTCCGCAAGGGGGAGCTATATCCCCTCTCCTGTGGAACCTGGTCCTCAACGACCTCCTTCTTCAGCTGGGGAGGAGCGGATATAAGGTTACGGCCTATGCAGACGATCTAGTAATACTGGTAACGGGTAAATTTCTGCCCACAATCAGTGACCTTCTAGAATCTGCACTGGGCACTACCGCCAGCTGGGCACGCCAGAACGGTTTGGGGGTCAATCCTCAAAAAACAGAACTGGTGCTGTTCTCACGAAGATATAAGATACCGAGTGTCAAACTACCAGCAATCGGTGGAACGACACTCGAGCTATTGAGCGAAGCCAAGTATCTTGGTGTCATCCTTGACTCCAAACTCTCCTGGAAGAGAAACACGGAGGAAAGGAAGAAAAATGCAATGGCAGCTTTCTACACCTGTAGGAAGACTTTTGGACGAACATGGGGCTTACAGCCGCACATCATCCATTGGATGTATACAGCGGTAATAAGACCCATCCTGACATACGGAGGCATGGTATGGTGGGAAGCGGTTAACACCAAATCCCACCTGGAGAACCTCCGTAGAGTCCAACGGACAGCATGCCTTGGGGTCACCGGATCTCTCAAATCCACCCCACAGGCAGCTCTAGACACCATGTTAGGCCTGGAACCGATAGACCTTCATCTTAAGTGCAAGGCTGAGACGAGTGCCGCTAGGCTATTAGCCGCGCAGTTCTTCAAGCCATCGCCTTATGGCCACGCCACTATACTCCGTATGGAAGATAGTGCAACGGCCAGGTGGAGTGACTACTGTGTCTCAGAGTTCTCATGGAAAAGAAACTTTAAAGGACACATACCGGATAGGGAGAAATGGAAGAGTAACACTGTCCTGGGGCAGAACGAGCTCTCCATTTTCACCGACGGGTCAAAGACGGCCGAAGGGACAGGAGCTGGAATCTTCTCCGAAGAACTAGCAACCAACATATCCCTAAGATTACCAGACTGGTGCAGTGTATTCCAGGCGGAGATATATGCAGTATGGCAAGCGGCAAAGTTGGTATACACCTTGGAGATACCTCCGAGGAACATAGCAATCTGCGTTGACAGTCAAGCTGCCATCAAAGCCCTGGTATCCTGCAAGACCACAAGCAGACTCGTACGTGATACGGTGGACGCACTAAACCAGATCAGCGCGCACTCAATCACACTCACGTGGGTTCCCGGTCACACCGACATAGCGGGCAACGAGAGTGCGGACGAGTGTGCCAGAACTGGATCGGCCAAGCCAATGGCGGACGCAGTCAGCGACATAAGGAGACCACTACGAGACATCATCTCGCAGATGATGGGCCGAGCCAGAACGAGATCGGTGGAACACCACACCCAACTGTGAGATCTCTCGCTCGCTTTGGCCCCACTATGACCTTAAACGCACCAAGACTCTCCTAAGCTTCAGGAAGAGTCGGGTGCGAGCACTGACGGGAGTTATAACGGGGCACTGTGTCATCGGCCGCATGGCCACAAGGTACAGACTGCCCCACCATGACTTCTGCCGCTGCAGGGACGAGGAGGAAATAGAGAGCATCCAGCACCTTCTCTGCAACTGTCCTGCACTCATGGGGAGGCGTCACCGAATACTCGGTGGCGCCTTCTACGAAGATCTGGACAGCCTGGCAAACATGCCTCTAGAGAAACTGGTGCTCTTTATAGAGGCCTCGGGATGGTTCGCGAAACCTCCCTAGGCACCGGACAATATCCCGTGACGAGTGTGGGCATCACAATGGGCAGACTTGCCTCCGAGTGACCTCGACTTCAGTCGAGCAGCCCTATAAACCTAACCTAACCTAACCTAAGCAAAAATGTTGGACAAATTTTTTTTTTTTTTTATTTCCCGAGTTTGAAAATTAAAATTTCGAAAAAATATACCACAAAAAATGACGAAATTTGAATTTGAAAGCTTAATATCTTTCAGGCGTTAAGCTTCAGATACAAAGAGTCTGAGTCGAATTTGTAGCTGCATTTGTCAGCTTTTTAGAACTTCAAAGTTCTATGCAACGAGATATAAGATACTTAAGTTATGTGAAAACTAGAAGCACTACCTCTGAAAAAAACCATGAAAAAAATACCAGATTTAAAAAATTCTTTTTAAAAAAATGACACCTTACAAAAAATAATAACGTACTACGAAAATTTGTAAATTCCGAAATCTATCACATGAAGTCATTTTATTTTAAGGTGGAATAAGTCAACAAATTGCGCCATTAGTTAATGTTCTAATAAGTGCAAAGAATTAAATCGCATATTTTGAAAGTAATTTTTCCAAGTGAAACAGCGAAGCCCACCACGACCTTTTTCGGCCAAATATAAATTTTATATTATTCCGGTTTGTTCAAAGTGACCGCCACGATGTACACTGCTGCTCCGAGGATCTATCGATACGAGTTTTTCATGTGTCGTGTGCCCGTCTCCATACATTTTTCTGTACACATTATTATCCTACTCAATAAATAACTGAGACACGGTTATTTTTCTCGGCTCCGTACCGCACATTAATGACAACACGAGACAGTGACATTGACAGTGAGTTGGAAGAGTTATTAGCTAGACACGAAATACATGGTAGACCAAAGCACTAACCATACAGTATGGTTAGTGACCAAAGCGAAGAATAAAAATGGATCACGCTGACGTTCAGAACATTGTAGAAAGGGCTGTCGCCACAGCTTAAGCGGCACAGAGCACTGAACTAAGTAGAATAAAATTAGAGTTACAGGCCGCCTTAGACGCGCAGAACGTGCAAATTAAGCAGTAAGTAGAAAAATATCAGGGGAGGTCCCCAAAATATAAGTATTTCAGGATATTCAAATTACAAGTTCAGACTGCAGTGAGCCACTCGATGCTGTTAAATCACTACCTGAGTTTAACGGAGCACCGGAAAAGTATGTCTCTTGGCGAAAAGCGGCAGAGGCCTCATATCAGATTTATAAACGATTTCCAGACAGCTCTAGACACTACCAGGTTGTAACTATAATCAGGAACAAAATTACAGGAACGGCGGATTCTGTCCTGGCATCATTTAATACGGTTCTTAACTTTGAAGCAATTATTAGCAGATTGGACTTCACAAATGCGGACAAACGCCCGCTGCATTTGATAGAGCAGGAGCTGTCATGCCTGCGCCAAGGTAACATGACAATACTCCAATATTACGATGAGTTAAAAAAAAAAACTCTCCTTACAAATAAAACGGTCATGACGTACGAGAAGGAGAAGGAGGGAAGAGAAGGAACCTCAAAAACGTTCTGTTTGCAGCTCATCCGCCTGATTTGCCATCTGCGTTGGCGTTGGCTCAGGAAGTAGAATCAAGCCACGAGCCTTTGCGGCTAACTATGCAAAGAGCATTGAGGAGAAGGCAGTCAGAAACGGGAAAAGGGTTCAGGCTAACAGGCCCAAGCAGAATAGTCATCAGGGTAATCAGGAAAAGGCCCCTTTTTTCTCCAGACAAGTTGATGATCATCGTCAGTCTATCCAAAATCAGGGAAACCAGCCGTAGCGAAACCAAGGCGAACCGATGGATGTAGACCCATCTTCATCGAAACTTCGACAGCCTACAAGTTACCAGAAAAATCAAAGTGCCCTGTTGCGACAAAACAACTCCGAGTGTGTATCCGGACAGAGGCGTCAGAGGGTTAATAATCTAACCCATGAAAGCCGTGGCACATATCCGACAGCCTACAATGCCGTAGCTGAAGAAGCCGTCGCAGAAATCGACGCAGAAGGAAGCTACGAAAGCGAGTTGGTGAATTTTTTAGAGCGCGCTCCCGGCTACCGTTTGTCGAGCGGAAGCTGGCTGGGCGAACACTAAGATTCTTGGTTGACACAGGAGCGGCTAAAAACTACGTCAAACCCGGAAAGGAGTTACGGGCGTGGTACCAGTCGAATCCCCTTTCACTGAAAGCTCAGTACACGGTTCAAACGAAATTAAACAGAAATGTCTGATCAATATTTTTTGGGAAAACGTCCCCATTTTTCTTGTTGAATACGCTGACGCTGTTTGACGGTATCATAGGCTTTGATTTGCTAACGCAGGTTGGTGCAAAGTTAGACACAGAAATGAACAAGATAAACTATGGTACAACGTCTGAAAGCCTGACGTACCACACCTGCGAAGACGTTAACTTTACAAACGTCAACGACATTCAGGTACCCAATGCCGTAAAAGCATCTTTTAAAAAGATGATTCTCAACAGAACCAATGCTTTCACAGGCACAACCGAACTGCTACCGTTTAACACTACGGTCGTGGCAGCTATCCGCACCGAGAACAACGAGCCCATCTACTCTAAGCTATATCCGCATCCCTTGGGAGTAGCAGAGTTTGTCAGTTACGAAATAAAATCGTTGCTTAATAACAAAATTATAAGGCCTTCAAGATCGCCTTATAACAATCCGACCTGGGTCGTAGATAAAAAAGGCCGCGATGAATTCGGTAATAAAAACAAACGTCTGGTTATTGATTTTAGAAAGTTAAACGAAAAAACTGTAGCCGATAGATACCCGATACCCAACATTTCCATGATTTGGTCGAACTTGGGAAACGCCAGGTATTTTACAACTTTAGATCTCAAGTCAGGGTACCACCAGATAGTCCTGGCAGAACGAGATCATGAAAAAACGTAATTTTCGGTAAATGGCGGCAAATATGAGTTTTGTCGGTTACCGTTTGGCTTAAAAAACGCCGGGAGCATATACCAAAGAACGATTGATGACGTTTTGCGCAAGCAAATAGGCAAGACTTGTTATGTTTACGTTGACGACGTAATCATTTTCTCCGGGAATGAAACAGATCATGTTAGCCACATAGATTGGGTACTTAAAAGTTTAATTGAAGCCAACATGAAGGTGTCTAGAGAAAAGTCAAAATTTTGTAAGACAAGTGTTGAGTATCTGGGCTTTAAAGTCACCAGAGGTGGAGCGAAAATAGACCCCGAAAAAGTCAAAGCCATTCAAGAATATGTTGAGCCAACAAGTTTGTTTGCTCTTAGATCTTTTTTAGGGTTGGCTAGCTATTACAGGTGTTTCGTAAAAGATTTCGCCTCGAGAAACGGCGAGAACGGCTCAGTTAGCAAACATATGTCAAAAAAAGTTCCCATTCATTTTAGCACAAAATAGCGCGAAACGTTTGAAAAAAATGAGAAACGTTTTGGCATCCGAAGATGTCATGCTTATGTATCCCGATTTTAAGAAGCCGTTTGATCTAACGACAGATGCTTCTGCATATGGAATTGGTGCGGTACTATCCCAAGCTGGTAGGCCTACAACAATGTTCTCAAGGACATTGAAGGACAATGAAAAAACTTTGCCACTAACGAAAGGGAGCTGTTAGCCATAGTATGGGCCTTAGGCAAGCTTCGGCAATATTTGTACGGCACTAAAGACATAAATATCTTTACCGATCACCAGCGTCTGACTTTTGCGGCATCCGACAGTAATCCAAACGCAAAAATCAAACGCTGTAAAGCGTTTATCGATGAGCATAACACCAAAATCCACTATAAGCCCGGTAAAGACAACCTTGTTGTAGATGCGCTTTCGCGACAAAACGTACACGCACTACTAGATGTACCAGAATCTGACGTAGCTACTATACATAGCGAGCAATTCTTGACTTATACGATCGAAACGGTTGAACGGTTAAGAATACATTTTTTTTAAACCCAACTTTAAAATTGGTTTTAAAAAATTGCTGTGTTAGCCCGGTTCTGTAATTGATGTTATGCTGATAAAATCGATAACACTACTCGACAAAGTCGAACTTTTTTTTTTCCCTCAAGGATCCAAACCGCCTTTTTTTGATAGATATGGGGCATTAAATTTTTTTAAAGAATTATGATTTTTTTTCTATGGCAGAACTTTTTTTTGAAGAATTTTTTAAGTCTGGTATTTTTTTTTAAGAGGTAGCGCTTCTTTTTTCACATAACTCTAGTATCTTACGTCAGATTGTAAAAACCTTTGCAATGCAAATATAATGATTTTTGTGCCATATTTTTTACGAAATTTTGATTAATAAAAACTCAGGAAAAGTCGAAAAAAAATTATATCCTGTGTCCTCTATTTTTTTGTATATAGGTGCATTAATTTGGCGTTGTTTAAGGTATCGCTCATTAAAATCTAAGAAGAGACTTTGGAGCTAAAATTCGTAAACCAAACCTAAAAAATGTAAAAAATTTACAAAAAATACCTTTTGGAAGGTTGCGGGCCCAACTGCCAATTGGGAACAAAGCAAACGAAAAAGGCTTGTACATTTGGTACGTGATCGTGATCGCAATTCCCAATTCCCTCTTTAAGAAAAAGTTCGTTTTGTTCCTTTAGGAAAAATCGTGTTGACTAGTGTAATCATACGTAGTGCTATCTTTTGTCATAGTCAATGAATCTTCTTATATTTGGGATATTTGTAACTACTTAACTACTTAGTTTATTGTAGTTTAATTCTATAAAAGCCTACCTTTTCTATAAGGCTGCCAGCTATATCGATGTCCCTCAAATAGTATGCCATTGTACGCTGCACATTGATTAGCACGAAAACCTTTAGATTTTGCTGGGCATGGAAAGTCATTGCATAGCTGATAGCGTTTATAGTAACCAAAACAGGCATCACTTATAAATTGATTTCCTGTCAACGATTTTCTGAAATTAATTGGTATATATATTAGTAGTAGTACATTACTAAATTTGTATTTGTTTGCTTTCCACTGCAGTACAAACTCAAGTGAACAACATGATACGGCTTAAAGTAAGATAAACATAATATTTGAGTAATTTTAACAAAGGACCTGCATAAGATGATTAATTTTGTTTAATTTAAGGAATTAAATTTATTTTTTGAACAATAACACTAGTCAACACGATTTTTCCTCAAGGAACAAAACCAACTTTTTATTAAAGATTTGGGGCTTAGAAATGGTTTGATGATATTTTTTTTTTTCTATGGCAGAACTTTTTTTGAAGAATTTTTGAAAACTGCTATTTTTTTTTTAAGCTTTTTTCAGAGGTAGCGCTTGTTTTTTTCACATAACTCTAGTATCTTTCATCTGAATGTTAAGAACTTTAATATTTTGAAAAGATAATTAAAACAGCTAGACGATAAGCCCAAACACTTTGTGATTTCAGCTTACCGTCTGGGAAATATAAAGCATTGAAATGCAAAAATGATGATTTTTGTGCGGTATTATTTACGAAATTTTGACTTTAAAAACTCAGGAAAAGTCGAAAAAAAATTATATCCTGTGTTCTCTATTTATTTGTGTAGAGGTGCATTAATTTGGCGTCGTTTAAGGTATCGCTCATTAAAATCTATGGAGAGACTTTGGAGCTAAAATTCGTACAGCAAACCTAAAACATGGAAAAAATTAACAAAAAATACCTTTTTAAAGGCTGCGGGCCCAACTGCCAATTATTTTCGACTTTTCCTGAGTTTTTAAAGTCAAAATTTCGTAAATAATACCGCACAAAAATCATAATTTTTGCATTTCAATGCTTTATATTTCCCAGACGGTAAGCTGAAATCACAAAGTGTTTGGGCTTATCGTCTAGCTGTTTTAATTATCTTTTCAAAATATTAAAGTTCTTAACATTCAGATGAAAGATACAAGAGTTATGTGAAAAAAACAAGCGCTACCTCTGAAAAAAGCTTAAAAAAAAATACCAGTTTTCAAAAATTCTTCAAAAAAAAGTTCTGCCATAGAAAAAAAACCATAATTCTTTAAAAAAATTTAAAGCCCCATATCTATCAGAAAAAGTCGGTTTGGATCCTTGAGAAAAAAAAAAGTTCGGTTTTGTCGAGTAGTGTAATTAAAACTATTTACCTTAGTAAAATGGCTATATGTGCACTGCTTTGAATGGCGTTTTTTTTCAACACCTATTTTCTTGATTTATTTTATATTTTTATTTGGTTAGCTGCTTATAACTACAAAACAAAAAGGCATAAACAAATTCCATATATATTTTTTTAATACCAAAAAAAAAAAGTTTTGTATGTTTCACATAGAAAATGGTTATATCAGCAAAAACATGTTTTGTATCAAAAAAAATTTCCAGAGAAAAACTATTAAGAAAAATGAACTCTGTTAATAATTAACAGAGTTGCCCTTATTCTCCTGAAGTTTCTGCAGCCTGCGGGGCATTGATCCTGCCAGGTTTTGTAGAGTTGATAATTCAATCTTGGCCCATTCTGCAAGGATAGAATTTTTTAAATCTTTCAAGGTATCGAACTGCCTTGTACAGGCATAAACTTTTGCTGCAAGGATGCCCCACAGATCCTCGATGGGATTTAAGTCCGGACTCATTGCCGGCCACTTCATCAATGGAATGTTGTAGGTCTCGAAAAAACCCATTGTAGCCCGGGCAACATGAATCGGTGCATTATCTTGCTGGAACGTCCATTGGTCACCATGTTAAGGCTCAGAAAATGCAAGAAGTTCACTATCTAATAGTTGAATATAGGCTTGAGCGTTCATTCGGCCATATACAAAACATATTGGAGACTTGCCTTTAGCACTAAAGGCAGCCCATATCATAAGCGCCATGGTTCCGCTTGTGACAAGTTGCTCGTGTATGACGCGGATCCTTCCACTATTTATGCTGGCCGTCTGGACCGTCTAAATTGAATTTTTTTTCATCACTAAAAATTATATTTTCAAATTCAACATCCCAGAACTTGTGTTTTTCATAAAAAGCCATGCGCGCATCTTTATGCCGTTTAGTCAAACGGGGTTTGCCAGCTTTGTTTTCGTATGTGAGGTTAAAATTTTCGCGCAAAATTTGGCTTACACGTTGCCTGGTGATTGTTAATCCGAGTTCTGCTTTGATTTTGTTGCAGCTCATCATGTCTTCGGTTGCTAACTGACGCATGTGCCGTTTTGTCCGGTTGCTGATGGTTGGCACTGGACAAAGGCGACGATTTATGCGGTAACCATCTGGATCTTTTAAAAATTTGGAAATAGTATTTTGATGTCGATTCATTAGTGAAGCGATTCGACCAGTTTTCATACCGGCTATTTTCATTCCCTTGATCCTTCCTTGTTCTTCCTCAGACAATTCAGTACCACGAGGCATTTTCAACTAAAACTGCAATTTTATGTAATATTTGCGATGGTTTGATGCAAAATTGAGTATTTACGTACTAAATCAATCCTCTTGTCACTTTTTCTGAAACGATGCTAACACAGCCGCTCTCAAAACATAAATAAACATTAATGCACATATAACCGTTTTCTACGTATAGCTCGACTTTAATCTCTTATTCAAGCTAACGGTACCACAGATGGAGTTCAAAGAAGACGAGAATTTATAGTAGCTGAGAATAAACATAAGAGATAAGAACTGCATATTCAAAACAAACAGGCAGCTATCACTTTTAAAGAAAAATTGAAAACAAATTTTGCACATATAGCCATTTTACTAAGGTAAATCAACAAAAAATCTAGAAAATCTGATAGATTTCGGGATTTAAAAATGTGTGTAGTACTTTATTATTTTTTTTATGGTGTCTTTTTTTTAAGAATTTTTAAAATCTGGTATTTTTTTTCTTGGTTTTTTTCAGAGGTAGTGCTTCTATTTTTCCCATAACTTAAGTAGCTTGTATCTGAAAAGCTGATAAATGCAGCTTAAAATCCTACCCAGGATCTTTGTATCTGAATCTTAACGCCTGAAAGATATTAAGCTTTCAAATTCAAATTTCATAATTTTTTAAGGAATATTTTTTTGAAATTTTGAATTTAAAAACTCGGAAAAAGCCATAATTAGGCGTCGGTGTATTGTTCATTTAAATCTATGGTGAAACGGTGGAGCTAAAATTCGTTAACCAAATCTCAAAAGTGCATTTGTCAGCTTTTTAGAACTGCAAAGTTCAATGCAACAAGATATAAGATACTAAAGTTATGTGAAACGAGAAGGAACGTGTGAGTCGCTTATGGGGACGCGACTCTACTTATACCCGTAATCAGTGTATACATTTGTAAGCATATCATTTTTTAGAATTCAAGAATAAAAAAAAAAATTTTTAATTTTACATTTTTTTTTCTACATCTGTTGTCTACATCTACATCTACAATGCATGTTTGACATATAACATGTAGATTATACATGTACCATTTAGATTCTACATCTCCTTCGCTAGGGGTTGCTCGCGCCCTGAACGCGGCAGAGAGTGCGAGCGAGAAAGAGAATGAGTGGTTGTTTTCTTGCAGGAGGGGGCGGGGGAACCAACTGAAATTTAATTTCTTCATTTTGGCTATAATTATGATCCGATCTGATTCAGATTCGGCAGTCTGGTAGATATGGGCATTCTCTACGATACTGCGTTTTTGAAATACAGTGTGATATCACATGAGTCTGGAAACCAAATTTGGTTGCCCTAGCTCTTATAGTCTCTGAGACGGGCAGAGGACGGACGGACAGACGGACGGACAGACGGACATGGCTATATCGACTCGGCTATTAATGCTGATCAAGAATATATATACTTTATAGGGTCGGAAACGTTTCCTTCTCTGCGTTGCACACATCCACTTTTACCCCTTAACTCTTTTTTGAGTACGGGTATAAAAAAGGAGCACTACCTCTAAACAAAAACTAAAAAAATATAGAAGATTTTAAAAAATTCTTAAAAAATAACTACATCATAAAAAAAAACATGCAGGGGTGCCACAGAAATCACTTCCGAAAATCACCTCAATTCCATTCCGCCGTGCCACACACCGATTTTTCAGCGGAATCAAAATCACTCACAATTTTTCCAGCGATTTGATTAAATACACCCATAAAACACACCCAAAACGATTGGAATCTTACTTTCCCATAAAGGTTATTCAATTGGTGATTAACACTCATCCAAATAATTTAACATTATACATGTTAAGTTAATAAAATAAGCATTTTAGTAAATCACTATTCAATCCGCTGACTGAATTTTCACTTAACGATTCCGCTCGCAATCCGCTGCAGAGCGAGGTGGCCACTTAGGGCGATTCGGACTTTCGAAGTTAATACAGTAATGCCACATTTTTTAAGTCGAATTCGGAGCAATATATTTTATATTAATTATACTGAAAGCATTCTGTTTTTCTGTTTTTATTAAGCATTACAAAAAATAGCTCATTGCAGTAAAACTTCCTTTTCGTCAAACGTGTGCATACTTTTTGTGCAAATTGTGAAAAAATTTGTAGTCATTTGTAGTTCTACCAGGTGGCATCGCTTCAAAATGCCAAAACAGAACTAACAAACCATTTCTACATATTACTGCCATTGCATTTATGTCAAAAATCCCTGTTCGGCTATGTGCAGACCCATGGCAGCACAAATAGAAGCATAGCGATCATTATACCAAAAACTGGTAATTTTAATGAACTAAATTAGCAGTAGTTTGAGAAGACAATCACAAAAACCACATGCGTATCGTATGAAGGCGAAAACGAGTCCGATGCGAATCTGAGAAGCCTGCTCTGTAAGGTTTGTATTCTAATATGTTGTCTCCGTAGTTCTTCGATGGCCAACAGTCTCGGTAGAAGCATTTTAATTAAGTTTCCCGTCAAATTCAGATGTATCTTTTCTTGAACAAATGATTGCTGACCTGCACGGAGACTTGCCAGACAACTGCTAGAGTTGCCGAGTACAGTGTTTTGTTTGACTCGCACGATATTGGCTGTTTTTTTTCTTTGAAATTATATAAGTACAGCTTTGAAAAATCAGCTATTTTATTTTAAGAAAGAAAAAACCAATTGTTTTGATATGATAAAATCAGTAAAACTGCAAAATGAGCCCCATTCGAAATGAGTTTTGAAAAGTGTCAACCCTAGCCTTAGTTCGAGTTTGGTTTGTGATAATGCTAAGAAAAATGAAATCGCTCGAAATTCTGTGGCACGGCGGAAATTTTAAAGCGGAAATCCTCTGCGCGGTTTTCAATTTCACTAGTGATTTCTGTGGCACCCCTGATAATTCGCTAAAAAATTTTAAACCCCGAAATCTATAAGAAAAAGTTATTTTTGGCAACAGCCTAATTCTAGTGTTTACTAGTGTTATCAGTGAAATTTCTTTTAATATCATGAGAAGTTTCACAGGTGATTTCATATAAGACATTTTTGGATGTGACATGAAGAGACATGCCACGAGTGATTTCACTCATGGGTTATACGTATAAGCCACCGGTAAAATCACTATAATATTCAGTGACAATTTCATATGAAGTTTCACGAGTGACAAAAGCGGACATTTCCATACAAATTTCATCTGGAGTTTCACCAGTGAGTCACGAGTGGCATAAGACAAGCCATGAGTGATTCACCGAATGAATCACGGCTGAAAAGTGACTTTTGGGTCTGCAAGGAAAATACACATGGGAATTTCTCTGAAGGCCAACGGGACAGTCGTACGCATTGCAACTGGTATAAGGGTCAGAATAAGACGGATTTTTTATACCTGTACTCAAAAAAGAGTTTTGTATTTTGTATTTGTGGTAAAAGTGGATGTGTGCACCGCAGAGAAGGAAACGTTTCCGCACCCATAAAGTATATGTCGGAGATGTATAATGAAGATGTATGAAAACTGATGAAAATGTAAACAGAAATGTATAGAGTTAAGAAACTATGTCAATAAAGGAAAACAGAAACTACGCAGTAATTAATCCGTTGTTCCTTCTATTCACATTAAAAGACGTTGGACGTTGATATGCAATGACTGCACCATCAAGTGGCCCATGCGACACCAAGCCGAAGCCTGTTACGCGCGGAACCCAGGCAGAAACGCAGCCCTCCTCCCGCCCAACCGACCGAGGGGCGCTGCCGCATGACGCGCGACGCGTGTTACCGAACCGATCGCGAGCATGCAGGAAAGATAGGTGTTAGACTAAAAATTCGAGGAAAATTAGAGCTAAACACAACTCAAAGAGCTAAACATGCAAAGATAGCTAAGAGATATAACTAATTACGGGAAAGGTATTAGTATTAGTGATTTAAGAAGAGGAAGGGAATTAGTAGTTGATATTATGTGGTAGAGGGAATTGAAGTCCGAGCAAAGTACCCTAAATGGTTCGTGCAAGGAATAATTCGATCTACAAAGCGGAAGGAACAAAGGAATGAAGTTTCTAGTAGATCTAATAGGAATCGTAAAGTTTATGCGGCTCAACAAGTCAGGGCTATCTACGTCACCCTTGATCAGGTTGTGCATAAAAATCACACCAAGCATTTTTCTACGACTAACTAAGGTTGGAAGGTTTATTAAAAGCAATCTACGAGGATAAGATGGCAGTCTCACACCTGCATCCCAGTTAGGGCCACGCAGAGCTAAAGTTTTTCTGGACTGATTCTATACGGTCCTGGTGTACTTTGTACTGGGGGCACCATACACAAGAGCCGTACTCTAAAATCGGACGAACAAGCGAGATGTAGAGAGTCTTCGTTATATAGGGGTCGTCAAATTCCTTTGACCACCTCTTTATAAACCCAAGCCCACCCATGGCCTTATTTACCATGGTAGAAATGTGTTCAGAAAACTTTAACTTTCGGTCTAATTTAACACCAAGATCATCAACCAAGGTAATTCTCTCAAGAGAACCACCGCAGAGGCAATAAGGAGCCAAAAGGGGGCTGGAGCGATGAAATGTCATAACTTTGCATTTCGAGGCATTTAGGTGTAACATATTTGCACAACACCATGATTGAAAGTTATTGAGATCGGATTGCAAGCGAGAGTGAAATGAAATGTCCTTATACTGGACACAAAGTTTAACATCATCCGCATACATGAGTACTCGAGAGTTTGTTAATACTGAAGGCAGATCATTAATAAAGAGTGTGAATAGTAGGGGGCCTAGATGGCTACCCTGTGGTACTCCAGAAGTAACCTTAACAGGTGAAGAGAAGGAGTTTTTGAAGAGGACGAAGGTAGCTAGAAATCCATCTCAAAAGATTAGGCGGAAACCCTAAAAGGTCAAGTTTTTGTGCTAAAAGGGAATGGTTTACAGAATCGAATGCTTTACTAAAATCAGTGTAAATGACATCCGTCTGCAAGTTACCTTGAAAGCCTTTAATGATAAAAGAGGTAAACTCTAATAAATTTGTGGTTGTTGATCGTCGCCTTATAAATCCATGCTGGGACGGAGATATAAGTGATTTGCAGAGATGTTGCAAGTGCGGAGTTAAAATTTTTTCAAACATTTTAGGAATAGCGGATAACTTAGATATACCTCTATAATTATTTGCATCAGACTTGCTGCCTTTCTTATGGAGCGGAATAATAAAAGATTCCTTCCAGATGGGGGGGAAGCATGAAGAGTTAATGGATAGGGTGAATAGTTTAAGCAAGGGTCCACACAGAGCGTCGTAAATAACCTAATAAGGTTATTAAGCTTCGTAAACTCGGCTTTACGAAAGCAGCGGACACGTTCAGATAGCCTACCCATTCGATCCAATACAGTAGGGCCAATATCGACTGACACTTCGAATGTAGGATGGTAGGAGTCTTCAGGTATACTGAGCGGAAGGGCTCGGGTTAACAACGCTATGGTCGGATCCGAGACAAAGCACAGATCAAGCAATCGACCCAAGGAATTTTTCACATGGTTGACTTGAGACAGGGATAGGTCTAGCAAGCCGTCGATAAAGTCATGTCGTGACATGGGCACAAGGTTATTAGACTCGTTTACCGAAGACCAAACAGTACCTGGAAAATTGAAATCACCAAGAACTATCATATGGTCTTTATCTGATAGCGAGGAAGAAACAGTTTTTAAAGCGGACAGGTGATGCTCGTATATTAAGTTATCCGAGGAAGGTGGAATATACGAGCAAGTAATGAAGATGGAAAAGCCTGGGAGAATCAGTTTTACGCACAGGAATTCCAGGTCTTGTTGAACCTGGACCATGAAATGTTCCGACGTGAAGTTTGAGTCCACTGCAATAAGGACCCCACCTCCCCGTCGAGACAAACGGTCATTTCTAAAAATTGTGTACCGACCTGCCAAGACTTCGGAACTAAGGATGTCCGGCTTTAACCAGGTCTCGGTGAACACAATAACGTGGGATGAGAATGCGAGACTTTCAAGGAAAAGAGTGCTGAGCTTACTACGCAAGCCTCTAGCATTCTGGTACGTAACTACAAGAGAGGAAGTTAGTTTTTTGGATGGGTGGAAGTAGAGGTGGAAGATGAGGATGGAGATGGAGCACTGGTCTGAATGCTAGGAAGAGTAATGGGGGGCCTATTATGTTTCTTAGCCTTAAACTCTTTAACCACCAAATGCTCTGGACGCTTATCTTGAAGGAAGATATCTCCCTGGCGTAAGAAAAGTTAAATTTTTCCACCTTTAAGCCGACGGCTTTTATTTTGCTTTGTATAAAAGCGGTCACATCATGGGGATGTGAGGTCAGGGGCTAGCCGCGAGACAAAAACTTGTCGCTTCGGTGGGACTCCTACCAGTGGTTTTGGCACCACAGGCCTAGTACCTGTGATGTCAGTATCCGGTGGTCCTGAACATCTATTAGCTGGTGGAAGCGAAGCTGAGGGGATAGTTAAGGGTACGGACTCGATGGACACGGACACTCTCACATTGTTGCTGAGAGCGAGGTTTGAGAACGAGAGAGAGAGTCGTCTCAGCCGAGTGTGGCGCGGTTGTGTGTACGATGCCTCTGAGAGAGAGGAGGATCAAAAGGGAATTGCTAAAGAGAGCAATTGGATGATGCAATATGGTGTTATGTATTGCGTAAGCGAAAAGAAGAAAACGAGAAGAGGAGTTTTCAGTTTGGTCACAGAATTGAAGAAGAGAACACATAGCCGCGACTCACTGCGCTCAAGTGCTACAATGCAGGAGGAAGAGCACCCAGATTTCCTGCCCCCGACATATATATATTATTGATCAGCATCAATAACCGATATAGCCATGTCCGTCTGTCCGTCCGTCTGCTTGTTCGTCTTGATGAGCGCCTAGACCTCAGAGACTATAAGAGATAGAGCAACCAAATTTTGTTTCCAGACTCATGTGATATCACACTGCTACAAGTGTATTTCAAAATTTCGACCAGCCCCTTTCCACCGCCACAAGGGACGAAAATCAGATCGGATCATAATTGTAGCCAGAATGAAAAATTTAATTTTCAGTTGCTTCCCCGCCTCCTCCAGCAAGAGTCGCGTAGTGTCGTGTAGTGTCGCGTCCTGAAAAGTGACTCACACGTTCCTTCTCGTTTAATTATACCCGTACTCAAAAAAGAGTTAAGGGGTATATTAGATTTGTGGTAAAAGTGGATGTGTGTAACGCAGAGAAGGAAACGTTTCCGACCCCATAAAGTATATATATTCTTGATCAGCATCAAAAGCCGAGTCGATGGAGCCATGTCTGTCTGTCCGTCCGTCCGTCCGTCCGTTTTGTTGAGCGCCTGGATCTCAGAGACTATAAGAGCTAGGGAAACCAAATTTGGTTTCCAGACTCATGTGATATCACACTGCTGCAAGTGTATTTCAAAATTTCGCCCCGCCCCCTTCCGCCCTCACAAAGGACGAAAATCTGTGGCAGACACACTTTTTAAGATACGATAATACTAAAAGATTCGGCAATCTGGTATATATGGGCATTCTCTACGATACTGCGTTTTAAGTTTTATCGTATCTTTAAAATTCTGCCTACCACAGATTTTCGTCCTTTGTGCTGGCGGAAGGGGGCGGTGCGGAATTTTTAAGTACACTTGTATCAGTATCACATGAGTCTGGAAACCAAATTTGGTTGCCCTATCTCTTATAGTTTTTGAGATCCAGGTGACAAACAAGACGGGCAGACGGACAGAAGGACAGACACACATAGCTCTATCGACTCGGCTATTGATGCTGATCAAGAATATATATACTTTATGGGGTCGGAAACGTTTCCTTCTCTGCGTTACACACATCCACTTTTACCACAAATCTAATATTCCCCTTAACTCTTCTTGAGTACGCAAATAAAAATCTACACGTGCTGTAGGGAACTCCTTGCCCAACTTGACGGATCCAAGATGCTAAACCGGTAGATAGTTAAACTAAACTAAAAAAAACCACTGATTAACCATAGGCTGAAACAAAGATGTAAGTGAATTTTTCGAATTTGAATTTTTTCTGTGTCAGCCAATCTAATTCTCTGTTTAAAATAAAAATTTGCCGATAATCGCGGAAGTTTTACTAAATAGGTCATCAACAGGTAAAGAAAAAAGAAAGTAAAGATAAAATAAAATATAATGAAAATTTTAATACTGCACCATATGAGTGATAGGGAGAGTGTATACGATAGTGACGATAGCCTGAAATCCTTGATCGAAGGCCTCCAAGTGGCAAACATTGACCAACATACGACTCAAAGAGCACCCAACATCATGGATCCTACCATTCTTATGGTCGTCGACGCCGCACTGATAAACCAGGCCGCAACATTTGAGGCTAGATTACAACAAATGCAAGCCACAATCAACCAATTACAAGCGGGCGCACCCGTGCCCGTACCAGAAGTAGAGCTGTACAAAACAATAGATATCAGGCCTGGGGTGGTAAAGTCAGTCCCAGAGTTTGATGGGAAACAGGAGCGGCCTGGCGGCCTTCGAAGTGTTCGAGCCCTATGAGGGCAGCACTAGGCACTATCTGTAGCCATATAATAATAAATAATAGTGATCATTCTGCTCTCACTTCATTCGGACGTGTTTTCGCTATATCGCTTCATCATTGCTCGGAATGTAATTCGGACGTCACTGCCGCTCAGCTTCGTTGCTTTGCTGTTCAGTGTTCTTCTATATGCCGCCGTGCGTTTCATTTGACGTGCATTGATCTGCATTCAGATGCTGTTAAACTTTTAATAAATCTGCCTAACTTGCTATTCAGCATATTCCAGGCGGAAGTCTACGCCATACGGAAAGCGGCGGAGGCGGCTCAGTCCATCGATCGCACACACGGCATGGTAAGCCTGTTCGTGGACAGCCAGGCGGCGATAAGATCCATGCAGTCGTCAGCGGTAAGTTCCAAACACGTCCTAGCGAGCAGGGAAGCATTAGACTACCTAAGCACGACAAAGTCAGTGCGGATCTATTGGGTTCCTAGCCACCAGGGCATCGAAGGTAACGTGAGAGCGGGTGTACTGGCTAAGGAAGGCGTCGGGTTGGCCATTGACAGAACCGAGAACATGCTTGTCTCCCTTAGAACGCTACAAAGCGCTCTGGAGAAACAAGCGGACAAGAAGGCCAGAAGCCGGTGGAAGAGTACCACCACCTGCAGAATCTCGAAAACCATGTGCAAGGCGCGTAATGGTAAACTTAGCCACTACTTACTGCACCTTCCACGGAAGGACTGCAGAAAGCTAGTGGGAATACTCACAGGACACTGTCTAACTGCAGCAAACGCAGTTAAACTAGGCATCACCAATAGTGGTAACTGCAGAAAATGCGATTAAGAAGGGGCTATCGAAACCCTGGAACACTTCCTATGCAGCTGCCCGGCGCTATCAAGGGCAAGAAGAAAATACCTGGGTACCCCGGTGATGGCATCTTCGGTGACATTGTCAGCACTATTGACAAGATTGGATCTCCCTGATGCGTTACCGCATAATCTTCAGGATGAGGGTAACAGTCCGCTGTTCCGCTCGGCGACGATTCGGCAGGCTTCATATGTGGGTCAGGCCCTTGTTACTCATTGCGAACTGCCCGGTTATGCTCTGGAGCCTCCTCCCGTGGCCACTGGCCGGACGGCATTGCCACTTTCTGTGAACCTGCCGATGGGCGGAGCTAAATCCCTGCGCATATATTTCCAAAATATAGTTGGTATGCGCACCAAGGCCCGTGCTGTCTATTTGGCAACCTCTACGAGCGATTTCGATATCATCATTTTGGTTGAAACTTGGCTCAACTCAAATTTCTTCGACAACGAGTATTTCGATCCCAACCTTTTCCAAGTGTTTCGTAAGGACAGAGACTGGTCTAAAACGAAGTGCTGCAGAGGAGGTGGGGTCGATGTGGCTGTGAGACGCACCCTGCGCTGTGATCCGGTTCGTCTGCTGGAAGAAGACTCTATCTTGGATCAGATTGGGGTGTCGGTGGCCTGTCAGTCGGAGACACTATACGTCTGCGCGTCGTACATCCCACCTAATAGTGGGTATGAAATCTACAAAGCGCACACGCATAATATTATTAAGGTTGATGACAATCTTCGAGACCGTCAGCAGCTCTGCGTTCTTGGCGACTTTAATCTGGGTTCGCTAGTATTTACCGCCGATCCTCAATCGTCGGCTATGATGACCAGCACTGTTCAGTTACCGCAAGAAATTCTTTTTATAGATGACTGCTTTAGTATGGGCTTATCCCAAGTAAATAATGCATTCAATAGGTTAAATAAGATTCTAGACCTAGTTTTTGTTAGTTCTGATATCGATTGCTGTGTTACATGCTGCGAATTGCCTATTGCAGAATGCGACGTGCATCATATGCCCTTGGTTCCTTCCATCCTTCCTTCCATCCTTCCATCGGTATTCGCCCTGGGCGGAACGATTTTCTGTTTATTACTTTACTGATAAAAGTCTTGATGTTATTCGGGATGAATTGTCGAACATAAACTGGGCTTCTGTTCTCTCAGATCCTGTGGCTGAAGCTTCTTATTGCAGTTTCGTATATACTGTTCGTCAAATTATTGAAAGTAGGGCTTTCAAAAGAGTGCATGGCTCCTATAGGCTACCTTGGGTATACGAAGGGTCTAGGGAGATATACAAATCTACGTATCAAGTTCTATAAACGTTTTGGTAGGACGCGTTTATAACCCTGTTGACTGGGCGAGGTTTGTTCAGCATAAGCGCAATTTTTTCTGAGTAAATTTTTATATAACCATTACATTTCCGACCTTGAGAGGGGACTTAAAACCAATCTTCGGTCGTTCTGGCGCTTCGTAAGTTCCAAAAGATCGACGAGCTCGCTTCCTTCTGCTATGAGCTTAGGTGATTTTACTGCAAATACTGATTGAGGCATAGCTAACTTTTTTGCTTCTTGTTTCAGATCAAATTTTGAACTTTATGCAGTTTGGAATGACTTAGGTACTCTGAATTCTATTCCTTCAGTCGTCAATATTGGTGCATTAGCTATATCTGACAGTGCCATCTTGGAGGCTGTTGCCGATTTCGACAATTCTAATAAGCCCGACAGTGATGGCATTTCTCCCTTCCATCTTCGCAATTGTGATATTGTATTTTTGTGATCCTGTCAAAATGCTCTTCACAAGGTCTCTTGCCACGGGTCTTTTCTGTGATAGGTGGAAGGCTGCCACGATTACGCCCATTTTTAAAAAAGGTGTCAAGAATTTGGGTCGAAGCTTTTTGAGCGAATCCTAGCCAGAAAGATAACTTTCCTCATGAAGTCGTATATCAGCCCAAATCAACACGGGTTTATGGCGGGTAGATCCACGACCACTAATCTTGTCGCTTTTAGTAATTTTTGCACTCGTACCTTTGAGTTGCACACTCAAGTTGACTAGTATACTGACTTTACCAAGGCCTTTGGCAAAGTTTCTCACAGTGCCATTAGAGCCAAGTTATATCAACTAGGGATTCATTCCCGCCTGCTCGGTTGGTTCAGTTCATATCTTGAGAGACGGGAGTATGTGCTGTTGATAAATGGAAATCATTCGGACCCATATATGCACTCCTCTGCTGTTCTTAATATTTATCAATGACTTATGTCCCAGCATCCAGCTCTTTGCTGATGATTTGAAAATTTTCCGGGCTGTCAAAACCTTAGGCGACAGTATCCTGCTGCAGCGCGATCTGGATGGAGTTGCTCGTTGGTGCAGACTTAACTCGCTCCCTCTCAACATTAGCAAATGATATTCTGTTTCTTTTAGCAAGTGTGTCTTTAATATGATGGCCTCATATTCAATAGATGGCCATCCGCTTTTTAAACTGGCGGAGATACTTGACCTAGGCGTCTTGTTCGACTCGAAATTTCTCATTGTCGAGCATTTAAATTTTATTCTGCCAAAAGCCTACGCAATGTTCGGCTTTGTTAAGCGCAATGCATCCCAGTTCTGAGACCCATATACGAGGCTATATCTGTACTCGTTCCTTGTACGCTCGCGGCTCGAGTACGCTTCCGTTGTTTGGAACCCCACGAGGGCTGTGCAAATTTTACGTATCGAGAGACTGCAAAGAAAGTTTCTACAGTTTGCACTCCAACCCTTGCACTTTTCTCTCCCCTTTCCATCGTATGAGCGTAAATGTCGCCTTATGCACGCCTCCTCTCTCGAGGATCGTAGAACCATCGCGGCACAGATTTTTCTGTATGATATACTAGTGGGTACATTGATTGCCCTGACCTGCTTAGTCGGATTGGCTTCAATGTGCCTGCCAGGAGCCTAAGAGCGCAAGCACCTTTTGTGGTCGATCGGCATCGGACCAAATATGGCAGTATGGCCCATCTCCAGGGCTCTCCGCCAATACAATGCGCTGCCAGCAGGGATGCGGTTTGACTTTTGCCAGGGGAAGAGAGCCGTCAGACGGATACTTTCAGACTTATTTTTTCTCAAGGTTAATTTCGAATGGGGCTCATTTTGCAGTTTTATTGATTTTATCATATCAAAACAATTGGTTTTTTGTTTTTTAAAATAAAATAGCTGATTTTTCAAAGCTGTACTTATATAATTTCAAAGCAAAAAAACATCCAATATCGTGCCAGTCAAACAAAACACTGTACTCGGAAACTCTAGCAGTTGTCTGGCAAGTCTCCGTGCATGGCAGCAATCAGCTGTTCAAGAAAAGATACATCTGAATTTGACGGGAAACTTAATTAAAATGCTTTTACCGAGACTGTTGGACATCAAAGAACTACGGAGGCAACATATTAGAATACAAACCTTGCTTTTCAGATGCGCATCGGACTCGTTTTCGCCTTCAGACGATACGCATGTGATTTTTGTGATTTTCTTCTCAAACTACTGCTAGTTTAGTTCAACAGTTAACAGTTTTTGGTATAATGATCGCTATGCTTCTATTTGTGCTGCCATGGGTCTATACATAGCCAAACAGGGTTTTTGACATAAATGCAATTGCAATAATATGTAGAAATGGTTTGTTAGTTCTGTTTTGGCATTTTGATGCGATGCCATCTGGCAGAACTACAAATGACTACAAATGTTTTCACAATTTGCACAAAAAGTATGCACACGTTTGACGTAAAGGAAGTTTTACTGCAATGAGCTATTTTTCGTTATGCTTAATAAAAGAAAAACAGAATGCTTTCAGTATAATTAATATAAAATATATTACTCAGAATTCGACTTAAAAAATGTGGCATTACTGTATTAACTTCGAAAGTCCGAACCGCCCTAACCGCCACCACGCTCTGAGAGCGGAATCGTTAAGTGAAAATTCAGTCAGCGGATTGAATAGTGATTTACTAAAATGCTTATTTTATTAACTTAACATGTATAATGTTAAATTATTTGGATGAGAGTTAATCACCAATTGAATAACCTTTATGGGAAAGTAAGATTCCAATCGTTTTGGGTGTGTTTTATGGGTGTATTTAATCAAATCGCTGGATAAATTGTGAGTGATTTTGATTCCGCTGAAAAATCGGCGGAATGGAATTGAGGTGATTTTCCAGCGGAAGTGATTTTTGTGGCACCCCTGATAATCAGGAATAAGGTGAAAGGGGCCGCAGACAATATTTTGTCATCATTTAGCCCGATGTTGAACTTTAAAGCCATTATCAATCGGTTAGATAGTTCGTATTCTGACAAAACGCAAGTGAGTATGATACAACAGAAGCTAGCAACCATACGTCAGGGGAATATGTCGCTCACTGATTTCTATGATGGGATCGAGAGACAGCTCTGTCTCATGACTAATAAGAACATCATGAACCATACGGCAGATGCAGCGACCGTCTTAAAGAACGTCTTCTCAGCCTTGAGAAGAGCCTTAAGTACTCCGGTCTTCTCGGCAAGGACAAAAGACCTGACGACTGCGCTGTCCCTGGCCCGATCAGCAGAATCCAGCGAAGACCGCTGCGGTCTAGCCAATTACGCCAGGCCCTTGGAGGAGAAATCCCATCGATTTGGTGAGCGCAAACCCCAAACAATATAGGGACCAGGACCCCACTTCTTATAAAAGCCCTCATTATGTCAAGACTCAGGGCACGCCCAACGCCCATCAAAGTGGCTCCAACCAAAAAGCCATAGCTCAGGGCCAAGCACCTGAGCCTATGGAGGTGGAAACTTCTTCGTGCAAGTTTAGACAAACAATGGCCTACCAAAAGCCTTCCAGGTCGGCGAGGCGGAACAGCAATTTCGCGAAAAGACAACGCATCAGAACGCACCGCTGCGAATTGGCGGTAAAGAGTAAAACATATTTCTACAGGTAGCGACCAAGCACAGAATCCCTACAATGAGGCTGCCGCTGAGGCAATCGCAAAAATAGAGGCTGACGAGGCAGTCGGGTAGTGGGGTTAGTCCCTGCTGCCATTCCTAAGGCGTAAAGTAGCAGGGATTAACATTAAATTGTTAATAGACACCGGTGCGTCCAAAAACTATGTCAAGCCAAACGAATGGCTCCGATGCGTTATCCCAGTCGAAACACCGTTCCCGGTGCATTCGGTAAACGGGACAAATAAGATCACCGAAAAGTGTCTTCTGTGAATATTGGGAACTATAACCCCGTTCTTTTTACTAAAACCCCTGTCAACCTTCGATGGCATAATTGGCCTTGACCTGCTAACGCAGATAGGGCCAACATTGTGTCTGAAAGATGGAACACTCAGATTCGGTACCACGACTGAGGCCATCAGATTCCACAAGTGCACGAGTACGGGAGTAGGAAACTACCTTACCATATCGCATACTATGTACTACTATATACTCCAATCTATACCCTTACCCTATGGGGGTTGCAGATATTGTGGAATCAGAGGTCAAGAACCTCTTATGGGACAACTTTATCCGCAAGTCCAAATCACTGTATAATAGCCGCGTTTGGGTGTTGGATAAAAAAGGCACTGACGAGGAGGGCAACAAGAAGAAACGTCTAGTAAGGGACTTTTGGAAGCTCAACCAGAAGCCAGTGGCTGATAAATACCCCATGCCGAGCATCTCAATGATCTTAGCAAACCTGGGGTCAGCAAAATATTTCCCGACACTCGACTTGAAATCCGGTTACCACCAAATAACTTTGGCGGAGTGTGACCGAGAGAAGACTTCCTTTTCCGTGCATGGAGTGAAATACGAGTTTTGCCGACTGCCCTTTGGTCTTCGAAATGCAGGAAGCATTTTCCAAACGGCAATCGATGATGTTTTACGCGAACGAATCGGCAAGACATGCTAAGTTTTTCCAAGACTCTAGACGACCATGGGAAACATGTTGAATGCGTATTGAAAAGCCTTTGTTTCGTCATGTCGTCGTCTTGGTCAATGTTTTATGTTAAGATTATTTTTGAATTGTTTTGAAGTCTAGTGTAAGTAGGTTAGGGCAAGGCGGGAGCGCAATAAAGCTCGTAACACTCCGCTGTTCCACTCGGCGACGATTCGGCAGGCTTCATATGTGGGTCAGGCCCTTGTTACTCATTGCGAACTGCCCGGTTATGCTCTGGAGCCTCCTCCCGTGGCCACTGGCCAGACGGCATTGCCACTTTCTGTGAACCTGCCGATGGGCGGAGCTAAATCCCTGCGCATATATTTCCAAAATATAGTTGGTATGCGCACCAAGGCCCGTGCTGTCTATTTGGCAACCTCTACGAGCGATTTCGATATCATCATTTTGGTTGAAACTTGGCTCAACTCAAATTTCTTCGACAACGAGTATTTCGATCCCAACCTTTTCCAAGTGTTTCGTAAGGACAGAGACTGGTCTAAAACGAAGTGCTGCAGAGGAGGTGGGGTCGATGTGGCTGTGAGACGCACCCTGCGCTGTGATCCGGTTCGTCTGCTGGAAGAAGACTCTATCTTGGATCAGATTGGGGTGTCGGTGGCCTGTCAGTCGGAGACACTATACGTCTGCGCGTCGTACATCCCACCTAATAGTGGGTATGAAATCTACAAAGCGCACACGCATAATATTATTAAGGTTGATGACAATCTTCGAGACCGTCAGCAGCTCTGCGTTCTTGGCGACTTTAATCTGGGTTCGCTAGTATTTACCGCCGATCCTCAATCGTCGGCTATGATGACCAGCACTGTTCAGTTACCGCAAGAAATTCTTTTTATAGATGACTGCTTTAGTATGGGCTTATCCCAAGTAAATAATGCATTCAATAGGTTAAATAAGATTCTAGACCTAGTTTTTGTTAGTTCTGATATCGATTGCTGTGTTACATGCTGCGAATTGCCTATTGCAGAATGCGACGTGCATCATATGCCCTTGGTTCCTTCCATCCTTCCTTCCATCCTTCCATCGGTATTCGCCCTGGGCGGAACGATTTTCTGTTTATTACTTTACTGATAAAAGTCTTGATGTTATTCGGGATGAATTGTCGAACATAAACTGGGCTTCTGTTCTCTCAGATCCTGTGGCTGAAGCTTCTTATTGCAGTTTCGTATATACTGTTCGTCAAATTATTGAAAGTAGGGCTTTCAAAAGAGTGCATGGCTCCTATAGGCTACCTTGGGTATACGAAGGGTCTAGGGAGATATACAAATCTACGTATCAAGTTCTATAAACGTTTTGGTAGGACGCGTTTATAACCCTGTTGACTGGGCGAGGTTTGTTCAGCATAAGCGCAATTTTTTCTGAGTAAATTTTTATATAACCATTACATTTCCGACCTTGAGAGGGGACTTAAAACCAATCTTCGGTCGTTCTGGCGCTTCGTAAGTTCCAAAAGATCGACGAGCTCGCTTCCTTCTGCTATGAGCTTAGGTGATTTTACTGCAAATACTGATTGAGGCATAGCTAACTTGTTTGCTTCTTGTTTCAGATCAAATTTTGAACTTTATGCAGTTTGGAATGACTTAGGTACTCTGAATTCTATTCCTTCAGTCGTCAATATTGGTGCATTAGCTATATCTGACAGTGCCATCTTGGAGGCTGTTGCCGATTTCGACAATTCTAATAAGCCCGACAGTGATGGCATTTCTCCCTTCCATCTTCGCAATTGTGATATTGTATTTTTGTGATCCTCTCAAAATGCTCTTCACAAGGTCTCTTGCCACGGGTCTTTTCTGTGATAGGTGGAAGGCTGCCACGATTACGCCCATTTTTAAAAAAGGTGTCAAGAATTTGGGTCGAAGCTTTTTGAGCGAATCCTAGCCAGAAAGATAACTTTCCTCATGAAGTCGTATATCAGCCCAAATCAACACGGGTTTATGGCGGGTAGATCCACGACCACTAATCTTGTCGCTTTTAGTAATTTTTGCACTCGTACCTTTGAGTTGCACACTCAAGTTGACTAGTATACTGACTTTACCAAGGCCTTTGGCAAAGTTTCTCACAGTGCCATTAGAGCCAAGTTATATCAACTAGGGATTCATTCCCGCCTGCTCGGTTGGTTCAGTTCATATCTTGAGAGACGGGAGTATGTGCTGTTGATAAATGGAAATCATTCGGACCCATATATGCACTCCTCTGCTGTTCTTAATATTTATCAATGACTTATGTCCCAGCATCCAGCTCTTTGCTGATGATTTGAAAATTTTCCGGGCTGTCAAAACCTTAGGCGACAGTATCCTGCTGCAGCGCGATCTGGATGGAGTTGCTCGTTGGTGCAGACTTAACTCGCTCCCTCTCAACATTAGCAAATGCTATTCTGTTTCTTTTAGCAAGTGTGTCTTTAATATGATGGCCTCATATTCAATAGATGGCCATCCGCTTTTTAAACTGGCGGAGATACTTGACCTAGGCGTCTTGTTCGACTCGAAATTTCTCATTGTCGAGCATTTAAATTTTATTCTGCCAAAAGCCTACGCAATGTTCGGCTTTGTTAAGCGCAATGCATCCCAGTTCTGAGACCCATATACGAGGCTATATCTGTACTCGTTCCTTGTACGCTCGCGGCTCGAGTACGCTTCCGTTGTTTGGAACCCCACGAGGGCTGTGCAAATTTTACGTATCGAGAGACTGCAAAGAAAGTTTCTGCAGTTTGCACTCCAACCCTTGCACTTTTCTCTCCCCTTTCCATCGTATGAGCGTAAATGTCGCCTTATGCACCCCTCCTCTCTCGAGGATCGTAGAACCATCGCGGCACAGATTTTTCTGTATGATATACTAGTGGGTACATTGATTGCCCTGACCTGCTTAGTCGGATTGGCTTCAATGCGCCTGCCAGGAGCCTAAGAGCGCAAGCACCTTTTGTGGTCGATCGGCATCGGACCAAATATGGCAGTATGGCCCATCTCCAGGGCTCTCCGCCAATACAATGCGCTGCCAGCAGGGATGCGGTTTGACTTTTGCCAGGGGAAGAAAGCCGTCAGACGGATACTTTCAGACTTTTTTTTTCTCAAGGTTAATTTCGAATGGGGCTCATTTTGCAGTTTTATTGATTTTATCATATCAAAACAATTGGTTTTTTGTTTTTTAAAATAAAATAGCTGATTTTTCAAAGCTGTACTTATATAATTTCAAAGCAAAAAAACATCCAATATCGTGCCAGTCAAACAAAACACTGTACTCGGCAACTCTAGCAGTTGTCTGGCAAGTCTCCGTGCATGGCAGCAATCAGCTGTTCAAGAAAAGATACATCTGAATTTGACGGGAAACTTAATTAAAATGCTTTTACCGAGACTGTTGGACATCAAAGAACTACGGAGGCAACATATTAGAATACAAACCTTGCTTTTCAGATGCGCATTGGACTCGTTTTCGCCTTCAGACGATACGCATGTGATTTTTGTGATTGTCTTCTCAAACTACTGCTAGTTTAGTTCAACAGTTAACAGTTTTTGGTATAATGATCGCTATGCTTCTATTTGTGCTGCCATGGGTCTATACATAGCCGAACAGGGTTTTTGACATAAATGCAATTGCAATAATATGTAGAAATGGTTTGTTAGTTCTGTTTTGGCATTTTGATGCGATGCCATCTGGCAGAACTACAAATGACTACAAATGTTTTCACAATTTGCACAAAAAGTATGCACACGTTTGACGTAAAGGAAGTTTTACTGCAATGAGCTATTTTTCGTTATGCTTAATAAAAGAAAAACAGAATGCTTTCAGTATAATTAATATAAAATATATTACTCAGAATTCGACTTAAAAAATGTGGCATTACTGTATTAACTTCGAAAGTCCGAACCGCCCTAAGTGGCCACCACGCTCTGAGAGCGGAATCGTTAAGTGAAAATTCAGTCAGCGGATTGAATAGTGATTTACTAAAATGCTTATTTTATTAACTTAACATGTATAATGTTAAATTATTTGGATGAGAGTTAATCACCAATTGAATAACCTTTATGGGAAAGTAAGATTCCAATCGTTTTGGGTGTGTTTTATGGGTGTATTTAATCAAATCGCTGGATAAATTGTGAGTGATTTTGATTCCGCTGAAAAATCGGCGGAATGGAATTGAGGTGATTTTCCAGCGGAAGTGATTTTTGTGGCACCCCTGATAATCAGGAATAAGGTGAAAGGGGCCGCAGACAATATTTTGTCATCATTTAGCCCGATGTTGAACTTTAAAGCCATTATCAATCGGTTAGATAGTTCGTATTCTGACAAAACGCAAGTGAGTATGATACAACAGAAGCTAGCAACCATACGTCAGGGGAATATGTCGCTCACTGATTTCTATGATGGGATCGAGAGACAGCTCTGTCTCATGACTAATAAGAACATCATGAACCATACGGCAGATGCAGCGACCGTCTTAAAGAACGTCTTCTCAGCCTTGAGAAGAGCCTTAAGTACTCCGGTCTTCTCGGCAAGGACAAAAGACCTGACGACTGCGCTGTCCCTGGCCCGATCAGCAGAATCCAGCGAAGACCGCTGCGGTCTAGCCAATTACGCCAGGCCCTTGGAGGAGAAATCCCATCGATTTGGTGAGCGCAAACCCCAAACAATATAGGGACCAGGACCCCACTTCTTATAAAAGCCCTCATTATGTCAAGACTCAGGGCACGCCCAACGCCCATCAAAGTGGCTCCAACCAAAAAGCCATAGCTCAGGGCCAAGCACCTGAGCCTATGGAGGTGGAAACTTCTTCGTGCAAGTTTAGACAAACAATGGCCTACCAAAAGCCTTCCAGGTCGGCGAGGCGGAACAGCAATTTCGCGAAAAGACAACGCATCAGAACGCACCGCTGCGAATTGGCGGTAAAGAGTAAAACATATTTCTACAGGTAGCGACCAAGCACAGAATCCCTACAATGAGGCTGCCGCTGAGGCAATCGCAAAAATAGAGGCTGACGAGGCAGTCGGGTAGTGGGGTTAGTCCCTGCTGCCATTCCTAAGGCGTAAAGTAGCAGGGATTAACATTAAATTGTTAATAGACACCGGTGCGTCCAAAAACTATGTCAAGCCAAACGAATGGCTCCGATGCGTTATCCCAGTCTACGAGAACAGGCAAAAGTTGAGCGTTTGCTTTAATAATATAGCTAGATACATATTTAGATTAAGGCGCAGCGACAGAATCTCTGCATTCTCATATAAAATTTTCGACATGACTCTTTTCAAATGGATTGACTATAAGATGCTTACGTTCCTACATAAAATAATCCTCACCAGACAACCCCAATATCTGTATGAAAAATTAAGATTTACCAATTCCGCAAGAACGAACAATATTATCACCATACGATATAGAACACTAAACTCTGAGAGACATTTCTTTGTGAATGTTATTCGCATATGGAATCATCTTCCACATCACATGAAAACAATACGAAACCTTTCACAATTCAAAACACAGTTAGGTGCCCACCTTACACTAGACTAAGATTTAAAAATCAAAATCAAATTCAATTTAAAATAAAATAACAAGAACATAAGCATAAGAAAACAAATCAATATATGTAACCACTTATTAGTATGTCATATTAAAAGATTAATTTAATTTAGATCTAAGTTTAATCCCAAACTAATGTGACACCTAGTGACTAGTGCTCTAATTATAAGCCCCTTGCTTGTAGCACTAGGAAATACAATAAACAAACAATACAATACACCGTTCCCGGTGCATTCGGTAAACGGGACAAATAAGATCACCGAAAAGTGTCTTCTGTGAATATTGGGAACTATAACCCCGTTCTTTTTACTAAAACCCCTGTCAACCTTCGATGGCATAATTGGCCTTGACCTGCTAACGCAGATAGGGCCAACATTGTGTCTGAAAGATGGAACACTCAGATTCGGTACCACGACTGAGGCCATCAGATTCCACAAGTGCACGAGTACGGGAGTAGGAAACTACCTTACCATATCCCATACTATGTACTACTATATACTCCAATCTATACCCTTACCCTATGGGGGTTGCAGATATTGTGGAATCAGAGGTCAAGAACCTCTTATGGGACAACTTTATCCGCAAGTCCAAATCACTGTATAATAGCCGCGTTTGGGTGTTGGATAAAAAAGGCACTGACGAGGAGGGCAACAAGAAGAAACGTCTAGTAAGGGACTTTTGGAAGCTCAACCAGAAGCCAGTGGCTGATAAATACCCCATGCCGAGCATCTCAATGATCTTAGCAAACCTGGGGTCAGCAAAATATTTCCCGACACTCGACTTGAAATCCGGTTACCACCAAATAACTTTGGCGGAGTGTGACCGAGAGAAGACTTCCTTTTCCGTGCATGGAGTGAAATACGAGTTTTGCCGACTGCCCTTTGGTCTTCGAAATGCAGGAAGCATTTTCCAAACGGCAATCGATGATGTTTTACGCGAACGAATCGGCAAGACATGCTACGTTTTTTCCAAGACTCTAGACGACCATGGGAAACATGTTGAATGCGTATTGAAAAGCCTTTGTTTCGTCATGTCGTCGTCTTGGTCAATGTTTTATGTTAAGATTATTTTTGAATTGTTTTGAAGTCTAGTGTAAGTAGGTTAGGGCAAGGCGGGATCGCAATAAAGCTCGCTCTTTCGCTCAAGGCGAATTCGCCCCGCTTTGCCACCGTAGGTTAGTTAGGCATAGAATGAAGTGTAATGAAGTTTAGAATATAATCGTTGAAATTGAAGTCGATCGAGCGCACATAAATCATTTTCGTCCCCGCCTTTTAAATAAATCTTTACGCCACCCACAGTCTTTCGGTTTTGTGTTCTTAGAAAAACTATTCTAATTTTTCATGGCGCCCCCGGGTGGACGATAAAGAGCAAATATAAAGGCAACAAATAATAGTGACAGTGATAACACAAACAGTGTAACAAAAATACATACATACAGATTAGTTATAAATAATATAACTAATTAATTCTATATTATAGAATTAAAAGTAGTGTATAGTTTCCCGCGTCGTGTTGTGCATCAAATAACAAAAGACTTGCCAAACCATCGTGTCGTTCACCATCAGACACCGTTGCTGCAACACAGGAGACGAATGGCCCCTTGTGATTGCACGGACTGCAAGAGGAAAGTGGCAGCTGGACTTAAAGATCCGAACGCAGAGCCTGAGGTATTTGTGCAAAAAATTGAAAGCTAGAGCCGAAGACATACATAAATACATATATAAATTGTCTTGTGCTGGAAAAATTGCACCTCGCTTTCAATTCTTGGCACAGCCGTATGATATAGTAGAGTTTGATTTGCATGCATTTAATTTATTAGTGCACATACATACATATATAACACCATATAACACATATGTACAAAAACCATACCATACTCTATTTGAACCGCTATTTGGACGCACAATTATATATATATCGTTTACCGCAATCACTGTCGCCCCCGCTTTCCCGTCACGTTATGTGAAATTCGCCAAAAAAGTTGGTTCGTTAACCCAAGCCGCGGTGTATAACACTTACTTCCATACATACATACATACACACAAGCAGCTGCACCGGTGCATTCTTTTCGTCTCTCGCTTTCGCTTATCCACCGTTGCTTGCTGTGTATTTGGTGGGAGAATTTTCGCTGCCGCGCTTGATCAAAACGGACAGCCAAGTGACGCGCTACACTGTTTTTCGAGGGTATATTGTTTTTCTTGTCACTTCGCAAGTGACGCGCTACCCTGCATTCTTAGGGTATATTGTTTTGGCTCTCAGTTGGAAAGTGACGCGCTACCCTACAGTGTGAGGGTATATCGTTTTGGATGTCACTTGCAGCCAACTATACACCTCGTGCCTCGACATTCAATTATTGTCGTTTTCGATTTTCGTTCTTGTTTGAACATTTATTATTTCTTTATCTACAAAAATATTGGTTTTCGTCGCGTAGATTATAAATAGTAAAATGGCACAAGAAAAAAAGTCTGTTCTCGATGACTTAAAAAGTAAGCTCAGAAACCGAGTCAAAAGCATTCGCCGCTTAGAGGATCGATTAGAGGGTGGGTCGATTCCATTGCAATTGACAGAGCTACAATGCAGACTCGATGTTCTGAATTCTGCTATTAACAAGGCCAAACTATTGCAGGAGCAAATAGAAGAAATTGATAGCAAAGATGAATTTGGAGCCGAGCTGGAAGAAATGGCCACTGTTACCAAGGCAAAGATAATGTCGCTTATCGATGCCTTGAACCTAACAAGCGATACGCCGCCCTCGGTATCAGCTTCTACAGCCCCAACTCGTGCTCGACTTTCGAAATTGGCACTACCAAAATTTAGTGGTAAATATTCGGAGTTTAAAAATTTTATTAGCCTTTTTGAGACTCTTGTTCATAATGATGAGAGTATACCGGTGATCGAAAAATTTAATCATTTAATTTCGTGCCTCTCTAATGAAGCATTGGGAACAATAAAGGCGTTCCAAGTCACCGAGGCCAATTATGCAAAGGCCATGGACAGCCTAAAGCGAGTATATGACAACGAATGTCTAATATTCTCGAACCAAATCTCCGCACTGTTCAATCCGCCAAAAATCTCGCAACAGTCCGCATCGTCCCTAAGAAGCCTCATCGATACAGTGTCATCGATCTATGGTTCATTATTATCGATAGGAGACGATACGAAGATTTCGAATGCAATGCTCATTCATCTCGTTTTGAACAGAGTCGACCCAGTGACTAGACAGAAGTGGGAAGAACAGCTTGACTTCGAAAAGTTGCCGCTTTGGTCCGACTTTGAAAAAGTTTTAAATCGTCGATACCAGCATTTGTCTGCGGAAGAGTCGACAAAGCCAAGGCAAGAAAAAGTCATGCCAAGCAAGTCGCACAATCGCAGTTCATTGGCTTGTTCTTCCACTCCCCCCCACAGTAGAGCTCAGCGAACATGCAGCTATTGCAATTCGGGAGACCATGTAGTGGCCAACTGCACGCCATTTTCACGTCTCTCGGTTATGCAAAGGTTCGAGTTCACAAAGTCTGCGTCCTTATGTATAAATTGTCTGCAAAAGGGTCACACTGTTGTAAGATGTAAGGTCGCCAAATGTCGAGTTTGTGGCCGCTCACATCACACATTGTTGCATCGATACACAGTGACTGATAATAGTCTCGCGTTGCCGCCACCCCCAGAGAGTTCGTCTCCTCCTTTAAATCAGGACCACCCTTCCACCTCTCATGCTCTGCATGCGACTTCGTTGGACAGGGTGATTTTGGCTACGTCGATCGTAAGTGTCAGAACAAAAAATGGTGAACACATTTTGGCCAGAGCTCTCCTTGACTCTGGATCCCAAACAAACTTCATCACGGAAGACCTCGCCCACCGCTTACAGATCCGTAGAGAGGAGTCGTGTATTACCTTGCTTGGTATTGGTGAATCCAATTCTCAAGTAAAGAATAAAATACACACTGTGGTGAAGTCGCGCATAAATGGTAGTGAGTTCTCCTTTGATTTTTGGATCCTGAAATCAATTTCAGGTTATCATCCTGACCAGTCAGTTAATGTAACTGATTGGAAAATCCCAGAGAACCTACCACTGGCAGACCCCTATTTCTACAAGCCACAAAGAATAGACATGCTGATTGGAGCTGAATCATTCTTTGAGTTATTAGCTGTTGGTTAAATCAAGCAAGGTCCTGACTATCCAACTCTTCAGAAGACCCTTCTTGGCTGGGTTGTTTCGGGCAAATATGTTTCCAAAAGTTCTGCCCCCCAAACGGCAAACAGTTTGAGTTGCAGTGAAGAGCTGTTAGTTTCCATTGATAGGACCTTGCAAAAATTCTGGTCACTGGAAGAAATGCCATCTCCAAAGAAAATTATTTCGCCTGAGCACACGTTATGTGAAAATCACTTTCGGAAGACGACTCAGGTATTGCCATCAGGTCGGTTTGAAGTAAGGCTGCCGTTTAAATCAGATCCAAATTGTTTGGGCAACTCCTTTGAGGTTGCTAAACGGCGGTTTTTGTCGCTCGAAAGAAGATTGTCTCGTGACCCTGAGTTGAAGAAAATGTACTTGGAATTCATGGAAGAGTACCTCTCCTTAGGTCATATGTCACCGACTGACAATACGGTTCCTTCTACTCCACACTACGTAATTCCACATCAGTGTGTCCTTCGGCCCCAAAGTACGTCCACCAAGCTTCGCGTCGTGTTCGATGCGTCGTCGAAGACGTCCTCTCAGGTGGCCTTGAATGAGATTCTGATGGTCGGACCGACCATTCAAGAGGAATTATACTCAACACTGCTCCGCTTCCGTCTGCACAGGTTCGCCCTGACTGCCGATGTGAAAAAGATGTATCGCCAAGTGATGGTGAATGAAGCGGATAGGCAGTTTCAGATGATAGTGTGTAGAAGAGACCCATCTGAGTCCCTGAGATTATACAAGCTTAACACCGTGACTTATGGGACTGGACCAGCCCCTTTTTTGGCTATCCGGTGTTTAAAAAGGTTGAGTGAGTCTGTGAAGCTATCATTCCCTAAAGCTGCTGACGTTATTGGGTCCGACTTTTACGTTGATGACATGTTGACTGGTGCTGCATGCGTAGAGGAGCTAAGGGCAATTAAGTCCGAAGTATCTCAGGTTCTTCAGACCGCAGGGTTTGAGTTAGCGAAGTGGTTTTCGAACTCACCTGAAATCACCGCATCTGAGAGCACAGCAAAATCTATAACGATCTCGGATTCAGAATCGACTAAGGCGTTAGGAATCTCATGGTTGCCTAAGGAAGATGCCTTTCAGTTTAAAATTGACAATGAAGTCATGGGTCTCCGAGCGACAAAACGGAACATACTGTCGGTGACATCGAAGCTGTTCGACCCCCTTGGATTGTTAAGTCCTATCGTCATAAAGGGCAAGATCCTATTGCAGGAACTTTGGCTTAACAAACTAGATTGGGATGAGTCGATTCCGATGCATTTGGAAACAGCATGGAATATGTTGAAAAATACACTGTCTCAATTGGAAGAGATATCCATACCTCGGTTTGTGTATTCCGATCCGATGTCACCGATCCAAATACATGCCTTCGCTGACGCCTCCATGAGAGCTTATGGAGCGTGCGTCTATGTCCGTAGCAGAACTGCAGAAGGTTTAAAAATATCATTGTTGACTTCAAAGTCCAACGTAGCGCCGCTCAAGACCAAAACGCTCCCACGGCTTGAGTTATGTGCCGCTCACCTTTTCGCGGATCTCTGTCACAGAATCAAGCCCCTATTAAAGGTCCTTATCGAACGAGCTGTTTATTGGTCAGACTCTGAAGTAACTCTTCACTGGATTCGGTCGCATCCATCTTCGTTGTCGACGTTCGTTTCGAATAGGGTGGCTGAGATTCAGGAGTGGTCAGATGAAGCTACGTGGCGGCATGTCCCTACAAAACAGAACCCTGCAGATATTGTGTCAAGAGGTTGTGACGTCAAAGAAATCGTCCAGTCAATCTGGTTTGAAGGACCATCATTTTTGAAGGATGAAGAAGAGACCTGGCCAAAAAACCCTCATTTCGAGCCTACAGAAGATGTCGAGCTGGGAAGAGGAAGAACGCGGTCGGGCTGACCGCTGCGGTAGAAATTTCGGATTTGGTAGATGTCATCGAGGGATTCTCGTCACACCTCAAGCTGCTTAGAGTGTTTTGTTATATGTTCCGCTTTATAAAAAAATGTAAGAACCCGAGCATAACGTTTGAAAAAACGGTTTCACAGACCGAGTATGATGAAGCCTTTCGCAAAATTGTTGAAGTTATCCAACATCACGAGTATCGTGAGGAAATCGAGAAAGTTCGGAAAGGATCTAGAGTTGGTCCTAGTCTTCAGCGGTTGAACCCTTTCATCCATGAAGACACTGGTACTTGGTGTACTTTTTCGTTGTTGAGAGTAGGGGGGCGACTAGCTAAAGCTCCTATATCATACGATGCCAAGTTTCCGTTGCTTTTGACGAAGCGATCGCAATTCGTACGGAGCTATGTTCGTCATCTGCACCATATCAATTTTCATGTCGGCCCACGAGCACTTGTGAGCATCCTTCGACAGAGTGTTTGGATCGTAAACGCTCAGGAGGTCTGCAGTCAGACAGTTCGATCGTGTATCCGCTGCTTTAAATGCAAGCCTCGACTGCTGACGCAACTGATGGGAAATTTACCCGCAGACCGGTGTTGATTTTTGTGGACCCGTCTCGACGACATTGAAAATTCGGGGAAGGCCCCCATACAAGTCCTATATCGCGCTTTTTGTTTGTTTTGCGTCCAAAGCGGTTCACTTAGAACTTGTATCCGACTTGACCACTGACTCTTTTTTATTGGCTTTCCAAAGGTTCGTTGGGCGCCGAGGATATCCCCAGATCGTCCATTGTGACAACGGGACGAATTTCGTCGGAGCGAGCCGCCACCTCAGCGCTCTGAAGAAGGCGCTCGAGGACGGGGCGGACGCAGTTCGCGAATTCGCGTCAAAAAACGGATGCGAATTTGCGTTCATACCGCCTCGAGCGCCGCACATGGGAGGACTTTGGGAGGCAGGTGTGAAGTCTGCGAAGAGCCTACTCCTACGGGCCGTAGGCAGCGCGCTCTTGACCGCCGAAGAGCTCGCCACAGTCCTCGTCGGGATCGAGGCCGTCCTGAACTCCAGGCCGCTGGGAGCCCTCAGCCAGGACCCCAGCGACGGCGAGGCACTCACGCCCGGGCACCTGCTGACAGGCGGGTCGCTCATCGCCCCCCCAGCACTGAAACTCCTTTCAGACATCTTGAAGGGAGAAAATGGGTCGGTAAGTAAATATAGGTAAAAAAAAAACCTTTTGATTTAACCACGGAATAGGTGCAGTCCTTTCTCATTTTTACTGACCACCAGCCGCTGACATTCCCGGTGTCTGAAAGTAATCCCAATGCTAAAATAAAGCGCTGGAAGACTCGCATTGACGAGCTCGTGGCCAAGCTTTTCTACAAGCCAGGAAAAGAAAAGCACGTCGCTGACTCACTGTCGCGACAAAATGTCAATGCACTACAAAACGCACCGCAGTCCGGCGCAGCGACAGTAGATAGCGAAGCGTCACAATCCTATGCGATACAAACAACGGATAAACCTGTCAATTGTTTCAGGAATCAGATAGTCCTAGGGGAAGCTAGATTTCCCATAAAGCAAGTTTTCATTCTCTTCGGAGAATTTCCCCAAGATGACGAAACTCGCAAGCGAGATAGTCATGAACTGTAAGATTTCTCCAAAGCAAAATACGACAGACACCCTAAAAACAGAAGCTAGGCTAGACGCCGGTTCCTTCATTCACGGGAGAAATGCTGCATGTTGATATTTTCTCAACAGATAAGAAACACTTCCTAACATGTGTGGATAAGTTCTCAAAGTTTTCCACCACACAGCCAATAGCTTCCCGCATTATTGCGGACATGAAGCCTTCGCTTTTATAGCTAATGAACGTTTTATCCAAAACCAAACAGATCTGTTACGACAACGAGCCCTCGCTCAATTCCGAGACAATCAGGTCGCTGTTAAAAAATAACTTCGGAGTCTATATCGCTAATGCGCCTCCACTCCAAAGTACCTCAAATGGAAAGGTAGAGGGTTTTACAATACGCTGGTGGAAGTCGCCAGGTGCCTCAAAATGCCTCAAGTCTTTTAGAAGCTTCTAGTATTAAGATTTTACAATCCAAAAATGTTATCCATTTTATTATAGAGTAAGTTTAACTTGTAAGAAAGTCATGCTATTCCCTGTTGAACACAACGGCACCGTACTACAACTAACGGAAAATATAGTAGCCGAGTGCGAAAGCCAGGTGTGAGCCGTTACGGGCTGCATCTCCACCACTACCACCATCTTCTGCAAGAAGGAATTGAGTGGTTCCTCTGCGCGGGGCTACATTCTGTTACTATGTTGCTGCGACATCCGCCCGACAAACAGTGTCTGCACGAAGCGCTGACACAGCAGAATTGGGGACCGACCCGAGCAGCGCTGCCCAATCTGGGGTGCTTTATTCATAATTAAAAATAAAAACTGCTTAGGCAATGTGTAATGTGATTTTAATTAGATATTAGAACAGCAGTGAAATTCCACACGATATTTTTTTTAATTTTTCTTTGCATCTTCTTTTTTCTCGTTCTCCAACACAACAGCCACCACTCTCTTCTTATTCTTTCTATGACTCCCCCTCATCAAAAGAATACACGATACTTAATTTTCTTCTTCTTTCGCTAACTTATAGACACAATATAATATCGGGCGTCGAACAAAAAAAACCCTTATATTAAAAAATATAGAGAGATTAAATATACTACTAATTCCGTTCCTGTTCTTAAAGAGCTACTGCTTACATACTACTACTAACATACAAGGCACAAAGAAATACGTGGATGAACTTCTGCTCCAATATCGAGAAAGTTCCAGAAACGGTCAGACTCCGGAAGTTGCTATCAAAGCAACCAACCATACAGAGTCAGCTGAAGCGAAATGATGGACAGTGGACTAAGGGTAGTGAAGAAGTCCTAAAAGCAATAATGGAAGCTCACTTCACCGAGGTCGCTGACGCTACAAAGCATCAGGACCTAGCAACTGAGGAACAGCACCCTCCAACAGATCTCATATCGTCTATCGCAGCCATATGAGCCCCAATGACTACAGACCGATCAGCCTCACCTCCAGAAATACTGCTGGATCAACACATCAGAAACAATGTAGGGAGACTGATGTCAACCAACCAGCATGCCTACATCAAAGAGAAAACGATAGAGACGGCACTGCATTTTCTAGTAGCCACCATCGAAAATTCCCTCCAAAATAAGAAGTATGCTCTAGGAGTGTTCGTAGATATATCCGGAGCATTCAGCAACGTAAGTATGAGCGCGATAATGGACCGCCTAGAAGCGATCAACGCACACCCCGCAATCAACCTCTGGATAAAGAACCTTCTAAGTTGTAGACGGGTGTACTCAGAGTGGGGCACCGCTTCCATGGTGAAAGGGGCACACAGAGGCACATTTCAGGGTGGGGTCTTGTCGCCCCTCCTATGGAATCTGGTGGTCGATGACCTAATAAAGAGATTCGAGAGGAGAGCCCCAAAAATAACATCTTATGCAGATGACATAATCATAATTAATCATAATGAAATAAATAAATTTAAATAATTTAGCAATTCTTGTATTATATAAGATATAAATTAGATTTCTAATGCACTAAAATAAGTCAGACCAACCAATTAGACCAACCAACTAACTAATTACCTTATTTTACATACCTACGTTACCTAAATAGCAATTTCCTTTAAAAATTCAATAAGATGATCATTAGAGTATATATGTAGGTAAGCTTACCGTCCTATGCATTTTCGTGTTTGATGCATCACACCTCCACCACAACTTCGTGAGCATTCACTCCAGTTACTCCAATTATCCCATTGTGGATATGTACGGACTTTGGGTTCCAATATTTTCCTAGCTGAGATATTTGCTAAATTGGTTGACTTTTGAGTAATGGCTATGTTTACAATGTTAGGAGTGGTTTTTAATGGATCTACAGTACCCTCTTCTATTATGTTTATAGCAGGATATGTAGATATTGCTGTTGTATTCTCTATTTTAGATGATAAGATTTTGGAATGACTTTCATTCCTTAATATTTCCAACGGCTTTAGCGTGATTACATTTTTTGTACTGGAATGTTTAGATATAGCTTCATTTTGTATGTATAGATTTTTTTTGTTTCCTTTTTGCGTAATGGTCATGTCTTTTTTTTTGCGCCACAAGTTAGAGAGCTCAGATAATAATGGCTGGTTTGGTGGGATTTTGTACGACTTTGGCTTACAATGTCTTTTCAGCCAATCTTGATGTTTCTAAAATGTAAAAGATAATTTAAATAATAATGGAATGTATGCATATTAGGCAGTAGCGTAGAGAGGTAGCAAAGGGCCCCAGTGCAAAAAAAAAAACGAGAATTAACCTGTGGGACGCGACTTTACTTATACCCATACTCAGTCAGTATATCAGTTTTGCGAGAGAGATAATGAGTAAAAGGGTCTCTTGCTTTAGGAGGCGGGGGAAGCAACTGGCAATTAATTAATCTACCACAGATTTTCGTCCGAATTTTCAAACTACCCTTGTAACAGTGTGATATCACAGCAGTATGGTTACAAAATTTGGTTGCTCTAGCTCCTATACTCTCTGAGATCTAGGCGCTCATTAAGACGGAAAGACAGGCAGACAGACAGACGGACATGGCTTAATCGACTCGGCTATTGATTCTGATCAAGAATATATATACTTTATGGGGTCGGAAACGTTTCCTTCTCTGCATTGCACTCATCCACTTTTAACACCAATCTAATATACCCCTTAACGGTTCTTGAGTACGGGTATAAAAAGATATTTTTTCATTAAGAGGGTTTTGCGTGAGATTTATGGATGAATAATATTGGTATTAAGCAGGGATGATTACCATTATCAGGGGTGCCACAGAATTCCGAGCGATTTCATTTTTCTTAGCATTGTCACAAACCAAATTCGAACTAAGGCTAGTGTTGACAATTTACAAGATTCAATTCGAATAGGGTTCATTTTGCAGTTTTATTGATTTTACCATATCAAAGCAATTGATTTTTAATTTTTTCTTTTATGATATGAAATAATTGATTTTTCAAAGCTGTACTTTTATAATTTCAAAGCAAAAAAAAACATTCATATCGTGCGAATCAAACAAAACAATGTACTCGGCAATATAGCATTTGTCCGGGCATGGCAGCAATCAGCTGTTCAAAAAAAACAGACATCTGAATTTTTTTTGTGTACTTATTAAAAATCTGGCTAGGCGAAAATCCTCCAGCTGAACCCTCCCAGAGGGTGTTGGCCGGGCAATGGGCACTGCATTATACCGGATCGGGTAATGCATTGCCGCTTGCTCTGTCCGAGCTAATGCAGTGTCTAGCTAAGGCCAGGTCCAGGTCTTCCCGAAATAAAATTGGGGGAACTGAACCATGGCCATTGCTGGAGGCGCCTGGCGGTCAGGCATGAAACGCTAGGGGGTGCTCCCCCCGATAAATATTAACCAAATGGAGCGGAATAAGAATCGAACTGGGACTGGGATGTCAGTCCAAACGTCGGTGGAAAGCGTGACTGCTACCACCGGCGGGCACGGGCAGGAGGAATCCTCTCTGCGAGTCGCCAGCGGTCACAACTCTAATATGGCGGGAGCAGGTCATATTAGTCTCAAAGCTACTTCCACCAAAACGTTATCAGCAAACTGAGCCGCACGGGTGCCGTGGTCGAAACAGACTCGGACCTGGAAAGCGTGCTCAGTGTAAGCAGAACGAAAGAAGAGAGCATTCTTCGCTCGCCTGAGCCAGGTACCATCTCCCTGCGTAGGGAAGGGCCGAAGCGTTCTAGGGAGTGGATGAAGGCTAAATCCCAATACAAGGCGGCCCTCAAAATCCAAAGCCGGCTACAAGGCAAAGAGGACATCTCCCAAAAGGATAAGTCAAAACTAGACTAGGCTGAGCAAAAGGTAGAAGAGGGGCGTCTTCACTACGCGCAGCTGCCTCAGATGAAGACGATGAAGGGCGAATTCGCCAATAAGGTTGAGGAGAAAAGAGAACCAAACCACTCTGGTTAAACCGGGACTTATCGCTTCAAAGAAACAACATCAAAGAATTCTTCAAAATTGCTCAACTGGCGAACGACGAGATAATCAATGCAGAATACAAAACCCTACTCAGGGAGTACAAGAAGGAAATACGCAAGGAAAAAAGAAACTCGTGGAGGAAATTCTGCTGCAATATCGAAAAAGTCTCAGAAATGGCCAGACTCTGGCCAGCCGGCCGTGCCAGCCAGCCGTGGAGGAAGAATCTTTAGCGGAGCTGGTTCCGACATCCCCACGCCCAGCGCAGCGGAAAGGCGCCCCAGCACACAGGAGGAACTGAAGAAAGCCCTAAATGGAGCCTCAAGAAGAGGACGCGAACCCCGAGAGCCCAGAGAACCCCGAGATTGGATGGAACGTGGTAGCCAAAAAGCCGAGGTCTGCACGCCACGCACGCCCAGACGCGATCGTGGTGCAGGCAGGCGGCAAGTCATTCAGCGAGGTACTGGCCATGATGACTAGGAGGGAGGACAAGCAGCTGTCGGACCTGGGAAGCTGCGTCAGCAAGGTACGCCGTACCATCAACGGCAATCTTCTGCTGGAGGTGGCCAAAGATAGTGCGGAGAGCGCTGAGGCCATGAAGGAGAGCATCGCGCGGGTCCTCGGCGACGTAGCGTCAGTGCGTGCCAAGACGGAGGACAGCAAGGTGGTAGTGCTGGAGATACGCCATCTCGACTCCCTCGCGACGGAGCGGGAGATCTGCGCCGCTATCGCGAGCCAGTTTGGAATCGACGAGGGACGAGTGAGAGTGCGAAGCCTGCGCCGGGGCTACGCAGAGTCACAGTTGGCAGTGGTCAGCTTGCCCTTCTCCCTGGGCAAAGCCGTCCTACAGCGCGGTGAGGTGCGGATCGGTTGGACCGTCTGCAGGATCCAGGAGAGAGAAGGACTCCCAAGGTGCTACAGATGCCTGAAACCCGGGCACATTGCGGGTAACTGCAAGAGCACGGTGGATAGGAGCGGCTGCTGCATCAAATGCGGAGAGAAGGGGCACAAGGCAGCCGAGTGTAGCAATGAGCCTTCGTGCTTTCTGCTCAGCAGCTGGAAAGAAGGAAGTTAGGCACCAGGCAGGCAGTAGAAGCTGCCCAGCCTCAAGCAGCGGGGTCGGAAACTCCAGATCAAAATGCAGGTGATTCAACTCAACTTGAATCACTGCAGAGCTGCGCAGGATCTCCTGGCGCAGACAGTGCGCGAACTGGGTTCGGAAGTGACAATCCTCAGCGAGCCTTATAATGGGCCACGGACAGCTCTGACAAAGCGGCCCAGTGGCTCTGCGGAGCGGAAGCGCCCAGATGCGCGACACCAAGTCGGCAGAAGGATTCGTCCGTGCGAGTGTAGGCGGGATCTGGCTATACAGCTACTACTTGGCACCTAGTCTCTCACGGAAAACATTCAGCCGGATACTGGACGAGCTGAGCAGCGACCTGCGAGGACGGAGCAACGTCGTGGTCGGGGGCGATTTCAACACCTGGGCCCAGGAATGGGGGTCCTCCCGAACAAATGCCAGAGGCCGCATGGTGCTGGAGGCTTTCGCCTCTCTGGATGTAGTCCTGCCCAACGAAGGGTTCCAGCAGACCTTCAACAGGGCATGTGCGGGGTCGGTAATCGACCTAACATACTCCAGCAGCTCGCTGGCACGCCACGCCCCATGGAGGATCAGCGATGTCTACACCGCCAGCGACCACGAGGCCATCGAGTGTTCTGTAGTCATTCCCCGGCGAGGGGGTGGGACTCCACCCCGGCAGAGGAAGGCGTACCGGCATGACACCCTGAGGACGTAGTCCTTTGTAGGCGCTCTGGAGAGCTTCACGGCAACCGAGACGGATGGAGCCAACGAGAGGGCGAACAGACTGGCTGCCGCAGTGGAAGGTGCCTGCGACCAGAGCATGCTTCTGAGGCGGTCGTTCAGGAAGCACCACGTCCCGGTGCTTTGGTGGAGTGAGGAGATTGTAGAACTCCGCAGAACTTGCCTCCGCGCTAGAAGGCCACTGCAACGTGCCAGGGGCACTTCGCGCCTAGACCCCTACATCGAGCGCTACAAAGCGGCGAGGAAAGTGCTGAAAAACACCATCAGGGATAGCAAACGGGAGTGCTTCCTCAGGCTGTGTGACGCAGCCGAAGCAGATCCCTGGGAAGGCGCCTACAAAATGGTGATGAAGAGGCTCAATGCGGGCGGCCAATCCCCAACTGATCCCGTGGTACTGGAGGGGATAGTCAGCGCACTGTTCCCGCGAGGACAACAAGCCGGGCAAGCCTCCAGGAGAGACTTCCTCGTACAGGCCCATCTGCCTCCTGGACACAATTGGAAAGGTCTTCAGGGTGATCGCTACGAGGATGAGTGCAGCTATCGAAGCTGCTGGCGGTCTCTCCCGGGACCAATACGGCTTCAGGAAGGGAAGGTAAACGCTGGTGGTCGCAAAGGAACTCGCCTCGGTGGAGAACCTCGCCAACGAGGCTATCCACTCCGTTGAGTCGTGGCTAGAGGTCGCAGGACTAGAGCTGGTGGCTCAAAAGATGGAGGCGGTGCTCATATCGAGCCGAAAAGCGGTCGAGACAGCCAGAGTGCAGGTCGGAGGACCACGATCCAATCGCAGAGGTCGATCAAGTACCTAGGTGTCCACATCGACACGAGACTGTACTTCAAGGAGCACCTGGAATTCGCCTGCCGCAGGATCGCTCTCTCGAATGCTGCTAAACACCAAAGGCCCAAAGCAGGAAGCTGTTGGCGAGCGTCGTGACGTCGCAAATGCCTTACGCCGCGCCAGTGTGAGCGGAGGCAGCGAAGGTAAAAAGTTACATGCGAGGGCTGGAGGCCACGTATAGGATATGTGAAAAATTAGAATAGTTTTTCTAATAACGAAACCGAAAGACTGTGGGTGGCGTAAAGGATATTAAAAAGCGGGGACGAAATAATTTGTGTGCGCTCGGTCGAATTCCAATATTACGATTATATTCTAAAACTTCATACATTTCGTTCTAAGCCTAGCTAACCTACGGTGGCAAAGCGGGGCGAATTCGCCTTGAGCAAAAGAGCGAGCTTTTATTGCGCTCCCGCCTTGATCTAACCTACTTACACAAGACTTCAAAACAATTCAAAATAATCTCAACATTAAACATTGACTACGACGGCGACATTACGAAACAATATGCGCGATCAGGATTACGTGCTCCTTCCGAACCATCTCTGACGAAGCAGCTCCCTCTCGGTGAGCTGATAAGGGAGAGGAAGGATATACACGATGCCACTCACGACAGAGAAGCGGCCCACACCGTGGCCGAGCTGAAGGTTGCCGCCAGCAGGAGCAGCTTGGAGAACTGGCAGGCAAGGGGGGACAGCTCACAGCCAAGAGTTTGGGAAGCGGTGATGAGAACGCTTAGGTCCCTGGAGAGAAGGCGGAAGGAACGGACGGAGTAGGTGTCCTCGCGGCGGCGAAGCAATGCCTTGCGGCAGTACCGCTCGATGGACGACCCCTATCCACCATCACCCCCCTGTCCGTCACCCCTTACTGTTACTGTTATTTTTACTAGGTGTAACCCACGATGAAGTTTAAAGTTAAAATATATGAATACAAAATAAAACCTGCATTAATGCACTGGGTCTTTATTTCAGTAGTGCGACCGACTCTGCTGTATGGAGTCTTAGTGTGGTGGCAGGCTACAGAAAGAAAACCTACAACAAGCTAATGGATAGAACTCAGCGGCAGGCCCTGCTCTTCATCACTGGGGCGCTGAGGTCAACCCCAACAAAAGCACTCGAAACAATACTCGGAATTGACCCCCTGAACATCAACTGACTGCAGGTAAGGCAGCACAACGACTAGTCGCATCAGGCAATATTTCGCTGCAAGGATTCGGGCACAGTTGAATAGTCCGAGACATGATCAGTACATCTGACTACATGATCCCCCGAACTTGCCTGGACGTCAAAACAGCGATATACATGGCACCCGATGACTGGAAAGAAGGTTGGGATCAAAATGAACACCTAAACATATACACGGATTGCTCCAAGATGGAGGGAGGAGTGGGAGCGGGCATATACTGCATAGACCCTGAAATAAGTGTCCTATAAGCCACCGGAACAATGCAGCATATTCCAGGCGGAAGTCTTTGCTATACGGAAAGCGGCCAAGGTTGCTCGATGTACGGAACGCCCACATAATGTGGTAAACCTATTCGCGGACTGCCAGGCGGCGAAAAGTCGTCAGCGGTCAGATCCAAAAATGTCCTGGCATTCAGGGAGGCATTAGATTTCCTAAGCACGACAAAGTCAGTGCGGATATATTGGGTTCACAGCCACCAGGGCATCGAAGGCAACGAGACAGCGGATGTACTGGCTAAGGAAGGCGTCGGGTTGGCCATTGACAGAACCGAGAACGTGTTTGTCTCCCTTAGAACGCTACAAAGCGCTCTGGAGAAACAAGCGGACAAGAAGGCCAGAAGCCGGTGGAAGAGTACCACCACCTGCTGAATCTCGAAAACCATGTGCAAGGAGCGCAATGGTAAACTTAGCCACTATTACTGCACCTTCCACGGAAGGACTGCAGAATGCTAGTGGGAATACTCACAGGACACTGTCTAACTGCAGCACACGCAGTTAAACTAAGCATCACCAACAGTGGTAACTGCAGAAAATGCGATGAAGAAGTGGCTATCGAAACCCTGGAACACCTCATATGCAGCTGCCCGGCGCTATCAAGGGCAAGAAGAAAATACCTGGGTACCCCGGTGATGGCATCACTGGATGATGCCTCTAGAAGGACACCAGGGGAACTTCTTGCTTTCGCGAAAAACACCTAGATCCTCACAGATTTCGAAATCGCGTAAAACACTCAGAAGGTCCATACGCACTTATCCGGACAACTAAGGGCCATATTGGCCAATGCGTGGCCCCGTGAGCGCCGTTTGGGACAACCTAACCCAACCTAACCTAATTAAAATGCTTTTACCGAGACTGTTGGCCATCGAAGAACTACGGAGGCAACATATTAGAATACAAACCTAGCAGCGCAGGCTTCTCAGATGCGCATCGGACTCGTTTTCGCCTTCATGCATGTGGTTTTTGTGATTGTCTTCTCAAACTACTGCTAATTTAGTTCATTAAAATTACCAGTTTTTGGTATAATGATCGCTATGCTTCTATTTGTGCTGCCATGGGTATGCACTTAGCCGAACAGGGGATTTTGACATAAATGCAATGGCAATAATGTGTGGAAATGGTTTGTTAGTTCTACTACAAATGACTAAAAATGTTTTCACAATTTGCACAAAAAGTATGCAAACTTTTAATGTAAAGGAAGTTTTACTGCAATGATCTATTTATACCCGTACTCAAAAAAGAGTTAAGGGGTATATTAGATTTGTGGTAAAAGTGGATGTGTGTAACACAGAGAAGGAAAATTTTCCGACCCCATAAAGTATATATATTCTTGAACAAGAATCAAAATTTCGCTCCGCCCCTTCCGCCCCCAGAAAGGACGAAAATCTGTGGCAAGCACAATTTTAAAGATACGATAAAACTAAAATGGCATCGTATCGTAGAGAATGCCCATATCTACCAGATTGCTGAATCTGAATTAGATCGGATCATAATTATAGTCAGAATGAAGAAATTAATTTTCTTTTGATTCCCCAGCCCCCTCCAACATGAGATTCACTACTCTATCTCTTTCTCGCTCTCACACTCTGCCGCGTTCAGTGCGCGAGCAACCCCTAGCGGAGATGTCGAATCTAAAATTCTTAAAAATTATGCTCAAAAATTTATATACTGACTGAGTACGAGTATAAGTAGAGTCGCGTCCCCAGAAGAGACTCACACGTTCCTTCTCGTTTTTGTTATACTTAATTAAAGAAAAACAGAATGCTTTCAGTATAATTAATATTAAATATCTTGCTCCGAATTCGGCTTAAAAAAGGTGGCATTACTGTATTAACTTCGAAAGTCCGAATCGACCTAGGTGGCTACCTCGGACTGCAACGGACTGAGAGCGGAATCGTTAAGTGAAAATTCGGTCAGCGGATTGAATAGTGATTTACTAAAATGCTTATATTATTAACATAACATGTATAATGGTAAATTATTTAGATGAGGGTTAATCACCAATTGAACAACCTTTATGGGAAAGTAAGATTCGAATCGTATTAAATCAAATCGCTGGATAAATTGTGAGCGATTTTGATTCCGCTGAAAAGTGTGTGGCTCGCCGGAAGGGAATTGTGGTGATTTTCCAGCGGAAGTGATTTCTGTGGCACCCCTAATTGTTTTTTTTAATGGCTAAACCTATTATGCTAAGCGGTTATGTTGTCGCGGTCAATCGCGACGTGTATTGTAGTTCTGCTGAGGGACTCCCGATTGACTACCCCGTCTCCAGTCCAGGCAGTGCCTTTTATGGATCGGCCGGTCATCGGTTTTCCCACCCATGTCTTACAGATATCTTATTTCTATTTCGGAATGTTGGCAGGATTTACATAAATATATATTGCCGAGTGGATTGCCCGGTAACAGAAGGTTACCTAAAGCAATCGCCTCCCAACAAGTATCCAATATCCCAGGTAAGGTAATCGGTGTGCACTGTTACCGTAGGAAAGGAATTTCGTTAATATATTTTGAGGAACATTTATTTATTTATTGTTATTATCGATACTTATTGCGTAACACCCCTTGTGCCGGCCTCTTGTTTTTTGGAATGTGCTGAGTCTTTGTTTTGGCCGGGAGTAGTGTTGGTTGCATCGACTGTTTTTGGTGAACCATGGAAACCATGGTTCTTTACAATAGATACCTGTTCAGGTCTAATGTTGACCTTTTTTCACAAGTGCAGGTCCACACAAATTATACACTTGTCGCTTTTACCTATTCATATTTCAATGAAACCAAAATAGAAATAGCTGATATATAGATTTTCATTCCCTAACCCATACAACAATCAGTAATTGTTCCATAGCTTTTAATTGTTTTCCCCAAAAAGTCTCTCTCCGTGTACATCACCAACGTAGGTTTGTGTGTAAAAAGTCAAAGTTTGTGTGCAGGAAATGGATTTTTAGTGACATGTGTGAAGGCCAACCCCTTCACAACGAGCACCACCTACCTCAACACCCTCGACTACCCCAACCCTCTCCCTCTATCTCCAACCCCGCTTTCATATATATATATCTTCCTTATTATTATTAGTTGTATACCTTTTAGTCCTAAGTAATCCTCATTAAATAGCCAGAAAAATAGCGCCTAGCTTTTTTCTGGTGAGAACCAGGCATTATTGGGAATGGAACCAGCACCAGATCCAGCCCCAGAACCACCACTGGAACCAGCGCAATGACAGCAACGACAACGAAAAGAGAGCAACAGCCACGAAAACGAAAAGAGAAACAACCCACCTGCCCACCTACATCAACGAGCTTGGACCGCTGCTCACGCCATAGCGCAGGCGCACGCAACGATGAGCAGGGGAGAAAAGCGCAGACTCCCGGCCGCTAGCGCGACCGAAGGAACTCCCACCCACCCACAGAGCCGAGCTCGGACCGCTGCTCACGCCGTAGAGCAAGCGCACGCAATGATGAGTAGAGAGAGACTCCCAGCCGCTAGCGCGACCGAAGGAACTCCCACCCACCCACGAAGCCGAGCGCGGACCACTGCCTACGCCATAGGGGGAGGCTCACCGGCTCCCGTGAGGAAGAGCGGTGGGAGCGAGGAAAAAGCCGAAGAACCAGCAGAGGCTATGGGCAGAGAACCTAGATTTCGGGGCTATCGCAAAACAGGGGATCGGGACAGAAGTTGAAACTCTTGAACGCGCCGGTCGAAAAACCACAGTACGGAGTGCAAGTGAAGAAGCAGCGAAGAAACCAAGAAGCGAAGAAGGAACCAGCAAGGGGACCAGGAGCGGAGCCAGCAAAGAGAGGGATGTACCCAAAGCAGGAGGAAGAAGAGGGGTAAGCTGGTCTCACGTAGGTGAGAAGTAGAACAGAGATAGGGTGCGATGTTAGGGAAGTAGGGACACACACACACACACACAAACCGAAACTAAGCTAGTAGGCAGGAAATAAAGAAAATTATTAAAACGCACACACATTCGTTTCTATATATATGTACATTTGTAGTTTTGTTTGATTCCTTTCCTCCGCCCCGCTACCCAAGCGTGGAGCCGTAGTCCGCTACCTTCCCTTCTTAGCCTTTTATCCACTGATTCTTACAAACGATACCGTAAACGACGCCTAATTAGTGCGTCTATTCAAAACTAAAAATGTTTGCCAAAAATGTTTCGTTTTTTCCTGAGTTTTTAAAGTCAACATTTTTGGGGGGAAAAAAGAGCGCAAATAGCGAACAGCTAACAATCACGAAAACATACAGCGGATCGGACTAAGAATGCCCTCAGTTACAATTCGTTCAAGGAATTAATTCGGAACAGACTACCTCATCAAACTATATTTCTGCGGTCCGTTTCATGTGTCCCTGAGCCTCCCATTAAGACCTATGTAGGCGTGTTCGTGTGTTTTGCTTCAAAAGCTGTTAACCGCGAGTTAGTGGTAGACCTATCAACTGACAGTTTTTTGTGTGTCTTTAAAAGGCTTCGTCGGGAGGTGAGGCCTTTAGGGGGTCTACGACAATGCAACCAAGAGCTTTAAGCCGTATTTCAGAGCGATCAGGATAGACTCAAGACGTAAGCAGCACAGCACGACTTCGAGTGGTGTTTTATACCACCGATAGCATCGCACTTCGGCGGGCTGTGGGAGGCGGTCAAGGCAGTCAAGCTCACCGCGGACGAGCTGAGCATCGACCTGGTTGATATAGAGGCTATCCTCAACTCCCAGCTAATCGCTTCGCCAGGCAACGACATTAGCGATGGAGAAGCCCTGACGCCAGGCCTCCTGCTTATCGGGCAGCCGCATATTTCGGTGCCGGCCGAATCCGCGAAAGACGCCAAATGCAGCAAAGTCAGCTTCGAGTTTTTGAAGCGGTGGCCCATGCTGTTCACAGGGCGTTGTGGTAACAACGGAAGGAAAGCTGGCAAAATGAATAAAAGACAATTAAAAAAGGCAACTTAAAAAAAATATATGTAGGTTATGGAGGACGGAGAGAGACACGAAGCGGCCGTAGTTTCGTCGCGTCGTCTGTATAGGCAGCCTTCGGCTCTGAGAGAGCCGAGAACAAAGAAAGAGATCAGTGGAAGTCGAGAGTCAGAGACAGTCAGTCAAATTCAGCCAAGCATCGTACGAAAATCACACACATAAGTTAAGAACATAACTGTACCACAAATTGTACTTGGAGCTAAGAAATGAATATAATAAGTCAACATCCATACTTATAAATAAATTGCCATTAAGCAAACAAACTATCTACAAATTGGGGGCTCGTCCGAGAAATAAGCCCAAGACTACATCTAAATCTGTGGTTTGTGTGTGTTTTCGGAGAAATTTGACGAGACTGCGTGCACTGGAAACCGGTCGCTGTGCGAAATTGAAGCGGAGTCTGGCGTACAAGTGCGAGAGAGACAGCACCACAGTTGTCGGAAAGAAAAATGCAAGAGTGTATGCAGACGTTCAAGGGCACGAGAAGCGACAAAACGACGAGAGACAGCAGAGGACGCTAAAGCTACAGGGAGACAAGCGGCTCAGAGACGACAATCTGAGCGCGTTCGTTCCAACGAGAGCAGCAACGACAAAGCGACGAGAAACGGCAGAGCACGCTAAAGCTACAGGGAGACAAGCGGCTCAGAGACGACAATCTGAGCGCGTTCGTTCCAACGAGAGCAGAAGCGACAAAGCGAGAGACGGCAGAGGACACAGAAAAAATCAAAGAACATTGGTTGTTGTTGTGCATTGCGTCTAGGAGAGGCGTGAGCTACGAAAGACAAGCGGCAAAGAGACGACCATCCGAGCGCGCTTGTATTCGTGAGCATAAGTAAGGCAACAAAGAGAGGACGACCAAAGCAACATCGACAGTCAAGCGAGATCTGGATGTGGCAGTGTGTGTGCGTCGTATTTGGAGTCTGGAAAGTTCTACGATCGTAACAAGGGTAAAGCCCTAGTAAGGGGAGGTGAGTGTTAACAGAGAAGCGATCGTTAACAGAGGCTGTAAAGGCGAAATCAGAAGCTGTGTTTACATAGAAGATTGTTAACAGGCCAACGTTAAGACCTTAATTATTTGATTTATATATTATATTCTTTGATTTATATTGTTTGATTTAACTAGAAATAAGCTAATATTAATCAAATTGTATTTAAATCGTCACGATGCAAGTTGAAGAGATTATGACACTGAGAGTCGCAGATTTGCGAGTTAAGTTGAGAGAGCTTGCGTTACAGACGACGGGTCGAAAACGCGATTTGCAAGATAGACTGTTAGTTCATTTCGGTTACCAAGTTGAGGAAGATGAAAATGAAGGTTCAGATGATGAGTCTGTAGTTACAGCAATCGACGATACCGTGGCAGTCCAACGAGGTGCACGACAGTTAGAGAATAGATCATGGTTTACGCTGAAAGACGTGGAAGGTAGCGTGTCACAATTTTCTGGTTCTAATAACCCCGACATTAATCAATGGATAGAGGAATTGGAGGAATGCGCATCTACTGTTCAGTGGAGTCAATTACAAATATTCATATATGCCAAGCAGTTGTTGGCTGGTGCCGCAAAATCGTTTTCTCGTAGTTTGCGTGATATTCGTAATTGGAGTTCGTTGAAGGCAGCTCTGTTGGAAGAGTTTAGTGTAAAACTATCGTCAGTGGGAGTACATAGGATGTTGCAGAAGCGTCAGCAGAAAAAGGGAGAGTCGTTGCATGAGTTTTTGTACGCGTTAATGGAGATAGCCAAGCCAATTAAACTAGATGATTCTAGCCTGATCGAATATTTTGTGGATGGTATCCCAGACGCAAGGACAAATAAGGCAATGCTGTACCAAGCTAGAAACATAAAGGAGCTTAAATTTCAGATTGACGTATACCAGAAATCAAGAGGCGGATCCAAGCCAGTAAGCAAGAATTGGTTGCAGGGTATAAAAATTGAGAGTTCGGCGAAAGATTCGATAGCAGAGAATTTCAAGAATCGCTTTAAGTGTGGGGAAAAATCGCATTTAAGGAAAGACTGTCCCAAAAATGATTTTTGTTGTTTTAAGTGTGGTAAGCCAGGGCACCGTGTTGCTAATTGTGAAGTTAAGATCGAAACCGGACAAGAAAGGAGGATGAATACGAACATTATTCGAGATAAGGAAGTCGTTGCTAAGCCGACAGGTATTTTCACTCCATCAGGTTTGGAATTAAAGAATGTAAAGTATGCTACATTTGTATTCCAAGGTTTAATTGACACGGGAGCAGATTTGTGTTTAATTCGTAGAGGTGTATTCTTGAAATTCGGAAATGTTAAACTGATCGGCCGCGAGAAATGTTTAACAGGTATTGGAGATAGTCAAGTTGTGACTTTCGGTAGCTTTTCGATACCAGTGAAAGTGGATGAGATTGAAATGGTGGTGGAATTTCATGTCATACCTGACGAGGATATTGGTTTTGAAGCCATTTTAGGAAGGATTATTCTTGATCATGTTGATATGCAAGTTTCTAAGGCAGGAACAAAGTTCGTTCGTAGAGTTTTTATTGAGGAAAAAGATCAGAAACCAAATAATGTAGAATCGTCGTCATGTGAGGAATTGTTTGATGAGTTTGGAGGCATTTGCATGTCAAGTATTGATGAAGTTGAGAAGGAGTTCTCAGTGGACGTATCGCATCTCAGTGAGTCAGATGCCAGATCAGTTATGAGTATGGTCAAAGAGTACCAGCCTCAGAGGAATGTTGATGCACCTGTCAAAATGAAAATCATATTAGCGGATGAGATTCCAGTTTTTCAGCATCCAAGACGTTTAGCGATGTGTGAGCAAGAAATCGTAGATAAGCAAGTGGAAGAGTGGTTGGCTCAGAAGATTATAAAGCCAAGTACATCGGAGTACGCATCACCAGTAGTGTTGGTAGGAAAAAAGAATGGCAGCAAAAGGTTATGCTGTGACTACAGAAAGCTTAACGAGAAAATAATTCGCGATAACTTTCCAATGTCACATATGGATACAGTGTTGGAGAAGCTGCAGGGTGCAAAGTATTTCACCACATTGGATTTAACGAATGGTTTCTTCCATGTACCAGTAGAAGTGGAGTCTCAAAAATATACGTCTTTTGTGACTCAAAAGGGCCAGTTCGAATTTTTATATGTACCATTTGGAATTTCGAACTCCCCAGCGGTATTTACCAGATTTATAATGGCAGTTTTGAGAGATTTGGTGAAGAATGACGAAGCAGCTGTCTATATGAATGACGTAATCATTTCGAGTTAAGACATAGAAGAGGGTTTGTTAAATCTGAGAAAAGTTTTGAAGGTAGCTGAATTGAACGGGCTACGTATAAATTGGAGCAAGTGTCAGCTGTTACAACAAAAGGTTAATTTTCTAGGGTATATAGTAGAAAATAATACGATAAGACCAAGCGATGAGAAGACGTGGGCTGTCGAAAAGTTCCCAGTGCCAGGTGATAAGAAGGCTGTACAGCGTTTCATAGGATTGACTTCTTATTTCCGAAAGTTTATTGAAAGTTATGCTGCTATTGCAAAGCCGTTGACAGATCTGTTGAGGAAGGATGTTAAATTTGAGTTTAAGGAGATCCATCAAGTTGCGTTTGAACAACTAAAGTTAGCATTGTCTAGTAGGCCTGTTTTAGAAATGTACAACCCGAAATTGGAGACAGAAATCCACACTGATGCTTCAAAATGGGGATACGGAGCCGTGTTATTGCAAAAGAGTTTGGAAGACGGCCAATTCCATCCTGTTCAGTACATGAGTCGTAGGACTAAGCCGTGTGAAGAAAAATATCCTTCGTATGATCTCGAGGTTCTGGCAATTATCGAAGCGTTAGTAAAATGGCGTGTATATGTTTTGGGTATACAGTTCAAAATCGTCACAGACTGTAATGCGTTTACAATGACGATAAAAAAGAAAGATGTTCCTTTGAGAGTAGCACGTTGGGCCATGTACCTCCAAGATTTCAATTATGTTATTGAACATCGCTCAGGCACGAAGATGAGGCACGTTGACGCGTTAAGTCGTGTAGCTTGTTTTATGTTGGAAGAAAGCATTAGTCATCGTCTCAAAGAGGCTCAGCTAACCGATGATTGGGTGAAGGCTGTTAAAGGTATTGTTGAGGACAAAGAATATGAGGATTATTATATTCAGAATCAGATTTTGTTTAAGGATCCAGACAGGGAGCTTATTGTGGTGCCAGCTCTAATGGAAAAAGAGATTATATCGATAGCTCATAACCAAGGGCATTTTTCAGCCAAAAAGACACAGGATATAATCGAAAAGTCGTATTACATTCCAAAATTGAAGCATAAAGTATCGCAGGTAGTAAATAATTGTGTTCAATGTATCATCGTTAATGAAAAGTCAGGGAAACGTGAAGGTTATTTGCAACCGATAGACAAGGGCGACAGGCCACTATTAACTTATCACGTTGATCACGTTGAACCGATGGAAATGACCAAAAAGCAGTATAATTATATACTGGTAGTCGTTGATGGTTTTTCCAAGTTTGTTTGGTTGTATGGTACTCGTAGTACAGGCGTTGAAGAGGTCGTGAAGTGTTTAGAAGTTCAGGCAACTAACTTTGGTAATCCGAACAGAATAGTGACGGACAGAGGTGCAGCATTTACTTCCAATTTGTTCCGTGAGTACTGTGAGGGGCAGAAAATTCAGCATTTAATGATCGCCACAGGAGTTCCAAGGGTAGTTCTGGGAGTTGGTACAAACACTTAGGAAAGGTACAGCTGATGATCAACAGTGTTGAGCCACGAAGTGGATTAGACATGCGCATACCTATTGATCCGAACATAAAAGAAATACTAAAACAATCGCTAATAGAAGAGTTTGATAAAGAGCGTGAAAAGATTAGAGAGGAAGTATTAGAGAACATAGCACGGATACAGCAGGAGAATAAGAAGAGTTTTGACTCAAACAGGAAGATAGATAGACAGTATAAGGAGAATGACTTGGTAGCTTTAAAGCGTACTCAGTATGGTACTGGGCTAAAACTAAAAGGAAAGTACCTAGGGCCGTATAAAGTTACCAAGGTAAAGAATCATGGAAGGTACGAAGTCGAGAAGATTGGAGATACTGAGGGACCCTATAAGACTTCTACCGTTTCAGAGTATATGAAGTCTTGGCTAGACCCATCCGAGGCGAATGGTCCGTCAGGACAGCCGATTGTAGGTTATGGAGGACGGAGAGAGACACGAAGCGGCCGTAGTTTCGTCGCGTCGTCTGTATAGGCAGCCTTCGGCTCTGAGAGAGCCGAGAACAAAGAAAGAGATCAGTGGAAGTCGAGAGTCAGAGACAGTCAGTCAAATTCAGCCAAGCATCGTACGAAAATCACACACATAAGTTAAGAACATAACTGTACCACAAATTGTACTTGGAGCTAAGAAATGAATATAATAAGTCAACATCCATACTTATATATAAATTGCCATTAAGCAAACAAACTATCTACAAATTGGGGGCTCGTCCGAGAAATAAGCCCAAGACTACATCTAAATCTGTGGTTTGTGTGTGTTTTCGGAGAAATTTGACGAGACTGCGTGCACTGGAAACCGGTCGCTGTGCGAAATTGAAGCGGAGTCTGGCGTACAAGTGCGAGAGAGACAGCACCACAGTTGTCGGAAAGAAAAACGCAAGAGTGTATGCAGACGTTCAAGGGCACGAGAAGCGACAAAACGACGAGAGACAGCAGAGGACGCTAAAGCTACAGGGAGACAAGCGGCTCAGAGACGACAATCTGAGCGCGTTCGTTCCAACGAGAGCAGCAACGACAAAGCGACGAGAAACGGCAGAGCACGCTAAAGCTACAGGGAGACAAGCGGCTCAGAGACGACAATCTGAGCGCGTTCGTTCCAACGAGAGCAGAAGCGACAAAGCGAGAGAACGGCAGAGGACACAGAAAAAATCAAAGAACATTGGTTGTTGTTGTGCATTGCGTCTAGGAGAGGCGTGAGCTACGAAAGACAAGCGGCAAAGAGACGACCATCCGAGCGCGCTTGTATTCGTGAGCATAAGTAAGGCAACAAAGAGAGGACGACCAAAGCAACATCGACAGTCAAGCGAGATCTGGATGTGGCAGTGTGTGTGCGTCGTATTTGGAGTCTGGAAAGTTCTACGATCGTAACAAGGGTAAAGCCCTAGTAAGGGGAGGTGAGTGTTAACAGAGAAGCGATCGTTAACAGAGGCTGTAAAGGCGAAATCAGAAGCTGTGTTTACATAGAAGATTGTTAACAGGCCAACGTTAAGACCTTAATTATTTGATTTATATATTATATTCTTTGATTTATATTGTTTGATTTAACTAGAAATAAGCTAATATTAATCAAATTGTATTTAAATCGTCACGATGCAAGTTGAAGAGATTATGACACTGAGAGTCGCAGATTTGCGAGTTAAGTTGAGAGAGCTTGCGTTACAGACGACGGGTCGAAAACGCGATTTGCAAGATAGACTGTTAGTTCATTTCGGTTACCAAGTTGAGGAAGATGAAAATGAAGGTTCAGATGATGAGTCTGTAGTTACAGCAATCGACGATGCCGTGGCAGTCCAACGAGGTGCACGACAGTTAGAGAATAGATCATGGTTTACGCTGAAAGACGTGGAAGGTAGCGTGTCACAATTTTCTGGTTCTAATAACCCCGACATTAATCAATGGATAGAGGAATTGGAGGAATGCGCATCTACTGTTCAGTGGAGTCAATTACAAATATTCATATATGCCAAGCAGTTGTTGGCTGGTGCCGCAAAATCGTTTTCTCGTAGTTTGCGTGATATTCGTAATTGGAGTTCGTTGAAGGCAGCTCTGTTGGAAGAGTTTAGTGTAAAACTATCGTCAGTGGGAGTACATAGGATGTTGCAGAAGCGTCAGCAGAAAAAGGGAGAGTCGTTGCATGAGTTTTTGTACGCGTTAATGGAGATAGCCAAGCCAATTAAACTAGATGATTCTAGCCTGATCGAATATTTTGTGGATGGTATCCCAGACGCAAGGACAAATAAGGCAATGCTGTACCAAGCTAGAAACACAAAGGAGCTTAAATTTCAGATTGACGTATACCAGAAATCAAGAGGCGGATCCAAGCCAGTAAGCAAGAATTGGTTACAGGGTATAAAAATTGAGAGTTCGGCGAAAGATTCGATAGCAGAGAATTTCAAGAATCGCTTTAAGTGTGGGGAAAAATCGCATTTAAGGAAAGACTGTCCCAAAAATGATTTTTGTTGTTTTAAGTGTGGTAAGCCAGGGCACCGTGTTGCTAATTGTGAAGTTAAGATCGAAACCGGACAAGAAAGGAGGATGAATACGAACATTATTCGAGATAAGGAAGTCGTTGCTAAGCCGACAGGTATTTTCACTCCATCAGGTTTGGAATTAAAGAATGTAAAGTATGCTACATTTGTATTCCAAGGTTTAATTGACACGGGAGCAGATTTGTGTTTAATTCGTAGAGGTGTATTCCTGAAATTCGGAAATGTTAAACTGATCGGCCGCGAGAAATGTTTAACAGGTATTGGAGATAGTCAAGTTGTGACTTTCGGTAGCTTTTCGATACCAGTGAAAGTGGATGAGATTGAAATGGTGGTGGAATTTCATGTCATACCTGACGAGGATATTGGTTTTGAAGCCATTTTAGGAAGGATTATTCTTGATCATGTTGATATGCAAGTTTCTAAGGCAGGAACAAAGTTCGTTCGTAGAGTTTTTATTGAGGAAAAAGATCAGAAACCAAATAATGTAGAATCGCCGTCATGTGAGGAATTGTTTGATGAGTTTGGAGGCATTTGCATGTCAAGTATTGATGAAGTTGAGAAGGAGTTCTCAGTGGACGTATCGCATCTCAGTGAGTCAGATGCCAGATCAGTTATGAGTATGGTCAAAGAGTACCAGCCTCAGAGGAATGTTGATGCACCTGTCAAAATGAAAATCATATTAGCGGATGAGATTCCAGTTTTTCAGCATCCAAGACGTTTAGCGATGTGTGAGCAAGAAATCGTAGATAAGCAAGTGGAAGAGTGGTTGGCTCAGAAGATTATAAAGCCAAGTACATCGGAGTACGCATCACCAGTAGTGTTGGTAGGAAAAAAGAATGGCAGCAAAAGGTTATGCTGCGACTACAGAAAGCTTAACGAGAAAATAATTCGCGATAACTTTCCAATGTCACATATGGATACAGTGTTGGAGAAGCTGCAGGGTGCAAAGTATTTCACCACATTGGATTTAACGAATGGCTTCTTCCATGTACCAGTAGAAGTGGAGTCTCAAAAATATACGTCTTTTGTGACTCAAAAGGGCCAGCTCGAATTTTTATATGTACCATTTGGAATTTCGAACTCCCCAGCGGTATTTACCAGATTTATAATGGCAGTTTTGAGAGATTTGGTGAAGAATGACGAAGCAGCAGTCTATATGGATGACGTAATCATTTCGAGTCAAGACATAGAAGAGGGTTTGTTAAAGCTGAGAAAAGTTTTGAAGGTAGCTGAATTGAACGGGCTACGTATAAATTGGAGCAAGTGTCAGCTGTTACAACAAAAGGTTAATTTTCTAGGGTATATAGTAGAAAATAATACGATAAGACCAAGCGATGAGAAGACGTAGGCTGTCGAAAAGTTCCCAGTGCCAGGTGATAAGAAGGCTGTACAGCGTTTCATAGGATTGACTTCTTATTTCCGAAAGTTTATTGAAAGTTATGCTGCTATTGCAAAGCCGTTGACAGATCTGTTGAGGAAGGATGTTAAATTTGAGTTTAAGGAGATCCATCAAGTTGCGTTTGAACAACTAAAGTTAGCATTGTCTAGTAGACCTGTTTTAGAAATGTACAACCCGAAATTGGAGACAGAAATCCACACTGATGCTTCAAAATGGGGATACGGAGCCGTGTTATTGCAAAAGAGTTTGGAAGACGGCCAATTCCATCCTGTTCAGTACATGAGTCGTAGGACTAAGCCGTGTGAAGAAAAATATCCTTCGTATGATCTCGAGGTTCTGGCAATTATCGAAGCGTTAGTAAAATGGCGTGTATATGTTTTGGGTATACAGTTCAAAATCGTCACAGACTGTAATGCGTTTACAATGACGATAAAAAGAAAGATGTTCCTTTGAGAGTAGCACGTTGGGCCATGTACCTCCAAGATTTCAATTATGTTATTGAACATCGCTCAGGCACGAAGATGAGGCACGTTGACGCGTTAAGTCGTGTAGCTTGTTTTATGTTGGAAGAAAGCATTAGTCATCGTCTCAAAGAGGCTCAGCTAACCGATGATTGGGTGAAGGCTGTTAAAGGTATTGTTGAGGACAAAGAATATGAGGATTATTATATTCAGAATCAGATTTTGTTTAAGGATCCAGACAGGGAGCTTATTGTGGTGCCAGCTCTAATGGAAAAAGAGATTATGTCGATAGCTCATAACCAAGGGCATTTTTCAGCCAAAAAGACACAGGATATAATCGAAAAGTCGTATTACATTCCAAAATTGAAGGATAAAGTATCGCAGGTAGTAAATAATTGTGTTCAATGTATCATCGTTAATGAAAAGTCAGGGAAACGTGAAGGTTATTTGCAACCGATAGACAAGGGCGACAGGCCACTATTAACTAATCACGTTGATCACGTTGGACCGATGGAAATGACCAAAAAGCAGTATAATTATATACTGGTAGTCGTTGATGGTTTTTCCAAGTTTGTTTGGTTGTATGGTACTCGTAGTACAGGCGTTGAAGAGGTCGTGAAGTGTTTAGAAGTTCAGGCAACTAACTTTGGTAATCCGAACAGAATAGTGACGGATAGAGGTGCAGCATTTACTTCCAATTTGTTCCGTGAGTACTGCGAGGGGCAGAAAATTCAGCATTTAATGATCGCCACAGGAGTTCCAAGAGGAAATGGGCAAGTTGAAAGGATGCACAAGATAGTGATTCCTATGTTGTCGAAATTGTGTCAGGGTAGTTCTGGGAGTTGGTACAAACACTTAGGAAAGGTACAGCAGATGATCAACAGTGTTGAGCCACGAAGTACCAAGACAACGCCGTTTAAGATACTAACTGGATTAGATATGCGCATACCTATTGATCCGAACATAAAAGAAATACTAGAACAATCGCTAATAGAAGAGTTTGATAAAGAATAGAGAGGAAGTATTAGAGAACATAGCACGGATACAGCAGGAGAATAAGAAGAGTTTTGACTCAAACAGGAAGATAGATAGACAGTATAAGGAGAATGACTTGGTAGCTTTAAAGCGTACTCAGTATGGTACTGGGCTAAAACTAAAAGGAAAGTACCTAGGGCCGTATAAAGTTACCAAGGTAAAGAATCATGGAAGGTACGAAGTCGAGAAGATTGGAGATACTGAGGGACCCTATAAGACTTCTACCGTTTCAGAGTATATGAAGAATTGGCTAGACCCATCCGAGGCGAATGGTCCGTCAGGACAGCCGATTGTAGGTTATGGAGGACGGAGAGAGACACGAAGCGGCCGTAGTTTCGTCGCGTCGTCTGTATAGGCAGCCTTCGGCTCTGAGAGAGCCGAGAACAAAGAAAGAGATCAGTGGAAGTCGAGAGTCAGAGACAGTCAGTCAAATTCAGCCAAGCATCGTACGAAAATCACACACATAAGTTAAGAACATAACTGTACCACAAATTGTACTTGGAGCTAAGAAATGAATATAATAAGTCAACATCCATACTTATAAATAAATTGCCATTAAGCAAACAAACTATCTACATATATGTATAATGTTGTGTTAAAAAATTGCATATGCTACAAAAAAAAGGAAAGGGTTCTGGCCACAATGGAGTTTCTCTTCTAAAAAGCTGATTGAGCCAAAAAAATATTTTTTTGAAAATAAAACGTGACACCCCTTAATTTTATTATCTTGGGTTTAAAAGGTTGCTACCGAATTTTACAAAAACGAGAAGGAACGTGTGAGTCGCTTCTGGGGACGCGACTCTACTTATACCCGTACTCAGTCAGTATTTACATTTTTAAGCTTATAACTTTTTAAAATTTAAGATTAAAAAAATTTTTACATGTTACATTTTTTTGCTACATATTTTATCTACATCTACTATGCATATTCCATATCTAACATGTGTATTCTACATGTACCATTTATATTCTACATCTCCTCCACTAGGGGTTGCGCGCGCACTGAACGCGGCAGAGTGTGCGAGCGATAAAGAGAATGTGTGGTTTCTTGCTGTTGGAGGCGGGGGAACCAACTGAAAATTAATTTCTTCATTCTGGTTATAATTAGGAACCGATCTGATTCAGATTCTGGTAGATATGGGCATTCTCTACGAAACTGCGTTTTTAGTTTTATAGTATTTACACAAATGTGCCTGACACATATTTTCGTGCTTTGAGTGGGAGGATGGTGGCGGACATGGCTATATCGACTCGGCTATTGATGCTGATCAAGAATATATATACTTTATGGGGTCGAAAACGTTTCCTTCTCTAGGGGTTGCTCGCACACTGAACGAAGCCGAGTGTGCGAATGAAAAAGAAAATCAAGAGCATGTTTCATGCAGGCGATGACGGGGGACGCAACTGAAAATTAATTTCTTCAATTACATTTTTCTTAAACATTTCCCTAAAATTATGAACTTATTATCTATATGTTTGCTTCGTGCGTGGAAGGTCGCATTCTTAACAAAATGTTGAGCGCTCTGATTATCGCTGAAAATCTTCACTGGGCGGAGCCTTCCAACGCCAACACCCAATTCATCAACCAGCTTGATAATGTAGGCCGCTTCTTTAGACGCCATTGATAGTGCAACGTATTCAGCCTCCGTACTGCTAAGGGCAACCACACTCTGCTTCTTGGATTCGAATGAAAATGCCGCTCCTGCAGGAAAGAAGGCCCAACCGCTGTATGATTTGCGGTCCGTGTTATCGTTGGCCCAATCGGCGTCTACATAACAATGTATTGCACGACCAGAACGATGGTAATGCAACTGCCGATCCGCCGTGCCTCTTAGATAGCGAAGCACACGTTTGGCCGCGACTTCATGTTTAGTGTGGGGATCAGCATTCTGTTGGGCCAATTTCACTACAGACTGGAGAATATCGGGACGCGTGGTGATAGCCAGATACATCAGAGACCTAATCAATGATTGATATGCCACCTGATTCACACGTACGCAGCTCGGATTGTCGCATTTTACTTGATGTCCTGCCTCTAGTGGTGTAACATTTGGCTTGCAGCACTGCATAGAGTAATCTCTGAGTAGATCCTCTATATACTGCTTGTGGCCAACCCTCATGCCTAGGAAATGCTTTAGTTGGCCGCCATCGACCACTTTAAACTCGTCAGCAATGGCAGTCTTGACGCTTTCGAGATATCCTCTGTCGGAACTGGTTATTAGAAGATCATGTACGTATACAACAATAGTACAAATATTAGTAGAAACTTTTCTAGAATACAAACACGGCTCGTTTGCACATGGTAGAAATCCAAGCTTGATGAGTGTAGAATTGAGTTTCTCGTTCTATTCCCTGCCGCTCTGCTTTAAACCATACAATGATTTGTGCAACTTTAGCACACTGTCAGGATATTGATGATCAATGAATGCCTCCGGCTGACGCATGTAGATGACATCATGTAACTCGCTATTAATATACGCTGACGAAACGTTCATTTGGTGCATATACCACCCGTGTTCTGAAGCGCTCGACATTGCCATCCTTGTCACCCTTTAGTGCGTACACCTACATACATCCGATAGGTTTTTCGCCCTTTGGTAGTTCAACTAGAGACCAAGTCTTATTTTTGAGAATACTGTTCATTTCCGTTTTCATTGAAGCACGCCAGTCCGCTGCATGATTACTCGTCAATGCCTCATTTGCATTAGCAGGGACACTAATAGCTTCAGCCGATATGGTGTTCAGCATGTGATATTCCTTCGCTGGGCGTCCAGGCCGACCCACAGATGGCCGACACAGGGCTTCCTTCCTGTCCACACTTCAAACGGTGTCATGCCAGGTAAAGTTGAAGATTCTGCACGGTTACGCAAATATGCAGCAGTTTTGATTGCTTCTGCCCAGAATCGCTCGTCCAATCCTGCATGAAAGAGCATGCTGCCGGCCATTTCTACCCATGTACGATTGGCTCGTTCCGCGACATTATTCTGTTGGGGGGTATGAGGCACAGTTAATTGTCTTTTTACCCCGTTGTCAACAAGATATGACTCAAACAACCAACTTTTTCCCGATTGATTTTCCGCGAATGATTTAAATTGTTTGAACTTGACTAAGATTTCATCTCTTGTCTTCAGAAAATCAACAAACACATAGCGCGATTTGTCATCGATGAATGTTACGAAGTACCGAGCTCCGCCTAAGGAGTTTTTATTCATTGGTCCGCAAATGTCAGTCAGCACCAATCCAAGCACATTGTTTGCACGGCTAATAGACTTGTTTTACTACCGTTAACCATTTTTTCACACCTAATCTTTTTTAGGCTTGCATAGTTTAAATGTCCGAAACGATCGTGCCACACGTTTACTGGGTTTGTTTGTACATTTAAGCATTTGTTTTCTTGATTTTGGAACAAGAACAAATCCTGCTGCTTTTTTGCTACCATTATGGCGACGTCTTTATTGTTTTTCACACGCGCTTCTATCTTTGCAAATTCAACAGAGAAACCATTTTCGATGGCCTTGGACACCGACATAAAATTGCATTGTAATTCTGTCCGTTTTCGTTATTCGTCTTTTGTTTTGACAACGACCAATTTTTAACACCCGAACCGAACGCTCGTTGTTCACTTTTCTCTGCGCATTCTTCATTTGCCTTGCGCCTGTCTCCTTCTTCATGAAGCTTTACTTTCAGAGAGTTCAGATTTGGCAGACAATCATGTGTCTCCATTTCTACCGCACAATTTTCGTAGGACTCGGGCAGGCTCGATAGCAACAGAGTAGACAAAATTTCTTCAGGAACTGTTAAGTCAATTTAGTTCAGTTTTTCCACGATCGCACAAAAATTATTTACGTGGTTCACTACCGATTCATTTTCGCTCATTTTTACGAACAACAACTGCTTTAATAGGCTTATGCGACGAGCGGGGCCTGATGGCATATGGATACCCGCTAGAACCTTCCATGCTTCTTTTGCAGATGTAAAGTTTTTCACATAGTTTATCTGGGATGGCTTGATACACAGTATAATATTCGCAAGAGCCTTCTCGTCTTTTAAATCAAACTGTTCCTTCTGCGCATCATTATCTTCTTCATTTTTAACTTCTCGACCGCACACTACTGACCACAACTCAGAGTGTATTAGCACGCTTTTCATTTGGATTACCCACACACTATAATTCTCATTGTCGAGCTTATCGATTGAATGGAAATTTCGCAATCGATCGAGTCAAAATTTCAAAAAGACAGAAAAATCACTTTTAACCGCTGCAGACAGAAATTCTGGGCCCATAACCTATTCGCTGTGGTATTTATTTGTGACCGAATATGAAGAGCAAAAAGATGTCCGTCAAAGGCAGACGGAATACAAATCAAAAAGGGAGAAGAGAGAACGCCGCTTCATTGCGACTCATACATAATTGTTTACTTATGCTGGATAATGCATAATAGAAAGAAAAAATAGAGAAGACACAGTGCGTTGTTTAAGTTTACATATTCAACAATTATGATCCGATCTGATTCAGATTCGGCAATCTGGTCATTTTCTACGATACTGCGTTTTTAGTTTTATCGTATCTTTAAAATTGTGCCTGCCACAGATTTTCGTCCTCTATGGAGTCGGAAAGGGGCATGGCGAAATTTTGTAAGCCACTTGTCGCAGTGTGATATCACATGAGTCTGGAAACCAAATTTGGTTGCCCTAGCTCTTATACTCTCTGAGATCTAGGCGCTCAACAAGACGGACAGACGGACAGACAGACATAGCTATATCGACTCGGCTTTATTGGGTCGGAAACGTTTCCTTCTCTGCGTTACACACATCAACTTTTACCACCTTTACCACCTTTTACCGCCTTAACTCTTTTTTGAGTACGGATATAAAAAGGGAATATTTCTTTTTCTGAAGTTAATCCGATCACCATATACTCTGATTGCACGGCGCAACTGAAAGCTTCATATCTATTTCGACTTGGCTATTGATGGGGTACAAGAATATATATACTTTATGGGGTCGGTTATGTTTCCTTCTTTGACCACAAATCCAATATACCCCATAACTCTTCGAGTGAGGTTATAATATTCGAGGACATAATGCTAAACAAAATGCAATTAGGCAGTGGCACAAGATTCATTTTCCTGTGTTATCTTTTAATTTTAAGGTTAGGCAGAACCCGGGACTATGCAGCCGACCAATGATAAACCCACACAGTGTCGGATGACCACAGTCACTCGATAAAGCGAGCTTGTTTCGTTCAAGATAGTCTAGAATAGCGTCGTTCAGACGCTGTGCTAAACAACAAAACGTTCGATTGCGGGGATGATCGATCTCGAAGAGCCTTCTGCTTTGCAGACGAGCCATCGTCTGACGAAAGTTGAGAAAGATCAATTTAACAATTGAAGCATAGCAAAGGAAACGGTGATAAAGAGCCACTATAGCTCTTACATTAGGAGATGTTACATATTTTAAATTGATTTTTTTCTGCCATGGGCTTGGTGTTTGCCGAATAGTAACATATTAAGGCCTGTCTCCAGCGCAACGGAAAATTTCTGCCATGAATTTGCTAGTTATTCCGTGAGGGTGTAAACAGAGCAAACTGTAAAATTCTGCTATAATTAAAAAAGGAAAAAAAATGCACACTGATGATGAAGTGATTGTGTTGGTGCCGCCACCAATAAATAATTTTCATCTCTCTTTTTGGTTTTGCGGACAGTTTTTACCTTCATCTTGCACCATTCACTTCAGGAATAATTGTTGAACATATATTCCTGAGCTGGGTGTCAGCTGTTCTCTCAGTCCACATACTGTCCCGATAGGCAACTATCTCAAATAATATAAATAATATAAATCTTTTGATTCCGCTCGTGTTTCTGGATACACGCTCTAGAAAAACGTAAACGAAAAATATGGAGTTTGAAAGAAATTTTTCGATTCCACGGCGCTGGATACTATGCTTTAAGGTAACAAATTGTTTGTTGGCCCATAGTAGTCAGGTTGGAAAACATAAAATATTCATAAATTAAATAAGCAATTTTGTTGCTAGAAAATTCCCTCGTATTGGAGTGGGTATTTGGAAGTGAAGTACTCGCAAATTGGAATCCGAAAATAATGTTGTTTTTTTTTTACCTTAAAAGCTTAGTATCAGGTTCGCAATCCTTAGATGATATGTCCCCTTTAGCACCGACTCAAATTTTCGTCTTCTTCCTCTTCATTGCTATCCTAATAACTTCTGAATGAATAAAGATATCTTCTTGAAATAAACTCCATTTGAAATGAAAATTTAAAATAAAATAAATGCATTAATATTGAGTATTTAAGTTATTTGCTACTGTATTAATCTTTTATGTATTTTGATTCTATTTATATGTAATATTGATGACCACTACCACCACGACCACTATTAATTCGTACGGCAAGCTTTTTTAGCCATATGCAATGTTTAACAGACGATATCTTCAATACTAATGTAGATAAGACATGCCCACTTATTTTTCTCTGAAAGATCATTTTATTCTCTTAACCTTAGAAACAAAAAGTTTTGTTGTACTTCAACAACAACAATAATAACAAACATTTCTTTGAATGCTTTGCTTAACTGATAAGAAAACTATGACCATTACTTATTCGTACGGTGCGTTAAATATAAGCTGTTTTGATTAAAAAAATAATTTCTTTTAATACTAATATTGTGTAACATCTCCTTTGGCCTCTACAACGCATGTACAACGCTTTGGCATAGATTTTAATAAATTCAGGCATTGTTCTTTTGAAATAGAGTCCCACATCACTTGCTGTTTTATTTTTAGGTCTGAAAGTGTTCTTTGAGGCTCATTTTTTAGGTTTATTTTCATTATGCCCCATATATTCTCGATTGGGCTTAGGTCTGGGCTATTTGATGGCCAGTCTAAGACCCCAATTTCCTTATACTGCAGCCAAGATTTTGTTCGTTTGGCAGTATGAGATGATGCTCCATCCTGCTGAAATGTATATTCACCACAGTCAGCCAGTTTTGGTATTGATGGCAGCAAACTTTCCTCTAATATGTTAACGTATTTTTCCGCGTTAACTATCCCCTCAATAAAGTGCAGTTGTCCTACCCCTTTGGCAGACATACAACCCCACACCATTATGCTTCCAGGGAACTTAACTGTCCTTTTCAGGCAGTCTTTATTGTACGCTTCACATTTGTTACGGATGATTCTCCTTCGCGCATCACCGACACACACATCACATTTAGATTCATCGCTAAATATGATGTATATGGTGTTCCATTGCATTTGAGTCTAAGACATCCGTTCCCGAGACCATTGTAAATGCTTTTTTTAAAGAATTTTTGAAGCGCACCTACACTAGTCGGAACCAAGAATCACACTGACAAAAGGAGTCAGACCCTGGCTCACAGTACCCCACCAAAACATCTCCAAAACAAATAAAATTAACTAAAACTAAAATTACCCACCTTAGTTTGCTATATTTCGCAATCACTCGACCCAAATTCAGGTATCACCTTCCGCGATGCGGAGGTAGCAAAAACCCAATTCCCAACTGCAGCCCGCATATACTGCTATGCAGCTTCACCTAAACTCTAATCAAAACACGCTGACCCACTAAGCAACTGTCAACGAAGCATCAAGCTTCGACCCAATTAACACGCCCCACAATTATCATAAGTTAGCAATACACAGTTATTTCCGGGTCTAAGACAGGTGCGATCGCCAGCTGCATAAAAGGGCTAATATCGGCCGAAAAAGCAGGCAGTCCATCAGCACGAATGCAAGACCCTGCAAGGGGCAGTCTATCATCCCGAACACAATCTACACATTTTTTTGTAGCGGACCCTGGGCAGACTGATGCATATCCCAGCCTGAAATAGGAACCTTAAAAATGCCGCCGGAACAGGGACTTTTTGGTAAATTTAAGGTTACTAACACCTTAATACGGAGCTTTGTGGAGTAAAGACCCACGGCCACTGAAACAGACTAGGCTAGCGAGGACTGAAACCACGCCCACACTAAATCCGGTCGCGTACATGTAGTGCCGCAGTACCGATCCTACGAGTATCGAAAAAAAGAGCTACCGTATAGAAGTACCACCAAACCAAACGTAAGTCAGTGCCACTAACCGCAGAAACACACCATGAAAGCCCACGGAGACGGTCAACCCGACGAATTTTACCCGGAGGGACACCATACCAATCCAGGAGTCACCACCGGCTGGATTCACAAACTCCGTCGAGACTATCTGGAAGCCCTTGCCGAGGAATTCGGATTTGGCAACGAAGGAAGGGTCGAGGAACGACGAAAGAGATTCGCCGCAGGACGCCTGGGTTCGACTGGGAGACCTCAAACGGCAATATGCCAAACCAACAGGACGCTCCAAGTCACCCATGCCCACCACTCCTCTGCCATCTGACCAGCGGAAAACAGACCCAAAATCCGTTTTACAAGTTCCCACCGCGGACGAATACAGCACACCCGGCCCACCACGCATCGTAACGCCAGCCGATTTGTCCAGACCTCTAGTTACGGAGACCAGCCGCACGCCCACACAGAGGATCGTGCCAGCCATGGAGCCTTCTCTAGATGGACGCCACCACAGCCACACCGCCCACATCGCGGAACAGATTCTGAAATGGGGAATCAGGTTCGACGGACAGGACGACCAACTTGCATTTCTAGAACTACTCGAAGAACGTGCGCTCTCGTATGGGCTGGACACAAATCAGCTTCCGCGGGCCATTACAGAACTTCTCACCGATTGTTCCAGTCGCTGGTACCGCACCAGCCAAGCAAGGCAGCTCATGGGCATATTTCCGCCAAGAATTCTTGACTTTCTTCTTACCGCCATCGAGATATGTCTACTCATGCACAACGCCGGATACGACGCCACCAAGGAACTGAACAGGATCTACGACAACGCCCTGCCAGCATACCAGATGTACGTGCGCCGACACGAACTACAAAGCTTGACGCAGCTCACTCTGTTGGCCACCGAGTTCGAGAGCATCCAAGAGCGCAAGGCAGGCTACAGAGCAGAGGATCGACGACTCGCACCGGACGCCATTTCGGAGACCCAATTGGGAGTCGGCAGACACACCAGGGAGACCGCCAGCTAAGATAAACAGTACAACGAATCCCGATGTAGCACCTCGCATGATCACGACCCCCATCGCCAACCGACGCGCAGCCTGTCAACGGTGTGGTGAAGCGGGGCATGCGTCTTACGACTGCCAAAATCCTTTGATCCTATTCTGCTGGGAATGTAGCAACCGCGGCACACGGACCATCGATTGATATCGACAGAACATGTCGGGAAATGACTCGCGTCCTCGACTGACACGGGATCAGCCGGGAACGACGCTTACTGCGACTCGCGACTAAAAAACCCACTACATGTGAACAACGGTCGGATAGTGGCAATGGTGACAATAGAAGCACACGCAACGGAGGCTACCATACACACCGGTGCCTCCAAAAGCTTTACCAGCGCCAACCTCGCCCGACATCTACACGATGCAAGATGCAAGCCAGGCGTATGCGGGGGCCGACGGTTAGGTCAAAGAGATCACTCAAGTTCTACGGGAGCCCATCAAGCTGGACCAACGAGTGGTACAAATACCGCTCCTGGTTCTGCCAAACATGTTGGACCAAGCTATTGTCGGCATGAACTTCCTATGCGCCATCGAAACCACGATCCAATGCGGCGGCACCCAAATCAGCTAAGCAATCAGTCGGCCACGCCAACTGCACCCGAAGATCGGACCAATCACATATCAGGCCCCGCAAATAGAAGCCAGCAACTTACGCCAACCACAACGCCACCACGTTCACGACCTACAACAACTCTCACGACACCCAATAACCCAATCGCAACGAAAACGAAGCACCGGACCACAACGGAGAACACGAATCCAAGGTCAACACCAGCAAACAGCAATCAAGCAATCGGGCAAACGAGTACCACGGTCACTACGGAGCAACCGCGTCCTGGGCCAAAACAAGGGAACAAGAATTCCAAACAAACCACGAGTATCTCACACACGATACAAACACACTTGAACCCGGAGCTCGACACAGGAAGCCGAGGTCCAAGACAAGCAACAGAGCACGCACGCAACGAATCCGCCACGGAAGAAACTGCTGACACTCGGACACCCTCAAAGCCGACCACTAGCATCAACCAAGGACAACGGCAGCCACCATCCGGCAGCCCAGCAACAATTGAAACAGCCACGCTAACCACACGCTGATCGGGGCCCATAATTGAACTGATATCCACAGAGCCCCTCAACGCGGGACGTTAACCCCACGATACCCCAACAGCCGCCCTATCACCCCCAAGGCCGACGCCACACCGATCCTCGCCAACACAATGGAGTACCTTCCGCGTACCGAGCCAGGTCCGAGATCTTCGTCGCCCGAACCAGCTGTTGGTCCGACACAAGATGCCTCACCAAGACTCACCTGTTCAACGACCGCCAATACCACCCAAGTATTACATCAGAGATATGAAACATATCTACCCACGGCCAACGCCACCCTGGTCGCCGCCCACATAAGCGACTATCAACGGAGGATCGAAACGCCCCGCGCCTTCGACACAACCCTCTTACCCGAAGACCCCAGCAAGCCATTTGACTACGATGCCTATCCAACCGAACTTGAGCCCGAACCAGTCCCGGAGCCGTGGCCGCCGGACTTGGCCCCGCAGATCCAAGCTTTTCTAGATGAGGAACTACCTCCACGGAACCTCAGACATCGCGAAACACACTGTTGTCATGAGGGATAATCGGCCCATAAAACAGCGATACTATCCTAAGAACCTGGCCATGATGCGAATTATCGACGAACAAGTGGATCAGTTGATCGCTGAAGGCCTCATCGAAGGCCTTGTACTCGTCCGTAAAAAGAACGGTAAATGGCGTATGTGCGTGGATTACCGCAACTCAACACGCATTCCATATCCGACGCATACCCGCTGCCTAGGATCAACTATATTTTGGAACGGTTGCAAAACGCGCAGTTCATCACCACCCTCGATCTGAAGATCTGCAAGCAAGTATCCAGATCTCCATGGCCGACGAAAGTAGAGAAGCAACAGCTTTCACATTACCAGGCAGGCAATCCATCTGTGCGAACGCAAGACCCTGCAATAGGCAGTCTATCATCCCGAACACAAGACACTGCACTAGGCAGTCACAGACTCAAGACACTACACTACGCAGTCCATCAGCGCACCACATAATCAATCACAGACCAGCAAGTCTCAAAACGTAAGTAATTAAGTGAATAAAGGCAGTAAAGAATAAACCAACAACCACAAAAAAACTACCGCGTCATCATTCTTCCCTTGCCTACTGCTTTTCAAGGCCAGCCCGAAACCTGAAGTTCCCCTACAATCTACAAATTTTCTTGTAGCGGACCCTGGACAGACTTATGCATATGCCAGCCTGAAATAGGAACCTTACAGTGTCTTGTACACTCCACGGGCAGTTTTTACGGTGACCACTCAAACTCTCTTGTCTTGACCAGAATGAACTTCGGTGATTCGGCCAAGCAGCCACTTTCTAGGCGGTTGATTCGGCTCCTTCAGTAGCACAAGCGTGGCCACTGTTATGTTTTTGGTCTCCTGTTGCGACTGCAAGGAAGAAAGGTTTCAAGATTCTAACGTTTCCAGAACACTTGAACCTTGGCTTGCAGTTTTCTGCTGAACCTTGTATGCTGTTAAAGGAAGTTTGTTAAAGACCCGTGATCTCCAAGGGGGGGAGTATGTTTGGAAACGAAATAGTGGAAAAATGCATAGATTATAGCCAGTGGTGCAGCATTACAATAAATCCTTATTATTGTTCGTTGTTTGCACTGCCCACTGTATTAAATTGTCATCTACCTACAAACTTATGCACGAATTCATGCTCCCGCACGACAGCATGCCTATGCAGCCGTTCTCTCGCGTCTTCATCTCGCACCTTTCTTTCTATCACCTTTCGCTGTTACTCTATCGATCTGTCGCTCTAGCTCGCATTAACAATTCGGTCCGCCTGCCCTTTGACTTAGTCTTGATCTTTCAATCACTACATGTACATCGTCTTGGAATCGAGCTAATCAATCCGACACCGTTTCGTACCGACCCCCGCGTCTTAAATCTGAACCCGTCTTGAATCCAGCTAACTCTCCAACCGACTCGTTATCAAACTAACTCGAACATTTCGCTATCCCTTTGACACTGTATCGCCTTCTATACAGTTTACAACAATAAACCATATTTAATCTAAACAACCATCGTCTCGTTAATATACATTTCGAAAAACTACGCTATTGAAAAAGCTCAGTAGCTCAACAATCTCCTAAAAGGTGCAATTGTGGTAATGGTTTTTTCTTTTCTTTGTTTGCTGAATATCTCCACTATTTTTCGTGCAGTCCAGTGCTTGGCCAAATATGGCCTTTTTGAAAATTCCTTTAAAAATTAAAAAAAAACGAGAAGGAACGTGTGAGTCGCTTCTGGGGACGCGACTCTACTTATACCCGTACTCAGTCAGTAGATGCATTTTTGAGCTTATAATTTTTTAGAATTTTAGAATATAAAAAAAAATTTTACATTTTACATTTTTTTGCTACATTTGCTATATAGATCTACAATGTATATTTTACATCCAACATGTAGATTATACATGTACCACTTAGATTCTACACATCTTCCGCTAGTGGTTGCTCGCGCACTGAACGCGGCAGAGTGTGCGAGCGAGAAGGAGATAGAGTAGTACGTTTCTTGCTGGTGGTGGCGGGGGAAACAACTGAAAATTAATTTCTTCATTATGATCCGATCTGATTCAGATTCGGCAATCTGGTAGATATGGGCATTCTCTCCGATACTGCGTTTTTAGTTTTATCGTATCTTTAAAATTGTGCCTGCCAAAGATTTGCGTCCGTTGTGGTGTCGGAAGAGAGCGGGGCGAAATTTTGAAATACACTTGTAGCAGTGTGATATCACATGAGTCTGGAAACCAAATTTGGTTACCCTAACTCTTATAGTCTCTTATAGGCGCTCAACAAGACGGACGGACGGACGGACAGACAGACATGGCTATATCGACTCGGCTATTGATGCTGATCAAGAATATACTTTATGGGGTCGGAAAATTTTCCTTCTCTACGTTACACACATCCACTTTTAGCACAAATCTAATATACCCCTTAACTCTTTTTTGAGTACGGGTATAATAAGTTTCTTACAAAAATCTAATAAAACATAATTGCAAAAAATATTTTTTTTTGCTAAATTCATATTTTAAATTTGTTTCTTAAATAAGGGGAAAAAATGTTCTCCTAGCTTGAGTACTTTTTGAGAAAAATGCATTTACCTTTTAAGCAGAATGTAGAAATTTTCAGTTACTTAACTCTGCGCGTCAGACGCCTTTTAAGCACGGTTTTCTGCATTTTTTCAAAAACAGAAATATGGTACATTACATGTGCAGCTATTATAAATCTTAAAAAAATGTTGATTCTAATAAAATTGACCAAATTCAAGAGCGCGATATCAAACAATAACAAAAAAGGTGAAAATGATGCGAAAAAAGATGCGGCTTTGGTGTGCATGACTCCCATCATTTTCCGCACCTTCGACAATGATGCGGCAGTGTAAAAAGGCTATAATATGTTTATTATACATCTGAAATGTAGATATACATATACAATGTAGATTCGACATATTCTCCGTGAAAGGGCTCGAATTACCAGTTCCAATAGCATGGGTTCAATAGGATGGTTTTCAGCAATATGATGGGCTTCTGCTTTCAATAATAAAGACTACTGCTCTCCTTTTCGTGCAGAGAATTACTGAAGTTTTTATTTAATCTTTTCCCTACTTAAAGGAGGCTTATTAAATAATGTACATAAAGTGTTGGATACCCGAGACTGATGTTAATTCGAATGTGTTTACATTCGAATCTCTTTGCTGTTGTGCCGGAATGTTGCGGAATGTTGCGATGTTCGGGTAGTTCACCCAGACAATATCCCCTGGGCGTTGGGTGGCGGCGTAACCGCGGAGGCGTAACTCGCGCACTGCATAGAGAAAGAGAATAAGTAACGTCTGATGCGCAGCGAGGTGCGGGTTAAGCAACTGAAAATTAATTTCTTCATTCTAGCTATTATAATGATCCGATCTGATTCCGATTCGGCATTCTGGTCATTCTATGCATTTTTAGTTTTATCGTATCTTTAAAATTGTTCCTGACACAGATTACACTACTCGACAAAATTTAACATTTTTTTCCTTAAGGATCCAAACCGACTTAGATGGAGTAGATGGAGAGAGATATACCGCGAGAAAACAGCCTAGACGGTATACCTGCAAGATCGAAATCATGAAGGCTAGATAGAGAGTCGGAAAAACGACCGCAGCCGGGTGTAAGCACGTAGGTATCTACTATAGACTAAGCCGAAGGTCACAGCAACCAGTGCTATTTCTCGCTATAAACTAGGTTAATAGTTTGTAACTTTAAGCTCGTTGTCTATAAATAGCCGGAATTCTATGGGTTCTTGAGAAGCTTGCACAAATATAGAAGAACCGCATAAACGCAATGGTCTAGTGCAATGGCAAGGTTAGGGTGGAACACATTTTATAAATGGGCTGAAAGCACACTAGCTCTTTCTTTGTCACTGTGGGCCAACTGCCTTTAAGAGTGGCTGCGACGTCTAGAAAACCTTTTTCAATTAGCGCATTTGTGACTTCATCAGTTCTATGCATTTAGGCACCACTTTCAGGCCCTTGCTGCTTATTGGTTGAAAATGTCGTTTAGATATTTAGACACCACTCGGAATTGCTCTTCGGCTTTTCGGCATTATCAGCGAACAGCGAAAAATTTGCTATGTGATTCGAGCTTTCACAGTTTATTTTTTATTTGCTGCCCTGTAAGTTTTGTTTGCTGAGTTTTCTCTTTACTTGAATGTAACGATCCAGTCCGGTCTGCCTATACGGCCAGCTTTTAAATTTTGTTTTGGTTCCTTGTTCGCAAGCTGTGGTAATACCGGAATTAACAATTGATGTTGTTTTTGCTACGATTGCAGTAGTTTAGGCAGTCTTGTTACTTATTGCTGTACACCACACTGCGAGTTCCATGACGTGAGAGTTTCAATGTGCAGATAGGGAGAGCAAAAACGTGCGTTTCGAGCTATCAGCGGTCAGGTGAGCAGAATGGCTTTTCGTTGCATTGCGAATCGTGGTATTTGAAGGAGTGGAGCCCATTTCATTGTTCCATGTAGCTTCTACGCTCATTCGTTGGACCGCGGCTCATGTTGCACAATTTGCAAAATTTTAAAAATTGAAAATTTCAAAATTTATTTAATTTGTTTTTTATTATTTCAGGATTTTATTTATTGAATCTTCCCTATTAGAGACTGACGACAAGTATGCAAATCTTAACCTAATATATTTTAATTAATTACAATTAATTACTTAGAGTAAATCCTAGCTAAGTATTGTTGCTGGGTGGGGAGGTCTTCGCCGGAATCGTGTATGGCTAGTGTGCCAAGTTAAAGATTGCGCAAGTCTATTAGGATGGGCTTGCAGCTTGGCCTGATACTTTGCTTTCACTTTGGAAATTTTATCTTCAACTGATCCTACATTTAAGTCTTTATGGATATTTTCATTCCGTAAGTGCCAAGGTGCCCCAGTGATAGTTCTTAGTATCTTTGATCGAGCTCTCTTGATTATTTCTAGATTACTGACGCAGGCATTTCCCCATAGTTCGGAGCCGTATGTCTAGATGGGTTTGAGAACTGCATTGTATAAGAATATTTTGTACTCCACTTTTAGTGGTGAACGGGTGTATATAAGTCAATGTAGATTACTAGCTTTAAATTTAAGTAGATTTCTTTTCGCTCCGATGTATTTACGCCAAGTAAGCCTTCCATCCAGTTGAGCACCAAGGTATGTTACTTCGGTGGTTTGTGGAATGTTGATGTTGTTCAGATATAATGGAGGGCAAGTTTGTCTGTTTAAAGTAAATGTCACCTTTGCTTGCACTTTTGCTCGTTTACGTCAATGCGCCAGTCTCCTAGCCATTTTTCTAAGGCCACGAGATGAGACGATAAGTGTTCCGTGGCCCTTGTTGGACACTTGGAGCGACTTAATATGACAGTATCATCAGCAAAAGTCGAAGTTGTTGTTAGGCTGTTTGTCGGTAGATCTGCTGTGAATATGAAATACAGTGTCGGTCCAAGCGAGCTGCATTGCGGTAGACCAGCTTCAATTGGATGATATTCAGAGAGGAAATCTTTGCATCGTACTGCGAAACTTCTTTGCTGTATGTATGACTCCAATATTCCATGGATGCTCTGTGGAAGTAATATTTTGATTTTGTGGATTAAGTCATCTAACCAAACGCGGCGGAAAGCCTGGGCGACATCCAGAAAAACAGCAGAGCAATACTCCCGTCTTTCAAATGCATTTCGTATCTCAGAGGTTATACGGTTTACTTTTTCAATGGTTCCGTGTTTTTCGCGAAATCCAAATTGGGGAGTCGGGATGGCACCTTTGATGTGTAGGTCTTGTTTTATACTATTCAGAAGCAGCTTTTCAAATATCTTTTATAGGCAAGGCAGTAGGCTGATAGGACTGTATGATGATGGCTTGGACTTGTCTTTTCCGACTTTATGGATCATTGTGATGACTGATTTCCTCCATTCTTGATGATAATAGCCCCATTTCATCATGATGTTGAATATCACAGTAAGGAAATACACTGCACAGCTCGGCAATTCGATGATCATTTTAGGGGTGATGAAATCGTGGCCCGGAGCTTTTTTTTGCTTTGACTTCTCCTGATTGGAATATGATAGGCGGAGTAGCTTCGGGAGTGCTGGTTGGTGGGAGCACATAGCTATTTGTTGCTGGGTGTGGTTTGAAGACGTTTTCTAGATGGACGGCAAATGTATTTGACTTCTCTTTGTTGCTGCGAGCCCACTCTCTTGTTTGTGTATCAAAGTTGATTCACTCTCGATTGGTGGGCAAAGGCCTGATTTAGCTTTCCACAGTGGGAATCGTTTGCCAGTTGGGGAGAGTTGCTCCATATAGGATATTTGTGCTAGGTTTTTTTGATCTTCTAGGGCTCTGCGTAGTAGGTGGTTGGCTATTTTTAGCCGCTCTTTCGAGGCAGGTGATCTGTGTGCTTGCCACTCTCGGCGAAGCTTTCTCTTATCGCGTAGCAGCACTTCAATGTTCCTAGAAATACGACTGCTGTTAGAAAGTTTATTAGGTACTAATATTGGTGTCGAATGTTTTGCCGCCAGTGACATTAAGGATACTAGTGCTTCGACTGACCTATCAATGTATCAATGGGCATCTGTCAATATGAGAACTTATGTACTTTTTGTATTTGAGCCAATCTGTTTTGCTAGAAGTTAGAAAGATTGGGCGTTCCGAAAGCTGTGGATGGTCGTAAAGGTGAAGTAGAATGGGCGAGTGATCCGATGATAGATCTGTTAAGCGATCCACATGAATCTGAGCTTGCAGCACCCTTCGGGTAGCGGCAAAATCAATCAAGTCGGGTTACTTGTTTGGATCTGTGCGCCAATATGTAGGCTTGCCCGGAGACATAAAGTCTAGCTTGTTTCGTGGCGTTATTATAGCGTTATATAGTTGTCTTCCTTTCGGGTTGGTAAGTCTAGATCCCCAATGGGTGTGCTTGGCATTGTTGTCACCAGCTGCTATAAATCGGTCACCTAGTAGGTCGAAGAATGTAACAAATTCTGTTTCGGAAATGCAGAAGCGCGGTGGTATACTGCGGCTAGGTTTATGTAGCCACTCTGAATTTCAATATGAATTGTTGTTGCCTGTAGATAAGGTGTAGCAAATGAAGGCAATGGATAATGCCTGATGCGATGCTTGATCAGAACGCCAGTACCTCCAATGTCGTGTTGAGCGAGGAACTGTAAGAGCTCGCATTTGTGCTGCAAAATGCCATTTGCATTCCAGAAGCATATATTTAGACAAGCCATTTAAACAGATTTCTGTTTGATTAGGAGCTCCAGGAAGAGATTTTGGTTGCGCATAAGCATAAGTTTGTTGTATTGCTACCATTCTGTTTGTTATAGTTACCAGCATTCCACTACACATTCAATTCCACTAGGCAATTTTTATGGATGTTGGGCAGAGATTTCTGGGATCTGAGTTTATACATTACTCCTGCTGTGGTTGAAATTTATTGAAAATATGAATTAGTATAGCTCGAGGGAGTGCGCAATATTTCGTTTATATTTTGCAACTTGGCCAAAGTACGTTTTTTTTTAAATACTAAGTTATTATTTTTTTGTAACCCTTATTCACAGTTGCCAAGCAAAATGCTTGGCTGATGAAATTATGTCATTTTAATTTATGTTTGGTATGACATCCTATTTCATAATTTCTAGGGTACAGGTACAGGAATAAAGGAATAAAAATAAAATAAATCTGCTCTGCCAAAAAATTTTCCGAAAATATTGGCACTGACAATATATCGCGCCAAAGATGAAAGAAGATGTTTGAATACGAGTGTCAAGATGAGTTTACAAACTTCACACCAGAACAGTTAATACTGCTCTTGCTTCTGTCACGGAAAGATTTAAGAAGATGAAAAATCATCTTAAACCAAGGAAACTGACATGCCAGTAACTGTTGCTTGAGGGAGCGAAGTTCTTCAAAACTGAAACTCTTCGCCTATATAACGCTAGTCGACACGAGTTTTCTTCAAGGGAAAAAACCAACTTTTTCTTAAAGATTTGGGGCTTAGAAATGGTTTGATGATATTATTTGTTTTTTGTTTGGTTTTTTTCACCGTAAATAACCATTGCCTTCGTATATTCTTGCTTGCTTTTAAGATGTTCTGGGTAGGGCAATTAGTGTCAATTAGTCCCAAACCTCCTACTCTATAATAAGGAAAACCATTCTGCTGCCTCCTTGCCTCACCTTTCCTTTCAGGCACTAATTTTTTACGGTTCTCTGACTTTCCGGCGAGCATTCGTTATACTTTCCCAACCAAACAAGTTAACCCAAGATCGACTTATATTCATTTGGCCTATCTGCCGCATTTCTAGTGTCAAAGGTGGTCGTTTTGCTGGCCGACGACCGTCTCATGAAGACGCCACCGTACAGTTTTTTTTAGCGAAAATCTTCAGATTTTCAATGCGTAAGCGTTACAAAATACGATCCAACTTTAATCGTTCGCTGTGATGGTCCTCATCTTTCGTCCTTTTCCCAAGTTTGGGGCTAATAATGCCAAAACCAATTTTATCTTTCTGCCTGCCATATCGGCTAAAGTTTTTTTTTACACTTTTATTTTTATACCCGTACTCAAAAAAGAGTTAAGGGGCATATGGGATTTTTGGTATAGAGGATGTGTGCAATGCATAGAAGGAAACGTTTCCGACCCCATTAAGTATATATATTCTTGATCAGCATCAATAGCCGAGTCGATATAGCTATGTCCGTCCGTCTGTCCGTCTTGATGAGCGCCTAGATCTCAGAGTCTATAAGAGCTAGAGAAACCGCTACTCATTCTCTTTCTCGCTCGCACACTCTGCCGCGTTCAGTGCGCGAATGCCCTCTAGCGGAGAAGATGTAGAATCTAAATGGTAAATGAAAAATCTACAGTTTAGATTTAGAACATACATTGTAGATGTAGATGTAGATAACAGATGTAGCAATAAAATGTAAAATGTTAAATTTTTTAAAATTCTAAATAAATCATAAGCTGAAAAATTTATATACTGAGTACGGGTATAAGTAGAGTCGCGTCCCCAGAAGCGACACACGTTCCTTCTCGTTATATATCGTATTTACATTGCATCCATATCACCATAAATATGTTTTCATATTGCACTCGTAATTCTCGCTTACGCAAGATAAACAGCTTTATATTTATGGATATCATTCTTATTTTCTTCAATTACTTACTTTTATTCGTTCTATAGTGGATATTTTCGTCTGTTTGCAATCAGTACCAGCGATATATGCAGCGACAATACAAATACTGAAAAAAACGAAACGAATTTGTAATAATATATAATAATGTCCTTAACTCTTAACTTCCTGATCCGCATTCATTTTCGGGTGAGGCGAACACGTACTAGGACTGTGGTTCCAAAACCACTGGTGGGAGTCCCACCAAAGCGACAAGTTTTTGTCTTGTAGCCAGATCCTGATCTGACATCCAATGAAATAACTGTTTTTAATTTATCATATGCCAGAGAAATAAGCGTCTCCCTGACTCAATTTGAAACCATTTGTTCAGAAAAAAATTTTGACCGGAGTATTTGGTGGTGAAAGAGTTTATGGCTAAGAAAATGAATAAACCACTCATAGCTCACCCTAATCAAAATCAGACCCTAAATCTCCACCTTCATATTTCCGTTCTACTTCCACCCATCCAAAAAACTAGCTTCCTCTCTTTTAGTTACCTACCACAATGCTAGAAGCATTTTCGTCCAACGTTATTGGGTTTACCGAGACCTGGTTAAAGCCGGACATCCTTAGATCCGATGTTTCAGCAGGTCGATACACAATCTTTAGAAATGACCAAAATGACTTCTCGACGCGGATGTGGTCCTTCTCCATCCCCGACCTTCTCATGCGTCATACCTTCCATGCTTATGGACTTTCACCACTTTGTAGGGTCCTTAATACTTTCCTTTCAATTTAAGCCCCACCACGTACTGTGTACGCTTAATCATTAACCTGGTACTCCTTTTCCACCTTTGTTTTCTTATTGAATGCTAATCGATTCTCCTCCTGCATCAAATGTTGTATATTCTGCCTTGAACAATACTCTCTAAACGCATTCGCCTGAAAGCAGCTCCTTTATCTGATACAATTCTACATGGATTACCGAAATTAATGGCTTGCTTTTCCAAACAGTTTATCCCTTCCTCAGTTCCTGTACTACGCGTTGGGTATAACCACACATACTTTAAGAACCCATCAAAAACAACAAGAATATGGTTACAGTGCTTTTTGGTGATCTCCATTGGACCTACATGATCTATGTGGAATGTCACCAACGGTCTATCGCCCTTATCTATCGGTGTCAAATACCCTTCTTGCTTTCCAGCTTTCGCATTTACCAAGATACATTCTACTCAACTTTCCACTCCTTGACATACTTTCTCTTTCAACTTTGGTATGAAATACGAAATTCTGCCTATGAGCAATTTGCATTATTTCTCTCTCCATTTGGGATGGGACTACGATCAGTTCTCTATATGGGTCTTTGAACAAAATCTGGTTCGCAATGTCTTCATACCCTTTATCCTCCAAAATACTTCTAATTACTTTTGTCCAGTCATCCGTCAATTATGCCTCTTGCAACCTATGCATAAGACTATCTGTCAATACGTAACACGATATTCTACTCAATGCATCTACATGCCTCATGGCCTCGATCCTGACCTATGCTCTATATCAAAATCAAAGTCGTGTAGGAACATCGCCCATCTCGCAACTCTCAACGGTACATCTTTCTTCTTCATCGTCATGACGAACGCATTACAATCAGATTTTAAACTTCATTAGCAAGGCATACTTCTAGTTCCTACGAATAGTATTTCTCTTCGCAAGGTCTTGTTTTGCGGCTCATAAACAATACTGGGTGTAACAAGCTATTCTCTGGGTCTCTTTGCAGCAATACTGCTCCAAATCCGAACTTGGACGCATCTGTGTGTATTTCTGTTTACAACCTAGGAGTATACAACCTCAAAACTGGTTTACTAGTCAGCGCACCCTTTAACTGCTCGAACGCTATCTGCTGTAACTCCTTGAACTCGAACTTTATACCCTTTCTTAGCAAATCTGGCAACGGTTTTGCGATTACTGCGTATCCGTCAGCCCTAAAAATCTTTGCACTGCCTTTTTATCTCTGGGTATTGAAAATTTACCCAATGCCATGGTTTTTTCCTCTTTTGGTTTAATCGTTTGATTTTCAACAATATAGCCTAAGAATATAACTTTCTTCTATAAAACCTGACACTTTGACCAATTAATCTCTAATCCGTTCTGTGCTTGAAGTGGCAGCACTATTCCCAATCTTTCTAGTCCCTCTTCAACATCTCTACTTGGGATGATAATGACATTCATGTAAATGACTGCATCACCTTTCCTAATTAAATCCGGATTACTGACATTATGAAACGATTGAACAGTACAGGCGATTGAATACACCGAATGGAACATACTGGACCTCGTACTGACCATTTTCGATAACGAATGAAGTGTACTTCAGTGACTGTTCCTCGACATGCACGTGAACATACCCATTTGACAGATCCAATGTTATAAATACTTGCTCCCTCTAACTTCTCGATAACACAATCCATTTGCATCATTGGAAAATTATCTCTCACTATCTTTTCGTTTAACTCTCGATAACACTAGTCAACACGACATTTAGGCCCAAAATGACCTTTTCTTATAGATTTCGGGGTTTAAAGTTTTTTAAGGAATTATGGTTTTTTTTTAGTTTTTTTAAAGAATTTTTTTAAATGTTATTTTTTTAATGTTCGTTTTCAGAGGTAGTGCTTCTATTTTTCACATAACTTAAGTATCTTATATGTGGTTGCAGATATACAACTTTGATGTTTTGAAAAGCTGACAAATTCAGCTATAAATCTGACCCAGACTTTTTGTATCTGCAGCTTAACGCCTGAAAGATATTGAGCTTTCAAATTTAATAATTTTTTGCGGTATTTTTTTTTTTTTTTAATTTTGCCTTTAAAAACTCGGGAAAAGTCCTCATTAAAATCTATGGATAGACGGTCAACTTGCAGCCGTTTGACTAAAACGAATCAAAACTAATTTTACCTGAAAAATACCGTTGCTGGTTCAATGCCAAAGGAACACGTTCAGTTACCAAAAATTCAACGCCTTTTCATTTTCTTTATTTCCAATTGGCAGTTGGACCTGCAACCTTCCAAAAAGTATTTTTGTCTATTTTTGAGGTTTGGTTAACGAATCTTAGTTCTTAGTGAACTTAGTGAGTCTATCTAAAATTAGAAATGCATGCCAAGATTTTTTTTCGACTTTTCCCGAGCTATTAAATTCGAAATTTCGAAAAATAAATACCGCAAATAATTATGAAATTTGAATTTGGAAGCTGTGTCTGGGTCGGATTTATAGCTGCATTTGTTAGCTTTTAAAAACTGTGAAAAATAGAAGCACTAAAAAACATTAAAAAATAACAAAATTTTAAAAAACTCTTTCTACTAACTACCGGAGATGCATATTCTGACGTGCTATGCTTGATTATCTTCTCGTCTAACCATTCTTGAACTTGGTCATCTAAATTTTCCCTGCATGATAGACGTCTCGGATGATGGTAAACTGGTAGCTCGTCTCTTAACACTAATTTCATTGTTACCAGACTACTAGCATTTCTTTTTGGATTGTACTAGCTTCTAGTACCCTTTTAACTGCTCTGAGCAATAATCTTTTTCCTCGTTACCCTCATCCTGAATACCTTCGCTCTTTATTTGGACCTCCTATCGTGTAATGATTTCCGTCCCTTCATTGGTGACTTTCATCTCAATGTCTTTTAAAATTGTCCTGCCCAAAATCAATTCAAAAGCTAAGTCCGACACAACATTGAACTCTACCTTCATTTCGATTCCATCGATCTTCACAATAATTACTTCACTTCCAATCGTGATCATCTGAAACTCCCCAATTCCAGTCCAACATCTTTGGCGACCTGTCAACTGACCAATTCCTAACTTAAGGAAAACTGAACAAGCACAAATCCGCCCTGTGACTACAAGACCTTTGAATGTACCTCTGGTGTGTACCACATTCTTTAACTGTAGCCCGGAAGAAGTAAATATACCTGATGGTTTTGTTACAATCTTCCCTAGCACTAAGTTTGCTCTTTCCTGCTTTACCTGTCCTTCAACCCTGCAAGCAGCGGCCCTATGCCCAAGATGGTTGCATTTGAAACATCTAAAATCGTTCTTTGGACATATGTCCAAATATTTCTTCATATGTGAAGTTTCTCCACACTTATAACATTACCTAACTGACTCTGAACCTTTTCCCTCATTTAATGGACTTGGTCCGACTTTAATGGACCACGCATCTTCTGATAAACTTCAATCGGATTCTTCAACTGCCTCATGGCGTTGGCTTGATACAGCGACCCCTTATTGGTTCGACTATCCGGAATACCATTCACAAAGTACTCAATCAAACTTTCGTGTTCTAAATCAATCGGTTTCGCGATCTCCATCAAAAAATACAAGTATTCCTGCAACGTTTCGTTTTTCTTTTGTTGTCGCTAAACCAATCTCCGATGAACCTCTACCGATGATACTTTAATCCCGAACTCTTCGATCAACGCTTCCTTCAATCTACTCCAGTCACGAATATCCCGCTGACTGCGTATGAACAACTTTGCCGCTACTCCTAACAATTGCTGAAAGTCTGCAGCTGATTCCACCCCACCGTTAGTGCATATTCTTAAAGCTCAATTATCCACTGACTAACATCCAAGCTATTTGAAACTGAAAACTCCAAAACGTTACCTTCAACATCCTTTAGCGTGAACCACGATCTAGCTGAAACCTTAGCTTCCATTTCTCTGCGACCAATTCCTGCCACTCAGTCCCCTATTTATGCATTTCGAACTTGCTGCGGTTCTATTGACCTGAATGATTGTTCCTGTTCATCCGCATCACTGTCATCTACCTCCACTTTGAAGATCATAGTGATTAAGAAGCATGTTTTGTAAATCTACCTTTCTGTTGTATTTGTATATTTGTATATAGACTGACCAGTTATTATATACAGTGCCAGATTATAATAATACAAATAATGCGTTAGGTAATTTTAGGAAAATCGATACATAACACTTTCTACCAACCGTCTCCAATCCCAGCTCGTTCAACTTAAGCCTTAAATCTGAAACTAGCAGTGCAGAATCTCGTCTCTTCTCTTGTACGATTTATGTTCTTATACAGTAAAGAATATAAAAATACAATTATTAATTCTAAATTCTCTCAATCTTTGGCACTCCAGCGGTTGCTTTTACTATGGCTCTCAAACAATGCCAATATTGTAATCTCAATTTATTTTAACTTATCGAATTTCGATAAATTTCAAACTTTTCCGCTTACAAATTATTTATTTTCTCCAATTACAATTTCTGTAAAACTCTTCCAATTACAGTTTATTAACACTCTGCTAATTGCAATGGCTCTCAAACATTACTCGAATCTTATCAAACTGTACTGCACTCAAATTCTTCTCCTAAAACACGTTCGTTAATTTTTTTACTCATTGTCGCTTTTACAGCTTTCTCTTTGGTCTTTGTATATGGATCCTCTTGTCTGAAACAGACAATTTCCGTCGCTCACCAGAATTCTTAACTTTGCAACTCCCAACGCTTGATCACACCAAGTTCTGTCGCTGTCGTTCTGTTTCACGCCTCTCTTTTCCAGCTATACAGTACCAACACTCCAGCCAGTTGCTTGTTGTCTCTATTCCGAAAAGTCCCGCGCTGCTGTCAGCAAGGATTTCTGCTCTCTCTCTGCTTTCGTATCGCGTTCGTTTCCAGCTCCTCTATCTCTGCTCTTGCCGTTTCTCGTGGCTTTCATCGTTTTCATTCGCCTTCACTGTTTCTTGTCGCCTTCCGTCGCAGAGCTTGAAATCAGTTGTCGCTGTCTTCGTTGTTCCCTTTTTTTCCACCGTTTCTGGTCGCCTTCTGTCGCAGACCTTGAAATCGGTTTTCGCTGAGTCTGCCGTTTCTGGGCGTCGCTTCTGAATTTCACAATTCCACGAAATTTTCCAAAAATTCTTTTGACGCTCCATTTTTATCTCTGTCGCTCTCCAACAATTGTCCATTAACACTCTTGACTTAGTTAATGTAATTTCGCGACTTATGACTCGAACTCCACTACAAAACAACACAATTGACCACAATTACGACACTGTTTTGATGTTTTTATACACGTTTAATCAAAATTCAATCCCGGACGAGCCCCCAGATGTGTGGCCCAGGGTTTTTGCACTGATGTGGACTAAAGCCTAAGACGACGTTACTTTTATAATAGTGGAAGTTGTTGTTACTTTATTTAATATTATGGGAATTGGCTTATGATTATGTGTATTTAATGTGGATTAATCTTTAGTGTGTGTGAATTGATGTGTAGTGTGTGTGAAGCTCGCGAAACTCTGGCACCGACTGACGCTGACTCTCGCTTGCTCAACCCTACAAACATCCTGCTCTAATTAATCTCTCTCTTTTGTCTTTTGTTGTCTTTATTTTGTTTTTGTAGTGCCTGTGTGTGACTGACAAGCCTAAATAGGCACCTCACTCGCACATGGTTAGGTTAGGTTTATAGGGCTGCTCGACTGAAGTCGAGGTCACTCGGAGGTGTATTCGGTGACGCCTCCCCATGAGTGCAGGACAGTTGCAGAGAAGGTGCTGGATGCTCTCTATTTCCTCCTCGTCCCTGCAGCTGCGGCAGAAGTCATGGTGGGGCAGTCTGTACCTTGTGCCCATGCGGCCGATGACACAGTGCCCCGTTATAACTCCCGTCAGTGTTCACACCCGACTCTTCCTGAAGCTTAGGAGAGTCTTGGTGCGTTTAAGGTCATAGTGGGGCCAGAGCGAGCGAGATGATGTCTCGTAGTGGTCTCCTTATGTCGCTGACTGCGTCCGCCATTGGCTTGGCCGATCCAGTTCTGGCACACTCGTCCGCACTCTCGTTGCCCGCTATGTCGGTGTGACCCGGAACCCACGTGAGTGTGATTGAGTGCGCGCTGATCTGGTTTAGTGCGTACACCGTATCACGTACGAGTCTGCTTGTGGTCTTGCAGGATACCAGGGCAGCTTGACTGTCAACGCAGATTGCTATGTTCCTCGGAGGTATCTCCAAGGTGTATCCTGTCCCTTCGGCCGTCTTTGACCCGTCGGTGAAAATGGAGAGCTCGTTCTGCCCCAGGACAGTGTTACTCTTCCATTTCTCCCTATCCGGTATGTGTCCTTTAAAGTTTCTTTTCCATGAGAACTCTGAGACACAGTAGTCACTCCACCTGGCCGTTCCACTATCTTCCATACGGAGTATAGTGGCGTGGCCATAAGGCGATGGCTTGAAGAACTGCGCGGCTAATAGCCTAGCGGCACTTGTCTCAGCCTTGCACTTAAGATGGTCTATCGGTTCCAGGCCTAACATGGTGTCTAGAGCTGCCTGTGGGGGGGATTTGAGAGATCCGGTGACCCCAAGGCATGCTGTCCGTTGGACTCTACGGAGGTTCTCCAGGTGGGATTTGGTGTTAACCGCTTCCCACCATACCATGCCTCCGTATGTCAGGATGGGTCTTATTACCGCTGTATACATCCAATGGATGATGTGCGGCTGTAAGCCCCATGTTCGTCCAAAAGTCTTCCTACAGGTGTAGAAAGCTGCCATTGCATTTTTCTTCCTTTCCTCCGTGTTTCTCTTCCAGGAGAGTTTGGAGTCAAGGATGACACCAAGATACTTGGCTTCGCTCAATAGCTCGAGTGTCGTTCCACCGATTGCTGGTAGTTTGAAACTCGGTATCTTATATCTTCGTGAGAACAGCACCAGTTCTGTTTTTTGAGGATTGACCCCCAAACCGTTCTGGCGTGCCCAGCTGGCGGTAGTGCCCAGTTACCAGTATTACTAGATCGTCTGCATAGGCCGTAAACTTATATCCGCTCCTCCCCAGCTGAAGAAGGAGGTCGTTGAGGACCAGGTTCCACAGGAGAGGGGATATAACTCCCCCTTGCGGAGTACCTCGTGTGACCGTCTTTCTTGACGAGGAGGAGCCTAGATTGGCGCTTATCGTTCTGCTCCTGAGAACGCTGTCTAGCCATCCGGTTACCGTCGGGTGTGTACCAATCTTGGCCAGTGCGGCCGTTATTGACTCGATCCTGACGTTGTTGAAGGCCCCTTCTATATCTAGAAAGGCCGCCAAGGCATATTCCTTATAGCTTAGATTCTTTTCGATATGCCCAACAACTTCGTGTAGTGCGGTCTCAACTGATCTACCTTTGAGGTAGGCGTGCTGAGCTCCACTGAACACTGGTTTGTCTAGCTTGGTTCTTATTGTGAAGGTACCCTTCCCAACCACCAGCACCTACCTCAGTCCATCACCGGTCTCAGCTCACCACCTACCTCAAACCTCAATCTCGTAAAATTAGTTATATATTTCTTTTCATTATTATTAGTTCTAAGCCATTCATATTAACTAGCCAATATAGCGCCTATCCTTTATTGAGGGACCAGAACCCTCACCCTGACCGGAACCGGTATCAGAACCAGTGCATCGGAACCAGCATAGGAACCAACACATCGGAACCCGCACATCGGAACGTGCACATCGGAATCATCATCGGAACCAGCATAGGTACCAGCCCACCAGAACCAGCGCCGGAACCACCACCGCGAGCGAAGAGAAATAAATTAAGAGCAACGACACCAAAGAGAGCCGAACTCCCACCCACCCACATCACCGAGCTTGGACCGCTGCTCACGCCGTAGCGCAAGCGCACGCAACCATGAGTAAGAGAGAAACGCGCAGACTCTCAGCCACGAGCGCGACCGGAGGAACTCCCACCCACCCACAAGAGCCGAGCGAGGACCGATGTCCACGCCACATGGAAGACTCACCGACTCCCGTGAAAAAGAGGGGAGAGAGCCGAAAAGCCGAAGCGCCAGCAGAGGCTAGCGGCAGGGAAACAGATTTTGGGAGCCAAGGAAGGCACGCGCCAAACAGAGGATCGGGACAGAAGTTTTGACTCTAGAACTGGACAGTCGCAACCGGAAAAACAACAAGCAAAGTGAAAGTGGAAGCAGAAGATGAGGAGCGGAACAGGAGCCAACAGGAGTGAAAAACCAGGAAGACAGGAGCGGAGCAGGAAGCAGAGGGGTAAGCTTGCCTCACGTAGATGAGAAGGAGAAAAGAGATAGGTGCGATCATAGGGATTAGGGACACACACACACACACACTCACACAGACAGTAAGCTAGCAGGCAGGAAATAAAGACAATCATTAAAACCTACACACATCTTTTTATACATCTATGGAAATTTGTAGTTTTGTAGTTTCCATTCCTCTGCCCCGCTACTCAAGCGTGGAGCCGTAGTCACCCACCTTCCCGTCCCCTCCCTCGCATGTTTGGGAAGCCAGCCAGTGGTGTCGTACGCGGATGCCCCGACATCCACGAACTGGTCTTCCCTCTCCCTCTTGCCTAACCACTTTCACCCCGGTCGAGCATTTGTTCCGTTCCCCCGCCCCGCTACCCAAGCGTGGAGCCGTAGTCCGCTACCGTCCAGTCCCCTCCCCCTTACCCCTCGCCTACCATCCTTCCTCCCGGGGACGCCAGCTAAGTGAGACAGTACGCCCCTGTTTTCACGAACCGGGCTCTTTCCCCTTCCCTCTTACCTGTCCTCCTACACACCCAGGGTCAGCCGGCACCTCGTGCCCGGCCCTCGAACCCAAGCGCGGCAAGGCGTCCCACTTCCACGGGGTCTGCGTCCCAGTGGACGTACCGTGTGCCCTGTCGACCAGGTCCATCACCGCTGCCCATAACTCTGGGTCAACGCCGCCCTACGGTTACGTCCTACCCAAGCGGCACCTTGTACCGCCTATATGCCTACCCGACTCAGCCTCTATGGTCTTCAATAAAAATCTTGCTGTATTGAAGACCGGGCCCTGGACAGACTGAGAGGCTGTACCCTGGCTGGGAAACTTCCTTACAGATGGCGCCCGAGCAGGGACCTTCAAGAGATTAGGATCGGGATCGTTAGTGCTGTGCAGAGCGCCACAAATAACAGCTTGTGAACGATAGGGAATATAGCTAGAACCACGACCAGTGCCCTGCAGAGCAGACCATACGACCACCCCCCACGCAGCTTTCAAATACCACGTCGAGAAAACCCCCCCGCAACAAGTAAAGACAATCGGGCAACTAATTAGTAGCAGATCAACGTGGCCACGTGGCCCCCGACGGAGCCTTACCGCAGGCTAGAACGCGGACAGCCAGCAGCGACAGATACCATAGCTCCACAGAGGGCAGTGCACCAAATCTTTGACCTCCAACTCAAATACAGCTGAGGTTGGTTGTTGTCCCTGACTTACAGTACCGCGCCACGTATCCTGCCACTATAAAACATATCCTGTGCTAGGATCCCTGACCGATAGTGCCGTGCCGCGTATCCTACGACTGTAGAACATATCCTGTGCCAGGATCCCTGACCTACAGTGCCGTGCCACGTATCCTACGACTGTGAAACATATCCTATACCAGGATCCCTGACCTACAGTACCGTGCCGCGTCTTCTACCACTGTAAACCACATCCTTAACCAGGATCCCTGACCTACCGTGTCCCGCCGCGAGCCCGAGCACAGTAAAGCATATCCTTTCCAAGGATCCCTGACTCACAGTGCAAATCCCAGTGGCCTTTACCACCCCGCGCCGTGTACCCGCAGCGCAACTCCACTCCGGACCACGATCTTCAGAGCCGTGCCTCACCCCCTCGCCAGGGCCTACGAATTTTTGGTGCTGCATCCCCACAATAAGGATCACCAATCACGCCACCTAACGCAGAGCAGGACCAAACCTCTCTTGGAACAGAATGAGTACCCGTTGGATAGGCTCCCGCCGAAAGGACGAGCTGCAGAGCTTGGCCAAGGAATTTGGACTAGGAGAAACCGGTACCGTAGACGAGCTACGTGGCCGGCTTTCAGCCTTTGCCGCACGCAGCGGACACTCAGAAGAAGTACAGGCCAGACTTGAGGAGCTGAACGCCCACTTCGGAAACATCCCTAGCCCCAGGGAGCATCGCAGCCCAGCTACGTCGCCGGGGCCAGAAACTCGTACAAAACGAGAAGGAGACATGGACGAGAAGAAACGACAGTTGATTGTGCCCGAGTTGATTAGCCTCACCCGAGACCCAGACTCCAAATCCACAGGAATCCAGGAATCGGTAGCCGATCCGGTGGCCATAGAGGGCACCATTCCGCATCGTCCGTCCCAAGGGCCACCACGCCTACTGCTTCCAGAGCCGCCCAGCTCGAGCAAAGGGTCTGGCACTGGGCAACGCGTAATTCCGGTGACAACGCCCGTTGCCCAGAACGACGACCAGGCGCACATGCTCAAGGTACCAGAAGCCACACCTCAGCCAGGCCATGGGATAAACGGAACAGGACCTAACGCCATCGTGCCCCGGCCCACAGCGGCCGGATCATCGATTTCCGAGGAACGCTACCAACCAAGCAGATCTCAGACTCCACGAGTCTTTCGCCCAGGAGGAGAGATTTCGTATTCCTTGCTGGCGGACAAACTCAGGAAGTGGGGACTCACTTTTGATGGCCACGCTGACCCATTGGCATTCATCGAGCGACTCGAGGAGCGAGTAGAATCCTACGGAGGGAGCCCCGAGCAGCTACCACGTGCCATCTCAGGCCTCTTAACGGGCAAAGCTGAGGGATGGTTCCGCACCTTCCAGATGCAAGGACAAAACTGGACTGATTTCCGCAAGGAATTCCTGGATTTCTTCTTGCCCCCCAGATACTTCCAGCGCTTGGAAGACACCATCCGGAGTCGTGACCAGAAGCCCAAAGAGTCATTCAGGGACTACATGATTGAACTTCGGCTGATGATGCAGCGCGCCCGGTACACCCGTGAGCAAGAACTAGACAGGATCTATGAGAATCTTAGACCGGAATATCAACTGTACACGCGCCGGCATGATTTTCGCTCACTCACTGAATTAACGCAGCTCATCGCCGCCTACGAAACGGCCCGGGACCGAGACGCGCTTCGCACCAATGGATCCGGACAGTCAAACCGACCCCGGGCCACGTACCCCGGCAACGGCACGACGGCTCAACGGAACACACCAAACGATGCCAACGGAACATCGAACGTCGCCAATCGAGTTATCACCCAAGAGGAGGAACGCCCACTCGATGTGCGACGAGCGTGTCGAAACTGCGGAGAAGAAGGACACTTCAGCAGTGCATGCGCGAACCCACAGAAACTATTCTGTTGGGAATGTGGCCGCCGAGGTGTCAGGACGATCAACTGCTGCCGGAAGACCGAGTCGGGAAACGGATCGGGTCTCCGTTCCAACGGGACACGGACGGAGACACACACCCAGGATCAGGAGCAATCCACCCGTTAAGGATGATAGGAGGAAGGATCACCGGGCTGGTCACCATCGATGGGAAAGCCTTCGAAGCTACGCTCGACACTGGAGCCACGCGATCCTTCATCAGTCAGCGAATGGCCGAGGAGATCGGGACAGCGATGAACAAGCGCGAGGTGAGGACCAGGATCAGCCTGGCAGATGGGTCAAGGAAGGAGATCACGCAGGCGATAACAGTGAAGGTGCGACTCGACCAGGAGGAAACCCAAGTATCGTTTTTGGTCTTGCCCACAGTGCTGGACGACCTAATCTTAGGCCTTGACTTCTTGGGTGGAGTTCGAGCCAGAATCCACTGCGGACGAGCATATCTCCAGCTGAAGCCATGCCCGGATTCTCCCCAACGACAACCAGAAAATGCCATGCTGCCGCACACCCGGACAGTAACCTTCGCCAACCCTCTGGTGACCCCAAGCCAACCAGCCGCCACCCCGATTCCCCAAGCCACAACCGACACCACCGAAACTACGCCCCGTGCCAAGCAAATCAGTTCCAACAAACAACACAGGAAGACAACTCCGTCAGGCAACCTGGACCGACACCCGACTACGAACCAAGACTTGGCAGAGACAGCTATCACCAGCGCGGCAAACCAGGACTCACCTGAAAATCTACGATCACGGGTAAAGACTTTGGCAGAGGTAGCTGTATCCAGCGGGCCAAACCAGGAGTCAACCCCGAAGCAACGGTCACGGACAGAGACTTTGGCAGCGGCAGCCACTCCCAGTGTGCCAAACCAGGAGCCTCATGCCCAGACACCTTCACGGGCAGAACTTTGGCAGAGACGGCCAACAACAGCGCGTCAAACCAGGAGTCACCTGCAAAACTACGATCGCGGGTAAAGACTTTGGCAGAGGTAGCTGTATCCAGCGGGCCAAACCAGGAGTCAACCCCGAAGCAACGGTCACGGACAGAGACTTTGGCAGCGGCAGCCACTCCCAGTGTGCCAAACCAGGAGCCTCATGCCCAGACACCTTCACGGGCAGGAACTTTGGCAGAGACGGCCAACAACAGCGCGTCAAACCAGGAGTCACCTGCAAAACTACGATCACGGACAGAGACTTTGGCAGCGGCAGCCACTCCCAGTGTGCCAAACCAGGAGCCTCATGCCCAAACACCTTCACGGGCAGAAACGTTGGTGGAGACGGCCATCAACGGCATGTCGAACCAGAATCCACCAGCAAGAAAACGACAACGAACCAAGACTTGGACAGAGACAGCGACAACCAGCCAAGCAAACCAGGAGCCGACTCCAAGAAAACCCAAGGAAAACCCCAGAACTCGCAGCAAACGGACAACATCAATACCGAGCCCCGCGCCCTACGCGACCGGAGAGGCTCCGGAACAACAGGACGCCGGCAACAAGAACCAAAACATGGACTACAACCTGGAGCCACTGGCCGACGCCAAAGCAGGCCGGACGAGGAATCCGTTCCGCACCACCGATCGGGACGACTACGACCAATCAATCTTGGCCGCGGTCACAGCCATGGAATTGGAGGACCTCTCTCCCTGGCCACCAGCCACCGACCACGTAGAGCCTCCCACAGCAGAGGCGGCCAAATTCTTGGAGGAGGAATTGGCCAAATTCGACGGGATGACCGGAATTTCACAGATCGCAGAGCATACGATCACCATGCGGGACGACAAGCCCGTGAAGCAGCGGTATTTCCCCAAAAATCCAGCCATGCAAAAGATAATCGACGCCCAGGTTACAGAATTACTACACGACGGACGAATCGAGCCCTCCCGAAGCCCACACAGCGCACCAATCGTATTGGTGGGGAAGAAGACTGGCGAAATGCGGATGTGTGTGGACTATCGGCAGTTAAACGCCCGATCTGTGCCCGACGCATACCCACTACCACGCATAACTCATATTCTGGAAAGACTCCGGAACGCCTGCTATATTTCCACGCTAGACCTCAAAAACGGATACTGGCAGATCCCGGTGGCGGAAGGCAGCCGAGCTGCAACAGCATTCACCGTTCCTGGTAGAGGCCTCTTCCAATGGAAGGTCATGCCATTTGGTCTCCACTCCGCACCAGCCACCTTTCAACGAGCCCTGGACAGCGTCATTGGCCCCGACATGGAGCCACACGCCTTTGCATATCTGGACGACATCATCGTCATAGGAGCCAGCCTGGAAGAGCACATCGCAAATCTGCGGGAGGTCCTTCGAAGACTACGAAAAGCCAATCTCCGGCTGAACCAGAACAAATGCAGCTTTTTTAGGAAGAGCCTGGTGTACCTGGGCCATGTCATCAGTGAACAGGGTATCCACACAGATCCGGACAAGGTCATCGCAGTCCAGAAGCTTACGCCGCCGACCACACTGAAGGAACTTCGTCGCTGCATAGGAATGGCCTCCTGGTACCGGAGGTTCGTCCCGAACTTCGCCACGGTGGTCCAACCAATGACCAAACTGTTAAAGAAGACCCAAAAATGGGAATGGACGGAGGAGCAGCAACTGGCATTTGATAACCTCAAAGAAAAGTTGACCCAGACGCCAGTCTTGGCGTGTCCCGATTTCAAGGAACGTTTTGTATTACAAACAGACGCCAGTGACTACGGCATCGGGGCAGTGTTGACGCAGCAGATCGCCGGAGAAGAGCGTGTCATAGACTACGCTAGCCGCCGCCTCCTCCAGGCAGAGGAAAACTACTCTGCCACAGAGAAGGAATGTCTGGCCATCGTCTGGGCCATCAGGAAGATGCGCTGCTACCTCGAAGGCTACCATTTTGACGTCATTACCGACCACCTCGCGTTGAAATGGCTCAACACGATCGACAACCCGACTGGACGCATCGCACGCTGGGCATTGGAACTCCAACAGTTCCGGTTTGACATCCACTACCGACGTGGAAGCCAAAACGTGGTAGCAGATGCACTGTCTCGGCAACCGGTGGAAACACTCCAACGAACAGAGGAAGACCGACCCACCTGTCCATGGATACAACGGTTACTCAGGCGAATACAGACGCAGCCAGAAAAGCACGCAGAGTTCCTCATCGAGAACGGGCAAATTTATAAGCAAACAGGGAGACGATCAGCTGACGAGGACCCCATCCAATGGAAGCTCTGCGTCTCTAAGGATCATCGGCGACGAGTACTAGAGGAATGTCACGATCACCCAACGGCAGGCCATCTAGGAATCCGAAAAACCGCAACGCGGGTGACCCAGCGCTATTACTGGCCCGGACTCTATCGGGATGTCGCCCGATACGTGCAACAATGCACAAGTTGCCAGAGATTTAAGGTGAGCCAGATAAAGCCTGCAGGACAGATGCACACCCGCCAAGCCCAGGGACCCCTGGACATACTTTGCGCGGACTTCGTGGGACCACTTCCCCGGTCCAAACATGGCAACACCATGCTATTAGTCTTCATGGACTCCTTCAGTAAATGGGTGGAACTGGTACCGCTTCGCAAAGCCACAACGGCACTGCTGGAGAAGGCATTCCGAGAACGCATCCTGAGCCACTTCGGGACGCCCCGAAAGTTTGTATGCGACAATGGTACCCAGTTTACGAGCCGCTCCTTCAGAAACTTTTGTAAAATGGCCGGGATGGAATTGCAACACACTGCCCCGTATACCCCCCAGCAGAACCCAACCGAAAGGGCCAACAGGACGATCAAGACAATGATCGCTCAATACGTGGAACAGGACCAACGAACCTGGGATGAACTCCTGCCAGAACTAAGTCTGGCCGTGAATAGCAGCACCTCAGACACGACGGGTTTCAGCCCCGCCTTTCTGATGCATGGACGAGAGCCACGTCTACCCGGAGCACTGTACGACGAGGTGACGCTGGGGCCAAGCCAGACAAGCGAGGACCCACAGGACATGGCATCCAGACTCAGCGAAATCTTCCGAGTGGTACGAGAGAACACCCAGCGTGCTTCTCAGGAGCAAAGCCGAAATTATAATCTTCGGAGGCGCGAGTGGCGACCCGTGATTGGAACACTGGTCATGCTTCGCCAACACCAACTATCCAAGGCCGTCGACAACTTCGCCGCAAAACTGGCCCCAAAATTTGAGGGACCGTATCGGGTCATCAAGTTCATCTCCCCGACCATAGTACGGCTACAACGACACCCTGGACGGCAGCGGCGAACCGCCGGACTAGCGGATTTAAAAATGTTCCACGACCACAACGACGACAGCAGTGACCAACATGAAGACATCGCAGACGAAGAAGACCAGAACAAAGCAGCCACCTGCCACGCGAGTTCATGAGGGCCACTTAGGGCAGTGCGCTGCCCTAACGTCCTTGCTCCGAAAGGAGCGACCGCGGCAACGCCACAGTAAGCTACGTATAACTCCCCTTATGGGACTAATCATAAGTCATAAAACCAAATGTAAATCGCACCTATAGGCAGGTCAGGGCATATAGACAAAATGGCCAGGCAGATTTTAACCCATCAAGGTTTCTTCCTTAGAAAAAAACAACAATGAGTAACACGGGCGCGGACGACGCCCAACATTCGGGAGAAGATGGCAGCCAGCCCCAGGCCACGGCGCCCAACACCTTAATTAATACCGCAGCAACGCCCGGCTCACCACGGGCCAACAGTGTGGTAGCGGTCACCGGTCTCTCACCGGTCCAGGCAGCACCACCCCACGCCTTCACCGGGGACCACGGCACTCAGAATGCCGATCTCGGAGGCATGCCATCGCACGTGGCCGTGCGACCCCCACAGGAGCTCGCCGAAGGCCCATCCACCTCACGGGTGGCTCTACGACGGCTCGCCATCGCCGGCGACACAACCGTGGCCGCCATCCAGGGAGAACGGCCCCACGAGGGCATCGGGGAACTTCAGCTCCTACGACGGGAGAACGCAACCCTCCGAAGCGAGCTGAAGCGCCTACGACAGCGGGAGCAGGAGCGACGACCACCTACGGGGGTGCTGAAAAGCGAACCACGACACCACCAAAGATGGAAGTCCCCCCCACCAGTTGCGGTACAACAACGGCTCGGCTCATGGCCTCCTCTGCCAGGCACGGCCCGGAGGACGGTTCGAAAAACAAAAAGGGACCCAGAACCGGACAGCAGCACCGATAGCGAGGCAGAAGTCTTGCGGGATGGACGCTTCGGAAAGGCCCGGCTCTCCATGGCAACGCGACACCCAGCCACCGAAAGCAGCCACCAGCACCGACTTTTGCCCCGAGCTTTGCCCCTCAGCTGGCAGTGGACATGGTCGCGGCCCCGGACGGAGCCAGCGACGGCCCCCAGCGCCACTAGAGAGACAAAGGCCTGGATAGAGGCCGCCAAGGCGTTCCAAGCCGGCCGAAAAGCGAAGGAGAGGGAGCCGAGCGAGGAGATGGATCCAAGCGAGGAGACGGAGTCGAGCGAGGAGATGGACCCGAGCGAGGAGTCGAGCGGAGCTGAGCGAGGAGGAGCCGAGCGAGGAGATGGACCCGAGCGAGGAGTCGGAGCTGAGCGAGGAGCGGGAGCCGAGCGAGGAGTCGGAGCTGAGCGAGGAAACGGAGCCGAGCGAGTCCGAAACTCTGGCCGACAGCGGGAAAGGGTCGAGAACCACGAGCGAGACCGAGAGTATGGTCTCCAGCCCATTGCCCAGTCGGGGTGATGATGATAGCACCGAGGAATACCCATGGACGGAGTCGGGTACTCGACGACGGGCGAGATACTCCCCATCTGACCCAAGGGCAGACACTCCGCCTCCCGAACCACGACCAGCCTCGCCGCCACCAGAACTGCGGGCAGGCACTCAACCACACCCCCCACAGCACCCGCCCCCGAACCACGACAAGCCTCGCCGCCACAAGAACTGCGGGCAGGCACTCCGCCACCAGACCCACGGGCGAGCAGTGGTAGCAATGCCCAGGACGAGGAAGAAGAAGACGACCTCTCGATCGGGTTATCCGGCTCCGAAGCGGAGGAGCTACAGAACATGTTCCAGGAGCTGCCAGCGCTGGACGAGATACAGGAGGAGCGGGATTGGGTGGAGGCACCGGCTGGGTGGCGTGTGGAGACACCCGGTCGACGGATCCCGGTCACCCTGAGGGAAAGTGCGAGCCGGCGGGTGCTAATCAATGGACCCCGGACCCGTGAGATTGAGATCCACGACGGGCAGACCTTTCGCCTGTCGGTAAACCGGGGTGGGGAGATTTTCATCTCGGTACGTCCCCCGAAGTAGGAAGGGAGTGTGAAGGTACCCTTCCCAACCACCAGCACCTACCTCAGTCCATCACCGGTCTCAGCTCACCACCTACCTCAAACCTCAATTTCGTAAAATTAGTTATATATTTCTTTTCATTATTATTAGTTCTAAGCCATTCATATTAACTAGCCAATATTTTCTAAGCCGTCCATATTAAATAGCCATACAAGTTCAAATATAGCGCCTATCCTTTATTGAGGGACCAGAACCCTCACCCTGACCGGAACCGGTATCAGAACCAGTGCATCGGAACCAGCATAGGAACCAACACATCGGAACCCGCACATCGGAACGTGCACATCGGAATCATCATCGGAACCAGCATAGGTACCAGCCCACCAGAACCAGCGCCGGAACCACCACCGCGAGCGAAGAGAAATAAATTAAGAGCAACGACACCAAAGAGAGCCGAACTCCCACCCACCCACATCACCGAGCTTGGACCGCTGCTCACGCCGTAGCGCAAGCGCACGCAACCATGAGTAAGGGAGAAACGCGCAGACTCTCAGCCACGAGCGCGACCGGAGGAACTCCCACCCACCCACAAGAGCCGAGCGAGGACCGATGTCCACGCCACATGGGGAGACTCACCGACTCCCGTGAAAAAGAGGGGAGAGAGCCGAAAAGCCGAAGCGCCAGCAGAGGCTAGCGGCAGAGAAACAGATTTTGGGAGCCAAGGAAGGCACGCGCCAAACAGAGGATCGGGACAGAAGTTTTGACTCTAGAACTGGACAGTCGCAACCGGAAAAACAACAAGCAAAGTGAAAGTGGAAGCAGAAGACGAGGAGCGGAACAGGAGCCAACAGGAGTGAAAAACCAGGAAGACAGGAGCGGAGCAGGAAGCAGAGGGGTAAGCTGGCCTCACGTAGATGAGAAGGAGAAAAGAGATAGGTGCGATCATAGGGATTAGGGACACACACACACACACTCACACAGACACTAAGCTAGCAGGCAGGAAATAAAGACAATCATTAAAACCTACACACATCTTTTTATACATCTATGGAAATTTGTAGTTTTGTAGTTTCCATTCCTCTGCCCCGCTACTCAAGCGTGGAGCCGTAGTCACCCACCTTCCCGTCCCCTCCCTCGCATGTTTGGGAAGCCAGCCAGTGGTGTCGTACGCGGATGCCCCGACATCCACGAACTGGTCTTCCCCCTCCCTCTTGCCTAACCACTTTCACCACGGTCGAGCATTTGTTCCGTTCCCCCCGCCCCGCTACCCAAGCGTGGAGCCGTAGTCCGCTACCGTCCCGTCCCCTCCCCCTTACCCCTCGCCTACCATCCTTCCTCCCGGGGACGCCAGCTGAGTGAGACAGTACGCCCCTGTTTTTCACGAACCGGGCTCTTTCCCCTTCCCTCTTACCTGTCCTCCTACACACCCAGGGTCAGCCGGCACCTCGTGCCCGGCCCTCGAACCCAAGCGCGGCAAGGCGTCCCACTTCCACGGGGTCTGCGTCCCAGTGGACGTACCGTGTGCCCTGTCGACCAGGTCCATCACCGCTGCCCATAACTCTGGGTCAACGCCGCCCTACGGTTACGTCCTACCCAAGCGGCACCTTGTACCGCCTATATGCCTACCCGACTCAGCCTCTATGGTCTTCAATAAAAATCTTGCTGTATTGAAGACCGGGCCCTGGACAGACTGAGAGGCTGTACCCTGGCTGGGAAACTTCCTTACATTATATATAGATCCATTAGTCGCTCCATCGTTTTAAGCAAAAATGACGACAGACTGATGGGTCTGTAGTCCTTTGGGGAGATGTGGTTTATCTTCCCGGCCTTGGGGATGAAGACCACTCTCACCTCCCTCCACCCATGGGGGACGTACCCAGTTAGGAGGCATCCTTCGAATATTTTCTTCAGCCATGGTAGTAGGTGCAGGCAAGTTGCTTGCAGCATGGCTGGTCGGATATCATCCGGTCCCGGTGACTTGTAGGGACTGAATGATTTAATGGCCCAGATAATCTTGTCTGGTGCCATTATATTTTACGTATGAGACTCCCGGGGGTGTTTCCTCTCCTGGACGATTAGGGTCTCCTCGACGAGGCTGGTACCGCCCTGGCTGACGGAACATTGTGTTTCTTTTTACACAAACCTTGGGGCCTTTAGTTAATATTTTGACCATTTTTTTTTTTTTCCCCCCCCTGAGTTTTTTTTTTTTTTTTTAGGGTCTCCTCCCCCCTTTTTTTTTTTTTTTTTTTTTTTTTTTTAAAGTTTCTCTTCCTTTCTACTTCGCTCAACCCCGTTCCACCACGGGGTGGTGTGTTTGGGGGGGGGGGTTCGGGCGGGATTTGAGACAGGCCATCTGTAGAGCATTAGTGACGGTCTGCGTAGCTTTCTCTAGTGCTTCCGTTTGAATTATGTCCCCTTCCAGTGGGTTAGGCAGCACCTTCTGTACGGTCTGTACACTCGCACATACACGCATACAAACGTAAAAGACCTTTATTTTCTTCGCTCGCGACAAAACGGTCTGCAAATGTGCAGAGAAAAAGGGAAGCAAAAAGAAAGGTTTTTGGTTGTACAAAGACCGATTTATTCGAGAGCCGATGGGAACAGTTCTTCTTTAACTCTTTGCTCGAATGGTCTGTAAATAACAGTTATTTTCGGACAATGAGAAACGGTTAACTGTTATTTGCGAGCTCTGCTGCCAAGGTAACTTGCAGACGGATGCAATTTATACTGATTTCAGTAAAGCATTCGCTCTGTGAAGCAACCCTTCTAGCATAAAAACTAGACCTCTTAGGGTTTCCGCCAAATATTTCGAGATGGATTTCTAGCTACCTCTATTCTAGATCTGAAAGAGTTATCTTCAAAAACTCCTCTCTTCACCTGTTACGGTTACTTCTGGAGTACCACGGGGCAGCCATCTAGGCCCCCTACTTGTCACCCTCTTTATTAATGACCTGCCTTCAGTATTAACAAACTCTCGAGTACTCATGTATGCGGATGATGTTAAGCTCAGTGTCCTGTATAAGGACATTTCATTTCACTCTAGCAGGTAATCCGATCTCAATAGCTTTCAGTCATGGTGTTCTGCAAATATGTTTCACCTACATTCCTCGAAATGCAAAGTAATGACATTTCATGGCTCCAGCCCCAGCCCCTCCAGCCACCTTACACCCTCTGTGGTGGTTCGCTTATCAGAATTACAGCATAAACTTAACGATTCCTATTACATCCACTAGAAACTTTATTTCTTTGTTACTTCCACTTTATAGATTATTACAAATTCCTTGCATGAACCACTTAGGGTCTTATGCTCGGATTATAATTCCTTGGTCTATATAATATCCACCACTAATTCCCTTCCTCTTATTAAATCACTAATACTTACATTCCTATCCCATAATTAGTACTATTTTTTAGGTATCTTTTCATGTTTAATTTTTTCTCAAATATCAAACATCTACCTAACACCTATCTTTCCTGGATGTTCGCTATCGGTCACGCGCCGCGCGCATGCGGCAGCGCCACTCGGTCGGTTGGGCGTTAGGATTCCTGCGTTTCTGCCTGTGCTCCGCGAGTAACAGCCTTCGGCTTGGTGTCGCATGGTCCAATGATGGTGCAATCACATCATATCAACGTCCAGAAAATATTTTTTACTATGTGTGGTCGGATCACGACGATCGAGATAAATAATGTCTAAAACGACTAAAATAACTATCCCATTTTGCATAGGTCTGCATTGCAGAAGATTTCTAAAAGGCCTTTCTTCAGATTTTTAAAGTCGAGGAAAGAAGCGAAGCGAACAATAAGGCAGAGGAAAACTAAACCATTTTAAAATGTATGTTTCATTAAATAACTCAATATGCCATGTTTCATCAACTGCTCTGGATAATAGATTGTGGAATGAAGGATGCTTTATTTGTGCGTTAAAAACATGCAACCAAAATTTTTGTTATAAAACTAATAAGTCTTACATATTGCTTACCTGCATATAAAAAGCACACTTTTCATTTTGAATTTCTGCAAAAAAAAAAACAGGAATATTCGAGATTAATCACACAAACTTCCAACGATTGGCCTGGCGTCACTCAAGAAAATATATATAATTTGAATTGTATTTAGTTATAACTCAGATTGTAGCCGGGTTATTAAACAACTTCGGCTTCAAATTACATCATTTGAAATCATCCGTAATATTTTTTTTATTTGCCAGGAAATATTTTGAATGCATTGTATTTCCATAGAGAATTTATAACAATGGCAGATGCAATTTCATCTTGCCAGCAGCACTGGCAATCTGCGCTTGTCTGCTTTGATTTTCTTCCGCATGTTAGATTATAACGGGCATTCTGACTAATTATTGCATAACGTGTACGTCGTCCAAGGCTAAATCGTATAATAACAGGCATTAGAAAAACAAGTAATTAAATTGATTTCTTAGCCGATGGAGATTAATATCTCGAGCTTAGGACTGATTTCCGACTCAGACAATTGCCTCTTCGCCATTCCTATATATGTCTCCATTCCTATATATGTATATGGCTAGCTCAATGGAAGGCCCATGGCTGTGCAATTTAATTTGTTCGTAACAAGATTCGGATCTATTAAATATGATATAATAAATAGTAAAAAATCAAAATTTTTGTTAATTGCTAACAAAATGAATTATACAAACTCAATTTCAAAATAAAATAAAAAACCATTTATAAAACCATTAGAAATAGTAAAATAAATAAACCATTAATAATAAGCATACAAATAAATTTAGGAAAAAATAAACAACTTAAAAAAAAATAATAATAAAAAATTTAAAACAAACAAAAAATACAAAAATTACAGTGTAACGAACCATGGGTCTACCCATGGCTCGCCACAAACGGCGGAGAGTCAGCGCATCCACGCTGGCGGAAGACAAGAATCAAACTGATCTACACAGAGCTGACGAACCATGGCTCTAGCCACGGTTTGCCCCAAATAGCGGTGTGTCAGCACTTTAAGCAACAATTAATTAAGAACTCTCGATAAACCACTCTACACATTTTTGTCCACACAACAATTTAAAACCACCCCACCTCTTGGGACATTTCGCAATCGACGACCTAGATAAGAAGCCTGCATAAAATTACCAACCTACTGTCCCAAACTCAGCTATCACCTTCCGTGATGCCAACTTAGCAAAACCTTCTTTTTCTCTGAACACTACTAACCCACTAGCAAACTGTCAACGAAGCACCAAGCTTCGACCCACTTGCTAGCCCCACAGTTATTGTCAGAAAAATAATCATAAGTTAGCAATAATTAATTATTTCCGGGTCAGGTGCGATCACCAGATGCATAAAAGGGCCAAGATCGGCCGAAGAAGCAGGCAGTCCACCAGCCCCAATACACGACACTGCACCAGGCAGTCCATCAGCCCAAACACAAGACACTGCACCAGGCAGTCCACCGGCCCCAATACACGACACTGCACCAGGCAGTCCACCAGCCCCAATACACGGCACCCAGTCTACCGGCTCCAAGGCCAAACAACTAGATCCGCGAGCTAAGCCATCGTAACCGAATAAGTAAATAAAGAAAATATCACGTCAACAGAACACCAACCACGCTTCTGAAATATTTTTCGTCGGCTATAACACTCCCCCTGTCGCCTACCTCTCGCACGATCAGGCCACTCCAACCCGAAAGTCACCTGCAATCTACAAATTTTCTTGTAGCGGACCCTGGACAGACTGATGCATATCCCAGCCTGAAATAGGATCCTCACAACAGTACACGACAAAATTGAACTTGCAACCAGATTATCAGGGGTGTCAAAGAAATCACTTCCGCTGGAAAATCACCTCATTTCCATTCCGCCGTGCCACACACCGATTTTTCAGCGGAATCAAAATCACTCACAATTTATCCAGCGATTTGATTAAATACACCCATAAAACACACCTAAACCGATTGGAATCTTACTTTCCCATAAAGGTTATTCAATTGGTGATTAACCCTCATCCAAAAATTTTTAACATTATACATGTTAAGTTAATAAAATAAGCATTTTAGTAAATCACTATTCAATCCGCTGACTGAATTTTCACTTAACGATTCCGCTCTCAATCCGCTGCAGAGCGAGGTGGCCACTTAGGGCGATTCGGACTTTCGAAGTTAATACAGTAATGCCACATTTTTTAAGTCGAATTCGGAGCAATATATTTTATATTAATTATACTGAAAGCATTCTGTTTTTCTTTTATTAAGCATTACAAAAAATAGCTCATTGCAGTAAAACTTCCTTTTCGTCAAACGTGTGCATACTTTTTGTGCAAATTGTGAAAACATTTGTTGTCATTTGTAGTTCTACATCGCTTCAAAATACCAAAACATAACTAACAAACCATTTCTACATATTATTGCCATTGCATTTATGTCAAAAATCCCTGTTCGGCTATGTATAGACCCATGGCAGCACAAATATAAGCATAGCGATCATTATACCAAAAACTGTTAGTTTTAATGAACTAACTTAGCAGTAGTTTGAGAAGACAATCACAAACACCACATGCGTATCGTCTGAAGGCGAAAACGAGTCCGATGCGTATCTGAGAAGCCTGCGCTGCAAGGTTTGTATTCTAATATGTTGCCTCCGTAGTTCTTCGATGGCCAACAGTCTCGGTAGAAGCATTTTAATTAAGTTTCCCGTTAAATTCAGATGTATCTTTTCTTGAACAGCTGATTGCTGCCATGCACGGAGACTTGCCAGACAACTGCTAGAGTTGCCGAGTACAGTGTTTTGTTTGACTCCCACGATATAGGATGTTTTTTTCTTTGAAATTATATAAGTACAGCTTTGAAAAATCAGCTATTTTATATTAAAAAAGAAAAAAAGAAAAACCAATTGTTTTGATATGATAAAATCAGTAAAACTGCAAAATGAGCCCTATTCGAAATGAATTTGAAAAGTGTCAACCCTAGCCTTAGTTCGAATTTGGTTTGTGACAATGCTAAGAAAAATGAAATTGATCGGAATTCTGTGGCACGGCGGAAATTTTTAAGCGGAAATCCTTTGAGCGGTTTTCAAATTCACTAGTGAATTCTGTGGCACCCCTGATAAGATACTTAAGTTATGCGAAAAATAGGAGAAAAAATATAAAGAATAGAAATAGAAACAAGTTTTTTTATCCAAAAATTTTCATTTTACATTTTTTTTCTACATCTGCTATTTACATCTACAATGTATATTTTACATCTAACAAGTAGATTATAAATGTACCATTTATATTGTACATCTCCTACGCTAGAGGGCGCTCGCGCACTGAACGCAGCAGAGTGCTGAAAATTAATTTCTTCATTCTGGCTATAATTATGATCCGATCTGATTCAGATTCGGAAATCTGATAGATGTGGTCATTCTCTACGATACTGCGTTTTGAGTCTTATCGTATGCTTAAAATTGTGCCTGCCTCAGATTTTCGTTTTTATACATGTACTCAAAAAAGAGTTAAGAGATATATTAGATTTGTGGTAAAAGTGGATGTGTGTAACGCAGAGAAGGAGACGTTTCCGACCCCATAAAGTATATATATTCTTGATCAGCATCAATAGCCGAGTCGATATAGCCATGTCCGTCTGTCCGTCCGTCCGTCTGTCCGTCTTCATGAGCGCCTGGATCTCAGAGACTATAAGAGCTAGGGCAACCAAATTTGGTTTCAGGACTCATGTGATATCACCACTAACCATACAGTATATAGATGTACCAGTTCATACACCGAACGTGTTACAGACCTTCGGCAGGGGTGCTGGGACAGAAAACTCAGCTGTAAAACGTTCGGTGTATGAACTGGCACATCTATATACTGTATGGTTAGTGATATCACACTGCTACAAGTGTATTTCAAAATTTCATTCTCATTCTCTTTTTCGCTCGCACACTCTGCCGCGTTCAGTGCGCGAGCAACCCCTAGCGGAGGAGATGTAGAATCTAAATGGAACATGTACAATCTACATGTAAGATGAAGAATATATGTATATTGCAGATGTAGATAGCAAATGTACCAAAAAAATGTAACATTTTTTTTTTAATTCAGAAATTCTTAAAAATATTATGCCCAAAAATGTATATACTGACTGAGTACGGGTATAAGTAGAGTCGCGTCCCCAGAAGCGACTCACACGTTCCTTCTCGTTTTGTTATGACGGAGGGGTGTGGGGCGAAATTTTGAATTTTAAAATACACTTGTAACAGTGTGATATCACAGCAGTCTGGATACAATATTTGGTTTCTCTAGCTCTTATAAACTCTAAGATCTAGGCGCACATCAAGACGGACAGACAGACATATCGACTCGGCTATTGATGCTGAACATACATTATGGGGTCAGAAAGGTTTCCTTTTTTTCTTTCTTTTATTTTACTTAAAAATCCGGTGTTTTATCTTCAAATTAACTTCCTAACTAATCTTCATCTTAAAATCAGTCTTTAACCTCGGGTTCATGCCTGATAACACTACTCGACAAAACTAAACTTTTCTTTTCCGCTTCGAACCAAAATCACTTTTCTGAGACTGGGAGCTATAAATATTTTTAACTGAACTTATTTTTTTCACATTTGGCTAAACATTTACATTTGGTTATAATCAACTGTGCCATTCTGAAAAGCTAAAAAATGCAGCTATAATGTAACGAGCCCTTTGTCCGGCGAAACGAATTTTTATTGGTGCCTCACCGACCAGGTAAACACAACGTGTGGGATTTTAGATATAAATCTCTTTATTCGCATCTTAATAAGCGTAGATTAGTATAATATAGAATGTAATATATATTCAGTATAACCGCTCTCGGAGTTATCGCTGGGCGTCGCACGTTGAAGCCACCAAATCAGTGGCCAGTCTCAGCTTATGCTACGACCCGCCGACCCACACCGATTCCGCACTCTAACGGTTCTTTTCAGTGGTTACACCGGCTGGTGGTTTTTCACTGGTTGACTAACTCTAGGAATTTTCCCTGGGGCCTGCGCACTCCTTGACACTCTTGTACTTTCCTCACACCGTACTCGTTTCCGCGCTCAGAAGATCCCTGCTATCGCCACCGGCCGCCTTATAAAGACCCCGGCTAACGGTACTCCCACGCGGCCAGTACTTTTCCATCGGTGATTCTATGGCTTCCACGATCTTCTTAACGGTACCAGCGCGGTGGCGTGTTTTCATGACCTTATTGAGACATGCGTCCAAGCGCGGCCGGCCCGATCCCGGCTTCCCACGTCTCTCACGAGACTCACTCTCACTCTACCTACGGCCCATTCTCTGCCGCTCTCCGAGAGCCCCCTGGGTGATTTCGCCGCGGCCAGATATCCTTGGATAAACCATTCCCGACCGTAACCCTCTCAAACCTGTGATGAACCATGTTCCTCAAAATAAATGAAACCTAAATACTTTCTGATTTCAGCTAAACGTTTGGTAAATATTAAACTTTCAAATGCAAAAATTATGATTTTTGTGCGCTATTTTTTACGAAATATGGACTTTAAAAAGACAGGAAAAGTCGAGGTCTACTTTTGAGCTTAATTATATTAAAAATAAACTAGAATATGTCGAAAACATAAAAGGTGGCACTACAAAGGCAACTATTGAAGAGGTAGTTCTGAAACCTTCCGATTATTTTTATAATTTCCTTATAAGAAAGGTTTGGCTCCCTACAAATTTTTGTTTGTTTTTCGGATATTACTATACTTTTTGTCTCAATTTTAACTAAAATATAATCTAGATAGCGCAATCTAATTTTACAATATTTTTGCGGAACGCTTTGGTTTTGCCAGAAAAATAGCGCCAAAGTAACTGTTCTTAATTAAGTGACTAAAAAAAGTTTACATATTTCGAGGATCGTTTCTGTCTTTAATTGTTTTGTAAACAGAACTTTATGAATGGTTCTTTGATGGAAAAATATAATCAATTCTCTAACAGTTAAGGGAGATTTGCAAAATCAAAAAGTGTATAAAAACGGTGTTCTTATTCAAGTGAGATTTTTTGCGTCGGCTAGTCTATCACTCTCTTTCTATCGCCTAAATCTTAATAACTGTTCTTTCTCTCTCGCTCTTTCTGTTCAATCGCGCTCCCAGCTATAATCTCATCTCAATTTTACCGATTTTGCTTTACGCATCGTTCTAAGCATTTGCTCTGCATATTGGTCTGATTTATATGTGTGTTTGCACGCAAAATGTGTAAGGACTGACTCGGGCCGTGTAGGAGATGCCATTTCCCAAAACAACGGCCTGCATTACAGTTGTGAGGAATGCCGTGCTGTCGAAAACGATATGCGTTCCTTCCTGAGGCAGACGTGGAGTGGCTTCAAAGTGCGTGTAGGTGGGGTCCTCGAAGACCTGAAATTCCTGTGCGTAAAACTGATTCCCCAGGCTTTTCCATTTTCGTTACTTGCTCGTATATTCCACCTTCATCGGATATCTTAATATGCGAGCATCACCTATCATCCGCTTCTGTTTCTTCCTCGCTATCAGATAACGACCATTTGATAGTTCTTGGTGATTTCAATTTAGCAGGTATTGTTTGGTCTTCGGTAAGCAAGTGTGAAGGGATGGCTATTGAGTAGTATAGTAGTGTTTATTGGATATAATAAGTTGAACAATATATGTAGAGTGAATTAATTGAAACAAAAGGTTTTTTTGAACGTGTGCTATCTTGTTCGCTTCGACTTCTTAAGTGAGTATCGCCTCTGTTGTTATCGATGGCTATGGGTATATCGTGCGTATAACAGCCCCCATAGAGTTGACCACTTCTGTTGACTAACAGCTCTTCACACAAGTATAATAATCTTGTGCCCATGTCACGACATGACTTTATCGGATACCTATCCCTGTCTCAAGTCAACCATGTGAAAAATTCCTTAGGTCGATTGCTTGATCTCGGATCCGACCATAGCCTTGCTAACCCGAGCCCTTCCGCTCACTATACGTGAAGACACTTACCATCCTACATTCGAAATGTTGGTAGATATTTGGCCTACTGTATTGGATCGAATGGGTATTTTTTTGAACGTGTCCGCTGCTTTCGTAAAGCCGAGTTTACGAAGCTTAATAACCTCATTGGGGATTTTGATTGGTACGTTCTGTACTTGTGCAATAACGTTATGCAAGGCACAAATATTTTTTACAATGTACTTAACAAATTTTTGTATTCTTGTGTCCCACTTTCTTGTCCGGTTAGATCTGGAAAGCCTCCTTGGTTTACCAAAGAACTATCCAGTCTAAAAAACTAAACCTAAACAATTTCAAGAAGTTGGCTCTCTCTTAATGCTCAATGCTATAAAAACTACTATCTCGATGCAGGATACATTTTTCACAGGACCCTTAGCAGTTTTTAGTTTCGTAAAAAGTAAGCGTAAAAAGTAAGCACATCCATACTCGCTATTATTTTTTAATTGGACGGCAAACAATGATCAGGCAATCTCTTTGTCCAATTTTTCCCAACAACCTATTCTCTTCCCGGCTGTGTACTCAGGTACTGTGACGACGTTCAGTGTGGACCCCTACTTAAACTATTCACTCTATTCATTATTTCTTCATCTTGAAGAAATCTTTTATCATTCCGCTCCACAAGAAAGGGAGCAAGTGTCACGCAAATAATTATAGAGGTATATCTAAGTTAGCCGCTATTCCTAAAATAATTGAGAAAATTGTAACTGTGCACTTGCGAAATCTCTGCAAATCACTTATATCTCCATTTAAAACCCAAATGTATTAGAGTTTACCTCTTTTATCATTAAGTAACTAGTAACTTGCAGACGGATGTCATTTACACTGATTTCAGTGAAGCATTGGATTCTGTAAACCATTCCCTTCTAGCACAAAAACTTGAAATTCTAGGGTTTCTACCTAATATTTTGAGATGGATTTCTAGCTACCTTCGTTCTTGGTCGCAAAAAGTCGTCTTCAAAAACTCCTTCTCTTCACCTATTAAGGTTACTTCTGGAGTACAACAGGGCAGCCATATAGGCCCCCTACTTTTCATACTCTTTATTAATGACGTGCCTTCAGTATTAACAAACTCTCGAGTACTCATGTATGCGGATGATGTTAAACTCTCCGTCCAGTATAAGGACATTCTATTTCACTCTCGGTTGCAATCCGATCTCAATAACTTTCAGTCATGGTTTTGTGCAAATATGTTTCACCGAAAATCCTCGAAATGCAAATTAATGACATTTTATTGCTCCAGCCCCTTTTTGGCTCCTTATAGCCTATGCGGTGGTTCTCTTGAGAGAATTACCTTGGTTGATGATCTTCGTACATGACCGTATAGAATCAGTCCTGAAAAACTTTTTACTTTTTGCTCTGCGTGGCCTTAACTGGGATGCAGGTGTGAGACTACCATCGTATCCTCGTAGATTGCTTTTAATAAACCTTCCAACCTTGGTTAGTGGTACAAAAATTCTTGATGTGATTTTTATGCACAACCTGATCAAGAATGATGTAGATGAGATGATGTGATCCACTAGAAACATCATTCCTTTGTTCCTTCCGCTTTGTAGATCGAATTATTCCTTGCACGAACCATTTAGGGTCCTTTTTCGGACTTCAATTCCCTCTACCACAATATATCCACTACTAATTCCCTTCCTTTTCTTAAATCACTAATACCAGCATACCTTTCCCGTAATTAGTACTATTTCTCAGCTATCTGTGCATGTTTAGCTCTTTGAGTTGTGTTTAGCTTTAATTTTCCTCGAAGGAGGGCTGCGTTTCTGCCTGTGTTCCGCGCGTAACAGGGTTCGGCTTGGTGTCGCATGGGCCAATAAGATGGTGCAGTCAATGCATATCCACGTCCAATCAATAAAAAAATGGATACGACCGACCAGAGTAGCTTTCATGAGAATAGGTTGTTTGGAAAAATTTGGCAAAAAGATCGGCAATTGCCTGATCAATGTTTGCTGACATATTGAGAAAAGATAGCGAGGATGGATGTGCGGACGTTTTACGCTTACTATTTACGAAGCTGTAAAACTGTTTAGTGTCCTGTGAAAATCGTATCCTGCATCGAGATAGGTAGTTTTTATAGCATTGAGCGTTAAGAACGGAAAAATTTGACCGAGCTATTACATAGTGAGAAAGAGAAGAGGGAGAACCAACTTCTCGAAATTTTTTATAAAGTCCTGATTTTAATTTTTTTAGACTGGATGACACTTTGGTAAAGGAGGCTTTGCAGATCCAACCGGACAAGAAAGTGGGACACAAGAGTCAAAAAATGTGTCAAGTACACTGTTAAAAATGTTATTGCCTTTCATAACGTCAGTGCACAAATACAGATCGGACCAATCAAAATCACTAATGAGGCTATTAAGCTTTGTAAACTCGGCTTTACGAAAACAGCGGTCACGTTCAGATGTCCTATCGTTCGAGCCAATACAGTAGGTCCAATATCGACCACTACTTCGAATGTAAGATGGTAGGAGTCTTCAGATATAGTGAGCGGAAGGGCTGGGGATAGCAACGCTATGGTCGGATCCGAGACAAAGCACAGATCATGCAATCGACACAAGGAATTTTTCACATGGTTGACTTGAGACAGGGATAGGTCTAGCAAGCCGTCGATAAAGTCATGACGTGACATGGGCACAAGATTGTTAGACTCGTTTACCGAAGACCAAACAGTACCTGGCAAATTGAAATCACCAAGAACTATCATACGGTCTTTATCTGATAGCGAGAAAGAAACAGTTTTTAAAGCGGACAGGTGATGCTCGTATATTAAGATATCCGAGGAAGGTGGAATATACGAGCAAGTAATGGAGATGGAAAAGCCTGGGAGAATCAGTTTTACGCACAGGAATTCCAGGTCTTGTTGAACCTGGACAATGAAATGTTCTGACGTGAAGTTTGAGTCCACTGCAATGAGAACCCCACCCCCACGTCGAGACGAACGGTCAATTCTAAAAATTGTGTACCCACTTGGCAAAACTTCGGAACTTAGAATGTCCGGCTTTAACCAAGTATCGTTAAACTCAATAACATGGGACGTGAATGTGAGACTCTCAAGAAAAAGAGTTCTGAGCTTACTACTCAAGCCTCTAGCATTCTGGTAGGTAAGTAAAAGAGAGGAAGTTAGTTTTTTAGATGGGTAGAAGTTGAGGTGGAAGATGAGGGTAAGGATGGAGCACTGGTCTGACTACTAGGAAGAGTTATGGGGGCCTATACTTTTTCTTAGCATTGAACTCTTTAACCACCAAATACTCCGGCCAAAACTTGGCGGAACAAATGGTGTCAAATTGAGTCGGGGAGACGCTTATTTTAAAGGAAGATAACTCCCTGGTGTAAGAAAAGTTAAATTTGTCCACCTTAAAACCAACGGCTTTTATTTTTCTTTGTATAAAAGCGGTTACATCATTGGATGTGAGGTCAGGGGCTAGCCGCGAGACAAAAATTTGTCGCTTTGGTGGTACTCCGACCAGTGGTTTTGGCACCACAGGCCTAGTACCTGTGATGCCAGTATCCGGTGGTCCTGGACATCTATTAGCTGGTGGGAGCGAAACTGATGGGATAATTAAGGAGTTGGGTGCGGACTCGACGGACACGGACGCTACACACATGTCTACCCGCATACTCTCCGAAGTGACGCATTCGGCTGCTGAATCTGCATCACCAGCAGCGATAGTTGTCCTTGGAGTAGCAAGGGAGCACTATGGGAGTGGTCGGAGTAAGTTTTTGGCTGCAGACTTGCCTATTCGGACATGAGGAGGTGGGCACTTGCAAGTCCCGCGGAGTAGACTTCTCGGAGACTAAGCCAGCAGCTGTAAACTGCTGAACTGAGCGTCCACGGCCAAGAGCCGATCATATTGCTGTTTACAGCCTACGATCAGCTCTTTGGAGCCACTCATGTCGTTTTCCACAGCACGGAATTCCTCACAACTATAATGCAGGCCGTTGTTTTGGGAAATGGCGTCTCCTACACGGCCCGAGATCCCTACAAAATTTTGCGTGCACTACGCTTTCGCAAAGCCAGCAGGGGATATTGGGCTGGTCATGGGTGATCTGCTTCGTGCAGGTTTTTTTTGCACAGACAACAGAAAATTCTATATTGATTTCTTTTAATTTTTTTTTACTTCGGGAAAAAAAAGTTAAAAACAAATAGCAATCAGACCACTGTGCAGAGAAAATGCTTAGAGCAATACTTAAAGCGAAATCGGTAAAAGATGAGAGAGGAGAGTGGTTGCAGCAACAGCTTATAAGTGAAAGCGTTACTGCACAAAAAGTTACAAGTGCGAGATCGAAAGAACAGTTATTGAGAGTTAGGTGATAGAGAGAGTGATAGACGGCAATAACTACGACAAAGAGCGGCTAAATGTAATGAGAGGGCGTACTTACGAAAAGCAACAACACAAACACACGACTAACCGACGCACAAAATTAATTAAATAAGTTGTGTTTTTACAGTCTTCAGCCCCTTGTTAAATGAAAGCTCACTGCTTCATGATCTTCGACTAGTTAAGCCGGTGTTTTCACCGGGTCCGGACGGAGCTCCCGGCTGTGTACTTATTTACTGTGCTGACGCTCTGTGTGGACCTCTGCTTAAACTATTCACCCTATCCATTAACTCTTCATGCTTCCCCCCCATCTGGAAGGAATCTTTTATTATTCCGCTACATAAAAAAGGTAGCAAGTCTGATGCAAATAATCATATAGGTATATCTAAGTTATCCGCTATTCCTAAAATCTTTGAACAAATTTTAACTCCGTATTTGCAAAATCTCTGCAAATGACTTATATCTCCGTCTCAACACGGATCTATGAGGCGACGATCAACAACCACAAATTTATTAGAGTCTACCTCTTATATCATTAAAGGCTTTAAAGGTAACTTGAAGACGGATGTCATTTACACTGATTTCAGCAAAGCATTCGATTCTGTAAACTATTCCCTCCTAGCACAAAAACTTGACCTTTTAGGGTTTCCGCCCAATCTTTTAAGATGGATTTCTAGCTACCTTCGTTGAAGGTCTGAAAAAACTCCTTCTCTTCACCTGTTAAGGTTACTTCTTCTTCCCCTACTATTCACACTCTTTATTAATTATCTGCCTTCAGTATTAACAAACTCTCGAGTACTCATGTATGCGGATGATGTTAAACTTTGTGTCCAGTATAAGGACAATTCATTTCACTCTCGCTTGCAATCCGATCTTATAACTTTCAGTCATGGTGTTGTGCAAATGTTACACCTAAATGCCTCGAAATGAAATGTAATGACATTTCATCGCTCCAGCCGAAATTTCGAATTTAATAACTCGGGAAAAGTCGAAAAAAATTCTTGGCATGCATTTCTAGTTTTATATAGACTCATTAATCAGGGGTCGGTTAAGGTATTGCTCATTTAAGTCTATGTTTAAACGGTGGAACTAAAATTCGTTAACCAAACCTCAAAAATAGACAAAAAATACTTTTTGGAAGGTTGCAGGCCCAACTGCCAATTGGAAACAAAGCAAATGAAAAGGGGTTGAATTTTTGGTAGCTGTGCGTTTCCTTTGGCATTGAACCAGCAACGGTATTTTTCAGGTAAAATTAGTTTTGATTCGTTTTAGTCAAACGGCTGCAAGTTGACCCTCTATCCATATATTTTTATGAGGACTTTTCCCGACTTTTTAAAGTCAAAATTTGGAAAAAGAAATACCGCGAAAAATGATGAAATTTGAAAGCTTAATATCTTTCAGGCGTTAAGCTGCAGATACAAAAAGTCTCGGTCAGATTTATAGCTGAATTTGTCAGCTTTTCAAAACTGCAAAGTTTTATATCTGCAACCAGATATAAGATACTTAAGTTATGTGAAAAATAGAAAAACATGAAAAAATACAAGATTGAAAACATTAACGAAAAACTAAACCATAAAAAACGAGAAGGACCGTGCGAGTCGCTTCTGAGGACGCGACTTTACTTAGACCCGTACTAAGTCTGTATATACATTTATAAAGGCCTAATTTTATTGAATTAAAAAATTAAAAAAAAATTTTCATTTACTTAACGAGGCAGAGTGTGTGAACGAGAAAGAGAAAGAGTAGCGTGGGAAGGAGGTGGGGGAAGCAACTGAAAATTAATTTCTTCATTCTGTCTATAATTATAAGCTGATCTGGTAGATATGGGCATTTTTTACGATACTGCGTTTAGTTTTATCGTATCTTTAAAATTGTGCCTGCCACAGATTTTGTCTTTTGTGGACGAAAAAGGGGGCGGGCAAAATTTTGAAATACTCTTGAAGCATTGGGATATCATATGAGTCTAGAAAGCAAATTTGGTTGCTCAAGTTCTTATAGTTGTTGAGATCGAGGCGACAAAAACCAAGACGGACGGACGGCCAGACGGACGGACAGACGGACATGGCTATATAGACTCGGCTATTGATGCTGATCAAGAATATATATACTTTGTGGGCTCGGAAACGTTACCTTCTCTGCGTTGCACACATCCACTTTTACAACAAATACAATACAAATACAGTTAAGGGGTATACTTAACTCTTTTTTGAGTACGGGTGTAAAAATTATGTTACTATACAAATTTTAAAATCTCAAAATCTATCAAAAAGTTATTTTGGTCCACAGCGGGAAAAAAATTTAATTTTTGTCGAGACCCTAACTGATTCATGCAATGAATACAATGATCTACAAAGTGAAAGGAACAAAGGAATTAAGTTCTAGTAGATCTAATAGGAATCGTAAAGTTCATGCGGCTCAACAAGTAAAAGCTATCTACATCATCCTTGATCAGGTTGTGCATAAAAATACCACCAAGCATTTTGCTACGACTTACTAAGGTTGGAAAGTTGAAAGCAATCTACGAGGGTAAGATGGCAGTCTCACACCTGCATCCCAGTTAAGGCCACGCAGAGCAATAAGTAAATAGTTTTTCTGGACTGATTCTATACGGTCCTGCTGTACTTTGTACTGGGGGCACCATACAGAAGAGCCGTACTCTAAAATCGGACGAACAAGCGAGATGTAGAGAGTCTTCGTTATATAGGGGTCGTCAAATTCCTTTGACCACTTCTTTATAAACCCAAGCACACCCATGGCCTTATTTACCATGGTTGAAATGTGTTCAGAAAACTTAAACTTTGGGACTAGTTTAACACGAAGATCATCAACCTGGTGATTCTCTCAAGCGAAACACCGAAGAGGGTGTAAGGAGCCAAAAGGGGGATGGAGTTACCGAGTCCCAGGTGCGGACAGTTACATTTGCTCCAATGCTGTGAATAGAACCAGAGATTCACGGCACTGAATGTTTCTTTTGTTCATTCAAAATAACTGAAATTGGGAGATCTGTGAAATGGGGTTACTCGAAACAACCTGGTCAAGGCTTTACGCTTCCTGCTCTTCCTTTAAAGGAAATACGGCCACTATACGCAAAAAAGAGCAGATGTCGTCTTCGTCGCCTGGAACAATGGATTCAAGTAATGACCAATCAGGAGAATATAAATATGGCAAGCCTCTTTCACAGGAACAATTGAATGATTTGGTCCGATGCACCTATTGGGCTCTGAGGTGGCTCAGAGGGAGCCTAGCTGAGGCCACCGGATGGTTTGCAGCTTGAGGATAGCGAACGGTGGGTAGGTCAGCTGTGAAGAAGCGGGCATCCCAAAGAGAACCTAATTTGGCTCTGAGGGAGAGTGCCGAAAATACGCAGTCCTGGACAGCCAGCGGGGGTTCGCGAAGTAGCAACACTGACGATGCGCTTGTGGCTCCGCCTCTCATTAAGTAGCTCACACACTCGCATCCCTACACAATACCTACCCACATCCCAACCCCAAACACTCACCTCAACCCGGGCCGGACTAAGGTGTCATTCGACCCGTGCCAAAAGTCAGCCTGGCTGGGGGCCCGGTAAAAAAACTAGCCCTTCGCGAACGGAGAGCTCAGGGACTTGGCAGCCCCTGTTCTAACGATGCCTTACCTGGGCAACGTGGATCTCTGCCCGAGCTGACCGTTCCCCTTCTCTGCATTTCGTGGTAAAAAAAAATATTTATAACAAGCAACAAACAATAACAAAAAAAACTAATCAGACTCGCACTCCCCAAATGCCAACAGAAAGCAATTCCAAGCAGGGGAAGGCAGTGGCCCAAAGGCCTGGCCTAACTTGCTAAATCGCATGAATATCCTGTTCGGTGCAAGGTACCGGTACGAACTCGGTGGGGTCCCATCCCGAGTCCGGGATGGGCGGCACTTTTAAACTTCGGCTTCAGCTCGGTCACCATCCAGGTGAACAAGTCGGACGCAGCAGTCGAGCAGGAAGTAGCCTCGGAGATCGAAGAACCCGATGTTGAGCTGGGGCCGGAACAGGATGGGTACCTCATGGGCTCGACCCTCATGAAGGAGTTCGAGGCTATGTGTTGCGAGGACGAGCAGGTCACAGACGACTCGGACGCCGACACGACAGTGGTGGAGATTGATCATAACGATGTCTCTAAGACTTCTGCAGATCAATCTCCACCACTGTAAAGCAGCATCTGCTGTTCTCATACTCCGCTTGGTTTCAAGTGGAGTCGACGTAGTCCTAATCTAGGAGCCTTGGGTGGTAGCAGGCAAGGTCTGTGGATTACCGACGAAGGTCTACAAGCTTACCGTAGCCCAAAAGGAAGGTAAATCTCGCACTGCATACTTGCAAAAAGAAAGACACGTAAATATCTTTCTGCTCCACAATTTTAGCAACGGCGACAACACGGCGGCTAGCCTAGAAATACAGGGGACACACCTAAGACTGGTGTCATCCTACATGGCCCACGAGGATATCGATCCTCCAAGTGACATCGTTCGGAAGCTAGTCAGCGACAGCGAGAGGTCGAATACAGGCATCGTAATAGGCTGTGACGCCAACGCTCACCATACTCAATGGGGGAGCTCGGACACAAATGTAAGGGGTGAGTCACTTTTCAGCTTCATCCTAAACTCGAATCTGGTCATTTTTAATCGGGGGAGCGATCCCACCTTCATTATAAAAAACCGGCAGGACGTTATCGACCTCACTTTAGTGTCTGACAAATTGTCAGACATAATTAAAAGTTGGCAAGTCCTAGAGGACCACTCCTCTGATCATAGGTATATTGAGACAGTCCTATCTCTCGAAAACCCTAAACCCACTGACTACATTAACCCCAGGAAAGCCAACTGGGATAAATATAGTTCAAAAATGGAAAAACTACTTCCTCCTTTAGCACCAAAATGCCCGGACACTCAAGATCATTTTAATCGTCTAGTGAACAATTTCACGGAAGCATGCAAAAAAGCCTTCACGGTAGCATGCCCCTCAGCCAAGCCCAGGGGGAAAAAGAAACCCCCCTGGTGGTCAGAGCAAATAGATATCCTACGTAAAAGCTGCAGGACTCTTTTCAATAGAGCTAAAACCCACAACGAGGAGGAGCACTGGGCAAACTTTAAGAGTAAGCTAGCCCTATATAAGAGGGAAACTAGGAGAGCAAAAAGAGCCTCTTGGCAAAAATTCTGCTCTGACATTGATGAGACTTCGGAAGCCGCAAGGCTCCGTAAGATCCTCTCAAAAACAGCCTCAATACCTCAATAGAATGGATGGTACGTGGACCAACTCTAGTGTGGAATCCCTACATATTCTACTCGAGACACATTTTCCAGGGTGCACAACCATCGAGCCGGCAGACCCCCCCACTGATGGCCCGGCAACATCGATGGCGCACATCCTCACTAAAAGGAACATCAGCTGGGCAATAAATAGCTTTAGTTCCTTCAAATCACCTGGTCCCGACCAGGTCATTCCGGCTCAATAACAAAAAGCCGGAGGCAAAACCATTAACTGGTTGCAATGCATCTTTAGGAAGATACTGGTAGTGGGAAAAGTTTAGACATTCAGACAATTCAGACGTATCAGACATGTCTACTATGAGTCCAAGAGGGATCGTAAACTTCCTAAGGGCATTCGGATGGGACAACTGCTGACATAGTGAAGAGGGAAGAGGACATGATCCAAGCGGTATCACAACGGGCCGTAACCGGGCCAAGCGTACCTGGTTCCTGGCGATCCCGACAACCGCCTCAACGTAACCTAACCTAACCTGAATGATTTGGTGGGGGTTTAAAGGCTGTTTTGTTACACAATGGAAACCAAAAGCCGTCTGTTCCCACGCTGTAAATATGAAGGAAACATATCAAACAATGGCTAAATTGTTTGAAAATATAAAATATAAGGAACACCAGTGGAAGGTCACGTGTGACTTAAAAGTCGTAGCAATGTTAACAGGATTGCAAGGTGGTTACACAAAACACTGCTGCTTCCTGTGTATATGGGATAGTACAGCTAGAACTGAGCATTACTCAAGAAAAATCTGGCCAAAACGGGAGGAAAATACATTGGAAAATTACAATACACAGAATGCAGTTCTCGTGAAGTTTGAAGACGTTATTTTACCAACATTAAGATGGGACTAATGAAAAATGTTGTTAAAGCACTGGATAAAGATGGTGAATCGCTGAGTTTAAACTGTTTTTCCACGTCTGTCGCTGGCAAAAATTAAAGAAGGCGTACTTGATGGCCCCCAAATTCGAAAACTACTAAAAGATGCTGGATTTGAAAATATTTTATTTACGAATGAAAAAGCAGCCTGGAACTCATTCCGACTGGTTAAAAAACATATTTTTGGCCACAGCAAGAGTGATGATTACGTTAATATCGTTCAAGACCTAATTGAGAATTATGAAAAAATTGGAGCCAACCTGGCACTAAAAATCCATTTCCTGCACTTAGACTTTTTCCGACAAACCTAGGGGACGTTGGTGACGTAAACAGAGAGTTATTTCACCAAGAACTAAAAGCAATGGAACGACGGTAACAAGGTGTTTGGAATGAGAAAATGTTGGGCGACTATGTGTTTACTCTCATAAGGGAATCTGATTCGAATTACAAAGGAAGACAACCAGAAAACTTAACTTATTTTATGAACAGTAACAAGTAGTATTAAACCAAATTTATCACATACGTTTAAAAACTTGTAGCAAAATAAAAACAAATAAAAAATTTGTATATCCTTAAAATTGACTGAAAAGACTAAAAATACTTACTGTTGTATGGGTTAGGGAATGAAATTCTATATCTCAGGTATTTTAGTTTCATTGAAATATGAATAGGTTGAAGCGACAAATGTCTAATTTGTGTGGACCTGCACTTGGGAAAAAGGTCAACATTTGACCTATCAGGTATCTTTTCATATCTCAGATTGGACACAACGAAAAAAAATAACTGTTAACAAAATTTAATGCCAAAGGAACACGTACAGGTACCAAAAATTCAACCCCAATTCGTTTGCTTTATGATGGGGAAAATCGGCTGTTGGGCTAGCAACTTTCCAAAAAGTATTTTTTGTGTGTTTATTCCTTTTTATACCCGTACTCAAAAAAGAGTTAAGCGGTATATTAGATTTGTGGTAAAAGTGGATGTGTGCAACGCAGAGAAGGAAACGTTTCCGACCCCATAAAGTATATATATTCTTGATCAGCATCAATAGCCGAGTCGATTAAGCCATGTCCGTCTGTCCGTCCGTCCGTCTTGTTGCGCGCCTGGATCTCAGAGACTATAAGAGCTAGGGCAACCAAATTTGGATTCCAGGCTCATGTGATATCACACTGCTACAAGTGTATTTCAAAATTTCGCCCCGCCACCGCAAAGGACGAAAATCTGTGGCAGGCACAATTTTAAAGATACGATATCGTAGTATCAGTATCGTAGAGAATGCCCATATCTACCAGATTGCCGAATCTGAATCAGATAGGATCATAATTATAGCCAGAATGAAGAAATTAATTTTCAGTTGCTTCCCCCGCCCCCTCCTGCAAGAAAACAACCTCTCATGCTCTTTCTCGCTCGCACTCTCTGCCGCGTTCAGTGCGCGAGCAACCCCTAGCGAAGGAGATGTAGAATCTAAATGGTACATGTATAATCTACATGTTATATGTCAAACATACATTGTAGATGTAGATGTAGATAATAGATGTAGCAAACAAATGTAAAATGTAAAATTTTTTTTTTTTTAATTTTTAACAATTTATGCTCAAATATGTATATACTGACTGAGTACGGGTATAGGTAGAGTCGCGTCCCCAGAAGCGACTCACACGTTCCTTCTCGTTTTTTTTAGGTTAGGTAACGAAATATAGCTCTACCGTCTCTACATAGATGCATGCAAAGAAATATTTGTTTTCCACTTTTCCACATACATTTCCCGTCATTCCCGTATCTTTGCATTTTTAGCTCGTTTAGTTGTGTTTAACTCTAATTTTCCTCGCGTCATGCGGCAGCGCCGCTCGGTCGTTTGGTCGTGTGCCATGATATCAGAGGAGTCTAGCTCTTATAGTCCCTGAGATCTAGGTACTCATCGGGATGGACGAAGTGACAAACATGGCTATACCGACCCCAGTGATTCGGCAATTGATGCTGATAAGGAATATATATATACAGGGGTGCCACAGAAATCACTAGTGAAATTGGAATTCCGAGCGATTTCATTTTTCTTAGCATTGTCACAAACCAAATTCGAACTTAGGGCCTTTCAAAATTAAATTCGAATAGGCTTCTTTTTGCAGTTTTATTGATTTTATCATATCAAAACAATTGTTTTTTTAATTTTTTTCTTTTATGCTATAAAATAATTGATTTTTCAAAGCTGTACTTTTATTATTTAAAAGCAAAAAAACGTTCATATCGTGCGAGTCAAACAAAACAATGTACTCGGCAACTCTAGCATTTGTCCGGGCATGGCAGCAATCAGCTGTTCAAAAAAAAACAGACATCTGAATTTTTTTTTTGTACGTATTAAAAATCTGGCTAGGCGAAAATCCTCCAGCTGAACCCTCCCAGAGGGTGTTGGCCCTCCAATGGGCACTGCATTATACTGGATCGGGTAATGCATTGCCGCTTGCTCTGTCCGAGCAGTGTCTAGCTAAGGCCAGGTCCAGGTCTTCCCGAAATAAAATTGGGGGAACTGAACCATGGCCATTGCTGGAGGCGCCTGGCGGTCAGGCATGAAACGCTAGGGGGTGCTCACCCCGATAAATATTAACCAAATGGAGCGGAATAAGAATCGAACTGGGACTGGGATGTCAGTCCAAACGTCGGTGGAAAGCGTGACTGCTACCACCGGCGGGCACGTGCAGGAGGAATCCTCTCTGCGAGTCGCCAGCGGTCACAACTCTAATATGGCGGGAGCAGGTCATATTAGTCTCAAAGCTACTTCCACCAAAACGCCTATCTGCAAACTGAGCCGCACGGGTGCCATGGTCGAAACAGACTCGGACCTGGAAAGCGTGCTCAGTGTAAGCAGAACGAAAGAAGAGAGCATTCTTCGCTCGCCTGAGCCAGGTACCAGCTCCCTGCGTAGGGAAGGGCCGAAGCGTTCTAGGGAGTGGATGAAGGCTAAAGCCCAATACAAGGCGGCCCTTAAAATCCAAAGCCGGCTACAAGGCAAAGAGGACATCTCCCAAGAGGAGAAGTCCAAACTAGCCCTGGCTGAGCAAAAGGCTCAGCTGCCTCAGATGAAGGTTGAGGAGATGATGGCCACCAAAAGGCACCCTCAACCTACGACGAAGAAGCCAAGCAGAAGGCCATGTTGAGTAACGTGTCCAAGTGACACCTCATCGTAGCCCTGATCGTCCGCAGCGATGAAAATGGAAAGATGACGGCGGCGCAGTGGAAAGAGGTCCACGCCCAGCTGGTAGACTGCCCTTGCGCGCGAATGGAGGAGGCACCGGACGCTGCCATGCCCACCATGGCTGAACTGGGTGAAGATCCTCAAATGTAATGATGACCCGACGAGGAAGTGGCTGTTGAAAGTGGTGCCCAAATTGGAAGCTCTGTGGGAGGGGGCCAAGCTGGAGGTAGTGGACAGGGAGATGATCCCTTCCATCCCAAAGGCGAAGGTGCTCTTCACCATTGCTGTCCAGGGAGACCGAGCACTGAAACTCATCCAGAGGCAAAATACAGAGGTGCCAACAGCTGACTGGAAAATCTTGAATGCTGGTAGCCCGTTACCCAATGAGGGGGGCCAGCACATGATCATCCAGATCAATAAGGAGGCAGAGGACATCCTCTACCCGAGATTCGGGAAGATGGCATGGGGCGTAGGCAGTGTCTACCTACGTCTCAAAAAGCGCCACCCCGAAAACAAGGACGCGCACACCCTGCAGGCAGGCGAGGTGGAGAAGGACTAGGTCTGGAGTCCATCGTGGAGGCCGCCCAGGATCTTGCGCTGGACGACTCCGATGCCGCAGAGGACGGTGACCTGACTATAATAGTTAACCCGTCGAGTGCAGTTGAGCAAGCCTCCCACATTGGGAGTGCTGCAGCTCAACTTGCATAAAAGCAAGGTCGCGTCGGCGGAGCTCCTCATTGCCCTGGAGCAAGGGCCCGTCGACATAGCTTTGGTCCAGGAGCAATGGCTTGCCTCCGGCAATGCTGTCACCGGACTAAAGTCCTCTAATTACAATATTTTCTTCCCACCATCGGTAAGCAGGACCAGAACCGCCGTACTTGTACGAAAGGGCATCCATGCTTATCTTATGTCTCATTACAGCACTGAAGACCTGGCTGCGGTGATGCTTGAAAGCGAGGACAAGCGCCTTATGGTAACATCCTGCTACATGGCACACGACAGGCCAGCTCCAGCTAAGGAGTCTGGTGGCGGAAGCCAGTCCGAAAGATCAGCAACTTCTAGTTGGTACGGACGCCAATGCCCACCATAGCGTGTGGGGAAGCCCCGATATCAACGAAGGAGGTGAGTCACTTCTAGACTTTATACTATCCACTAACCTAGATGTAACAAACGTGGGGAGCACACCTTCGTAGGCCCCAACTCGTCTAACGTATTAGATCTTCTCAGACCACAAGTACATTCAGTTTAAGTGCGAATTTAAACACTCTCCGAAGATAACTGTCTATAGAAACCCCCGGAACACAGACTGGGAAAAGTTTAAAAAGACAGTTACCTCGAAGCTCGCGACTCGTCCGGGCACAGTGAAATCCCCGGAAGAAATAGAAACGTCCCTAGAGACCCTCACCAAAGAGCTACTGGATGCGTACTACGAAGCATGCCCACCCTCGAGAACGAAAAAGAGAACCAGACCACTCTGGAGGAACCGGGACTTATCGCTTCAAAGAAATAACCTCAAAGAATTTTTCAAAATCGCCAAACTGGCGAACGACGAGATAATCAATGAGGAATACAAAACCCTACTCAGGGAGTACAAGAAGGAAATTCGCAAGGCACAAAGAAACTCGTGGAGGAACTTCTGCTCCAATATCGAGAAAGTCCCAGAAACGGCCAGGCTCCTGAAGTTGGTATCAAAGCAACCCGCCATACAGAGTCAGCTGAAACGAAATTATGGACAATGGACTGAGGGCAGCGAAGAAGCCCTAACAGCACTAATGGAAGCCCACTTCCTAGGATGCACCGAGGTCGCTGACGCTACACTGAGCTATAGACTCCTTTGCGGGTACAAAAGCACCTGGACGAGACGGTATATTTCCAGCCATGCTGCAGGCGACCAAAGGCGTGGCCCCATGGCTCTCGGCAATATACTCAGCTTGCCTGAGCTTTGGCTATATCCCTATTCAATGGAGGATCTCGAGGATTGTTTTCCTTCCAAAGGCAGGAAAGTGCAGCCATATGAGCCCCAAGGATTATAGACCGATAAGCCTCTCCTCCTTTCTACTCAAAACACTAGAAAAGCTGCTGGATCTACACATCAGGAATGATGTAGGGAGACTGATGTCAACCAACCAGCATGCCTACACCAAGGGGAAATCGGTAGAGACGGCACTGCACTCGCTAGTAGCCACCATCGAATCTGCCCTCCAAAATAAGAAGTATGCTCTAGGAGTCTTCGTAGATATATCCGGAGCATTCAACAACGTGAATACAAGCGCGATAATGGACCGCCTAGAAGCGATCAACGCACACCCCGCAATCAACCTCTGGATAAAGAACCTTCTAAGTTGTAGACGGGTGTACTCAGAGTGGGGCACCGCTTCCATGGTGAAAGGGGCACACAGAGGCACACCTCAGGGTGGGGTCTTGGCGTCCCTCCTATGGAATCTGGTGGTCGACGACCTGATAAAGAGATTCGAGAGGAGAGCCCCAAAAATAACAGCTTATGCGGACGACATAAGCATAATTATTACGGGAGTATGCCCATCGAGTCTCAGCTCTATAATGGAATCAACTCTCGGGGTGATAAGTGAGTGGACGGGAAAAGTAGGACTCAGTATCAACGCGGACAAGACGGACCTCATCCTCTACACCAAGAGGTACAAGGTACCGGCATGGATCCACCCGAAAATTGACAGAACCAGGCTTACCCCAAAAACACAAGTTAAATACCTCGGCATAGTACTGGAAAGCAAGCTGACATGGAGACCCAATGTATTGGAAAGGGTGAAGAAGGCCACCATTGCGCTATATGCATCCAAGAAGCACAACGCCTAGTCGCATCAGGCAATATGTCGCTGCAAGGATTCGGGCACAGTTGAATAGTTTGAGACATGATCAGTACATCTGACTACATGATCCCCCGAACTTGCCTAGACGTCAAAACAGCGATATACATGGGACCCGATGACTGGAAAGAAGGTTGGGATCAAAATAAACACCTAAACATATACGCGGATTGCTCCAAGATGGACAGAGGAGTGGGAGCGGGCATATACTGCATAGACCCTGAAATAAGTGTCCTATAAGCTACATACAGACAAACTAGGCATCACCAACAGTGGCAAGTGCAGGAAATGCGATGAATCTTGGGCTATCGAAACCCTGGAACTCTAATCTGCCAATGCCCGGCTCTCTCAAGGGCACGAAACAAATATCTTGGCAGCCCGATACTGGCATCGCTGGAATATGCATCCAAGAGGGCGCCAGGAACTCCTTGCCATTGCGAAATACTCCTCGATCCTCACAGATTTCGAAACCGCGTAAATCACTCAAAAGGGGCATACGTACTTATCCGGACAACTAAGGGCAATATTGTCCTATGCGTGGCCCCGTGAGGGCCGTCCGGGACAACCTAACCTAACCTAATTAAAATGCTTTTACCGAGACTGTTGGCCATCGAAGAACTACGAAGGCAACATATTAGAATACAAACCTAGCAGCGCAGCCTTCTCAAATGCGCGTCGAACTCGTTTTCGCGTTCAGACGAGAGGTATGTGGTTTTTGTGAGTGTCTTCTCAAACTACTAATAGTTTAGTTCATTACAATTACCAGTTTTTGGTATTATGATCGCTATGCTTCTATTTGTGCTGCCATGGGTCTGCACTTAGCCGAACAGGGGATTTTGACATAAATGCAATGGCAATAATGTGTAGAAATGGTGTGTTAGTTTTAGTATAAGCAGTCACTCATAAGAACTACCAAATAGTTTAACAAAACATTTGTATAAACATAAACGCCAAGCATGGACCGATCGTGCCAAAGTTAGCGTCGTAGCTTCGTCAGCGCTGCGCCGCCGCTATGTGTGCACATGCATACGTATGCATATCTTTGCTTATCATAAGCCGAAAATGATAACGCGACGACGCTGATAGCAGATCGGCTCTGCTGCCGATATCATGTGAAACTTGAAGCACTGACCATTCCAATTAGCATAAAAAGGTCATGCCTTTCATGGACGAGAAGAGAAGCTGCCTGGCCTAAGCTAAATATACTAATAAAGAATATTTCGAAGTTGCCTGGCCACACGGGCAACTCCGACTAAAACAACAAAATCATTTATATTACATAGTTCTGTTTTGGCATTTGAAGCGATGCCACCTGGGAGAACTACATTACTGTACATACATTATTACTGTATTAATTATTATGTATTATTAGGGCCGAATCGCCCTAGGTGGCCACCTCGCTCTGCAGCGGATTGAGAGCGGAATCGTTATGTGAAAATTCAGTCAGCGGATTGAATAGTGATTTACTAATATGCTTATTTTATAAACTTTGTTTTTTTTTATTACGTGAATTTATTTATCGAATCTTTCCTAATAGAGACTTGCGACAAGTATGCAAATCTTAATCTAATATGTTTATTTAATTAATTACACTTAATTACTTAGAGTACGTCCCTAGCTAGATATTATTGCTGGGTGGGGAGGTCTCTTCGCCAGAGTCGTGTATGGCTAGTGTGCCAAGTTAAGACTGCGCAAGTCTATTTGGATGGGCTTGAAGCTTGGCCTGATACTTTGCTTTCACTTTGGCAATTTCATCTTTAACTGATGATACATTTAAGTCTTTATGGATATTTTCATTCTGTATGTACCATGGTGCCCCAGTGATAGTTCTTAGTATCTTCGATTGAGCTCTCTGGATTATTTCTAAATTACTAACGCAAGCATTTCCCCATAGCTCGGAGCCGTATGTCCAGATGGGCTTGAGAACTGCATTGTACAAAAGTACTTTATACACCAGTTTTAGTGGTGAACGGGTATTTATTAGCCAATGTAGATTACTAGCTTTAAATTTAAGTGTTTCATTTCTTTTCGCTTCGATGTGTTTACGCCAAGTAAGCCTTCTATCCAGATGAACACCAAGGTATGTTACTTCGGTGGTTTGTGGAATTTTGATGTTGTTCAGATGTAATGGAGGGCAAGTTTGTCTGTTTAACGTAAAAGTGACATGCTTGCACTTTTGCTCGTTTACGCGTATGCGCCAGTCTGCCAGCCATTTTTCTAAGGCCACGAGATGAGACGATAAGTGTTCCGTGGCCCTAGTTGGACACTTGGAGCGACTTAGTATGGCAGTATCATCAGCAAAAGTAGAAGTTGTTGTTAGGCTGTTTGTCGGTAGATCTGCTGTGAATATGAAATACAGTGTCGGTCCAAGCGAGCTGCATTGCGGTAGACCAGCTTCAATTGGATGATATTCAGAGAGGAAATCTTTGCATCGTACTGCGAAACTTCTTTGCTGTATGTATGACTCCAATATTCCATGGATGCTCTGTGGAAGTAATATTTTGATTTTGTGGATTAAGTCATCTAACCAAACGCGGCAGAAAGCCTGGGCGACATCCAGAAAAACAGCGGAGCAATACTCCCGTCTTTCAAATGCATTTCGTAACTCAGAGGTTATACGGTTTACTTGTTCAATGGTTCCGTGTTTTTCGCGAAATCCAAATTGGGGAGTCGGGATGGCACCTTTGATGTGTAGATCTTGTTTTATACTATTCAGAAGCAGCTTTTCAAATATCTTTTATAGGCAAGGCAATAGGCTGATAGGTCTGTATGATGATGGCTTGGACTTGTCTTTTCCAACTTTATGGATCATTGTGATGACTGATTTCCTCCATTCTTGATGATAATAGCCCCATTTCATCATGATGTTGAATATCACAGTAAGGAAATACACTGCACAGCTCGGCAATTCGATGATCATTTTAGGGGTGATGAAATCGTGGCATGGAGCTTTTTTTTGCTTTGACTTCTCCTGATTGGAATATGATAGGCGGAGTAGCTTCGGGAGTGCTGGTTGGTGGGAGCACAGAGCTATTTGTTGCTGGGTGTGGTTTGAAGACGTTTACTTGATTGACGGCAAATGTATTTGACTTCTCTTTGTTGCTGCGAGCCCTGTTCTCTCCTGTTTGTGTACGCAAAGTTGATTCAATCTCGATTGGTGAGCAAAGGCCTGATTTAGCTTTCCACAGTGGGAATCGTTTGCTAGTTGGGGCGAGTTGCTCCATATGGGATATTTGAGCTCCGTTTTTTTTCATATTCTAGGGCTCTGAGTAGAAGGTGGTTGGCTTTTTTTTTGCCGCTCTTTCGAGGCAGGTGATCTTTGTGCTTGCCACTCTCGGCGAAGCCTTCGTTTATTGCGTAACAGCATTCCAAAATGCCTAGAAATACGACTGCTTTTGGAAAGTTTATTAGCTGCTAATATTGGTATTGAGTGTTTTGCCGCCAGTGACATTGAGGATACTAATGCTTCGACTGACCTATCAATGTCATCTTTACAATAAATGTTTGGTCAGATGTCAATATGAGAACTTATGTACTTTTTGTATTTGAGCCAATCTGTTTTGCTAGAAGTTAGAAAGATTGGGCGTTCCGAAAGCTGTGGATGGTCGTAAAGGTGAAGTAGAATGGGCGAGTGATCCGATGATAGATCTGTTAAGCGATCCACATGAATCTGAGCTTGCAGCACCCTTCGAGTAGCGGCAAAATCAATCAAGTCGGGTTACTTGTTTGGATCTGTGCGCCAATATGTAGGCTTGCCCGGAGAGATAAAGTCTAGCTTGTTTCGTGGCGTTATTACAGCGTTATATAGTTGTCTTCCTTTCGGGTTGGTACTGACTGCGGCTAGGTTTATGTAGCCACTCTGAATTTCAATATGAATTGTTGTTGCCTGTAGATAAGGTGTAGCAAATGAAGGCAATGGATAATGCCTGATGCGATGCTTGATCAGAAGGCCAGTACCTCCATGTGCCGTCACCACAGGCAACGCAGTACGTAGAGTGCAATAAGTTTTCGTGTGTCCATATTCCTGGCAATTTGTGCATTGGACCGGTCCATTTCGTTTGTGTGGTTCCTCAACGGTTATCCTACGTTGCAGTAGATACTGAAGCTTAAATGTGAACTTCATTTTTACTTATGTGCATACTTTCAGGTGTCAGTTCTACTTTGAACATTGGCTGGGGAAATTTATTTATATTTATTATGTTCATAGCCATTTTGACTTCGAAGCCCTTATCGTTGAGTCCATCTATTTATCTCATTGATTGGGACTGTTGGTTCGATTCCTTTGATAACCACTTGTAATCCTTTGCTACTTTTAAGTTGGTAGGTGTAGTAATTCATTTTCGAGGTATATCGCAACTGATCGATAGTTTTGTTCGTCTTTGACTTTTTTTTGGCTTTATTTATTTGTCTTAAGAGAATAACCGCAAGAGTGTGAAAATAGGGGGTCTTGTTAATACTGAAGGCAGATCATTAATAAAGAGGGTGAATAGTAGAGGGCCTAGATGGCTGCCCTGTGGTACTCCAGAAGTAACCTTAACAGATGAATAGAAGGAATTTTTGAAGATTTTAAAAGATTCCTTCCAGATGGGGGGGGAAGCATGAAGAGCTAATGGATAGGGTGAATAGTTTAAGCAGGGATCCACACAGAGCGTCGGCACAGTACCTAAGTATACAGCCGGGTACTCCGTCGGGAGAAAAAAACGCTTATTATTTACGAAGCTGTAAAACTGTTAAGGGTCCTGTGAAAATCGTATCCTGCATCGATATAGGTAGTTTTTATAGCATTGAGCGTTAAGAACGGAGAAATTTGACCGAGCTATTACATAGTGAGAAAGAGAAGAGGGAGAACCAACTTCTCGAAATTGTTTATAAAGTCTTGATATTAAGTTTTTTAGACTGAATAACTCTTTGGTAAACCAAGGAGGCTTTCCAGATCTAACCGGACAAGAAAGTGGGACATAAGAATCAAAAAATGTGTCAAGTGCATCGTAAACGAGAAGGAACGTGTGAGTCGCTTCTGGGGACGCGACTCTACTTATACCCGTACTCAGTCAGTAGATGCATTTTTGAGCATAATTTTTAAGAATTTTAGAATTAAAAAAAAAAAATTTAACATTTTACATTTTTTTGCTACATCTGCTATATACATCTACATCTACCATGTATATTCTACATCTAACAAGTAGATTATAGATGTACCATTCATATTCTACATCTCCACCGCTAGGGGTTGCTCGCGCACTGGAAGCAGCAGAGTGTGCGAGCGAGAAAGAGAATGAGTAAAGTATCTCTTACCCGAAGGGGCGGGGGAAGCAACTGAAAATTAATTTCGTCATTCTGGCTATAATTATGATCCGATCTGATTCAGCAATCTTCGGCAATCTGGTAGATATGGGCATTCTCTATGATACTGTGTTTTTAGTTTTATCGTATCTTTAAAATTGTGCCTGCCACAGATTTTCGTCCTTTGCGGTGGCCGAAAGGAAGGGGCGAAATTTTGAAATACACTTGTAGCAGTGTGATATCACATGAGCCTGGAAACCAAATACTTTATGGGGTCGGAAAATCTTCCTTCTCTGCGTTACACACATCCACTTTTACCACAAATCTACCCCTTAACTCTCTTTTGAGTACGGGTATAAAAATGTTTGTGCCTTTCATAACGTCAGTTCACAAGTACAGAGCGGACCAATCAAAATCACTAATGTTATTAAGCTTCGTAAACTCAGATTTACAAAAACAGTGGACACGTTCAGATAGCCTACTCGTTCGATCCAATACAGTAGGCCTAATATCGACCAACACTTCGAATGTAGGATGGTAGGAGTCTTCAGGTATAGTGAGCGGAAGGGCTCGGGTTAGCAACGCTATGGTCTGATCCGAGACAAAGGACACATCAAGCAATGGACCCAAGGAATTTTTCACATGGTTGACTTAAGACAGGGATAGGTCTAGCAAGCCGTCGATAAAGTCATGTCGTGACTTGGGCACAAGATTATTAGATTCGTTTACCGAAGACCCAACTGTACCTGGATAGTGGAAATCACCAATAACCAAGAACATATGGTCTTTATCTGATAACGAGGAAGAAACAGTTTTTAAAGCGGACAGGTCATCCGCGTATATTAAGATATCCGAGGAATGTGGAATATGCGAGCAAGTAATGAAAATGGAAAAGCCTGGGAGAATCAGTTTTACGCACAGGAATTCCAGGTCTTGTTAAACCTGGACCATGAAATGTTCTGACGTGAAGTTTGAGTCCACTGCAATGAGAACCCCACCTCTACGTCGAGACAAACGGTCGATTCTAAAAATTGTTTACCGACTTGCCAAAACTTCGGAGCTAAGAATTTAATGGATATTTTTGTTTTTTATTATATTAATATAATACCGCCATTAGAAAACCAAACAATTCTTATTGATATTTGGTAGGAGAGTATTGAGGATTTGCAGGAAGCTGGGATGGCCGAATAGCGGCTGGAATCGAACACAATCGAACAATTTTCGTTTATTTCAGGCAGGCTTTCACTTTCGTAAAAAATTCCCGATTTAAGGCCTGTCTCCAGCACCACGGATTCCACCGAATTCGTGCCATGAATTTGCTAGTTATTCCGTGAGGGTGTGAACATAGCTAAAACAGGGTTGATGAATCAGCTCTGTCTAAAAATTAAAAAAGGAAAAAAGTGCACTCTGATGATGAAGTGATTGTGTTGGTGGCGGCATATATTGTTTCACAACAAAAAAGAATAATTTTCATCTCTCTTTTTGGTTTTGCGGACAGTTTTTGCCTACCTCTTACACCATTCACTTCAGGAACATTTGTTAAACATATATTCCTGTTTCGTGTCAGCTGTTATTTCAGTCTACATACGGTCCACATCCGATAGGCGGCTATCGATATAAATCTGTGGATTCCGCTCGTGTTGCTGGATACACAGTCCAGGAAAACATAAACAAAAATTTCTGACACAGTTTTTTTTATATGGAGTATGACAGGAATTTTTCGATTCCGCAGTGCTGGATACTACTTATGAAAACGAAAATCCAGCATTTGCAAAGCGCAAAATATCTCCGTTTTCAAAACGCAAGCAAAACGAGTCTTAAATGCAAAAGGAAACGAGAAACTTCTGGGGACGCGTCTCTACTTGAACCCGTACTCACACAGTACATACATTTTTGTGCTTATGATTTTGAAAAATTATAAAACTAATAAAAAAATTTTACATCTTACAATTTGTTGCTACATCTGTTATCTACTCTTTGGTTTCATCTTTGCGCTTTTTTTAACGCGGTCGTTATTACGGAGATTACTGGTGCAAACGACATTGCAGTTAGAGCTTCACAAAACAGCATGACTTTCCTTAAAGTACAAGCACCGGCCATCGTTGAAAGGTTAAACAACTTGAATGCTACTTAGTAAAACGAGCTGTCAAATCACGATTACTAAACACGTTGTAAGACTGGAGTAGATTGAGGAGCTGCAGGGCACTTTTAAATCCCTGTACAACGCGCTCCAAGAGTTGGACTACGAAAAAACTCACATTGTATTTTGCGAAAAATTGGATTATTGCTTCATGGCGTTGAATGTTTCGATTCTGCGTAAAATGTCTCGTCTTAACACTCACCCGACTGCTCATTCTGCAGTTTCAGAAAAAACTATTATTGCTAATATTGTTGGTAGGCGGCTTTCACCACGGAGAAATCCGTCTCCCGTTCTACGCCTTGTGCAATCGATTCGTGACGTATATATGGATGTCTCGGAATCTGGCTCCCGCTCTCAGGAGGAGAATAATACGATTTTGGAGAAACTAAGTGGATCTCTATCAGCTATCGGCCACTACTCTCGTTCTCGAACGTTCAGTCGTCGCCGCGCCCCTGGAGGATCTCAGTTCATGCCTTGTCAACTGAAGAGCAGCCCTTTGATGCTTTCGGGCTTGCAGGATCTGCAGCTACAAGGTCCAACATATTTTTTCAATGGCTGTGCAAAGACAAGTTGACTTGGCATGAAGGTCTGACTGAGATTTCTTCGCATGGGTCTCTTTTGAATGGCATGTGGACCTCAATATCGATCATCCTTGCTTTTTGCTAACCATCATTAAATCACCATTGGCGGGACTCATCCAGTTCAGCGCTCCATCAATTCAACGATCATCATCGCTTCTCTGCAGAATCTTCGCACTGAAATTCGAGCAATTCTTGGACTTAGTCCATCCCAATATTTGTCTATTGGGAGGAGTGGAGCTACACTGAAGACGAATTACTACAACAACTTTCGCATCACTGACCACTCAGACCACATTTTGGTCTTTACTAATTCTACAACTCGATGTTCAATTACAGAGAGCCCTGGCTGCTCTCTCTCTCTTCGTTTCCTGAGTCTAGCGTTACATGCCTGATCTTCGGTTAGATGTCAGCCAATACGTTGGCTACATTCTGCAAATATATACTTTGGTGTATTTGCTGTAAGCATAATAAAAAAAACGTAACTAATTTTTATTATTTTGGAAGTTTTCCTTGCAGTGTTGTCTTGTAGTTTGTGATTTATCGTCGTATAGTGGGTATACTCGTATAGTCTCAGCCGAATTAAGAAGGCAAATTCATAGAATCTTATGAGCGCATTGGAAAATATAAATACACTTATCTGATGGAAAATTTTCCAGAACTTTGATAAATCGAAATTTCAAAAGAATTTATAAGTTTAGGAGATATGAACACCCAAGCTGAAAATTTTTTCAGTGTGCAAAAATGAATTCAGAAATTGACGAACTGCGGAGCTAATGAATAGTAAACGTGTCTCGCTTAAAACGTTCCACAGCGACCTGACTTATACCCTATGATTGAAAAGGTAGGAAGTGCATGTCAACGTACAGAGTTTTATTACTTAAAAATATTTTGTTAAAAGTTTTTTTATTTAATTATTTTTTAATTAATTAATTTTAATTTTTAATAGTTTTCATTTTACTCTTCATATTAGCGAAGCGTCACAACAGACTTTGCAGCTAGAGCTCCCAGAGGTCTTCGACTCTAATTGCACGAAATTTCTGCTGTGGCCTGGCTTTGACTTTTTTATAGATTTCGAGATTTAAAATTTTTAAAAAAATTATGATTTTTTTATGGTTTAGTTTTTTTTAAAGAACTTTTTAAAATCTGGTATTCTTTCATGTTTTTTCCCAGGTAGTGATTCCATTTTTCAAATAACTTAAGTATCTTATTGCTGGTTGCATAGAATGCATTAAATGTTGTTGATAGTTACTTTTTTTCGTTGTGCACAATCTGAGGTATGGATGTTGACCTTTATTTTTCACAAGTGCAGGTCCATACAAATTAGACATTTTCGGCATCTACATATTCATATTTCAATGAAACCAGAGTAGAAATACCTGAGATAAAAAATTGCAGTCCCTAACCCATACAACAATCAGTAATTTTTAGTCTGTTCAGTAAATTTTAAGGATTTACATTTTTTATATGGTTTTATGTTGCTTTAAGTTTTTAAACGCATGTGATAAATTTGGTTTAATACTACTTGTTACTGTTCTTAAAATAATTTAAGTTTTCTGGCTGTCTTCCTTTTTCCCTTATGAAAATCCACACATCGTCGGTATTTTTCAGTATTTTCGACTTTTTCTGAGTTTTTAACGTCAAAATTAAAAAAAAAAAATACTGCAAAAAAAATCTAGTTTGAATTTAAAATCTTAAATTCCAGACGTAATGCTGCAGCTAGAAAGTGTCTGGGTCGGATTAATAGTATTTGTCAGCTTTTCAGAACTGCAAGGTTCTATGCAACCCGATATAAGATACTTCGATACTTAGATAGAAGCACTACCTCTGAAAAAAACATGAAAAAATACCAAATACCAATTCGTAAAAAAAAACTAATCCATAAAAACACATAATAGTATAAAAATTTGTAAATCCCGCAAACTTTCAGTCATTTTGGTCCACAGTGTGAACAAAAAGTTCAATTATGTCGAGTAGTTCTATACACTACTATCGGAACCGATAACTGCCGCTTGCTCTGTCTCTCTCTCTCCCTATCTGTCTTTTGGTATCGTTCTTAGCAAACGGTACGAATTTATTTGTTAGTAATTGTGGGGAGGGGGAATTTGGTAGGAGAGCCAACGCAGACCACGATCTCTCTCAATTTTGTTCGCACTTGTCATGCGAGATGGGAAAAGCATAGAGATAAACAGAGGAACTACGACTGCTAGTTATGTTCTACTTGTCATTCTTACACTCCGTTTATGCTCTTTATCTCTTTTTATCTCTTTCCATTTTTTATTCCCTTATATCTGTCTCTCTAACTTCTCACACCAACACCAGCCATTATAGTGCGTGATAAAGTAAAACAAATCGATTCGTTGATTCTGGTTATCTATCTCTATGAATCTGCCACAGATTTTTGTCTTTTGTTGGAAGGTAGGGGCGTAGTAAAATTTTGAAACAAATTTGATTCAGTTTGATATCACAAGAGTTTGCACAAAAAATGTATCCTATAGTATTTTAAAACTAGTGGACAAACAAGACACACGGACGGACACATAGCTATTAGCTCTAACCTATATACACTCGGATATTCTATTGATGCTTTACGGGATCGGAAACGCTTCCTTCTGGGTATACACACATCTATACAAATCATATATATCGCTATACTCTTTGAATATCGGTTATAAGAAATTCCAATAGTCTATGTTTAGTCGTATAAGTTGCATATGCGATCATTTAAAAAAAATATATATTTATATAAATATATATATTTATTATATATATATTATATTATATATTATATAATAGATAATTAAAGTTTAAGATAATTGGTGTAATTCGTAAAAAACATAGGCGAATAACTTGTATCTGTAGATTGAATGGGATGGGACCGATATGATCGCTCATAAATTTAGTACATCGATAAGATCATTACATTTAAGTTTCAAACTATAAATAAAAGTTTTTTTTTTATAAATAGTACATACGAATATTTATTATACGCTTAACACTGTTTTTTAATTTTATTTCAATTATCCATTTGATCTCAAGCTCCCTTACAACCACCGCGTGCTACGCAAATCTGAACTGAAATTTTGAAAAAATGTTTTTAGAACGAAGTGATGAAAACAAAGCCATGAGCTTCAATGTAAGACTCATCGCAAGTCAAGCGGTTGAATTCAAACAAAAGCCATTATAAAAATACGGGGCTTAGCTCATAGTACCATAGTAGCCATCATGTTGCCTCCCACCACCCGCAACCCTCAACCAAACGAACGATTGTAAGGCCTTGCCTACCCATTTATATTTATGAACATATGCATATGTATGTACATATACGTACACATGGGCATGCATACATGTATACGCGTACAAAAAGATGAATGTGGATGTAAATAAATGCGTACATATGTATGTTCACATACATATAAACACCACATATATTTTCCGTCCGAATATCTATACCCGACAAAAAAAAAAATGTTCTTTTAAAACGAACTTAAATTGGAGGACGGTTTATGGGGCGAATTAGTATTTGATTGTTATATCAAACTGATAGAATCTTAACTCTTATTAGCCAGAAAAATACTTTTTTGTCGTTATAGGGCCGATGTAAATGTAAAACGATGTAGAGATGATGTAAATACTATGTATGAATAAGGATCTGGTTTTGGCAACTTAACCTTAACCACGTCTATGTTTTCTATCTGGACCGATTGGACGCGAAAGCTTCTCCTGACGCCGGACCAGCTTATTCAGGCCCTTGACGAGCTTCATGTACTTCTCGTCGAGCTTGCCGAGCACCTGCTGCAGCTGCTGGTCCCGGATCTTGCCTAGACAGTGCTCCACCCAGAGCTCCTTCAGCTTGGCCGTGTGCGCCATCTCGTCCATATGTATAATCAAAATGTTGAAGCAAATTGGATGTGTGATGCATAAAATCGGGTGTGAGCCATTGCTCCAATTCGTTTAGTCTTCCTTATAACGGTTTTTCTAAAAATAGAAACATATTGCAGATCACCTAAAATATGTATATGTATTCGAAGATACGTTACATACTATACTATACAGTCAGTAATGTATATTCCCTCACTGGCCGTATAAAATACACTTTTTTCTGCGACTATAAATTATTTCGTTTGAGCGAAGAAAATACGAAGAAAATTCGAACATTTGTCTATTTATTTACGTGTCGTTAACTTATGTGTGGTGAGCTATGTACATTAGCAATGTACATATATATACATTTCCTACTTACATTCTATAATGTGAAATATTAAACCAATCTTTGCTATGGCGCTTATATATATGTATTTATATACATTATGCTTTTATTTTAACTTTGGGTTAAATTTATTAAGACAACAGTTATTCGTACAATTTATTTATTATTTAAGTGATCGTGACACCAAAAAAGGGATGTCGAAGGTATAAGCTTCCTTATGAAATCCTATTATGGCCGTTTTTGGTCGTGATTTAGATCTAAGCCAAACAGCTCTGAACCATAGAATGCGCTTTTAAACTCAGGTTAGGGAATATTTAAGGAACATATATGTATGTATTAGAGCCCTGCATGAATCGACATGATTCATTAAATGCGTTCGATCATTACGAATGCTGCCTTCAGTCAGATTCGAATCATCCCGAATCACAAAAAACCAAATCCGAGCACTGCGAATTAACATCAGCAAGTTTCAAAACACACTTCCGATTTCGAGTGCCTTCGGCCATGCACATTCGGTCTTTTTTTGCACTGAAACAAATTTTGTACGTAAATATGGAATTTGGCCATAAAGTATATATATTCTTGATCAGCATCAATAGCCGAGCCGATAGAGCCATGTCTGTCTGCCCATCTGTCCGTCCGTCCGTCTTGTTTGACGCCTGGATCTCAGAGACTATGAAAGCTAGGGCAACCAAATTTGGTTTCCAGGCTCATGTGATATCACACTGCTACAAGTGTATTTCATAATTTCGCGCCGCCCCCACAAAGGACGAAAATCTGTGGCAGGCACAGTATCGTAGAGAATGACTTTATCTACTAAAATGCCGAATCTAAATCAGATTGGATCATGATTATAGCCAGAATGAAGAAATAGTTTTCAGTTGCTTCCCCCGCCCCCACCGGCAAGAGACACACTACTATATCTCTTTCTCGCTCGCACACTCTGCCGCGTTCAGTGCGCGATCAACCCCTAGCAGAGGAGATGTAGAATATAAATGTTAGATGTAGAATCTAAATGGTACATCTACAATCTACATGTTATATGTAGAATATACATGGTAGATGTAGATGTATATAGCAGATGTAGCAAAAAAATGTAAAATGTAAAATTTTTTTTTTAATTCTAAAATTCTAAAAAATTTTGCTCGAATATGTATATACTGCCTGAGTACGGGTATAAGTAGAGTCGCGTCCCCAGAAGCGACTCACACGTTCCATCTCGTTTTTCTCATTTTTTTTTCAGAGGTAGTGCTTCTATTTTTCACATAACTTAAGTAGCTTGTATCTGAAAAGCTGATAAATGCAGCTTAAAATCCGACCTCAGCATATTTCATATTTCAAGTGGTGAGTAAAATTAGGATGAACGACCAAATTTGTATTTTATTTTTTTTAAGCGGACAACCCTTTTACTTTGTTTTTTGATAGTTAGTAAAAGTAAACATTTTTTTTTTAATTTTTAGTTCAATTTTTTTCAAATAATATTGAAACAGACCATAGTTCATACTTGATTTATTTTGTTTTAGTTACTGTTAAAAAATTAACGATTGATGCAAATCAGGAAGTTCAGGTTATATAGATATAATTAGTTAGCTCGTTCGCAAGAACTTGTTTATGTTTTTTACTGCCAATGACTTTATTAATGGTATCACTATCTATATATGCAATGGATTTCACCACATTACCCAATTCATATCGGAAACATTTATTTTGCATTTTCTTGTTTACAAATTTTTTAAATTTGGTAGCAACCTCTAAAAAAATTTTTTAAATAAAAACTTTAATATTACCATCAAATTACTATTACTAATGAATCCTTATATTTCATCCATCCAAAATTAAATCGGAAAATAACACTGGTCAACACGATTTTTCCTCAAGGAACAAAACCAACTTTTTATTAAAGATTTGGGGCTTAGAAATGGTTTGATGATATTTTTATTTTTTTCTATGGCAGAACTTTTTTTTGAAGAATTTTTGAAAACTGGGCCCGCAGCCTTCAAAGAAAGTTCTGCCATAGAAAAAAAACCATAATTCTTTAAAAAATTTTAAAGCCCCATATCTATCTGAAAAAGTCGGTTTGGATCCTTGAGGAAAAAAAAAGTTCGGTATTGTCGAGTAGTGTAATCATTCATTACAAATTTTAAGTTTATTAGATATACCCTCCAGCGCACAATGGGCCAGACTCCCGTTTTTCGGCAGAATGTCGTACATTTTTGTTAAATCTATTTTACATTTAACTTAAATTTTGAAAGGGCACACATTGAGTACTTCGAGTCAATTAATACAAACATTTTAGTGGCAACGGTGCATTTTTGCAGCGCTAACAAAGTCAGAGGTTTTCTCAGCTGTTTGTCTGTCAATATTGGCGCGGAAGCAGTAACTCAACTTTGTTCTTCTATTATAGAAAAACTTGGTATCCAAATCTTTGTGAAAAAAATGGAAAATAAAGGTCAAGGTATATAATTTGTATTAAAAGATTTAAAATTATGCGTTCTACTGGCTTCTTAAGCCTATCAACAAGCTCGGCCTGGCCAACAAGATCCGTATATATAAGGTAATCCTGGAGCCTGCATGGAGGTATGGCATCCAGGTCTATGGTATTGCAGCGAAAACGAAACTTGACAGGGTGTTTCAGAACAAGACCCTCCGAAAGATCTGTGGTACTGAAGTACTTGGTACTTGGAGTCTCCTCAGTCGGTGACATTATTAACAAGCAAGCCACAAGACACTTGACCAAGCTAAGGAGCCACCCGAATGTTCACACTAGAAGATTGGTAAGGAGCAGAACCAGGCGAAGGTTAAACCGCACCCATCCGTCCGACTTGGCTACCAGGAACATATAAATTCCTATTGCCCCATTTCCGTTTTCATCCGTTGGTCCCGTATTTAACTTAAAATAGTCAATTTTAAATAGAAATTGTCCTTGACCCTTAACAAAAGTTGCCTGTTGTCCGTGATAATTGTTACAATAAACCTACATTATAAACATAAAAATAATGTTCAATGTTGTAGTTGTGGATTGTCTTTGTTATATCTCATTTTAGAAGAAATCAAACCAAAGTTTTTGTGTATGGACTAAAAAACTGATTTCTGCTAATTTGTGTCAAAAATGTATTACACAAATGTATACTCTAAGCTCCAAGCTCTACTCTAAGCCATTCATATTTTACATTTTAAGCATAGTATCCAGCACCTCGGAATCGAAAAATTACTGTCAAACTCCATATACAAAAAACTGGGGCAGGAATTTTTCGTTGACGATTTCCTGGAGTGTGTATACAGCAACACGAGCGGAATCCACAGATTTATATCGATAGCCGCCTATCGGATGTGGACCGTATGTGGACTGAGAGTGAATGGTGCAAGATGAATGCAAAAACTGTGCGCAAAACCAAAAAGAGAGATTATTCTTTTTTGTTTTGCAACAATATATATATTTCCCAGACGGCAAGCTGAAATCACAAAGTGTTTCGGCTTAACTTCTAGCTGTTTCAATTATCTTTTAAAAATAGCACAGTTCTTTATAACCAGACGTAAGATACTAGAGTTATGTGAAAAAAACAAGCGCTACCTCAGAAAAAAGTTTAAAAAAAAAATAGCAGACTTCAAAAATTCTTCAAAAACAAGTTCTGCAATAGAAAAAAAAACCATAATTCTTTAAAAAAATTTAAAGCCCCATATCTATCAGAAAAAGTCGTTTTGGATCCTTGAGGAAAAAAAAAGTTCGATTTTGTCGAGTAGTGTAACAGGCAAAATAATAACAAATGACGCATTGCGCATCGCCATCCATATTTTGGATGAAGAAAAATTGTTGCTCCCAATTTTCATTAAACGTGTTGTGGCGGAGCGTGGTCTTGCATTTGTCGACGGCTCTAACATTTCCCGAAGGGGTTTTAAAGCTATTTGATTTACCCAGCATTCCAAGTCCGTCTGCTGCTGCGGTGCGAACTTTAATCGATACTGTAGGTCGCCATTGCCAGCGGCGGAGATTGTAATGCCTTCCTTGTTCTTGGCTTGCCCCCTGGATGTTATTTCGGACAATGGTGAATACTTCGCTGAGTTTGGTTGCCTTGCTTAGAGCGGTCTCTGGGGGGCTTCCGGTGCATGTCGTGACTTCGTCATAGAGGGCTCCAGGCAAACGGGGCTCTCTTCTATGCAATAGGAAAGCTGGGCTGAATCCCGTTGTCTCCGAGACGCTGGAGTTTACTGCGAGTGATATTTTCGGTAGTAGTTCGTGCCAGGTGTTTTGGCCATCCCCTAAGAATTGAGCAATCATGGTCTTGACCGTCCGATTCGCCCTCTCCGTTGGATTTTCCTGAGGACAGTACGGTGCGGTATGTTGCAGTTCTACTCCTGCTGTCTGTAGAAATTACCGAAACGATCGGCTCGTGAATTTCGTGCCGTTGTCACACATAGAACGTTTGGGCATGCCGAAATGACTTAGTATTCGTTCTCGAAAAGCCAGTTCCAGGGTAGCGGTGATGGCCTTTTTGAGTGGCACCAATTCGGCCCATTTCGTGAACGTGTCAAAGAATACGAGCAGCATCGTGTTTCCCTTCTTTGATCGAGGTGGTGGTCCAACGAAGTTAGCGCATAGTGTAGCGAAAGGCTCTTCGGCTTTGCGAGTGAGCATCTGGCCCACCGGCTTGCGTTTTTGAGCTTTGAACTTCTGGCAGCTTACGCAGCCACGGACATACTTCCTTACGTCCCGGTAGAAACCTGGCCAATAGTACCGTTGGGATATTCGGGTGATGGTTTTCCTGGCTCGTTGATCTTTTGCTACGCAGAGCTTCCATGCTATATAGTCGTCGTCGTCGGCGCCATGGCCCAGATGTCGATATAGCTCCCCGTTGGTGTAAGTGTAGTCGGGGTATTTCTGCGGCTCGTCCTGGACTTGTTGTATCCTGCGCTGGAGCCAGGGGCAGGCTGTCTTCTCTTCTTCGATCCGTGCGAGTGTTCCTAATGGTTGCCTGGATAGGGCATCTGCAACTACGTTCTGTTTGCCCGCTCGATAATGCACGTCATATTGGTATTGCTGAAGTTCGAGGGCCCATCTCGCCACTCTACCGTATGGGCTGTCAAGCGTATGTAGCCATTTTAGCGCAAGATGATCGGTGATTACATCGAATCGGTATCCTTCCAGGTAACAGCGTGGTTTTCGAATGGCCGAAATGACCGCCACGCACTCCTTGTCGGTAGCGGAGTAAATTCCTTCCGCCTGGTTCAGTCGTGGGCTGACCTATGCTATGATTCGTTCTTTGCCTTCGATTTCTTGGGTGAGAACTGCGCCAACTCCTAGATTGCTCGCATCGGTTTGCAGCGAACATTTGACGTTGAAATCGGGGCACGCGAGGACGGGGCTGGTCGTGAGAAGTGTCTTCAGTAGGTCAAAATCAGCCTGTTGTGCTTCGGCCCATATCCACGGTTTTCCCTTCTTGAGTAGGCTGGACATCGGTTGGACGACTGTCGCGAAGTTTGGTACAAATCTCCGGTACCAGGATGCCATTCCGATGCATTGACGAAGTTCTTTCAGGTTTGTAGGAGGCCTGAGTTCTTTGACGGCGGCAATTTTGTCGAGGTCGGTATGGATGCCTTCTTCGCTGATCATGTGGCCCAGATATTTGATCCGGCTTTGAAAGAAACTGCACTTTTCCGAGTTTATGCGTAGATTTGCTTTTCGTAGTCGAGAAAAAACCACTTCTAGATTGTGTAGGTGTTCATTAAAATCTCGCACAATGACGATAATATCATCTAGGTAAGCGAATGCGTAGGGTTCCATATCGGCGCCAATTACTGTGTCGAGGGCCAGCTGAAACGTTGCCGGCGCTGAATGTAGTCCGAAAGGCATCACTTTCCATTGATGGAGGCCTCTGCCTGGTACTGTGAAAGCTGTTGCTTCTCGGCATCCGTTCGCCATTGGTATCTGCCAGTATCCATTCTTTAGATCGAGAGTGGTGATAAATCATGCGTTTTGTAGACGTTCCAAGATGTAGTTGATTCTGGGCAATGGGTACGCGTCCGGGATGGAATTTTCGTTGAGCTATCGAAAATCCACGCACATGCGCCATTTCCCATTCTTTTTACGCACGAGTACGATTGGTGCGCTGTGGGGGCTTTGCGAGGGCTCGATTAGACCATCCGTTATCAATTGGTGTACTTGTTCGTCGATGATTTGCATCATGGCGGGGTTTTTAGGATAGTATCGGTTCTTGATGGTCGATTATCCCTCATGTCGATGGAATGCTCGGAGATGTCTGAGGTGCCATGGAGGGTAGCGAACTTCGGTAGCTCTTCGTCCAGAAATACATGAATTTGTGGCGCTATGTCGGGCGGCCAGGGATCCGGGGCTGGTTCTGACTCGTCTTCGAGCTCGGGGTCGAAGTATTGGTTCGGGGCTTCGGGTAGGATGGTGGTGTCAAACGCGTTGGGTGGTTTGATGCTGCGGGGAAGTTCGCAGATGTGGGCGATAATTGGTGTGGTCTCGTCCGTGTGTACGACAGTCTGGTACGTCGGATGTAGTATTCGCGTTATGCAACGCCAGATTGGTACGTGAACAGATGAGTCACGATGACGCCTCTGGTATCGCAACAACGACTTTATCGACGAATGTTTCAGACATGGCTCTAGGCATGGCTCGGTGCATGGCTCTAAGTGTCATGTCGCGGAAGGTACTCCAATGTGTTTTCGAAAATCTGGGTGCCGTCGGCCCTGTATAAGACAGGGTTGCGGCCGGTGTATGGTTGGGTCATCGTCCTGGTTTCCGGGCCCGGGCTGAGGGGCTCTGTGGATATCAGTTCAATTATGGCCACGACCAGTGTGGGGTCAGCGTGGCTGTTTCCCTTGTTGCTGGGCTGTCGATCTGTTGCTGAAGTTGTCGGTGTCGATGCTTTTCTCTTGGTTCAGGGCTGATTGTCGTCTCTGAGGGTTTCTCTGTGCTCACTTTTTCCGTTGCGGATCCTGTGCTTGCTTGCACTATTGCTTGTCTTGGACCTGGGCTTCCTGTGTCGAGCTCCGGGTTCAAAAGTGTTTGTCTCGTGTGTCAGATTCTCTGGGGTATGTTTCCCCTGTGGTTGGCCTAGGACGCGGTTGCTCCGTAGTGCCCTTGGGACTCGTTTTCCCGGTTGCTTGGTTGTTGTTTATTGTTGTTGGCTTCGGATTCATGTTCTCCGTTGTGGGCCGGCGCTTTGCCTTTGTTGGGGCTGGGCTGGGTGTCGTGTTCTTCGTGGCGATCTGGGGTAGGTCGTTGTCGTGTGTTTGCTGGGGTTCGTATGGGTGTCATGTTGTCGTTGCTGTATGCCGAAATCGTTGGGATAGGTTGCGGACTTATGACGGCTGCCGTTGGCTTCGGTTTCTGGTGTCGAGGTTCGTTGCCTTGTACGCTGTTGGTTGGAACGGGGTGGATAGGTGATGTGTTTTCGTAATTGTAGAAGTGTGGTACCGCACTTGATCGTTGTTTCAATGGCACATAGAAAGTCCATTCCGACGATACGTTGATCCAACATGTTTGGTAGGACAAGGAGGGGTATTTGAACTTCTCTGTGATCCAGCCTGGTGTGCGCCAGTTGAATCTGAGTGATCTCTCTGACCGAGCCGTCGGCCAGGCGTATGCGGACGCATGCATCTTGCAGGTTGGTGTTGTTATCTAGTTGTCGGGCGAGGCTTGCAATGATAAAGCTTCGGGATGCTCCTGTGTCGACGGTGGCTTCCGTTGCCTGTCCTCCTATGGTTACCATTGCCACTATCCGGTTCTCGTTCATGTGTAGCGGGGGTTTTATTCGTGGGTCGGGGCAGACATCGTTCCCGGCTGATCCCGTGTCAATCGAGGACGCGAGTCGTTTACCGACATGTGCTGGCGACAGCAATCGACGGTCCGTGTGCCGCGCTTGCCACATTCCCAGCAGAATAGGATCGAGGGATTTTGGCATTGGGTTGGCGATGGGGGCCGTGATCATGCGATGTGTCGCCTCTTGTTTTGTCCTACTGGTTGGGTTGGATAGCTGTCTCCTTGGTGAGTCTGCCGAGTCCCAATGAGGCTTCCGGAATGGTGTCCGATTGGAGTCGCTGCTCCTCGGCTCTGTAGCCGGCCTTGCGTATCTGGGTGTTTGTTGTGGTGGTGCGAGAGTGATCGGGATGGATACTGGGATGAATACTCTCCAACTCCGTGGCCAGCAGTGTTAGCTGGGACAAGTCTCGCAGTTCGTGGCGGCACACGTACATCTGGTATGCTTGGAGGGTGTTGTCGTAGATCCTACTTAGCTCCTTAGCTGCGTCGTACCTGGCGTGGTACATGAGTAGCCGTAGCTCTTTTTTTTTTTTTATTAGGTGATTTTAATTATCGAATCTTCCCTAAGAGAGACTAACGAAGTATGCAAATCTTAATCTAATATGTTTATTTAATTAATTACACTTAATTACTTAGGGACGTACTAGCTAGATATTATTGCTGGGTGGGGAGGTCTCTTCTCCGGAGTCGTGTATAGCTAGTGTGCCAAGTTAAAGACTGCGCAAGTCTATTGGGATGGGCTTGAAGCTTGGCCTGATACTTTGTTTTCACTTTGACAATTTCATCTTTAACTGATGCTACATTTTAGTCTTTATGGATATTTTCATTCTGTATGTACCATGGTGCCAAAGTGATAGTTCTTAGTATCTTCGATTGAGCTCTCTGGATTATTTCTAAATTACTAACGCAAGCACTTCCCCATAGCTCGGAGTCGTATGTCCAGATGGGTTTGAGAACTGCATTGTACAAAAGTACTTTATACTCCAGTTTTCGTGGTGAACGGGTATTTATTAGCCAATGTAGATTACTAGCTTTAAATTTAAGTAGATTTCTTTTCGCTTCGATGTTTTTACGCCAAGTAAGCCTTCTATCCAGATGAACACCAAGGTATATTACTTCGGTGGTTTGTGGAATGTTGATGTTGTTCAGATGTTTAACGTAAAAGTGACATGCTTGCACTTTTGCTCGTTTACGCGTATGTGCCAGTCTGCCAGCCATTTTTCTAAGGCCACGAGATGAGACGATAAGTGTTCCGTGGCCCTAGTTGGACACTTGGAGCGACTTAGTATGGCAGTACCGAAAGCCTGGGCGACATCCAGAAAAACAGCGGAGCAATACTCCCGTCTTTCAAATGCATTTCGTATCTCAGAGGTTGCACAGCCTGGATGTCACATTAAAAGCGCCACGGATAAATTGTCAAAACACAGTATTTGGTTGCGTTGTGTCAGGTCGATATAAAACACTGAATAATCGGTCTAAAGACTCAAGCTGTCTCGTAAGTGGTATACAAGTGCCATAACTCAATACTATTGTATAGACGTTCTGGGAGTTTGAGGAAATTACTATTGTTTCGGTCACCGAAAGATACACCCCAGAACAAGATCTTTGCGAATAATGGTTTAATCAAACCATAATCAAACTACCCTCGGGTCGGCTAAGAGCTTCTTTACTCTTCAAATCAAGTCCAGCGAGCTTAGGCAACTCATTCGAAACTGCAAAACGAAGATTCTTATCGTTAGAGCGAAGGCTTCAAAATAAACCTGAGGTACGTTCGTTGTACATTGACTTTATGAAGGAGTATCTTGCAATAGGGCACATGACACTAGCCGACAATCACATTCCGAGAGAGCCACACACATATAGCACATAAGTGTGTGCTGAGAACGCAAAGTACCTCAACAAAATTACGTTTTGTCAATTACGTCAACACACCTATCGTTAAACGACTTGCTTATGGTCGGACCAACAATTCAACCCTGTCTATTTTCAATACTTCTACGCTTTCGTTTTTATGCCTGTGCAATGTCGGCAGATATAACGAAAATGTATCGTCAGTTTCATATCATTGAGGTTCAGCGCCAATTCCAGTTGATTGCTTGTAGGGAAAATCTAACCGAACCCTTGCAGACATACCGACTTAGCTGTCATAAATACCTCAGCGACCGAATCGCAAAATCTCACCGTCGTGTTTCTCGAACTGAACTGAAGTTTCCACGAAAAGGTCTATTCTGTCCTTCTCAGCGCAACTTTACGACCCTCTTGGATTCCCCAGCACTATGACAAGGAGAGCGAAAATACTCATTCAAGAACTTTGGTTGTGTAAGCGCGGGTGGGATGATCGCTTCTAGAGGAGCTTCGCCGAAGGTGGGAAACAACTGCTGCATGCCTTGAACTGGATAAAGTGTCTATTCCCCACAGATACATGGATTTACAGATCTGCAAGGGCATATAGCTGCTGTTTGTATGCTAGAGTTGTTACGGCTGACGGAGTGTCAGTTCGTCTTATCACTGCCAAATCTAGAGTTGCGCCGTTGAAAACCAAAAGCATTCCGAGATTGGAGCTCTGGAGCAAGCTGTGGCAAACCGTACGAGTCAATTTGGATTTCACCGTGGAGAGTGGTTTCTTTTGGTGTGACTCTGAAATAGTACTTCATTGGCTGGAACAGCACCCGTCTACGATGAACGTTTTTGTTGCAAACAGAGTGGATGATGTACAGGAAATAGTAGCGGATGGACACTGGCGATACCTGCCAAGTAAAGAGAATCTAGCAAACCTAGTCTCTCGCGGCTAATTTGATGGCCCAGCGTTCTTAACTGAATGTATGGATGTATGGCCTCACAACTCACATGTACATTGTCGGAGGACGAAAAAGGTCTAGAACAACGGTCTGCAGCGTCGGTATTTATTGTAACGGATACTCAGCCTGGTGAGATACTTTCCCTAATTGAGAACCATTCAAATTATCTTAAAATTTTAAGAATTGTTGACTGCAACACCACTCCCTTATAGCTACGGCCACGGAGCTATCGTACGCTTTTCCGACAGTGGTATACAGCATTCAACAAGTGGGGGATTCACAAACTGGAGAAATCTGAAATGCTTGAAACATCCTTACAGAAGCTAACCGTTTATGTGGAAGCATCTAGACGCACAACGGACGTTTTCTCTTTTGCGTGTTGGCGGTCTTTTATTATATACGATGCGAAGCATCACTTTTATTGCCTAAAAATTGCCGATTTGCTAAACTATATGTCGAACATTTTCACAGGTCCAATCATCATATTAGTCAGCTTGCTTCAGCAGAATATCTGGCTCGTCAACGCACGTCAACTTTGCAGCGCGGTCGTTCGCCAGTGTACGCTTTGCTTCAGATATAAACCTCGATTGCTGTCACAAGTCATGGGAAATCTACCCACTGATCGACTAAATGGACCATTTCCATTCGAAGTTAGTGGAGTGGACTCCTGTGGTCCGATTAAGGTTTCGCCCAAACTGCGCGGCAAACCACTAGTAAAGATGTATATTGCAATTTTTGTGTGTGTTTGTCAAAGCTGTCCATTTGGATGTTGTCACAGATTTGACTTCTAAACTTCTTGTAAACGAGCAGTTCGTCGATTAGCTCCGCTTCCTATAAGGTGAGTTGATGCCTGGATATCTTCAATGTGGCCGGTGTACAGTCACTTCGCTAGAGTTGGACTTAAATACATACATATATCAATTATCATGAAATTTAACTACCTACAAATAAGTAATGTAATTGATGACAAATGAGGGCAAAAATGAAGCGCTGTTAGGATCACTCTTTCTCTCTCCCTCTCTTTTGTTATACTCGAAAGAATGAAAACGAAAATGAACGTTTGAGTCGCTTTTGGAGACGCGACTCTACTTATACCCGTACTGATTTAGAATTTTGGAATTAAAAAAACAAATTTTACATTTTACATTTTTTTGCTACATCTGTTATCTACATCTACATCTACAATGTATATTTTACATCTCACATGTAGAATTTATATGTACCATTTAGATTCTACATCTCCTCTGCTAGGGGTTGCTCGCGCACTAAACGCTGCAGAGTGTGCGAGCGAGAAGGAGAAAGTGTAGAATGTCTCTTGCAGGAGAAGTCGGGGGAAGCAAGTGAAAACTATTTCTTCATTCTAGCTATAATTATGATCCGACCTGATTCAGATTCGGCATTCTGGTAGATAAAGTCATTCTCTACGATACTGCGTGTTTAGTTTTATCGTATCTTTAAAATTGTGCCTGCCACAGATTTTCGTCCTTTGTTGCGGTGGAAGGAGGCTGGGCGAAATTTTGAAATACACTTGCAGTGTGATAACACATGAGCCGGGAAACCAAAGTTGGTTGCCCTAGCTCTTATAGTATCTGAGATCTAGGCGCTCAACAAGACGGACAGACAGACAGACGGACAGACAGACATGGCTCTATCGACTCAGCTATTGATGCTGATCAAGAATATATATACTTTATGGGGTGGGAAACGTTTCCTTCTCTTCGTTTCACACGTCCATTTTTACCACAAATCTAATATACCCCTTAACGCTTTTTTGAGTACGGGTATAATGAGTGAAAAATTGCCAAGAATGTAAAATATAACGGAGAAAATAACTAGCTACCGGTAAAGTCTCGCTAAATGTTCGCAGGCGGACTTAGAAAAGAGCATTATTGTACCAAAACCAAGCGTCGACTAAGCGTTTCGCAAAATTATCGTAAACGGAACTAAAAATGAGTGAAAACTGGACAAGTATTAAGACTATAAAGTGTTCTTGGGTTGCAGTAGAATAGATTTAAAATTCCCAACTGCTTCTAGATGAGAGGACATAGAAACCCCGATGCCGAGAAGAGGCGTTGAGGTTAACCGTGATCACGAAGGCGTTCCTCGGAGTGAGAATTGGTCACGTCAGCTGAGTAGACCTTATCGATTATTCCTAATCTTAATAACTAAAAATTTGAAAGCCGGGACTTGCGTTAACGCCGCCCTACTTAAATAATAAATATGCAAGCAAAATAAAATACGAGCCTAAACATATTATTTTTAATATACTTTTCATATTAATTGCGATAATTTTGCGAGACTTAAACGTCCAATGCTTTTTGTCCGCTTGTCTTTGTCTTGAGTCCGCTTGCGAACATTGAGCGAGGCCCTCAGTAATCGCTCTACTATCGAATTTTACTCCACTGGGCTGGGATGCTTGAGAATACGTGTGCACACATACAGTCGTCCGATGCCGCTGTATGCATACAAGAGAGCGGCTGGCTCTCTCTCTGGCATTTGAACGAAATTTCAAGAGCCTGGAGCCAGCTCTAGAGCCAGCCCCTAAAATTTGAGTGCCAAAAGTTCGTATGGCATTACGCACTCTGTGTCCAGTACAGTTCATTTCACTCTCGCTTGCAATCCGATCTCAATAACTTTCAGTCATGGGGTTGTGCAAATATGTAACACCTAAATTCATCGAAATGCAAAGTAATAACATTTCATCGCTCCAGCCCCTAGTTGGCTTCTCACAGCCTCTGCGGTGGTTCTCTTGAGAGAATTACGTTGGTTGATGATCTTGGTGTTAAACTAGACCCCAAGTTAAAGTTTTCTGAACAAATTTCTACCATTGTAAATTATGGCATAAGCGTTTATAAGGAGGAGGTCGAAGGAATTTGACGACCCCTATATGTCTAGACGTTGATATGCAATGACTGCACCATCAAGTGACCCATGCGACACCAAACCGAAGCTTGTTACCGAACCGATCGCGAGGAATGCAGGAAAGATAGTTGTTAGACTAAAATTCGAGGAAAATTAGATCTAAAAATAACTAAAAGAGCTAAACATGAAAAGATAGCTAAAGAATAGTACCAATTACTGGAGAAGTAGTGGTGGATATTATATGGTAGAGGGAATTGAAGTCCGAGCAGAGGATCTACAAAGCGGAAGGAACAAAGGAATGAAGTTTCTAGTAGATCTAATTGGAATCGTGAATTTAGGGCTATCTACGTCACCCTTGATCAGGTTGTACAATAAATTCATTTTTCTACGACTAAATAAGGCTGGAAGGTACGAGGGTAAGATGGCAGTCCTACACACGTACAGTTAAGGCCACGCAGAGCAAAAAGTTTCTTTGGATTGACAGTACTTTGTAATCGGGGCACCATACACAAGAGCCTCTAAAATTGGACGAACCAGCGAGATGTAGAGAGCCTTCTTTATATAGGGGTTGTCAAATTCCTTTCACCATTTCTTTATAAACGCATATGCCCTTATTTACCATGGTATAAATGTGTTCAGAAAATTTGGATTCTAATTTAATACCATGTGAAGGAGAAGGCTCCTGCACAACAACAGGGCAGTGGACACCGTCCTACCACAAGAGTAGCAAAACCCACACGGGCCCATCGAGGCTGGCCAGCAAACAGGACTGCCAATACTTTTGATTTTGTTATATCTTATCATTTACTCCATATTATCCATATTATCCATTATTACTCATATTAGACGTAAGCAGTTCGAAATTAAACTAAGCATTGGTTAGTGGGAACGATGGCCACTGGGAGCAGTCAGGTACCATCACTAGGAACCAAGAACCAGCACCCAGAACCAGGAACCAGCAGCAAGAACCGAGAACCAACACCCAGAACCAGGAACCAGCAGTAGGAACCAAGAACCAGTACCAAGAACACGAAAGAGAAAAAAAACCGAGCGAACTAAAAGGGAGGATACGCTTAAGAGAGCGATAGGCGGGCCTAAGCAAAGAGAACAGAGCTGACCGTGGGGAGAAGAGAGCCCTTGCCAAGCATAACTGGCACGCGTCAGAAATATGAGCAGCAGAGCCAACGACGCAATTCTAGCGCAAAGCCGAAAACCACCCCAAGCCAGCCCACAGCAGCCGAGAGAGGAGCAGCGTTCGTCAGCTAAGCTACAAAGCGGCCGAGGGCCGGGCAGAATTACCGGCAGAGGCCGGATCAAGCGGCTTGGCACGCGTCAAAAAAAGATGCGAGCCAGGAGTTGAAAAATGGTGTCAGATGTGAACAGTTGAGAAAGGTGGGTACGCGGGCACGCACGTCACGCACGGCACCCCGAAGCTGAATTCCCCATTCCCCCCGAGCATTTCCTTCCCGTGCCTGGCTGTAAGGGCCCGTTCCGATCCCACGCGCGGAGCGCCGCACTTTTCCCTCGCCACTCATACCAATCTCTAGGTCCCAAAAAAATACAAATAGGCTGTATTAGGATCGGGCCCTGGGCAGACTGAGAGGCTGTACCCCGGCCTGAGAAAACATCCTTACAGATGGCACCCGAGCAGGGACCTTTAGAGAAGAAATTGCGAAAAAATAGGGCAGGGAATTGTAGGAGCAACCAGCGACAAGTGGTATGAACACCAGTACAGCGTAGATCAGCCTCAGAGAATCACCCACACCCAAAGCCAAGATCACAGATCCAGCCCCTTATACCTCGTGGGACGACGACAGGGACACCACAGAATCATCCAAGAACAAGGAGCCGAGCAACAACACACGCAGGCAGCAGAAATCAGCACCATACATTTTTTTTTTTCGACCCTCCAACCCATGTACAGCTGAGGCTGGTTTTCTTAGCTCCTCGCAGCCACGCGCCAAGAGAAGTTTGGCAACAGCGCAGCCACGCGGTCGCAGCATCGCCACGCGGTCGCAGCATCGCCACGCGCAGATCACGCGACGTGAAAATCGGCAACCGCGCAACCACGTTTCGCGGTCGGCCGTAGTAGCAGCGACGCCCGAAAACACATTGGCGCACGTGTGAGACAGAGACAGCAGGTGACGCCGAGAAGTGCGGCAACAGCGCGACCACGTTTCGCGGTCGGCCGTAGCAGCAGCGACGCCCGAAAACACATTGGCGCACAGGCGAGAAAGAGACAGCAGGTGACGCCGAGAAGTTCGGCAACAACGCAACCACGCGGTCGCAACATCGCCACGCGCGGATCACGCGACGTGAAAATCGGCAACAGCGCTTCGACGCCCAGAGGGGCAGCAGCGACAAAACTACACGGCGACGGTAACTACGCAAGAACAATATAAGGCAGCGCCCAAGCCAAGGAAAGGAGAGTGGAGTTCTAGCCCTCGATGTGAACAGTGAACAAAATAAAAGCTCTAGCTTCCAACGGAAAAGACTCTAACAAACAAAAGCACTGTTTATAAATCCTTTAGTGCCAAACCAAACATCCTTCCGCCAAAGTGCACCGCGCTGGATATCCTACCGTCAGAAGGACGAGCTACAAGGATTGGCCCAAGAGTTTGGACTCGAGGCTGCCAGAACGGTGGATGAGCTCCGAAGCCGGATCGCCGGGTTTATTTCACGCGGCGGCCACTCGGAGGAAATTCAGGCAAGGATAGCTGAGTTGGACACCCACTTCGGCAATATCCCCAGTCCCAGGGACCCACAACGTCTCCAGGACCAGAAACGCGAGCAAAGGAGGAAGGAGGCAGGGATAGGAAGCAGCTCTTATTGGTGATCCCTGAACAAACCAACACGACCCGACAGGCCGGGCCCAAATCTCCAGGTCGCCCCATGACCCTCAGGACACCTCCAGGACAAGGAACGGAGGCCTCCGAGAAACCTCCAGGGTACTCCCCGAGTTGCCCAGCACGAGCCAAGGAGTCCTTCCGGGACTACCTGATCGAGCTACGACTGATGATGCAGCGGGCTCAGTACACTCGAGAACAAGAATTGGACCGGATTTACGAGAATCTTCAACCAGAGTATCAAATGTATACTCGCAGGCAAGACTTCCGCTCGCTGATGGAATTAACTCAGCTCATCTCGGCATATGAGACCGCCAGGGACCGCGGTCCATCGCGCACCAACGTATCTACACCGACGTACCTACAGCGGGCCTCACACGAAGGCCAAGGGGCCACAAACCAACGGGGTGCCAACCACACGGCATCCAGAAGGTCAGAGGCCGCCCATCTAGGGAAACGGCAGGATGAGGAGGGACCGGTCGACGTGCGACGGGCCTGCCGGAAGTGCGGAGAAGATGGACATTTTCGTAGCGACTGCATCAATCAACAGAAGCTATTCTGTTGGGAGTGCGGCCGCCGGGGAATCAGGACTATCAATTGCTGCCGAAAGCTCGAGTCGGGAAACGAGTCGGGTCTCCAACCCACTGCGACACGGGCGGAGACGCACACCCAAGATCCGGGGACATCCCAAACCGGACCCAAGCCCAATTACGGCAAGGAAAGCTGCGACACCGATGGGTCCAACCATGGCCAGTTCCCTCATTCGTAGCACGCCTTCAAAGCATCGCCAGGACCAAGGGACTCCGGCCCAGATGGATGTGGCTCCGCTGGATCAATCCAGGGCCAGTCAGACGAACCGAGAGTCGCCTTCAAAGCATCGCCAGGACCAAGGGACTTCGGCCCAGATGGCTGTGGCTCCACTGGATCAATCCAGGGCCAGCCAGACGAACCGAGGGTCGCCTTCAAAGCATCGCCAGGACCAAGGGACTTCGGATCAGGTGGCTGTGGCTCCGCTGGATCAATCCAGAGCCAGCCAGACGAACCGAGGGTCGCCTTCAAAGCATCGCCAGGACCAAGGGACTTCGGCTCAGGTGGCTGTGGCTCCGCTGGATAAATCCAGGGCCAGCCAGACGAACCGAGGGTCGCCTTCAAGTACGACGGGAACAACAGCTACGACTCATCTGGAACGAAAGAACGCGGCCCCATGGCTGAAAGCGAGAGGTCATCAGACCAAGCAACCCAATAAGTGAATGCAGCACCGCGACACCACGGGACGACCCCAGCCAGAAAAGGACGACGGACTACCAGCTGGAACCACGGGCCGACTCTAGAACATCTCGAGAACGGAACCCGTTTCGTACAGCTGACAAGGACTACGACAGAGCGGTATTAGCGGCCGCCACCGCCATGGAATTGGAGGACCTCTCTCCTTGGCAACCAGCCCAAGACCCGGAACCACCTCCCACGCCCTGGGCAGCCAAATTTCTGGAGAAAGAATTGGCCAAATTTGAGGGACTAACCGGAATCTCCCACATCGCAGAGCACACCATCACCATGAGGGATGACAAACCTCTGAAGCAGCGTTACTTCCCGAAAAACCCTGCCATGCAAAGAATCATCGATGCCCAGGTAACCGAGCTGTTACAAGACGGACGAATCGAGCCATCCAAGAGACCACACAGCGCACCGATTGTGTTAGTGGGGAAGATAGCGTCATGGAGCCATATGCTTTAGCGTATTTGGACGACATCATCATCATCGGAGCCACGCTAGAGGAACACGTCGAGAACCTTCGAGAAGTCTTCAGGAGATTGCGAGAAGCCAACCTACGGCTGAATAGAAACAAGTGCAGTTTCTTTAGGAAAAGCCTGGTCTACCTCGGACACGTCATCAGTGAGCAAGGAATACACACGGATCCAGACAAGGTCATCGCCGTCAGGAAACTGGCACCACCCAGCAACCTAAAGGAGCTGCGACGTTGCATCGGGATGGCATCGTGGTATCGCCGCTTTGTCCCCAACTTCGCTACGATGGTCCAGCCGATGACGAGCCTCCTCAAAAAGAACCAAAAGTGGGCCTGGACAGAGGACCAGCAACAGGCGTTCGAAGCACTCAAGGAGAAATTAACTCAGGCTCCAGTTTTGGCGTGCCCTGATTTCACCGAGAGGTTCGTACTCCAAACCGACGCCAGTGCATACGGCCTCGGAGCCGTGCTGACGCAGCAAATAGCAGGGGAGGAACGTGTCATCGCCTACGCCAGCCGCCGACTACTCAAGGCCGAAGAGAACTACTCGGCCACCGAAAAAGAGTGTCTCGCTATCGTTTGGGCAATTCGGAAGCTACGGTGCTTTTTGGAAGGCTACCATTTCGACGTGATCACAGACCATCTCGCGCTGAAATGGTTGAACTCGATCGACAACCCGACTGGTAGGATCGCTCGCTGGGCATTGGAGCTCCAACAATACCGATTTGACATACACTACCGTCGTGGAAGTCAGAACATCGTGGCCGATGCGCTCTCGCGACAACCCTTGGAAACTTTGCAGCGCACGGAAGAGAAAAGAAGCACCTGCCCCTGGCTGCAAAGACTATACAAACGGATCCACGAACAGCCCGAAAAGCACCCCGAATTCATCATGGGAAATAACCAACTGTACAAACAAGCGAGCAACCGATGAATCGAGGAGGACGCGATTCAGTGGAAACTATGCGTCGCCAAGGATCACCGCCGACGCGTGTTAGAGGAGTGCCACGACCACCCGACAGCAGGACACCTGGGAATTCGGAAGACGGCGAACCGAGTGACCCAACGGTATTACTGGCCTGGACTCTATCGAGATGTAGCCCTATATGTCCAAAGATGTGCCAGCTGCCAGCAATTCAAGGTGAGCCAACAAAAACCAGCCGGGCATATGCATACTCGACAGGCCCAGGGACCACTGGATATCTTATGCGCGAACTTCGTCGGCCCACTTCCCCGTTCGAAGCACGGCAACACGATGTTGCTAGTATTCTTCGACGCATTCAGGAAATGGGTGGAACTGGTGCCCCTGCGCAAAGCCACCACGGCACAGCTGGAAAAGGCGTTCCGGGAACGAATCCTGAGTCACTTCGGAGACCCCAGAAGGTTCGTCTGCGACAATGGGAGACAATTCACCAGCCGCTCCTTCAGGGATTTCTGTAAACTCGCCGGCATGGAATTGGATCATACGGTCCATACACACCTCAGCAAAACCCAACCGAGCGGGCCAATAGGACAATCAAAACCATGATCGCCCAATACATCGACGGGGACCAGCGGACATGGGACGTCCTACTCCCAGAGCTCAGCCTTGCCATCAACAGCAGCGTCTCCGACACGACAGGATTCAGCCCCGCGCTCAACGTACTCGGCCGAGGGCCAAGATTACCCGGGGCTCTCTACGAGGAAACCACCCCAGGGTTTGGAGAAACCGGCGAAGGACCACAAGAGAAAGTCGACCGACTTAAGGACATCTTCAAAGTGGTACGCCAGCAGAAGAAAACGTACAATCTCCGACGACGCGAGTGGCGACCCACGATAGGATCTTTGGCCCTATGCGCCAACACCACCTGTCTAAGGCAGCAGACAACTTCGCCGCAAAGCTGGCACCCAAATACGAAGGGCCGTATAGGGTAATTAAATTTCTCTCCCCCACGATAGTGCGACTTCAGCAACAACAAGGGCGACAGCAAAGGACCGCTGGACTGGCCGACCTCAAGGCCTTACACGACAACAGTGATGACGACAAAGACAACACCGACGAGGAAGACCCTGGCGAAGAGCGGCAGCGCAACGCGGGTTCATGAGGGCCACTTATGGCAGTGCGCTCTCATAATGTCCTCGTCCCGGCAGGGGCAACCGCAAACATCGACGCAGTAAGATAGATATAACCCCTTATGGGATTAGTTTTAAACCAAATTCGTACAATGTAAATCGCACCGTCAGGCAGGGGGCAGGGGAACATTAATTAAGTCAGACAGGTTCTAAAACCCCAGATTCCTCCCCATAGATATACGACCATGAACGCAGAAGAGGCGGCCAAGCCGCCGATCCTAGAAGCACAGGATGATAACCCGGGACATCCTAACCGCGCGTCGTCACTGGCAGTACCACGTCCGCCGCATACCCAATCCGAGGACGGATCCTCCGAAGGAGACACCCTGGACAGGCCCATGACGCCACGAGTACTGGTAGACGACGACACCGACATGACCTGGGTACCAGAGACCGCCGTCATGGATGCCCCGTCCACACCACAACACCTGACGAGTCCAGCGGGAGTCTCGCGGATACCCCTCACGCCCCGCGTCGATATGGGCTACGCCGACCGATACTTCGACGGACCCTCAACCTCCCACGCGGCAAGAATGCACCTGCGCACCGCGGCCGGGGATACTCTTCCAGCACGTCAACCCGAGAACGACAACGCCCCGGCCATGTCACTAGCGGCCTCGGTCTGTATCTGGCCCGATGCCGTAGAAAGCCTGCGGCTAGATGGCGGCCCACCTCGCCTGGCATCACCCCCGCCTTTCGCCGAACACGTCCGGCGGATGGAACTCCACGACTTCCTACGTCGAATGGGCGAGGACCTCAGTGACGTGGACGAAGGCTTCACGGAGGGAGACGCCTGTGTCGCGGTCCAGCGGTGGGAGCGGGACCCGGTGGAAGAGAGCACCGAGAGTGACGAAGAAGCCCTCTATGACGGACGGTTCGGCAAGGCCAACCATCGGGCCCCCCTAGTATATGACGTGGCCGCCCTAAACAGGCAACTGGAGGCCGAAAGACCCACAACGCAGTACTCGGACAGCAGCGACGAGGAAACATCTCCGCCCGAGTACGGCTCGTGGCTGGCTCCACAAGACCCGCTACTGAGGAACAGCAGCAACTCCGACCCACCACAGTCTGCGCCGTTGGATCTGACAACTGCGAAGGCCGGGGCGCAGAACACGGCCGAAGCTCCAGGGACTCCTTGGATGAAGGCCGTCCAAGCTTTCCAGGCCGTACAGGACGCGCGCAACCACGAACGGGCCGAAGCGGGCGAACATGACACCAGCAGCAAGGCGGAAGGGTCGGAGGACGACAGCGAAGAGGAGCCAGAAGTGCCGAGCAGCGAGGCAGAAGGGTCGGAGGACGACAGCGAGGAGCCGGAGGTTCTGAGCAGCCAGTCGGAGGAACGGGAATCCGGAGTCAGCGAGGGTGACTCGTCGTCCCAGGCGAGCTACGAGCCACGGACGCCTTCCTACTCCCCAATGGGAGGGCAGTCACACGTCACTGGAGTTGGACGAAGAAATAGCGGACGGCCTCATGGCCGCGTACGAGGAACTTCCCACACTCGACGCGGTTCAAGCGGAGCAGGATTGGCCGGTGGCACCATAGGGATGGCGAGTGGAGACCCCAGGGCGTCGATTGCTGCAAAGTCTCATAGACAGCGTAAGCCAACGACACGACCGGGTCGGGCCACGGTCCCGAACGCTGGAAAACTTTGCGGGACAACGTTTCCGCATATCCATCAACCAGCGGAAAGAAATTTTTATTTCGTCCCGCCCCCCGAAATAAGAAGGGAGTGTGAAGGAGCAGGCTCCTGCACAACAGCAGGGCAGTGGACACCGTCCTACCACAAGAGTAGCAAAACCCACACGGGCCCATCGAGGCGGGCCAGCAAACAGGACTGCCAATACTTTTGATTTTGTTATTTCTTATTTTTCCTATCGATTTATTACTTCATTTACTCCATATTATCCATATTATCCATTATTACTCATATTAGACGTAAGCAGTTAACGAAAATATATATAATAAGAAATTAAACTAAGCATTGTGTTTGAGATGCCAAGCTTTTTTGGCACCTATATTTATCCAATAATAAGTTCGAGTTTGATTTAAAACGTTATAATGTTTATTTATACAGGCGGCTAGCTGAAGCCAATTGCTCGCTCTTTTGCCCAACCAGATAAATGTCACAAGCGGGGGTTCAAAAGCCGAAGCGGCAGGTGCAGAGCGCCCTTTAACAGGGAGAGCGCAGCAGCACTGCCGAGCGCTGGGGATATACATAATCTTTGGTTTCGATACTCTTATACACCTAGTTACAGCTACTTTTAACATTATCATATACGCTTAAATAGCCGCTGGCCCGAACATACTCCCCCCGTTGGAAGCTCGCCTTTCAACCGACTTCTCAAGGGGCAGCAAACACAGCCGAGTAACGGCCCTCCTGATGGTTCCTGAAGCCGTCTTCAAATCAGCCACGCTGAATACTCCATCCTTGCCTTTGATGACGTCGACGACTCTAGCCAGTGGCCAACGCATTGGAGGAATATTCTCATCCTTCACCAAGACGACATCGTTGACGCAGAGGTTTTGCGCAGGCGTACGCCACTTCGAGCGCTCTTGTAAAAGAGTCAGATACTCTTCGCGCCAACGCCTCCAGAATGTCTGCTGCACTTGACTGACCCGCTGCCGACCATCCAGACGGTTGTAATTGAGCTTCGTTAGGTCAGGCTCGAGAATTGACTGATGCGGGCCTCCCAACAGCAGATGAGCAGGCGTCAACACATCCAAGTCCTCAGGATTTATTGAAAGCGAGAGCAAAGGGCGAGAATTAACAATTTCCGCGATCTGGCAGATCAAGGTGCGGAGCTCGTCGAAGCTAAGGATGGATGGCCCAACTGAGCGGTACAGGTGATACTTTGCGGACTTCACGGCCGCTTCCCACAATCCGCCAAAGTGCAGAGAGCGCGGGGGGATGAAATGCCAGTCGATGGTGTCAGCCAAACAGGATTCATGGACTTCCTTCATGTGGGAGTCGCTCAGGAAAAGCTTCTTCAGCTCCAGAAGCTCATTCTTAGCGCCAACGAAATTTGTCGCATTGTCCGACCAAATATGACTTGGCCTTCCTCGAGTGGACGTAAAACGTTTCAATGCGCCCAGGAACGATGCGGTGGTAAGATCTTTGACAAGCTCCATGTGTATGGCCTTAGATGTGAAGCAAATAAACACGCTTATGTAGCACTTGATCGGAGGCCTCGTGCGGATTTCTGATCGGTAGAAAAAGGGTCCACAATAGTCCACTCCAGTTACTTCGAAGGCCCGCGATCCTTCCAGACGCTCCTTAGGCAAGTCTCCCATAATGTGCTCAACCATGCGCGGCCTCGTCCTGAAGCATCTTGCACACTTGCTAACCGCTTTCGAGACGGCTTATCAGTCCAAATGTTCTCTCCAAAGCTGCTGAAGAAAGATCTTGCACTTCACAATAACAGGATTAATCAATCCAAGAGGGTCGTAGAAACGCGCAATAGTTGACAAAACCGACCGCTTGGAGGGCTTTGAATTCGTGTCCAGCGCGGACAAGGCTAACAGCAGCTGATCTGACGCAGGATCCCAAGCTAAACCAAGAGTTTTGGTAATGTCGCTTCCATCATGAAACCGCAGAAATTTCTCCACGTCGTCCTCTGGAATTCCATCAAGCACCTCCTGGTTACTCGAGCACAATTTTCTAAGCTTAAAGTTACCGCAAGACAGCAGACTTGAAGTTTGGCGCATCTTTTCCTTGACCTCTGCGACCGAGTTGCCGCCAGAGATGAGATCTTCAACATAGAACTCCTGTTGCAGAGCAGCTGAGCCAAGAGGGTAGGGATTACCCTCGTCAATGGCCAGCTGGTGCATTGAGCGGACTACTAAAAACGATGCAGCCCTCGTACCATATGTGACGGTGTCTAATGTGTAGACCTGAACCTCGGACTGGATGGAATCTCGCCATAGGATGCACTGGAGAAAATTGTCGGGTGGAGATACCTTTACGCAGCGGTACATTTTACAAATGTCACCAGTGAGAGCGACGGGATATGTGCGGAACCGGATCAGTATGTTAAACAATGCTGGCTGAATAACAGGACCTGTCAGCATCACATCATTTAAGGAGCATCCAGTTGATGTAGCTGCAGAGCCATCGAAAACGACACGGAGTTTTGTCGTGGTATTATCCTCCTTTAAAACGCAGTGATGAGGCAGAAAATACTTGCAGAGGCTACGTGAGTCAGGATGGACCTTGGACATATGCTTTAAATCAGTATACTCTTTCATAAAAGCTGAGTAACGCTCCTTGAGCGCGGGATTGCGATCCAGTTTTCGCTCCAAGCTGAGAAATCGTCGATACGCCTGAGTATAGGACTCTCCCAAGCGATCAGCATCATGCTTTAAAGGCAGCCGAACGGAGTACTCCCCTGATGGCAACCGTGAAAAAAGGTTTACGAAATGCGCCTCACAATCTACTTCTTCCTTTGTACTCAAGCTAGCCTCCACACAATTCTCAACTTCCCAAAACATACGAAGAGTTCGATCCAACCTTGCATTCATTTTATCCTCCGAATCCGGAGAATTTCGGGTTGCCAAAAGCGACGAGCTTGATACCCTCTGTCCACCACCAGATACGATCCACCCAAGCCATGTCTTCTGCAGAAGAGGCAATCCATCTATGAGCTTGATTTGTCCTACGCAGAGAAGGTCATAGAAAATGCTCGCGCCAATGAGCAGATCTACTCGCTGAGGATTAAAAAATGCAGGGTCGGCAAGAATATTGGAGGGAATGTTCCAATCGGCTACATTAACTGCCAGACTTGGTTGGCTATCTGTGATTGTGGGAGCGATGAGAGCAGTGAGTGTGGTCGAATAGTCCGAAGTGCGAGACTGCATGCAAATGCTGACGGTGGATCCCTCAGTGGACACGCTAGTATCGCCCAGACCAGAAACTATGGCAGACGATTGAGTTCTCCTAAGCTGAAGCTGCTGGGCGAACCTGGAGGTAACGAGATGGAGCTGAGATCCTGAATCTAGAATAGCGCGACAAGGAACCAAAACGCCAGATCGATTCTTCACCAAAACAACAGCTGTGGCCAGCAACACAATATCGGAGTGGAGACCTTGGGCAGCAAGAGAGGTAGACGCAGGAGACGGCACACTGCTGGCAGAATCCTGAACCAACGTAGCAGCTCCTGGTTGTACTGCTCGTTCTGGATGAGAAACAGCTGGGGAGCTTTGCGCTATAGATGAGTCGAAGTGCAACAAGGTATGATGCCTCCTTCCGCAAACTCTACACTGGCCACCTGTGCATGCACGAGTCCGATGACCCGATTTTAGGCAGTTAAAAAAAAGTTACAGCTTCTTCACTTCCTTGTGACGCAGAAAAGGAGATAAATTTGTGAAGATGCTGCACGAGTATATTCCGTGGCCCACTGAATGGCAGAAAGGGCATCCAGACGGGTCGGCGGAAGAGTTAGAGGCAACAAAGGTTTTCTTTAGGTATGTAGACTGGCTTTTTCCCACGTGAGCGCTACCAGCGCGTGTCGCTATAGCGTATTGCACGTTCTCCATCTTCTGGCATCGCTTCTCCAGGAAATCGTAGAATTCCCCAGCTGTTGGTATCCTGTCCGATGTCGCAGTCTCTTCCCATTTGGTTTGGGTCTTCTCATCCAGCTTTTGCAGCAGCATGTGGATTATCATGCATCCAGATATCTCCTCAGCACTTCCTAATGTCTGCAGAGCGCGCGTATGCAAGTTGACTGCATCCGAAAACTCCCGAAGCCTTTTAGCAGAATGCGAATCTACCTTCTTGAGCCCAAGAATCTCCTTTATGTGTGCCTGGAAAACAAGTCGTTTATTATTAAAACGTCTGCTAAGTATGTCCAGAGCCACACGATAATTGGCGCTGGACAGCTCCAACGATCGAACCGAATCCAGGGCCGCATCCGAGAGACATGAGCGAAGATGTTGGAACTTCTCGATTTCACTGAGATCTGCATCCCCTTCGATGACCGAATTGAACATGGCAATAAAATCCGCATATTCCACATAGCCACCGGAGAAGCTAGGTAGCTTCAGTTCAGGAAGCCGCTGCTTGTGAGCCATGATGATGGTGTGACCTCCAGAGCTATTTGGCATGCTAGTGGAATGAGCAGCTACGCGCAAATTCCCTAGTTCGAGAGCCGCCAGCAGCTCGGCTTTCAAAGAAATGAAGAGCGTATCGAACGTTTCACGCAGCTCACTTCCAATCTCGTCTTCATCCAGTGATTCCAACTCATTATGGGATTTGTTGAACTCCTCACGCATTTCAGCCAACATATCGAGGCGCACATCTATTTCTGCCGCACTTAAATTGTCGATTTTGTTCCCCGAGAATGACTGGCCAAGACGCTGCAGCCGATCATGCAGAGACTGAACTTTACGCTTGTAAAGCCTCAGCCTTTTTTCCTCCATCGCAATATTTCCGACCGCACCTGTATTCGGCTCGATATCCATGCCAACCGGTGTAATGCAACGAAACAACGGAAAATGTAAGACCGCTTAAGCGACGGCGAAAGAACGGGAGCGAGAATAGAAGACACGGAAAGTCAAGGGCCGCGGCTGCAGCGACGCAGAGCAAGAGAGAATCGGCGATTAAGCAGCGGAATATTAGACGGCTGCAGTCTCACTGAACTTGCACTTTAACTGTTCTTGTTTGCACAAAATGTATTTGTTGGTCGTTAAACGGCACAGAAACGAATGTCTTATACGATTTTTATAGTTTTTAAACGAAACGCGATTAAAAGTTGTAGTTAAATCACGTCGGGGTCACCAATGTTTGAGATGCCAAGCTTTTTTGGCACCTATATTTATCCAATAATAAGTTCGAGTTTGATTTAAAACGTTATAATGTTTATTTATACAGGCGGCTAGCTGAAGCCAATTGCTCGCTCTTTTGCCCAATCAGATAAAGGTCACAAGCGGGGGTTCAGTATGCAACCTATGCGGCGAGAGATTAGAACGATGGCCACTGGGAGCAGTCAGGTACCATCACTAGGAACCAAGAACGAGCACCCAGAACCAGGAACCAGCAGCAAGAACCGAGAACCAACACCCAGAACCAGGAACCAGCAGTAGGAACCAAGAACCAGTACCAAGAACACGAAAGAGAAAAAAAAACCGAGCGAACTAAAGGGAGGATACGCTTAAGAGAGCGATAGGCGGGCCTAAGCAAAGAGAACAGAGCTGACCGTGGGGAGAAGAGAGCCCTTGCCAAGCATAACTGGCACGCGTCAGAAATATGAGCAGCAGAGCCAACGACGCAATTCTAGCGCAAAGCCGAAAACCACCCCAAGCCAGCCCACAGCAGCCGAGAGAGGAGCAGCGTTCGTCAGCTAAGCTACAAAGCGGCCGAGGGCCGGGCAGAATTACTGGCAGAGGCCGGATCAAGCGGCTTGGCACGCGTCAAAAAAAGATGCGAGCCAGGAGTTGAAAAATGGTGTCAGATGTGAACAGTTGAGAAAGGTGGGTACGCGGGCACGCACGTCACGCACGGCACCCCGAAGCTGAATTCCCCATTCCCCCGAGCATTTCCTTCCCGTGCCTGGCTGTAAGGCCGTTCCGATCCCACGCGCGGAGCGCCGCACTTTTCCCTCGCCACTCATACCAATCTCTAGGTCCCAAAAAAATACAAATAGGCTGTATTAGGATCGGGCCCTGGGTAGACTGAGAGGCTGTACCCCGGCCTGAGAAAACATCCTTACAACCAAGATCAACAACCAAGGTAATTCTCTCTAGAGAACCAACGCAGAGTGCCAAGGCACCACGAACGCCTTCTGTACAGAAGGCATCGGTGGAACCGACTGGTCGAGAGCCAAGATTCAAGCGGCAGAGGATGGATGACTCCACAAAAGCTGCCGAGCCGAATAAGGCGAAACCACCGGACATTCTGGCCAGCCTAGGATTGCCGGCAGACCTGCAGGTAGCCATCATCGACCGAAGTCACCCAGAGGGGAAGATATCTGACGTCAATTGGCTGAAGGCAGAATCGGAGATCCTGACTGCCATGAAGGATGCCATTGTGCGCGCAGATAACCCGTTTTTCTGCGAGTTCAAGGGTATCAAATGGGGAGTAAGGGAGCCAAGGCAGTGGCCTGTAGCAATGCAGAAACTCTTGAGTTTCTCACAACCACAGTCCATGGTTTTGGTAAACTTTGGCCTGGAGCGGCACTCCGCGTGGTCCCGACGGATCAGATTCCCAGGAGAACGATCATGAAGGTATGGATTCCTCCCCCGATTAAGGCGGATGAGGACACACTCGTTCTGATCAAGGCACAGAACCGGATCCTGGAGACATCTGACTGGACCATCACAAGAGCGATAGCGCGAGACAAGGGGAACGGCCAGGAACTCTGGATCAGCATTGGTCAAGAAAGCCTGGCCAAACTCCTTGCAACGGACTGCCGCATATCCTTTGGTATGGGCACCCTGGCGGTACCGCGACACCCCAGGTCCGCTGAATAGCATGAAGGTGGTGCAGATTAATCTGCATCACTCAAGTGTACCATCGGCGGACCTGCTGCGGTTTATGGAGGAGAAGGCGGTGGACGTGGCCCTCATCCAAGAGCCCTGGATCGTAAGTGAAAGGGTTCGGGGACTGAACGGTCGCGGATACCGCCTTCTCATGCCACACCCCGCGGGTAAGCCAAGAACCTGTATCGTGGTAAGGAACGAGCTTAATGTTCTGTTTTCTTCCAGGTACAGCACTCCGGACCTAACGGTGGCACCATGTGAGAGGGAGGACGGGAAAAACCTATACCTAGCCTCTGCATACCTGCCGTACGAAGAGGAAGACCCACCCTCGGAGGATGTCAGGGCCCTGATCCACCAAGCGCGGAGGGAGGGACTTGATATTGTCTTAGGCTGTGACGCGAATGCCCATCACTCCCTCTGGGGAAGTACGGGCACAAATTCTAGAGGAGAGTCGCTGTTCGAGTACATTCTGTCCACAAATCTTATTGTGTGCAACCGGGGAGACCACCCCACCTTCCGTGACAGGAACCGTGCAGAGGTTATAGATATAACACTGGCCTCGAATAGCGACTCCCTTACCATCGATGACTGGCACGTGTCCAGTGAGTGTTCCTTTTCGGACCACTACAGGATAGTGTACAGCATCAAATGGAACAAGGAGAGGCCCAAGGCCTACCGCAATCCCAAGCGGACAGACTGGAACCGCTTCTCCGCAACCGTACAGAAGGTGCTGCCTAACCCACCGGAAGGGGACATAATTCAAACGGAAGCACTAGAGAAAGCTACGCAGACCGTCACTAATTCTCTACAGATGGCGTTTCTCAAATCCTGCCCGATCAGCCGACCCCCAAAGTCCAATCACAACCCGTGGTGGACACGGGAGTTGAGCGAAGTCAGAAAGGAATCGAGGAAACTCTTCAATAAAGCAAAAGTGACAAACACAGGAAAGTTGGGACGATTATCGCCGGAACTTCAATACCTAAAAGAACACCTGCAGGAAGGCAAAGAAGTGTAGCATTCTGCGATTCCATAGATGGTTCCACTGAGACCCCAAGGCTTCGACGACAGGACCTTTGCGGAGAGCAGCCAAGAATCCCTGGAGCTCCTCGTGAGTACTCACTTCCCAGGTTGCTCAGATGTCACCGGTGACGAATCCAACGCCACCAACGACACTGATGATCATCAAGGAGAGGAAATCGAGGATCGCATACGAGATATAATGGCACCAGAAAAGATTATCTGGGCCATTAAATCATTTAGTCCCTACAAGTCACCGGGACCTGATGATATCCAACCAGCCATGCTGCAAGTAGCGTGCTTGCACCTGATGCACCAATGCTGAAGAAAATTTTCGAAGGATGCATCCTAACTGGGTACGTCCCCCATGGGTGGAGGGAGGTGAGAGTGGTCTTCATCCCCAAGGCAGGGAAGATAAACCACATATCCCCAAAAGACTACAGACCCATCAGTCTGTCGTCATTTTTGCTTAAAACGATGGAGCGACTAATGGATCTATATATAAGAACCAAGCTAGACAAACAAGTGTTCAGTGGAGCTCAGCACGCGTACCTCAAAGGTAGATCAGTTGAGACCGCACTACACGAAGTTGTTGGGCATATCGAAAAGAGTCTAAGCTATAAGGAATATGCCTTGGCGGCCTTTCTAGATATAGAAGGGGCTTTCAACAACGTCAGGATCGAGTCAATAACGGCCGCACTGGCCAAGATTGGTACACGCCCGACGGTAACCGGATGGCTAGACAGCGTTCTCAGGAGCAGAACGATAAGCGCCAATCTAGGCTCCTCCTCGTCAAGAAAGACGGTCACACGAGGTACTCCGCAAGGGGGAGTTATATCCCCTCTCCTGTGGAACCTGGTCCTCAACGACCTCCTTCTTCAGCTGGGGAGGAGCGGATATAAGGTTACGGCCTATGCAGACGATCTAGTAATACTGGTAACGGGTAAATTTCTGCCCACAATCAGTGACCTTCTGGAATCTGCACTGGGCACTACCGCCAGCTGGGCATGCCAGAACGGTTTGGGGGTCAATCCTCAAAAAACAGAACTGGTGATGTTCTCACGTAGATATAAAATACCGAGATCAAACTACCAGCAATTGGTGGAATCGAGCTTTCAAGCGAAGACAAGTATCTTGGTGTCATCCTTGACTCCGAACTCTCCTAAAAGAAAACATCGGGGAAAGGAAGAAAAAGGCAATGGCATCTTTCTACACCTCTAGGAAGACGTTTGGACAAACATGGGGCTTACAGCCGCGCATCATACACTGGATGTAAGTAATGTTTAAATACGACACGGGTATTTGATGTAAAGTATTATTTATTTCATGAATGTAATTAAACTTGCAAAAGAATACAATGAGAGATTAAGTACCCGCAAGGCGAGACGTTGATACGTGAATGCCACTCGGCCGGTAATTAACAACTGACTTAAAAACCTAAACTTCCCAGCTACGGGACCCTTGGTTGCCGGCCACGGCACTCGTCGCTGTCCAGCAAAAGTGCTGACCTTGCGCCTCGTGCGTGGTGTCCAGTAGCGGCCGGCATCCGGCGACCGCGACGACGGCGATCCCACGGTTGACGAAACTGCTTACCTTGCGATATCGCAGAATTAGTCCAACCCAATGGACAATCCAGTTAACTCTTGTTAACTCAGAATTCGTCCAACCCAATGGACAATTCAGTTAACTCTTGTTAACTACTCCCTCCTTCAAGACTTGACCGTCCTCGGTCAAGCCCATGCTCTTCAGCATCTGCTCAATAGCGACGGTGTTACCCTTCTGCTGCCTGCGCCGCATCCACCAGGAAACGCCAATTAAAGCAGCGCACACGGCCACGCCCACGACAGCGGCCAGTGCGGAACTGATCACAAGGTTCGTTCGGACTTCGGTCAGGTGCTGCAGATTTTCCTCATTCAGCTTGTGAAGATACGGCAGGCTCAACAGTGTTTGGTGGCGGGTGACATTAATCCTCGCCGAGGTAGCTACGCCCGGGACTCTCTGCATTGCTGAAGTTGGTGTATTTTGTCCCGTTGACGTGCGCGACCTGGTCAAAGGTTACCAGGTATGTTCCCGTAACAGTTCGCTCGGCGCCGTCGTCGGTGGTCACAATGGCGGTGGCATCGTTGATTACCACAATACCCTCATCTATCTCCAAGATCGGGGGTAGGTTGTTTGGCTGGGTGCCGCAGTGGGCCACGGCGCCAAAATGCAGTTCTTGAGCGCAGCTGTTCGCCGGTGCCTCCTTACAGAAGGCCAATGATGGGGGCCCTATGCATGATGAGACAGCGATGACCTTGCTGCCGCATTCTGCTATGGTGTCCTCGGGCAACCGGATCGTTACCCGTTTGTGTGCGACTGGGAAGATGGTTATTTTCTTACAAATGAGCTTAGGTCTAGGCATTTCAATTACAAAGATGATCAATTCCTTATTAGCTAGTGCCCTCACATTTGCAGCGTCCAAAAGTTGGGTTACACTGATATCTGTGGAACCATTCTTCAGAATCGCCTCTAAGTCATTACTATCGATAATAGCTGGATTTACTATATTTATTTTAGCCAGAGTAGTGGCGATCATTAGGTTCTGCAATTCGAGCGTCAATATCCTGTTTCTAGTTAGGAGGGTTTCATATAGATAGGAAGTGTCAATTTCTTCCTGCTTATTTACTTTCAATAATTGATTAACCGTTTCGGTGAGGGCATTTATCTGTGTTTAAGTCCTTGAGTTTATGGTTATTTGTCTGTTGTTTGCGTTTATTAAATCATACTCGACCTGTCTCGTTTGTTGTAAGTCATCAAAGTCCGGGGTTCCTGCGATTACCTTCAGTGCAGACCCCAAGATATTCAAACTCCTCGCATGCCTGTGATGAACTCCCAAAGCCGCAGTCAACGTCAGTAGGTGTTTCGTGTCTGTTTCTAATATTTTCCTCATATGTGTCTGAGGGAACACGTCAGTCAAGTCTATTGTTTCCTGAATGTATCGGTCATACTCTGTCAAGTTCGTGGAGTGTTGTACGTAGAAGGTTTCGTTCCATATTACGGTCCGTCCGTCAATTATGGGAAGGTAGTCCGCGTGCGTGTAGTCCGTCAGCTTTGAGTCGGTCATGGCTGTCAAGGCCAAGACTGTTAGGAGGCAGAGATACTCAACGGGTGACCTCAAATTGTCTTTGTGGACCACCCTCCCTTTAATAAGAACGGTGGTTCCCAGGTCTGCCTCTACCTTTTGTTCAGCGCAGAGGGGAGTTAGCTTGTTCCCTAACCTCCTATTGGTTTTCATTAGGACCTGCTCGCCTACATCAAAGGTCCTATTTTGCATTGTCGGATTGTTTCTATCGAGCTGCTCTTGTTGGGCTTTTATTAGCTTTAAAATAATTTCTTCCCCAAGGTCACAACTTGCGTGGACCACATCCATAGGTGTCCTGTTCGTGACGGAGTGGATGGTTCGATTATATTCGATGGTCGCTAGAATAACTAGTTCAACCGTATCGTCCACCTGGCGTTGCAATTTTAAGCACCTGGCTATTTCTAAGAGGGTGCTGTGGAAGCGTTCCACCTGTCCGTTTGATGTGCTGTGCAAAGGTGGGGCATTCGCTACATCAATGTCGAACTGGTTCTTTAATAAAGACCGAATGGTCTCCGAGTTGAAAGCTGCCTCATTGTCACAGTAGATGGTCCTAATAGCTGGGAAGATGTTTACCAATTGTAAAATTGGTATTTTCACGTCCGTGATCGTGCGTGAAGCAACCTGCTGCGTTATTGCAAACTTTGAAAATTTGTCAATCGCGGTAAGGAAGTACTTCCCTGCGGTGGAAAAGATGTCGATATGAATCAACTCGCCTACTCTTGCCGGAATTGGAGTCACCCCTAACTCTTGCTTCCTAGAGTGCCGGTTATACTTGGCTTTCTGGCATACCCTGCAGTTTATCACCACTTCTGCTGCGATTTTCTCCATTTTCGGGAAATAATAATCTCGCAGTACCTGCTTCACATTCTCCTGGGCTGCCCTGTGCGCCCGATTGTGTTCGGCTGTCATTATCTCTCTTCGCTCCCCGTCGTTGGTGATGTCTGTCACCAAGGTTTTGCAAAATCGAAATTTTGTGTCCGGAAAGGCTTTTACCAGATCGTTTTGCACAAACGCCAAAGTTGGCGGAGTGCAAAGGATGGCGTTAGCGACTCCAGGCTTTACCGCTTCCTTGATGGACGCAAGAAGTGTATCTCAACTGGCAAATTCGATCTTGTGACGGGTCTTTTCGGAGAAGAGGATGTGGAGCTGCTTGGAAGGAGTATTTGATTCTTCTAGGATTATCTGATTCCTAATTACGTAAGTGAGCGAGGCTTCACTATGAATTGTTGCTGCGTCGGATCGACTCTGGCTTTCTAACGCATTGATGTTTTGCCGTGACAGCGCATCTGCTACGTAATTGTCCCTGCCTGGTTTGTATAAGACCCTTGCGCCGCACTCATCAATTCTCGCCTTCCAACGCTTTATCTTGGAATTGGGGTTTCTATCTGAAACCGCGAAAATCAGTGGCTGATGGTCTGTTGATGTCACTCTTTCCATACAGGTAGTGACGGAGAGTGTCTAGGGCCCAGACTATGGCCAGAAGCTCCCTTTCATTGGTCGCATAGTTTAGTTCTCTGCCTTTTAGAGTCCTAGAAATCATGGTTATGGGTCTATTATTTTGTGACAGTACCGCCCCGATACCACTGGACGAGGCATCAGTGGTTAGGTCGAATGGTTGGTTGAAGTGTGGGTAGTGGAGGATGACGTCTTCTGACGCCAAAATGTTCCTAAGTTTATCAAAGGCCTGTTTCTGAACATCATCAAACTGTATGGGAATGGTTTTCGAGCGTTGTTTGCTGATCTTACCATTTTCTCCCTTCAGAATGCTAGACATCGGTCTTGCTATCTGAGCGAAGTCCTTTATAAAACACCGGTAGTAGCTGGCAAGACCCAGGAATGATCTTACCGCAAACAGGGTGGAGGGTTGTCTAAACCCCTGAATAGCCTTGACTTTATCGGGGCTTGTTCTCGTGCCCTCGGTTGACACCACAAATCCAAGGAATTCCACTTGTCCCCTGAAGAACTGGGACTTTTCCTTTGACACCCTCATGTTCGCGTCGTGGAGGCTTCCAAGCACGGTGTCAATGTCTCTGACATGATCCGCCTCACTTTTTGAGAACACGATGACGTCGTCAACATATACGTAACATATCTTACCAATATGCTCCCGTAATACGTCATCGATGGCCCGTTGAAAAATGCTTGATGCATTCCTGAGGCCAAATGGCAAACGGCAGAACTCATATTTGCCTCCGTTTACCGAAAATGAGGTCTTTTCCTTTGACACCCTCATGTTCGCGTCGTGGAGGCTGCCAAGCACGGTGTCAATGTCTCTGACATGATCCGCCTCACTTTTTGAGAACACGATGACGTCGTCAACATATACGTAACATATCTTACCAATATGCTCCCGTAATACGTCATCGATGGCCCGTTGAAAAATGCTTGATGCATTCCTGAGGCCAAATGGCAAACGGCAGAACTCATATTTGCCTCCGTTTACCGAAAATGAGGTCTTTTCACGATCAGCTAACGTGATTTGATGGTACCCTGACTTTAGGTCAAGGGTAGTGAAGTATCTTGCCTTACCCAGATTTGAAAGTATCATGGAGATACAAGGCATTGGATACTTGTCTGGTATGGTCTTTGAATTAAGCTTGCGGAAGTCTATGACTAGCCGCTTCTTGTTTGAGCCCTAGTCGTCAGTGCCTTTTTTTCCAACAACCCATATGGGGTTGTTGTACGGAGACCTGGAAGGCCGAATGATTTTGTTCCGCAATAGGTCCTTCACCTCGTCATTGACGAAATCAGTGGCTCCTACAGGGAAGGGGTACATTTTCGAGTAGATTGGCTCTATGGCTACTACGGCTGTGTTGAAGGGTAGCATTTCAGTCGGATCTGCAAATGCCTTTATACGGCTGGACATCATTCTGAGAAACTCGTCCCTTACTGTTGGCGGGACCTCAATGTCGTCTACTTTTGTGAAGTTAACGCTGGGGCATTTGTGGAATAGGATCTTTTCAGATTCCTGTCCAAAATGGAGATTTTTTGTCCCCAGGTTAATATTGACGCCAGCTTTCGTTAGCGTGTCGAGCCCTACGATGCCATGAAAGGTTGATAGCTCCGGCAAGATAAAAAACGAGCATTTTATGCCGAATATGGTTAGGAGACATTTTTGCTCTACTTTATTAAACCCGTGCAGGGATTTTACAACAAATGGGGCCTCTACAGGGACAATTCCCTTAAGTTCTTTTAAAGGTTTGATATAATTCTTCGCAGCCCCAGTGTCTATTAAAAGGTTAAGTGTCCTCCCTGCTACTGTTCGTTTGACGAACGGGAGCAGGGATGCTCCCCTAAAAAATTGACAGTATCACTGTCGTATCCTGCACTATTGTCTTCATCAATCTCCGCCACTGCTTCCGACGCTAACTGCTCGTACTGTTGCTCGTATTTGTCCGGGTCCACCTGAGCGAGGTGGTTGACCCTCTGCCTGCGCTGGTCGGAAAATCTCTGGGATTCAGCCGGTGCCCGTTATTAGGGTTTTCTGTAGCCGGTAGGCCTGGGTTGTGCCCCTGCTGCTTCTGAAAGCCAGTTGGCTGACGGAATTTAGAGGAAGATGGATCAACATCCATCATCTCTACTTTGTCTTGGCTACGGTGACCACCTGCTTGATGGTTCCTCTGGTTGTTCGTGTAGAACGGGTTCTTCGATTGTCTTTTGTAGTGATCGGGTTCATTCTGTCCGTCCTGCCTATATTTTGTTCGGTTCTGTGGCTTGCTTTCTAAAGCTCTTGCGTAATTAGTTGCAAAGTCGTGCCTATCATGGTTGGCCTCGATTTCTTGTGCCAAGGCCAAGGCTGATGGCAAGTCCGCAGGCTGTGCCGCAAATAATGTATCCGTGAGGCCTCTTCTTAAGCCTGAGACAAAGACACGGAGTGCGTCAGCCCTATACTTCTCGTTAATGTATTGCGCCTGTGCGGCGTCCTGTGACATTATCGTATTATTTGTGAGAAGGGTGAGCTTCTTCTCGACCTCTTCGTAAAACTGAGTGATGGACAGTCCACCTTGCCGAAGTGTGGCAAGCTCTTGCTCTAGCAAGTGTATCGGACGCTTGTCCGAATATGTAAAATCGAGGCGATTAATGATCGCCTCAAAGTTCAACACTGTGTTGAACGACGCTAAGAGTGAGTCAGCGGGCCCTCTAATCTTGTTCCTGATTATTAAAACCGCTTGGTAGTGCTTTGAACTTCCTACAAACCCCTCGTATAGCTTATAGGCAGCCTTTGCTGCCTGTCGCCAGGAAACATATTGCTCCTGGGCCCCGTTGAACTCTGGCAGCGTTTTTACCGCATCCAGAGCTTCATCACAACCTACCGCTCGGTCCAAGGTGACTGCCTCGTAGGCCTTGGCCTCGGGGGCCTGAACTCTCGCAGCGTGCAGCTGGTCAGCTCAGCCTGCAAACGCCGATTAAAGTCCGCTTTTTGTATTTCTAGCGCAGCGTTGACCGCCGCCTCTATAACAGCCTTGATCTGAACAAGGTCCATTTTTTCTACTCTTCCCTCGGTTTCTATTTCAAGGTCTACGCTGAGTCCGCCGAACAATCTGGCTAACTCGGAAATGGGCATAGACGGATTTTTTCTCGGTCGCCCCCTAACGTTTCGTTTGTCTTTGTCGTAGGTCAGGACCAGCTCTGCCGGGCCGTTGCTTCTGTTTATTTTCTTTAGGAATAAAATTCAAGCTCCCTCAAACACAGATCTCGTTGTTGTTGCCCGCCGGCAACAATGTATTTATGGTGTGGTGTAAGGTTTCTTGCTTGCGTTTATCGCAACCAAAAAAAAAAAAAAAAAGGGGGGGTTTTGTTTTTATTTTTATCCTTTTTTTCTATTTTTTTATTTTCACTATAGGGCGATTATGAAGAAAGGTTTCACTTACATGTTCCTTCTTCTGGTGTATTGATTCTAGCTGGAAAGTTCTAGTTCTGAGTTGTTGTCTTCTCTCGTCGCCGCTGCCCAAAGCCGTCCGCTCCGGTGTAACAGTTTGGGGTTGATTAAATGCCTTTTATTTACACTCGAGGCTACGAGCTTTTGCGTGCAATTGATGTACGCGCCTTTCTTCACCGTGATTTTTGATTCCTGGTGGAGTGTTGCGGCGATCTATTTACCGATCTCCCGCGGGCGTGGTTTTTTGATAATAATCTTTGTGTTTTTGAGCGGGCGTTGTCTCCGCGCTCCACAGTTTCCACTTTCTTTTAGCTTGCTTTTGAGCGGGCTTTGTCTCCGCACTCGATGTTTTTTGGTTTTTTTGTTTGACCCTTCGTTGCACTTTTAGCCGATTTTCACTTATGTTGCGGCGATCTATTTACAGATCTCCCGCGGGCGTGGTTTTTTGATAATAATCTTTGTGTTTTTGAGCGGGCGTTGTCTCCGCGCTTCACAGTTTCCACTTTCTTTTTGCTTGCTTTTGAGCGGGCTTTGTCTCCGCACTCGATGTTTTTTGGTCTTTTTGTTTGACCCTTCGTTGCACTTTTAGCCGATTTTCACTTAGCGGGCGTTGTCGCCGCGCTAAATTACTCTCTCAGGGGTGGTAGCTTTTTATCGCGTTGGGCGCCAGTAATGTTTAAATACGACACGGGTATTTGATGTAAAGTATTATTTATTTCATGAATGTAATTAAAGAATACAATGAGAGATTAAGTACCCGCAAGGCGAGACGTTGATACGTGAATGCCACTCGGCCGGTAATTAACAACTGACTTAAAAACCTAAACTTCCCAGCTACGGGACCCTTGGTTGCCGGCCACGGCACTCGTCGCTGTCCAGCAAAAGTGCTGACCTTGCGCCTCGTGCGTGGTGTCCAGTAGCGGCCGGCATCCGGCGACCGCGACGACGGCGATCCCACGGTTGACGAAACTGCTTACCTTGCGATATCGCAGAATTAGTCCAACCCAATGGACAATCCAGTTAACTCTTGTTAACTCAGAATTCGTCCAACCCAATGGACAATTCAGTTAACTCTTGTTAACTTGTATACAGCGGTAATAAGGCTCATCCTGACATACGGAGGAATGGTATGGTTGGAAGCGCTTAACACCAAGAACCACCTGGAGAACCCTTGTAGAGTGCAACCGACGGCATACCTTGGGGTCACCGGATCTCTCAAATCCACTTCACAGGCAGCTCTGGGCACCATGATAGGCCTGGAACCGATAGACCTCCATCTTCAGTGCAAGGCTGAGATAAGTGCAGCTAGGCTACTAGCCGCGCAGTTCTTCAAGTCATCGCCTTATGGTCACGCCACTAAACTCCGTGAGGAGGAAGGAGGAACGGCCGGGGGGGAGTGACTACTGTGTTTCAGGGCTCTCATGGAAAAGAAAATTTAAAGAACACATACCGGACAGGGAGAAATGGAAGTGCAGCACGGCCCAGGGGCAGAACGAGCTTTCCAATTTCACCGACGATGGAACAAAGATGGCCAAAGGGACTGGAATCTCCTCTGAGGAACTAGCAACCACCACTACCAGACTGGTGCAGTGTATTCCAGGCTGAGATATATGCTGTATGCCAAGCCGCTAAGTTGGTATACACCTTGGAAATACCTCCGAGGAACATAGCAATCTGCGTCGACAGTCAGGCTGTCATCAAAGCCTTGGCATCCTGCAATACCACAAGCAGACTCGTACGAGATACGGTTAACGCGCTAAGCCAGATCAGCGCCCCCTCAATCACACTCATGTGGGTTCCGGCTTATACCGACATAGCGGGCAACAAGAGTGCAGACGAGTCTGCCAGACCTGGGTCGGCCAAGCCAATGGCGGACGCAGTCAGCGACATACGGAGGCCACTATGAGACATCATCTCGCAGATGATGAGTCGAGCAAGAACGAGATCGGACAGGAGGTGAAACGCCACACCCAACTGTGAGATCTCTCGCTCGCTTTGGCCCCACTATGACCCTAAGCGCACCAAAACTCTGCTAAGCTTCAGGAAGAGTCGGTTGTGAACACTGACAGGAGCTATAACGGGGCACTGTGTCATCGGCCGCATGGCCACAAGGTACAGACTACCCCACCATGACTTCTGCCGCAGCTGCCGAAGCTGCCGAAAACCTGGACAGCCTGGCAAACATGCCTCTAGAGAAACTGGTGCTCTTTATAGAGGCCTCGGGATGGTTCGCGAAACCTCTATAGGCCCCGGACATTATTTCGTGACGAGTGTGGGCATCGCAATGGACCGGAACAATAAAAGATTCCTTCCAGATGGGGGGAAGCATGAAGAGCTAATGGATAGGGTGAATAGTTTAAGCAGGGGTCCACACAGAGCGTCGGCACAGTACCTAAGTACACAGCAGGGTACTCCGTCGGGACCTGGGGAAAAAACCGGCTTAACTAATCGAAGATCATGAAGCAGAGAGCTTTCATTTAACAAGGGACAGAAAATGCCGTTCGACCTTGGTAAGCTGGTTGGAGCTGCGGCTGAGTAGCTTTCATGAGAATAGGTTGTTTGGACAAATTTGGCCGAAAGATGGATGGATGTGCGGACGTTCTCCACTTACTATTTACGAAGCTGTAATACTGTTGACGGTCCTGTGATAAGTGTATCCTGCATCGAGATGGGTAATTTGTATTGCATTAAGAACGAAGAAATTTGACCGAGCTATTACATAGTGAGAAAGAGAAGAGGGAGAACCAACTTCTCGAAATTGTTTCTAAAGTCTTGATTTTAAGTTTTTTAGACTGGATAACTCTTTGGTAAACCAAGGAGGCTTTCCAGATCTAACCGGTGTAGTATGCAACATTAAGTCGCTATTGAGCTATTGGTGGAAGGTGATGAGCTTCTGCGGGTCACGCGCTTGTTCCGGTATTAATATCAGACGGAAGAGGGGGTGGATTAAGGGAAAGATCCGCTGCTCTATCCGCTCGTCTAGATACATACAGTTATTAAAATTCGCGGGCGATGAACAAGTCGGTTTATGAAACACTAATGAAAAGGAAAGACAGAACATAGACTAAACTCCTAGCATCCAGACTTTTATCTTGTGGCGCAAGATGGAAACGCGGCCACTAATGCCCTCCCTTCCATGATTGCTATAATCTAACAAAGTTATAAGGCGATCCCTTAAAAAAAGTCTATGCCGCAATACCTATACCTACGTTCCCTACACGACGCATGACCCCCTCAAGTTAGGCACACTCAGCAGGAGTTCATATTAAAGCTTATAGATAAAATTTATTCAACATCGCAACATCCAAAACTATCTATTTTACACTAATTGCACTAGTCCACACGATTTTTCCTCAAGGAACAAAACGAACTTTTTCTTAAAGATTTGGGGCTTAGTTTGGGGTTTGATAATATTTTTATTTTTTCTATGGCAGAACTTTTTTTTAAAGAATTTTTTGAAAACTGGCTTTTTTTTTAAAGAGAGAGACTTTGGAGCTAAAATTCGTTAACCAAACCTAAAAACTGAACAAAAATACCTTTTTGAAGGTTGCGGGCCACCGCTTGAAAAATCAAATAAGCGCTACCTCTGAAAAAAGCTTAGAAAAAAAATACTAGACTTAAAAAAGTTCACCATAGAAAAAAAACCATAATTCTTTAAAAAAATTTAAAGCCCCATATCTATCAGAAAAAGTCGGTTTGGATCCTTGAAGAAAAAAAAAGTTCTATTTTGTCGAGTAGTGTTATAGAAACAACTTAGGTTGATCTTCCAATGACGATACCCAAATATAAAAGGAAACTAATATAAAGTAGGAAAGAAAATTATAAAAATATATCAAGAAAAAGGTAAATGTATGTATGTATATAATAGGTGAAATGTAACATTAAATTAAGATAAGAATATTGAATATGGAATATAAATGAATGGGATTAAATATAATAATGAAATGCATATGTAAGAAGGTCTTGAACCAAAAAATAGAAGGAAAACAAAAAATAATTTTTTGTATTTTGTGTATTTTTGGCTAGTGCATGGAATGCATGGCATGCACAAGATACGTTAGCAGCAAAAGCTCTGGCGCTTGTGCATAAACTTTTATGCGCAGGTCGGTTCGTCTAGTGGGAAGAACCCACCAAAAGGGAACAAAAGGGAAGAATACAGCCAAGAGGCTATTATAAGAGCCTTTGTTCTCTGCCACATTGGACCTTTGGACATTTTTCACACACGTGGTTTGTCGAATATTGGGTCACGAACCGATCAGAACTTTGGATATACGAAAAGAAGAATTTTTATGGGGATCGAGCCGTTTAAATGCGATCGGAAGAGCTAAAACTATGTTCTAAAAGCTTCTCTTGACAACTGTCATTAACTAAAGCTTCGCCCACTCAGCTGGTTTGAAAGCTAATCTTTGCTTATCCAGAAATTATGCAGCGTGATTCTGCCAGCATAATTTATCCAATTCCATTGCATGCGATAATATCATTCACTGCGTTTAATTATTTCTGGTCAGCTGCAACTACCAGCGCCACTACACCGGACAAGAAAGTGGGACACAAGAATCAAAAAATGTGTCAAGTACTTTGTACAAAATGTTTGTGCCTTTCATAACGTCAGTGCACAAGTACAGAGCGGACCAATCAAATTCACTAATGTTATTAAGCTTCGTCAACTCGCCTTTACGAAAACAGCGGACACGATCAGATAATCTACTCGTTCGATCCAATACAGTAGGCCAATATCGACCAACACTTCGAATGTAGGATGGTAGGAGTCTTCAGGTATAGTGAGCGGAATGGCTCGGGTTAGCAACGCTATGGTCTGATCCGAGACAAAGCACAGATCAACCAATCGACCCAAGGAATTTTTCACATGGTTGACTTGATACAGTGATAAGTCTAACAAGCCGTCGATAAAGTCATGTCGTGTCATGAGCACAAGGTTATAAGACTCGTTTACTGAAGAAAAAACTGTGCCTGGCAAGTTAACATCCCCAGGAACTATTATATAGTATGTAACGAACCATGGGTCTACGCATGGCTCGCCACAAACGGCGGAGAGTCAGCGCATCCACTCTGGCGGAAGACAAGAATCAAACTGATCTACACAGAGCTGACGAACCATGGCTCTAGCCACGGTTTGCCCCAAATAGCGGTGTGTCAGCATTTTAAGCAACGTACACAATTAATTAAAAACTCTCGATAAACCACTCTACACATTTTTGTCCACACAACAATTTAAAACCACCCCACCTCTTGGGACATTTCGCAATCGACGACCTAGATAAGAAGCCTGCATAAAATTACCGACCTACTGGCCCAAACTCAGCTATGACCTTCCGTGATGCCAAATTAGCGAAACCTTCTTTTTCTCTGAACACTGCTAACCCACTAGCAAACTGTCAACGAAGCACCAAGCTTCGACCCACTTGCTAGCCCCACAGTTATTGTCAGAAAAAATTTCATAAGTTAGCAATAATTAATTCCGGGTCAGGTGCGATCACCAGATGCATAAAAGGGCCAAGATCGGCCGAAGAAGTAGGCAGTCCATCAGCCCCAATACAAGACACTGCACCAGGCAGTCCACCAGCCCCAATACACGGCACCCAGTCCACCGGCTCCGAGGCCAAACAACTAGATCCGCGAGTTAAGCCATCGTAAACAAATCAGTAATAAAGAAAATATAACAACGTCAACAGAACACCAACCACGCTTCTGAAATATTTTTCGTCGGCTACAACGCTCGCCCTGTCACCTACCTCTCTTACGATCAGGCCGCTCCGAACCTAAAAGGTCACCTGCGATCTACAAATTTTCTTGTAGCGGACCCTGGACAGACTGATGCATATCCCAGCCTGAAATAGGATCCTCACAAGTGGCGCCCGAGCAGGGACCTTTTTGGTGACTTTAAGGTAACTAACAACTTAATACGGAGCTTTGTGGAGTAAAGACCCACGGCCACTGAAAGAGACTAGGCTAGCGAGGATCAATAACCGCCAAGCACAAAAACCCCGCCCACACTAAATCCGGTCGCGAACAAGTAGTGCCGCAGTGAAAGTATCAAACAGAAGTGCTACCGCGCAGAAATACAACCACTAACCGCAGAAACACACCATGGAAGCCCACGGAGACGATCAGCTCAACGAATTTTACCTGGAGAGACACCTTACCAATCCAGGAGTCACCACCGGCTGGATCTACAAACTCCGGCGGGACGAGCTGGAAGCCCTTGCCGAGGAATTCAGATTCGGAAACGACGGAACAGTCGAAGAACGACGAAAGAGATTCGCCGCACTAGTCGCCGGAACACTCTCGCAGGATGCCTGGGTTCGACTGGCCGACCTCGAACGGCAATACGCCAGACGCTCCAAGTCGCCCATGCCCACCACTCCTGGGAAGTCTGACCAGCGGAAAACCGACCCAAAAGCCGGGTTACAAGTCCCCACAGCGGCCGAATACAGCACACCCTGCCCACCACGCATCGTAACGCCAGCCGATCTGCCCAGACCTCCAGTTACGGAGACCAGCCGCTCGCCCACCCAGAGGATCGTGCCAGCCATTACCTCTTCCACCGCCCACATCGCGGAACAGATTCGGAAATGGGGAATCAGGTTCGACGGACAGGACAATCCACTCGCGTTTCTGGAACTACTCGAGGAACGAGCTCTCTCATATGGGGTGGACGCGAATCAGCTGCCCCGAGCCATGACAGAACTTCTCACTGATCGGGCCAGTCGCTGGTACCGCACCAGCCAACTACAAGGCAGCTCATGAGCCTATTTCCGCCAAGAATTCTTGACTTTCTTCTTGCCGCCACGGTACTTCGCCAAAATCCCTCGATCCTATTCTGCTGGGAATGTGGCAAACGCGGCACACGGACCGTCGATTGCTGCCGCCAGAACACGGCGGGAAACGACATGCGTCCCCAACTGACACGGGATCAGCCGGGAACGACGCCTCCTCCAACCCGCGACTAAAAAACTCTTTACACGTAAGCAACGGCCGAATAGTGGCGATGGTGACCATAGGAGGACACGCAACGGAAGCCACAATGCGGCACCACGCTGCTACAGCTACGAGACCGTCGCCCCACACCCACTGAACCCGTGCTTACTACCATCCACGTACAAGACGCCGAACCCCGATACCAGAAACCCCAACAATTCGCAACGAACCCACGTCCACGACCTACCACAACGCACACGGCACCCAAACCAATCGCAACGGAAACGAAGCACCGGACCACAACGGAGAACACGAATCCAAGGTCAACACCAGAAAACAGCAATCAAGCAAACGGGAAAACGAGTCCCACGGTCACTACGGGGCAACCGCGTCCTAGGCCAACAACAGGGAACAAGCATCCCAAACAAACCACGAGGATCTCACACACGAGACAAACACACTTGAACCCGGAGCTCGACACAGGAAGCCCAGGTCCAAGACAAGCAACAGAGCAAGCACGCAGAGAAACCGCATCGGAAGCAGGGAACGCACGGACACCCTCAAAACCGACCGCCAGCAGCGAAAAAGGACAACGGCCACCACCATCCGACAGCCCAGTCACACGGGAAACAGCCACGCTAACCCCACGCTGGACGGGGCCCATAATCGAACTGATCTCCACAGAGCCCCTCAACGAGGGCCCGGAAACCAGCACAATGCCCCCACGATGCCCAGACAGCCGTCCGGTCCTCCCCACGGCCGACGCCGCACCGATCCTCGCCAACACAATGGAGTACCTTCCGCGTACTGACATGATTCCTAGCGCCATGCAACGAGCCATGCCTAGAACCATGTCCGAGATCTTCGTCGCCCACGCAAGTCGTCGCTGCGACACAAGAGGCATCACCGAGACTCACCTGGTCATGCGCCAAACGACCACCAATACCACCCACGTATTGCATCAGAGATACGAAACATATCAACCCACGGCCAACGCCACCCCGATCATCGCCCACATAAGCGACTACCAAAGGAGGATCGAACCGTCCAGCACACTCGACAAACCCATCCTTCCGAAAGACCCGAATCAACCCTTTGACCCCGGAGCCCCAAAAGACGACCCAGAACTGCCCACAGATCCTTGGCCACCCGACATAGCACCGCAGATTCAAGAATGCCAGAACAGCAGAAAGATCACGACCACAGCAGCAGTAGAAAAGATAACTTTAACTTTAACGCCACGCTAAAATGACTAGATTAACACCGACGAATCCAAAGACTCGGCACAAGCCAAAGGACAGGAGAACTGGAAAAAAGCCGAACCTCATCACCCGCCAAGCAACGCCGCCGACGCCACTAATCTCTCCATCACCCACCCGGAAGAAAGGGGGGGGTGTAACGAACCTGGGTGGGTCTACCCATGGCTCGCCACAAACGGCGGAGAGTCAGCGCATCCACGCTGGCGGAAGACAAGAATCAAACTGATCTACACAGAGCTGACGAACCATGGCTCTAGCCACGGTTTGCCCCAAATAGCGGTGTGTCAGCACTTTAAGCAACGTACACAATTAATTAAAAACTCTCGATAAACCACTCTACACATTTTTGTCCACACAACAATTTAAAACCACCCCACCTCTTGGGACATTTCGCAATCGACGACCTAGATAAGAAGCCTGCATAAAATTACCGACCTACTGGCCCAAACTCAGCTATCACCTTCCGTGATGCCAAATTAGCGAAACCTTCTTTTTCTCTGAACACTACTAACCCACTAGCAAACTGTCAACGAAGCACCAAGCTTCGACCCACTTGCTAGCCCCACAGTTATTGTCAGAAAAAATTTCATAAGTTAGCAATAATTAATTCCGGGTCAGGTGCGATCACCAGATGCATAAAAGGGCCAAGATCGGCCGAAGAAGTAGGCAGTCCATCAGCCCCAATACACGACACTGCACCAGGCAGACCACCAGCCCCAATACACGACACTGCACGAGGCAGTCCATCAGCCCAAACACAAGACACTGCACCAGGCAGTCCACCAGCCCCAATACACGGCACCCAGTCCACCGGCTCCGAGGCCAAACAACTAGATCCGCGAGTTAAGCCATCGTAAACAAATCAGTAATAAAGAAAATATAACAACGTCAACAGAACACCAACCACGCTTCTGAAATATTTTTCGTCGGCTACAACGCTCGCCCTGTCACCTACCTCTCTTACAATCAGGCCGCTCCGAACCTAAAAGGTCACCTGCGATCTACAAATTTTCTTGTAGCGGACCCTGGACAGACTGATGCATATCCCAGCCTGAAATAGGATCCTCACAAGTATTTATCTGACAGCGGTGAAGACACAGTTTTTGAAGCGGACAGGTGCTGCTCGTATATTAAGATATCCGAGAAGATGGAATATACGAGCAAGTAATGAAAATGGAAAATACTGGGAGAATCAATTTTACGCACAGAAATTCGTGTCTTCTTGAACCTGGACCATGAAATGTTCCGACGTAAAGTTTGAGTCCAGTGCAATAAGGACTCTCTTCATTGCCAAAAACCTGCCAAAACTTCGGAAGTAAGGATGTCCGGTTTTAACCAGGTCTCGGTTAACATAATAACGTGAGACGAGAATTCAAGACTTTCCAGAAAAAGAGCGCTGAGCTTACTACGCAAGCCTCTAGCAATCTAGTAGGAGACTAATAGGCTGTTTACACTGGGGCTGCTTCATGCTTCTTTGCGTCTTGTCGGAGACGCAGTTTTTTTTACATAGGCTAAGCATAGGGCCCTAGTGGTGGCAAAAAGTTGCGTCAGTTTCTGATTCATGTGCGTCGATGCTCATTTTTGCGATTTTCTGCATATCAGTGCAACTATCACCACTAATAGCAACAATTACTTGTAGATCAAAAATCAAATTTTGGCGCTAAAAATGTATGATTGTGCAAAAAGGTGAAAATATACATTGTTGGAGCTTAGAGGCGATCGAAGTTCCACAGTTCAGAATCCCAACTTAAAGACGTTAGGCAGTTCCAATTTCTTCAGTATATTTCGGGGCTTATGCGTAGGCTTAGTTTATGTATATGTATCGCGAGTAAAAGCCGGCCGTTTTGCTTTGGGTGGAAAAGCGAATTAAAGCTCGATTGGTTGTACTCCAGCTGCCGAGGGCTGTCGGAGGCGAGGGCGGGAGCGTGAGCGTGGGCGGGAGCGCAAGCGTGGTGAATATGCGCGCGAGAGCGCGTCGCCGGGGGAAAAATGCCCTTAAGTACGAGGGCGAGAGCAAGGGCGACCGCTTGGGTAGCTGGAACGCTAACAGCGACGTTTGGCTGGAATGCCCACAAAGCTGTTGCCCCGCCAGCGCCATCCTCACTCTGAACATTCTCCCCTCCGGTGCTGGAGCAAGGAGTTTGCTGTCGGGACTGGATTTCCGACGACAGAGGGAAGACGAAGGTGAAGTCGACGGAGCCGAAGAGGAGCCAGCAGGGCGCCGAGACCCGGGAAGGTGGAGCAAAGTGTGGTGGTTCCGGGAGCACACCTTACATAGGTCTCCACTGCGGCAGTCCTTGCCCGAGTGCTCGTGAGCCAGGCAGTTCGAGCAATATCTATGCAGGAGGACGACCTGCGGCTGGATCGGGAACGTGATGAGGTTTGAGGGGCCATATCTGCCTTCTGGAAAAAACTAGGATGAAGAAAGGAATCACCGGAGCATTAGTAAAGAGCTGGCATACGGATACGGATACGGGTACGGATAACTACGTTGGATTTAACCAGAACAAAAGGATGGAGGCTTATGAATCGGAGCCTCCGCGCGAGTAGGTGGACAGGACATCCGATTCCATAGGCAGCAGAACCACCTTCGTGATCGGTCTCTTGATAAGGCCGCGGGCCGTGAGTAGGTCTACCACACGGACCTATTCATCGGCTCCAGGATACGCGTTCTGCACACGGCCGAGACGCCATTCCTCAGCGGGGATATTCTCCTCCTTGATCAGGTCTCCAACCTCGAGGTCTCTTGTCGGATGCTGCCATTTGTTGCGCTTGTGCAACTCTCGCAGGTACTCTGTCTTCCAGCGCGAACAGAATTGCTAGTTGAGAGCCTTGAGATGTTGCCAGCGGTTTAGGATCCTCTACGACTCTACGACGACGGATCCTCTATCTAGGCGCTCGCTTGTATTTCTGGCTCTGTCACGGATAGTAGCGGACCACCAATCAGGAAATGGCCTGGGCTCAAGGCCAACGGATCCGTTGGATCCTCAGACATAGGAGAGATTGGTCGCGAGTTAAGACATGCCTCAATCTTCGAAAGTAAGGTCGCGAACTCCTCTAATGTGTATTTGGACGTACACATCGACCGTTGAAACAGAGCCTTGAAGCTCTTCACACCTGCTTCCCACAAGCCCCCCATATGTGGGGCTCCGGGAGGGATAAACCGCCACGATAGCCCCTGCTGGCTGTACACCGCAGAAGTCCGAGTGCGAATTGCCACGAGAAGATCCACAGCCAGAGAGAGGGACGCGCCGACAAAATTCCTTCCGTTGTCGGATTGAACTTCATGAGGACACCCTCGTCTCGCTACGAAACGAGCGAAGGCGGCTAGGAAGGTGTCGGTGGATAAGTCGTACGTGGCCTCTAAGTGGATGGCCTTCGTGGAAAAGCAGACGAACACGCACACATACCCCTTTGAGATGCGACAGGCGCGACCTGTGAAGCTAACGTCGAAGGGGCCGGCGAAGTCGACTCCGGTGTATGTGAACGGTCTGGAGAATGTGACTCGTAATGCAGGAAGGTCGCCCATAAGTTGGGTTTGGAGTCGTTTACGATGGAGGACGCAAACCTTACAAGAATGAATCACTGCCCTCACTACGTGACGTAGTCGAGGGATCCAGTATGTTGCCCGGATAGGGCGAATGACCAGCTGGTTCCCACCATGTAGCGATATATGATGGGTGAATCGAACCAGCAGGCGAACCAGGAGACATGCGGGTGGCAACAGGATTGGATGACGTTCGTTGTAGGACATGGACGCCGAGGCTTGGACTCGGCCACATGACCGCATGACTCCGTTCTGGTCAAGGAACGGATTAGGATTCAGAAGAGAACTCGTAGTGGGGATTGGCTGTTTGTTTAGCAAGCACCGATGCTCCCCAGCATAATGGAAGCGTTGGGTTGTCAGTGTGACCGCCTGGAGAGCGGCAGTGACCTCATTTCCGTTCAGCTCCTTGGAGACATGGGTCGTCTGCCCTTTAACTCGATCAAGCGCAGAGCGCGCCCGAGGTCGGAGAAACGGCTGAGGATGTCGGAGGCGCTGCTGGTGGCATGGTGCACCTTGACGACTCGCTTCTCCAGGTCAGTCTCAAGGACTGAGTCCCGCGGACATGGCCACTCCGATTTTGGACTACGCAACCAAGCAGGGCCATGCCACCACATATCACTTCCAACCAGGTCAGAGGGTCCTAGCCCTCGACTCTGCGATAGCACATTGCGCTTCGAAGTCACACACGTCCCCATTACGGTCGCGAAAGAGTATTCGCTGATAGGGCGTGTGTTGGGAAGACACTAGGATCTGGCGGTACATCTTGCTGATGTCGGCATTGAAGACATAGCGGAAGACTCGCCACCTCAGGATTTACATAATCAAGTCAGACTGAAGGACTGGCCCCGAATGCAATGTGTCGTTGAGGCTTTTCCCGTTGGAAGACGGGCTAGAGGCGTTGAAGACCACGCGCAGTTTGGTTGTGGTGCTGTCGGGTTTAAACACGCCGTGATGTGGAAGGTAGTAATGGCCGGAGTCATGACTGGGTGTAACCGCTGTCTATGGCCTAGCTCTAAATATTCCTGGATAACGGCGTCGTACTGCTCTTTGAGCGGCAAATTCCGCTGCAGACGCTGCTCGTTTTTAAGGAACTGGGCCTGTGCCGCGCACCTGGAGTGTCCTAGATCGACATTTTCTGGACACTTGAAAGGGAGGGTAACAATATACCTCCCATCGGGGGCTCGTTTAGTGGTCTTGCGGAAGTTCTCCTCGCACACAGAATCTGACTCACTCATCGGTCTCCCCGGAAGGTCCTCCACTTCCAGAATTTGGTGAGAAGCTTCTCGAGTCGGACGTCCGAATCTAACGAGAGCTTCGTGGTGAAGGCGGAAACCGTCCGAGTGGAGTCAGCTGATACCGGACCGGATAGGACCCATCCAAAGATGGTCTCTTGTCCTAGCAGCGAGCCGCAAATGTCAGACCGGAAGCCGCTCAACAGGATAGAAGGAAGGATGTCAGCGCCTAAAAGCACATCAATCTGCGAGCTTCGGTGGAAGGAGGTCTGCCAGCGGAAGGTTTGGAAGCTTGTCCAAGAAGTGCTGCGGTATCGGATATGAGGGAAGGTTACCTGCTAATTGAGGCAGAACATATGCCATGGTCTCGATTTTGAGGCCAGGCCTGGAGGCGGCCCCGATCATGAAGTGACAGCGCCTTTGCGCCTTAGCCGCTACGGTTTGGTTTAAGCCTGCGACTTTCGCCTGTATGGATTCGAACGGTGGCTTAATAATGTTGAAGAGGCGTTCAGTGATGAACGTCGCCTCGGAGCCTGAGTCAATCAGTGCGCGGGCACGGAAATTGGTCCCCAGGTGACAAATATTAATGAGTGCCGTGCCCAGAAGAACGATACTTGTGCTGGAGGCGAAATTTACGTTGGGCTGTTGAGAAAGCGGGGACATACTCGAATCGGGTGATTCTCTTTGGAACAGAGGTCACACGTTCGCTTCTTCGGACTCACTTGAGTATTGAAAGAGTGAACCTTGTTTGGCGTCGGACTGCCTTGCGAACGGAATGGATTGGAGTGGTTTCGAGAGGTGGGTGGATTTCGGAAGCCCTTGGAGGGAGGCGAATTCGTAGTCCCTCGGGAGGTGGAAGGGTCGCTCTCAATAGCCTCGAGAGTCAGATAGCGCTGAGTGAGGAAGGAGTCGATTTCCGTCCAGGGCGGCACCTCTTTTTTGTCCGTTACGGACGCTTCCCACAACGCCCGGCTCAACTTCGGCAATTTGGAAGCACAAATGGTGACAAGCAGACTATCCCAGTTGTCCGTGCAGACGTTGGAGACCGCTAGCGCATTTAGAACTCCTTGCATCGTACTTTGAAGATCCTTCAAGGCACGACTGCATTCGGATGTTACGCGGGGCAAAAAGAGGAGGATGTGGATTTGGTTGGTCACCAGAAGCCGATTATTTTCGTATCGGTTGCGGAGAGCCAACCATGCGGACTCGAAACCGTCATTAGTGAGGGGGGATTTCTCTACGATGGCCTTCGGATCGCCCCGGGTCTTCTCGGTGAGGTAATACAGCCTCTCTACCGGAGAAAATCTAGGATTGTTGATCACGACTGCAGTCAACAAATCCCTGAATGTGGGCCAGCGGACGTAGTCCCCGGAGAATGCCTCAATGTTGACGGGAGAGACCGATGAGTGAGTCAGATTCTGTGTGCGAGGAGAACTTCCGCAAGACCACTAAACGAGCCCCCGATGGGAGGTATATTGTTACCCTCCCTTTCAAGTGTCCAGAAAATGTCGATTTAGGACACTCCAGGTGCGCGGCACAGGCCCAGTTCCTTAAAAACGAGCAGCGTCTGCAGCGGAATTTGCCGCTCAAAGAACAGTACGACGCCGTTATCCAGGAATATTTAGAGCTAGGCCACATGACAGCGGTTACACCCAGTCATGACTCCGGCCATTACTACCTTCCACATCACGGCGTGTTTAAACCCGACAGCACCACAACCAAACTGCGCGAGGTCTTCAACGCCTCCAGCCCGTCTTCCAACGGGAAAAGCCTCAACGACACATTGCATTCGGGGCCAGTTCTTCAGTCTGAGTTGACTATGTAAATGTAGTGGCGAGTCTTCCGCTATGTCTTCAATGCCGACATCAGCAAGATGTACCGCCAGATCCTAGTGACTTCCCAACACACGCCCTATCAGCGAATACTCTTTCGCGACCGTAATGGGGACCGCCCTGTAGGACTGGCTGTGAAGGAGGAAGGACTGCGGATGTAGCAGTTGGGCATTGAGGTCACTGAGACACTGCTCAAATCCGCTTGGATTTCTGGCTCCTCGTCAGTCATCACCGCGGAGCATGCCTTATATTCGGCCTCGACGTCCGTCCACATGCTGAGGATTTGGCCACGACGGACCTCGGACAGAGAGGCGGATGGGGCGGCGGTGATGCGCTCTGCCAGGTGCGACAGTCGGCCAATAGCGGTGACCAATCTGGTCCGAGGGACTGAGGTGGCGGATTGAGCCATTGTGATGCAGTGGCGAGAGCTGACGGGGCTGCTGACGAAGGAGCCCTTCGGATCTTCTTTGGTCACAGCTGGAACATTAAGAGTGACAGGAGACGGGAACAGAACCGATTTGGTCCTTCCCGCAGGGCTGCTACTGGCTGCTCTCGGAGTGAGGGGTGCCTTGATTTTCTGAGTCGGCGTAGTTCCAGAAGCGGACGAGGTGCGTAGCCGGTTGGAAGAGGTCACAGGCAAAAGCTGGTTACCGTCCTTGTGACCTGTTGGCATATTCCGAATTCACACACGCACAGAAAATCGGATCTGAGTCGAAGTGACCCGAAAAAACCGTCAGGCAACCAAAACGTTTCGAAATGATAACCCAGTTACGGACGGCTAGTAGAGAAAAGGGCCTCAAGCTAGCAGGAGAGCAATAATCAGATCGACTCGGATTGTTTGAGATCACCTGTAGGTGGGAGGTCCCAAACAATGAGTGACCTTATCTTGAGCCGAGCTGAGGAGAGGAGCGGTCACACTGATGGTGGCAATATTTCGGAAAATATTGTTAGTGCGATGATCCTCCGTTTACCCCTTTGACACAATCGTAAGCAGAACCGGGTTATTGGATGGAAAACGGATGGACGGCGGACGGAAGTGACACGGACACCGCACAAAATATAATTAATGATTTTCTTATCAAAAATAAATTTTCAGATTGTGGAAAAATAAATCACTCCATCAATCAACCAATTCAAACAAAATGATCAATTAAATCAATCAATCAATATGATTTATTCACTGTTCCACTCGTGTTGATGCCGATAGTTGGATCTTGGCTTGGGCCACCTCTAATGCCCGGAACAAAAACAACAATAAAAATCACCGAAACACCAATTTGCAAATTGGCAGTGGAAATTGCCAAATAATTACTATTAGTGCGCCGTGCCTTGGTCGCGAGCAATTTATTTGGAAAGTGGAAAAGGTTGGAGTTGTGGTAGCGATCGATAAAAGTCGTTGGAATACACGAATTGCCCGAAATCACGAATTTTATATTAAATATGGCACTTGCGCGGAGTATGTGTGTAGTATGGAGTGCGGTATTTTTCTACGGGGAGTGGTATTTTTTTTTTGTATGGAGTTCTGTTTTGTATATAGTTGGCGATATATTGCGGACAACTATGGGAATAAATGTTTGAATGTATGGAAATAAAACACTTGATCTGATTGTAGTTGCACTCGGAGTGTGCCAAGGTATATTTTATTGGGGTGGGTCGTGCTGGAATGCACCTGTAGAGACACGGATGTAGATGTGTGTGTATGTACGCAAGCCGCTCTCATGGGCTGGCATGTGCGTACATACATATGCTCGGAATGCACTTTTTTTGGTTTAATTTTTATTTATTTAATTTGTCCGCAAATCATGGACAGACACAAGTAATCGAAAAAACTACCGTATCACTGGTAGTTGGTGGTGAATGACGGGAGAACGGCAGGAATCGCCGATAATATGGCGGTGTCGAAAAAAGAAGAGACACGGATAACGGATGGCACAGAATGAAGGAATAAGTACATACAGCTGTGTTCATTGAAATAGCAGTCCCGCACCTCACTACTTTCAAAACTCTTTTTGAGATATTTCTAGGCTTTCAAATTGAACAAGTGATATCATTACGAAAAGCCTGGAATGTTAGCATTATAAACTGGAAGAAACCCCGTTTCATTTTCATTCCATCTTCTTGTTTTTCATGACTTTAGACAACTACCCATGATATCTGCTGTTCAATGAAATAGTAGTGCTGGATTAAATTAATTTTAAAAAATGAAAAAACAAAGCAAATTAATTTAAATAAGCCACCATCCGTAAGCTCAATTCAGATATCGAATAATTTGATGTAAGAAAGTTTTAGACATTGCGGTACTTTTGATTTTGAAACGTTGAAGAAATCATTGCTCGGTCCAGAAGAGGATACCTAAGAGTTAGGCTAAAAACTTAAGACAGGAGATATAATGGGCTTGAAAATTAAGTTGTATACACTCTTACTATTGTATTTAACCCAATTAACTAAAAGAAGTAGACTGGAAATCGATTTTGTATGCGAAAAACTAATTTTTTAGAGGATGTTCGGCGATGGTCGAAGGCAAGACCAGGCCTTTAATATCCTCAAAAATTATGAAAAAAATTTAAATCGCTCTGTCAGTGATGTGACAGTTCTTAGACGGTCTATTATACATTATTTGAACGCAAGAAGTCCCAGAAAGCTCCGCGTTTGGATCTGAGAGTACATGGATGCCCGACTGCAGTTTGTAAAATCGCATGTGGTCTGGCCTGTGTTCACAGTGACAAAAATGCTTTTGACTGATGATAGTAAAGTTGTATTATATGGTAGATAAACTCAAAACATTATGTTTGGCATTCACAGAAATCCGATTACCACTTAAAATCATGAAAAAAATAGCATTGGGCATGCTAGGCTGAGCCTTATGGGCCCAGCTCATATGAGCTAGTACTTTCTAGTCTGGCGATTGAGTATAGTATGGTTTTGAGCAAAACTGTGAATGTAGGCATACTTTAGAATAAATTACATTCATATAACAATTGAAAAATACCAAATACGTTGTTGCAACTGCAAATCCGTCAACCAGAGCAAAGTTTTAGCAAGTGGTTCAAGGATTATTGGCTCAAATCCTATTGAGGCGTTGGCAATAGATTAATGACCCATGTTCGGCCGGTACAAGTTCGCAATGAAAATTATTAGAGTCGCGTCCCCAGAAGCGACTCACACGTTCCTTCTCGTTTTATTTGAGTTTCGTTGATTTTTTCAATATTCTAAAAAAACACTGCTATTTCATTGAACAGCAAATTTCATGGGTATTCGGCTTATGTCATGTAAAACAAAGAGATGGAACTCAAATTTGTGGATATTTCTTTGGTTTTCTAATGCTAACAGTCCGTTTTATTTAAAAAGGTACAATTTGTTCAATTTGGATAGCTGGAAGTGTCTCAAAGAGTGATTTGAAAGTGATGAGGTGCGGCACTACTATTTCAATGAACACAGCTGTATATAAGAATATGTACTTATATCGCGGAACTCGGACTTTTCGGAATTTCGGAACACAAATCGCGAATGGAAGGGACTTATGGCACACGAAAATCGTACTTATCTTGGGATCCTGGTGTGGTGAAGGCGATGCCGTGCTCGAAGGCTGGATATAGTTGGTGAATCCGTAGAATCCGGCTCGAAGGACCAATGTTGGAGCGTAGAGGCGTTCGAAGTTCCACAGTTCAGAATCCCAAATTAAAGACGTTAGGCAGTTCCAATTTCTTCAGTATATTTCGGGGCTTATGCGTAGGCTTAGTTTATGTATATGTATCGCGAGCAAAAGCCGGCCGTTTTGCTTTGGGTGGAAAAGCGAATTAAGGCTCGATCGGTTGTACTCCAGCTGCCGAGGGCTGTCGGAGGCGAGAGCGGGAGCGTGAGCGTGGGCGGGAGCGCAAGCGTGGTGAATATGCTTGGGTAGCTGGAACGCTAACAGCGATGTGTGGCTGGAATGCCCACAAAGCGGTTGTCCCGCCAGCGCCATCCTCACTCTGAACATGCATAAAATCATTAAATAAAATACTTGAAACTGATTGTATTATTATCATACGAAATTTTTCCGACCCCCTGATGCCATTAAGACACTGCTGGAGACGAACTTCGGTGGTTTTCATAATTTGAAGAAGAACTCCCACAAACTCTACAATGAAATGTCTGAAAATAATATATAAATATGAGAATCAGTTCTCTTTCCTTCATTTTCCTGTCGTATTGCATAATTCTGTTGATTTTCAAAAATTTGTGTTTCTTTCCTTGTCATCAAGCACCCAAATCCAAATTCAAGACGCACATCTGCCAATTTAAACGCCTTTTCTGCTTCATTGCGTCTATTCCGATATCGATAGCAGACGCGCCCAGTGTAAAAAGGCTATAAAAGAGAGGAAGTTAGTTTTTTATATGGATGGAAATAAAGCGAGAAGATGTGGGTGGCAAATCAAACACCTTTCATCCACCTTTGATTTAAATTAAAATATAACATTTTTCTGTGTGGTGAATATAGCCATTAAAATTTCGTTGTCGATGAAAAAAGAGGTTAGCATTTCATGAAAATATCTTTATTCGTTCAGAAGTTATTAATTTACAAAGCTGAATTACGCACTGTACGCACATACCAACATACCTGCAGCGGAGAAGTTTTCGTTTTTGCTTGTCACTGTCACTGTTGCCGTTCATTTTGTTCTTGTGTGGTTTTGCGTTAGTGCGCTTATTCCAACCATCGCATCATTTGGTCCCAACCACATTTATTCGTACGAAATCGATCACCAAGTGTCTTGATATCCTGGAATCGTTGGGTATATTCGTTTATTACCTCATTTGAGCTCCACTCAATCCAGCTTTGGAATCGACAATGATTTTAGTGGCGCCACTCTGGCACAAAGCTTTGCTCGACGACGCCCCTTGCAGAACAGGATAAATATGTAAGCACCATATGCTTCCATGCTGGCATCTCAAAATCCATGAACCTCTATATTTGTGCTGGAATGATGAACAACGCAAGGAAATGAAATGCGAGAGATGCTTGACAAATTGTTTCTCAGGTCAATCCAAGTTGAGCGCAGCGCTGTCGGTAGGCTTTAATCCTAGTCCAAATGTTCTCTCCAAAGCTGCTGAAGGAATATCTTGCATCTGACAATAACAGGATTAATTAATTCAAGAGGGTCGTAGAAACTCGCAATCGCTGATAAAACCGACCGCTTGGAGGGCCTTGAACTCGTATCCACCGCAGACCAGGCAAACACCAGCTGATTCGAAGCAGGGTCCAAGCCTAACCAAGAGTTTTGGTTAAGTCGCTTTCATCATGAAACCGTGGATATTTCTCCACGTCGTCTTCTGGAATTACATCAAGTACTCCTTGTTACTCGTACACCATTTTCTAAGCTTCAAGTTACAGCAAGACAGTACTTGAAGTATGGTGCATCTTTTCCATGGCCTCTGAGACTGAGTTGCCGCCAGCGATAATTACCCTCGTCGATGGCCAGCTGGTGAATTCAGCAGACAGCTAAAAACGATGCAGCCCTCGTACCGTATGTGAAGCTCGGACTGGAAAGAGTCTCACCATAGAATACACTGGAGATAATTGTCAGATGGAGAAACCTTTACGCAGCAGTTCATTTTACAAATGTGAGAGCGATGGATATGTGCGGAACCGGATCAGTATGTTAAACAATGCAGGCTGAATAACAGGACCTGTCATCATCACATCATTTAAAGAACATCCAGTTGATGTAGCTACAGAGCCATCGAAAACGAAACGTAGTTTTTTCGTGCTACGGTCCTCCTTTAAAACGCAGTGATGAGGCAGAAAATACTTGCAGAGGCTACGTGAGTCAGGATGGACTTCGGGCATATGCTTTAAATCTACTACTCCTTCATTAAATCTGAGTAACGCGTCTTGATTACTGGACATGAACGCAAATTAAAATCACCAAAAACTATCATATGGTCTTTATCTGATAGCGAGGAAGAAACAGTTTTTACAGCGGATGATAGGGGATACTCGTATATTAAGATATCCGATGAAGGTGGAATATACGAGCAAGTAATGAAAACGGAAAAGAATAAGTTTTACGCACAGGAATTCCAAGTCTTCCGATCCCACCTCCACGTCGAGACGAACGGTGGTGAATTCTAAAAATTGTGTACCGACCTGCCAACTCTGAACTAAGGATGTCCGGCTTTAATCAGGTCTTGGTAAACACAATAACGTGGGACGAGAATGCGAGAATCTCAAGAAAAATAGTGCTGAGCTTACTGCACAAGCCTCTAGCATTCTGGTAGGTAACTAAAAGAAAGGCAGTTAGTCTTTTTGGATAGGTAGAAGTTAAGGTGGAAGATGAGGGTAAAGATGGAGCACTGGTCTGACTACTAGGAAGAGTTATGGGGGGCCTATTTTTTTCTTTTTCTTAGCCTTAAACTCTTTGACTACCAAATACTCCTGCCAAAACAGGGCGGAACAAATGGTGTCAAATTGAGTCGGGGAGACCCTTATCTTGATGTCCCTGGCGTAAGAAAAGTTAAATTGTTCCACCTTTAAGCCGACGACTTTTATTTTGCTTTGTATAAAAGCGGTTACATCATTGGATGTGAGGTCAGGGGCTAGCCGCGAGACTTGTGGCTTTGGTGGGACTCCCACAGTGGTTTTGGCACCACAGGCTTAGTACCTGTGATGCCAGTACAAAAACCGACCGGTGGTCCTGGAAATCTATTAGCTGGTGGGAGCGAAACTGATGGGATAATTAAGGAGTTGGGGTCGGACTCGACGGACACGGACGCTACAGACATGTCTACCTCTCCGAAGTGACGCATTCGGCTCCCGAATCTGCATCACCAGCAGCTATAGTTTTCCTTGGATTAATCAACTGCTGCACTATGGGAGTGGTCGGAGTAAGTTTTTCGGCTGCAGACTTGCCTATTCGGACATGAGGCAGTGGACACTTGCAAGTTCCGCGGAGTAGACTTCTCGGAGACTTCGCCAGCAGCTGTAAACTGCTGAACTGAGCGTCCACGGCCAAGAGTCGATCATATTGCTGTTTAAAGCCTACGATCAGCTCTTTGGAGCCACTCATATCGTTTTCCACAGCACGGCATTCCTCACAACTATAATGCAAGCCGTTGTTTTGGGAAATGGCGTCTCCTACACGGCCCGAGATCCCTAAAAATTTTGCGTGCACTACGCTTTCGCAAAGCCAGCAGGGGATATTGGGCTGGTCATGGGTGATCTGCTTCTTGCAGGTTTTTTTTGCACAGACGACCGAAAATTCTATATTGATTTCTTTTACTTCGGGAGAAAAAGTTAAAAACAAATAGCAATCAGACCACTGTGCAGAGCAAATGCTTAGAGCAATACTTAAAGCGAAATCGGTAAAAGATGAGAGAGGAGAGTGGTTGCAGCAACAGCTTATAAGTGAGAGCGTTTCTGCACAAAAAGTTACAAGTGCGAGAGCGACAAAGTACTACAAAGAGCGGCTAAATGTTATGAGAGGGCGTACTTACGAAAAGCAACAACACAATTAATCAAATAAGTTTTGTTTTTACACAATTATTAGGCATGCACCCGAGGTAAAGATTGATTTTAATTTTATTTAGTAGGAGAGTTAATTTAAGTTTAAAAAAAAGATTAAAACACCGGCTGTTTAAATAAAAAAAAAAGAAATTTCGGAGCGCAAAAAAAAACACACATCTGGTCAGTACGAAAGAGAACGAACAGATGTCTGTCTGTCAGTCTTGTTGAGCGTCTAGATCTCAGAGACTATAAGAACTGGGGTAACAAAATTTGGTTTCCAGACTCATGTGATATCACACTGCTAGAAGTGTATTTCAAAATTTTGCCCTGCCCCCTTCCGCCACCACAAAGGACGAAAATCTGTGGCAGGCACAATTTTAAAGATACGATAAAAATAAAAAAACAGTATCGTAGTATTTGAATCAGATCGGAACATAATTATAGCCAGAATGAAGAAATCTATTTTCAGTTGTTTCCCCCGCCCCCTCCTGCACACGACAACGCTACTCCTTCTCTTTCTCGCTCTGCCGCGTTCAGTGCGCGAGCAACCCCTAGTGGAGGAGATGTAGAATATGAATGGTAAATCTATAATCTACATGTTAGATGTAGAATATACATTGTAGATGTAGATAGCAAATGTAGCAAAAAAATGTAAAATGTAAACTTTTTTTTTAATTCTAAAATTTATAAAAATTATGCTCAAAAATGTATATACTGACTGAGTACGGGTATAAGTAGAGTCGCGTCCCCAGAAGCGACTCACACGTTCCTTCTCTTTTTTTGTTTAGGGATAGACTGTTTGTATTTGTGTTTGTCTTCGCAGTGCCCACTCCTTGTTGGTTCTTTTGGCTCTTTTGAAGAGGATACTACATCCCCTACATTGGATATCTATTTTTTTTTACCACCAGTGGTCTTTCTTTTAATCCCTAAGTTTTGTTGGGGAGCACGCTGCCCATTTAGATCGTCTTGTGGTCCGGGCATATTGGTGATATGGGGGGAGTATGTCCTTCATTAATGAACTATATTAATCCCATGAAAGCCAACAGGGGTAAATATAGTCAGTCTCGATATACCTATACAACTCTTGGTTGGAGTTTAGGATGAAGGTGGAAAGTGACTCACACCTTAAATTTGTATCCGAGCTCCACCATTTGGTGTGGTGAGCGTTGGCATCGCAGCATATTATGAGGCCTGTGTCCGACCTCTCGCTTTTGCTGGCTATCTTGCGAACGCTCTTCTCGGAGTGTTAGGCCAGCGGATGCTGATGTTGCTAACCCGAGCCCTTCCGCTCACTATACCTGAAGACATTCGAAGTGTTGGTCGATATTACGCCTACTGTATTGGATCGAATGGGTAGGCTATCTGAACGTGTCCGCTGCTTTCGTAAAGCCGAGTTTACGAAACTTAATAACCTCATTAGGGATTTTGATTGGTCCGCTCTGTACTTGTGCACCGACGTTTGGAAATGCACAAAAATTTTATACAATGTACTTAACACACTTTTTGACTCCTGTGTCACACTTTTTTGTCCGGTGCGATCTGGGAAACCTCCTTGGCTTACAAAGAGTTATTCAGTCAAAAAAAATATAAATTAACACTTTATACAAAATTTCTCTCTCTCTTTAGGTTGTGGCCCAAAATTACTTTTTGATAGATTTCGGGGTTTAAATATTTTTAACGAATTATAGTTTTATTTTTATATCTTTTTTTTAAGAATTTTCCAAATCTGGTATTCTTTTCATGTTTTTTTTTTAGAGGTAGTGCTTCTTTTTTTCACATAACTTAAGTATCTTACATCTGGTTGCATATAACTTTGCAGTTCAGAAAAGCTGACAAATGCGACTATAAATCCGACCCAGACCCTTTGTATCTGCAGCTTAAGTCTGAAAGATATTAAGCTTTCAACTTCAAATTTCATCACTTTTTTTGCGGAATTTCTTCCCGAAATTTTCAATCTAAAAACTCAGAAAAAGTCAAAAGTGGAGAGCATTATATTGTTGTTGAAAATCTTGGAAACCATTAGTGGTTTTTTTAATGAAGGTGAGCATTTCTGCCTTAATCTCCCTGCAGGCCAAACATGATATTTGGATAGTAGGTCATTAAGACCTTATAACCTTAATAACCGAAGTTATCGCTGACGCCGACCGCCGACACTTCTGTATATCGACACCGAAACAAGAATACCAGATCTCGTAGCGTAAATTATATGAGAGTTTTACTCTATAGGGGTGAGTAAAACCCCATTCCGTACGGTTACACTGCACAGACTGCTGCTTGGTTTTGTTTGAAGTTAATAAAATGAACTTCTTCGGCTGGGGTCGCTCTTCCCCAGGTATATCCTGGGCTATTTAATTGACAAGGTAATGTGTCTGACTCTCAGCAGCAGCAGATGGCAACGCCTCCCGTCCCGACCACTGTGAAGACAAAATATTTTGAAAACAATATTTGTTTTATATTCATGAAAATTAATAAAAATAGTATATTTAAATATACATATAATCATCCTTCTATTGTCTTCGTTATTTCAATATTTCATTTGGTGTTTGGTTCTCATATTACAATGTTTGCTTCGTGTTTGCTGGCAAAATAGATATATCTTTCAAGGGGGGTAGAAACATACCAGGAATACAAGCAAATACTTCGGATACTTTTCTAGAATATACCTTCCTTTTTTTTTTGATCTGAGTACTGCCTTCCGTACAGAGCCTAGAAACAGCTTTTGTGCGAACAAATTTCTCATCGATTCTGTTCGAAAGGTGTTTTTCGGAAATGAGTACTACGCTTTAAAAACATACTGTTTATAGCCTATTCCCACAGGCCTCCATCATCCATCCATTTCGGGGATGGTCCATAGCGTTCTACCGTTCCGATAATTTTCCAGTTATTCCAACATTCATCTGGGATGTTCCTAACTCGCACGTTTCTGTGCGGTATTTTTTCGACAATTGTCATATACAGCCATAAATATTTGACATTCACAACAAAAAATCGTTAATGGAAAATGAAAGTTTTCCGAAAATGTATGTGGAATGGATTAAAAGTTTTATGTCCATAAGGTTGCAAAGACTGGGAGATGCGGTAGAAGTTGTGCAAGGGGGGTATTTCTGAACATAGAAGTTAAAAATGTTCTAATACCAGTGAAAAAAGCTTTTTATTTCTAGGCAGGCTTATAAGTTCCAAAATGTCTAATACCAGTCATATAAAAATGGTAAAAGAGGTAACTAGGAAAAGTAGTAGGCTTATACAATTAGCGACAACTATCAAGTCGGGACTGAAACCTAAGACTAGCGTAAATATCTTCAAAACATTTATAAGAAGCAAGCAAGAATATGCAATCACCAGCTTCTCTGACATAGGAGTTGGGTCAAATAAAGAAATGGAAATTGCACAGGCAAGAGTGCTGAGAAGGTGTGTAGGTGTGCCTCCTGATACAAGCAAACACGAAATTTTTGTGTTGGCGGGAATAATGCCTCCAAGTTTCAGGGCTAAGTGGCTTACAGCCAAAGAACTTTTCAAGGTCAAGAAGGATGTTCGAAAGTATAAGACTATCAAAAGCAAAGACGAGTTACACTTGTACCTTAAAAGAACTTAAAACTTTCTTCGACAATACACAAAGTTGTGATATTTATAAACACTGTAAAAAGATTAATGTACCAGAAAAAGAAATGACAAAGAACAAAGAAGAATACTCGGGGGAGGAAATGAGAGCCAGATTCTCTGAAATCTTAGAAAAATATTCAAATGAAGGCTGGAATATTCTGTCCACAGATGCATCGGTCATGCAGGACAGGTGTTGCATAGGAATCGTAGAGTTACCTAGTGGTAATATATATAAATATAGGGCTTTCATCAGTAGGCCGAACTAATAGGTATTAAAAAAGCGAGTGAGATATATGCCAATAATGGATACAAGAAAGCCGTTATTTGTTGTGATGGTCTAGGAGCGATAAAACTAGTAAACAATAAACAAACAGACTCATACATAGTAAGAGACATTCCCAATATTATCGACACATCAGGCATGCAACAACTGGATATTCTATGGATTCCAGAGCACAAGGGGGTAACGATAAACGAAAAGGCTGATAGGGCAGCAAAAGACGCCTTACATGAAGGGGAAACCATTTACATACAATTTAGTGTGAAAGAAGCCTTAAGGGAAATTAAAAACTCCTTGGAACACAAGTAGAACGAGGAATACAAACAAAAATATAGTATCAAGTGAACCACCTTAATCGAAATCTTTCCAAACATACCCAAAAAAGCATGGCACTATAATTTAAAATGGAATGCAAAAAGTATAAAGACAATAAACAGACTGATGACAGGACACACGTACGACAAAGCCTTTCTATACAAAATTAAAGCGATTGATTCGGATATCTGTGAGACATGTAATGTCACAGAACCCGCTGAACATCTGCTTTTTAAATGCCAAAAATTCGTCCGTCTCAGGGGTAAGTATCGAATTTTTAAATATTGTATGGATCTACATGAACTGTTGATCAATAAAGAGCCACTCCACCTCAGAGAACTAGCACAGCTTATAAAAAGCGCTAATATGGACTTTTAAGCAATTTGTGATATATCATTTTAGATTAATAAAATATGGAGATGTGTCTTTTTACAAGCAATATAACGCCTGTCAAGCTCGCTGACAGGAAGTCTGTGCAAAGGGGGAGGCCTGTTTTTCAAAAAAAATTAAATAAATAACAATAAACAACAACCTAATTACCAAAAAGATACAAATTTTACAAACAAGATTTTAAACAAAACTTTCGGAGTTTTACACACTTCGATCTGTTCTGTCAAACTCTCAAGATCTCACTAAACACATATGTATGTATTTCTGGAGACACACCTTGGGCCCATCAAGCTTCCGAACCTGAATAATCGGACAATAAGTCACACACAATTTACATCCAACACAAAATCTGGAGATATATTTTTAGTCTCATCAAGCGTCCTTTCCTGGAAAACTAGACAACAAGTCACACACTAGTATCTGATCAATGTGGCAACGCATCCGCGATCAACCCCTCTCATCCATGCGATGATTTAATCAAAAAAAAAATATTAAAAAAAATTGGGAACAAAGCAAACGAAAAAGGGTTGTACATTTGGTACCTGATCGCGATCGCAATTCCCGATGGGCAGTTGGGCCCGCAACCTTCAAAAATGTATTTTTTGTTCATTTTTTCCATTTTTTAGGTTTGGTTAACGAATTTTAGCTCCAAAGTCTCTCCATAGATTTTAATGAGCGATACCTTAAACGACGCCAAATTACTTCACCTATACATAAAAAAATAGAGGACACAGGATATAATTTTTTTTCGACTTCTCCTGAGTTTTTAAAGTCAAAATTTCGTAAATAATACCGCACAAAAATCATAATTTTTGCATTTCAATGCCTTATATTTCCCAGACGGTAAGCTGAAATCACAAAGTGTTTGGGATTATCTCCTAGCTGTTTTAATCATCTTTTCAAAATAGGAAAGTTCTTAACAACCAGATGAAAGATACTAGAGTTATGTGAAAAAAACAAGCGCTACCTCTGAAAAAAGATTTAAAAAAAATACCAGTTTTCAAAAATTCTTCAAAAAAAAGTTCTGCCATAGAAAAAAACCATAATTCTTTAAAATATGTAAAAGCCCCATATCTATCAGAAAAAGTCGGGTTGGATCCTTGAGGAAAAAAAAGTTCGGTTTTGTCGAGTAGTGTTAGCAAAGCAACAAATTTTCCACCGCACCAAATTGTGTGTATCAGCTATTTTTCATGGATGGTAAATGGTGCCAGTGGGAATCGGAGTTTCACATCTGTCAAACACTCCCACCGTTCCTCATAGATTTGGTGGGATGGCAAAAGTCTATTAGAGGAGGATACCAAATGTATCACCTTGATTTACAATGAAACGTCACGAACAGATTAATATACAAATATATTTATTTATTGCTAAAATTCCTGGCGACGATGTGTCAGGTACGAGTGCTACGTCCAGACTCTCTTAAGGCAGACGGGCCGAATTGCCCGTGCCCTAATGCAAGCGAGAGAAAGATAGATGAAGAGATCGATAGCGAAGGCGAAAGAAATAAGTAAACTAGATGCATATACATATACAGGGGTGCCACAGAAATCACTAGTGAAATTGAAAACCGCGCAGAGGATTTCGCTTAAAAATTTCCGCCGTGCCACAGAATTCCGAGCGATTTCATTTTTCTTAGCATTGTCACTAACCAAATTCGAACTAAGTATAGGGTTGACACTTTTCAAAATTCATTTCGAATGGGGCTCATTTTGCAGTTTTATTGATTGTATCATATCAAAACAATTGGTTTTTCTTTTTTAATATAAAATAGCTGATTTTTCAAAACTTTACTTATATAATTTCAAAGCAAAAAAACACGAGTCAAACAAAACACTGCACTTCGTGTCCGTCTGTCGACGTTAAATCATCAAAAATAAATAAAACTTAACTGAACGTATCCGGTCATTGCAGACTTATAGTCATGCGGCCACCATATTCGCTTTCGCGATAAAATATTAAATTAAAAAGAAAAGAGAACAAAGCATAAATCCAACAGTTCGTACTGCATTTTTGGAAATAGCTTCACCGTCGGAAAAAACATAACCTCAACAAAAAGTGTCAAAGGCACGTGTCGAAACACGGAAAAAATCAATATCACCAGAATCTGATCAATGCGGCAATATAGCTGCGATCAAACCCCAGTCATCCATGCGATGATTTAATCACAAAAAAACAAAACACTGTACTCGGCAACTCTAGCAGTTGTCTGGCAAGTCTCCGTGCATGGCAGCAATCAGCTAATGCAGAAAAGATACATCTGAATTTGACGGGAAACTTAACTAAAATGCTTTTACCGAGACTGTTGGCCATCGAAGTTGGTCTGTTGGTCTTCTCAAACTACTGCTAGTTAAGTTCATTACAATTAACAGTTTTTGGTATAATGATCGCTATGCTTCTATTTGTGCTGCCATGGGTCTATACATAGCCGAACAGGGATTTTTGACATAAATGCAATGGCAATAATATGTAGAAATGGTTTGTTAGTTCTGTTTTGGCATTTTGAAGCGATGCCACCTGGCAGAACTACAAATGACTACAAATGTTTTCACAATTCACAATGTAAAATGTTAAATTATTTGGATGAGGGTTAATCACAAATTGAACAACCTTAATGGGAAAGTAAGATTCCAATCGTTTTGGGTGTGTTTTATGGGTGTATTTAATCAAATCGCTGAATAAATTGTGACTGATTTTGATTCCGCTGAAAAATCGGTGTGTGGCACGGCGGAATGGAATTGAGGTGATTTTCCAGCGGAAGTGATTTCTGTGGCACCCCTGATAGACCGCGATTCGTGTTTATATATGCGACGAGAGAAAAGTGCGAGATATTTGCAAAGGCATGCAAGTGCTGGACCAGATCATGACCATTAGGGCAGACGTACCGAACGCGTTCCCTACGCGATGCCACGAAATAGAGAGCTAGAGAGCGAGAGAGTGATAGATCGAGAGAGTGATTTTGAAAGGCGATAGAAAGAAAGGTGCATGACGAAGAGACGAAAGAACGGTTGGTGCAAATAACGTATATTTTCGGAATTCAGAAAATACCTTAAGGCTGCACCACTGACTAAAAATACTAAAAAATGCTCAGCTGGGAGACCAAACACAAGCTTGCTCCTTTCGACCGACATCGATTGTTCTTCAGTTTCTCGATAGTAAATTACCATCGATATTAATTCTAGGGTTTTTAGTAACACCAAGAAAAGCACATTGGTATTGGTTAACTTAACTATTGCAGATATGTCCAGTCCTTACTTTAATGAATATGAAAATTTAGAGGCAAGTTGATTTATTCGATTGTTTATATAAATAAAAGGGTCAAGCCAATAAATGATAACATTTTATTTTTAGGTCCATGAGTTAATGTTAAAAGATCGGCCCCGTCAGATAGCATACTGCAATGCCATTTTGGCCAACAAAGACAAATTTAAAGATAAAGTTGTATTAGATGTTGGTGCTGGCACTGGGATACTTTCAGCTTTCTGTGCAAAAGCAGGAGCCCGGCTAGTTTATGCCGTAGAAGCGTCCAACGTAGCTACAAAAGTTGCTTTGGATCTAATGGAAGATAATGGTTTAACAAGCATTGTTAAAGTTATTCACTCTAGAGTAGAAGAATTTGTTCTTCCTGTTTCATCTGAAAAAGTGGATATAATTGTTTCCGAGTGGATGGGCTTTTATTTACTCCATGAAGGTATGCTCGCGTCAGTTCTTCAAGCTAGGGACAAATTTTTGAAAGATGGTGGACTAATTTTTCCCACTGAGTGCACTATTTTTGTGGCACCTTGCTCTGTTCCATCTTTGTTTGATTATTGGCAGAATATTGATGGTGTAAAAATGGACAGTTTTGCTACTAAGTTGAGAGCGCAAAAATCGACTAGGCCAGAGATTACACAATTGGATCCTAAAAATTTGCTTCACGAGGGTGTTGTCCTTCATTGGATGAATTTGGTCGATGTCGATATGGCTGAACTTGAGGAAATTCGTTTTAAGGATGTCGTTGCGGCACAAAGAGCTGGAAATCATCAAGGATTTTGCATATGGTTTGAGGTGCTATTTCCTGGCGACGATGCCGTGATTCTTAGCACATCTCCTTTCGCCCCGGAAACACATTGGAAGCAGTGTGTAGTTGTTCTACCACAAGATTCTTGCGAAACTCTTGATGAAAAAGCACCAATTGCATTTGAAATTTGCATGATGCGCAGCGCAAGCGATATGCGGAAGTACAATTTGGAAGTCGAGCTTCTCGATCCGAACATCGAAGAACACCCTGTGCCGTGTACCTGCCACATGACTAAATGTATACTAACTGAAGCACACTTAAAAACTATGAATACATCGTGATTTTATGATCGTTTTGCGAAACCTAATAAAGAGTAAAGAAATTTATTTATCATTTTTAATACAAATACAAGATATATCTCAGTCAAACTTAACATCTATGAAATTTTTTCTTAATTTTGCTCTTATCTTATATTCTAGGATTAACCCAACAGACGTTGCAATCTGCATTGTAGCTCTTTAAGACACTGCTGTAATCGATTTGTGTCTGGCTTTTGATAACATATATTCAAGCAGGCAGCCACTATGTCCTGAGCCTTGCCAATAATTCGTCTCCTGTGGAGTATTTAAAATTGGGTATACAAATTTTAAACTTACAAAAAATTTGTATTTGCAAATCAAACATACTTTGAGCGGTACCAAATGGCATGCGCATTGTCCGCAAGAAGAGATACCACACGAATGGCGGATTGTATTAAATGCCACTCGTTGCCTTCATTTGCCCAGACCCGTTCATTCATTGAAATCATTCTGAAAAAAAAAATTATAAACGATTAATAAAACAACCTTTTAACTCTACTGCGCGCATAAAATAATATAACATACCTTGAGTAGTATTCAAGTAGTAGCTCATGGTCTAGGTTCATGGTTACGAGTTTTTCTGGGACCGTTCCTTCAGGCATTCGCAGCTGACAAGCTCTAATTTCCAGTTCCCTTATCAAAAACGCGAATGGGAAGCAAGCACCCGATTCACTATATTCTCGTACTAATAATTCGATTTTGCTGAACAACCGGTTTATGCGGTCCTGAGTCGATCCTGAGTCTTCTACTAAGCTACTGATTATGTTACCCCACACCGACTCTATAAGCAAGGGATCGTTGTGATGGGAGCAATTAAGTATTGACAATTGGCACTCCCAAAGATTAAAGGGCTCAGCAAAATGCTGGTATAATTGTGTGATATCGTATAGCGCGTAATTTAATTCCTTAACGGCCGTTGTGGCGTCTTGCTTTTCTTGCGCCAACGCAGTCATATCAACAAGCACCGCTTTTTGAACTCGAGCTATTTCCAGCTGAAATTTGAAAATAAAAAAAAACATAATTCAAGATCAATTTAAGGTCTTTTGCACAGAAATTAGCGTTACCTTGTCTTCTAGTTCTTTTAAGAATATCCCATTGGTTACAGATGAGCCAACGTTCCCATTGCGCATACACATGACAGCCCGCACCAAATACTCAATGCGTTGTTCCAGAGTTATATTTTCACTGCGTGTCATTGCCAAATTATCTAAAATTTGTGCTGCCTGGGAATGGTATCCATTCTTCTCATAGTACTTCCAAAGCAAATCAATTAAAATAACATTATCCGGGTTACGTGTTACACTTCGCCGCAAAAACTCTCCCAAAGTTGGCTCAACCACTTCCAAAAGTTCGGTAAGCATGTCATGAGCAAGCAACCATTCGTAAAGAGTAACATGGACTAAAGGGTCTTTTATTTGGAGAGTCTGTGCAGCAATTTTGGAAATTGATGGCTTCGATTTACTATCAGCATTACAGCTTTCCCCATTAGATCCGAAATTATTAGAGAGATAATATGGTAGAGTTTGATCCTGAATAGATATATTATTGCAGGCAGCCTGGTAGACGTGATCTAGCATAAGTTGCACCTCTTTGTAATAGTTCATCCTGCAAAAATAACTTTCAGTTGCATATCCACATCTCATAAACTTTTTAATTGACTTACCGCGTGACAAAACAGGTATACCCTTCACGGTCTTCAGATGGCTCGTCGTTGTTATAGAAGTGAACACCAACTTCTTCAGGGTCGCTCTTTGCTGCACATATGGCTGCCAGTTCAACTACACCTTCGAAAAAGTCGACGGAAATAAAAAGTTGACAAATGCTATGCAGCGGTAATGTGGGTGCCGCTTCCTTGCACATTTGCAACGTCGTTCTCAGCTTTTGCTCCTTCTCCACAGGAGAAGTGCAGTTCTTAGCACTCATTAGAAGCTCAGTGGCCTTATATGTGACAGCATCCTCATGCCTATAGAGATTCGGGCATAGCTCTCGTAAATTTTTTGATACTTCCGACACACCAGTTTTATCCTTGAGGTACAGATTAATAAGCGAAATTATTAAAAATGCGCACACCTCGGATCGTTTAAGCATCAAGTCTCGAAAAGTGCAGCACCCTAAAATCTTCTGGTGCTCGGGACTAAGCTGGAGACAAAGGTGCTGAAAGGAATGCGAATTCAGAATGCTCCACAGGGATATGACCTCACAGGCGTGCTCTAGTAAAAAGTTATAATCAGTGGACTCCGTACTTTTTGCGATTAAATGGAACATTAAATCTACACTTACTGACAAAAAGGTTCAAAGCTGAAAGCGACCGTTTTTCTTCAACCTGAGCCTGCTCCGTCATGTTCCGTTGGTCGGACATGGGCAAATGACTATTGGACATCATTATTGTAGTGTATCCATTCGTTCTGTCAAATTGACTGTCGAAAGGCACTCGGTTAGAGGCTACAAAATTGAACAGTTTAAATTACTTGGTTGGCCATTGTGATTGATTAATTCGGAGTACATATTATTATACTCGTACTCAAACGAGAAGGAACGTGTGAGTCGCTTCTGGGGGCGCGACTCTACTTATACCCGTACTCAGTCAGTATATACATTTTTGAGCAGGATTTTTTAGAATTTTAGAATTTTAAAAAAAATTTTACATTTTACATTTTTTTTGCTACATTTGTTATCTACATCTACAATGTATATTTTCATCTAACATGTAGATTAAAGATATACCATTCATATTCTACATCTCCTCTGCTAGGTGTTGCTCGCGCACTGAACGCGGTAGAGTGTGCGAGCGTGAAGGAGATAGAGTAGCGTTTCTCTTGCTGGAGAAAACGGGGGAAGCAACTGAAAACTATTTCTTCATTCTGGCTATAATTATCTGTACGTTGCACACATCCACTTTTACCACAATATTAACTCTTTAACTCCTTAACTCTTTTTGAGTACGGGTATAAAAATAGTTAAGGGGTATATTAGATTTGTGGTAAAAGTTGATGTTTGTAACCCCATAAAGTATATATATTCTTGATCAGCATCAATAGCCGAGTCGATATAGCCATGTCCGTCGCGATGAGCGCCTTGATCTCAGAGACTATAAGAGCTAGGGCAACCAAATTTGGTTCCCAGGCTCATATGATATCACACTGCTAAACACCGCCCACCGCCCGCAACAAAGGACGAAAATCTGTGGCAGGCACAATTTTAAAGATACGAAAAAACTAACAGCGCAATATCGTAGAGAATGACTTTATCTACCAGAATGCCGAATCTGAATCAAATCGTATCATAATTATAGCCAGAATGAAGAAATAGTTTTCAGTTGCTGACCCCCGCCTTCTCCAGCAAGAGACATTCTACTCTATCTCCTTCTCACTCGCACACTCTGCCGCGTTCAGTGCGCGAGCAACCCATAGCGGCGGAGATGTAGAATATAAATGGTACATCTATAATCTACATGTTAGATGTAAAATATACATTGTAGACGTAGATAACAGATGTAGCAAAAAAAATGTAATATGTACAATTATTTTTTAAATTCTAAAAAATCATATGCCCAAAAATGTATATACTGACTGCGTACGGGTATAAGTAGAGTCGCGTCCCCAGAAGCGACTCACACGTTCCTCTCGGTTTTTATGAATTGATTGTGGACAATGAACTTCATGGAAAATATTAATACGAAAAATGATTGTGAACAAAGAACTTCACGGAAAATATAAATACAAAAATTATGTCTTTATATGCACTACTTACAGGAAATATCATGCACAGAATGGACTTCCAGAAAACTACGCAATGAACGTAGATCGGACAATAAAGAAGCACAATCGCTTCGACCCAATTTGGTACAGAAATTTACATCGACACAATTCAATTGCCAAATAGATCGCAACATCCGCGAGACATATAGATATAGCCCGTCATGTTTTGACGAAAAAACTATTCCTGCATTTTCGTGACTAAGTGCCTGGGACGACTGCAACATTCCAGCTGAAAATTGTTATGAATTTGTAATTAGTAACTACTTTTTACCTGTTTGTAGAGAGTACGTACGTTGACTAGTAGGCTGGCTGCATTGAAATCTAGAGTATTGCGTTGAAGAGATAGTTGATTTATTTGGCATTGGTGTCGACATAAACATGGGAAGCCGCTCTGTTCCTATCGCAGCATTCGTAGCCAATGTTTGATTGGGTATGCTACGATTATTAGCATTCAAAAACTTTTGATTTTGAAAACATGGTTCCCCGCCATACAGCATAAAGGCCTGGGTGGCCCACAGCGCTATGTCGCCACCACGATATTTTTCAGAAGTAGCCAACAATAAACACGTAGCGCAGGCCTCGCGTTTATTTTGAGATTGGAAAAACATTTTTACTTCCTCATGATGGGGGCCATTGCACGCTAGCAAGATCTGCAGCAGTATGTCTGGCGATTTTAGCAACTCTATAATATGAGTGCCTTGGTTTGTTAGCAAAGCGACTCGGCGCGGGTTACGTGCCTTGTATAAAGGTGAATTAAGGAGAGGCCTAGAGGGATCATGTACCTCAGCCAAGCCCCAAACAATGCCATCCAAGCTTTCTAGGGCTGTTGATTCCACGAGATACGTATGATTAGCGGACGGAACAGAGCTAACCGACCACAATAGGTCCTGATCTTGCTGTTGCGTCGTAATCATTAACATTGTATCCTCCGAGTAGTGTGCTGCATGTACCTCCTTAGGTTTATTGGTGGTTGCATTAGGTGTGTACCCCGGGGGAAGTCGAACATGCAGTAAATAGAGTCCCCTTTTGGCGACCGTTTCCGCCGATGTTGTTGTCTGACTACTGCTGTAATATTCGGTTTGCGGGCAGGGTGTTGCTGTGCTAGAAGACTGTTGCATATCCAGCGATGTGGTGGAGAAATACAGACGCACGCCGCACTGCGTAACAGCGACAAGGTGCATCTTGTTTGATTCATCTTCGATAAGGGGACATATCGCTTTTACAGATTTGAAAATAGATGGGTCAACAGTCCTAAAAATAATATGGTTCAGATATCTGTACACAAAAACAACATAAATCGAACATACGTAATCAAGCTAACTGCTTTGTTAGTAATATCATTTTGGGTGATCTTAGACAGCCTTCGCACATTTGCATAATTCGATCCGATATCCCAAGCCTCAATAGATCCATGCTCCGTTAGAATATATAACAGTCTGCGACCATTGTCGATTGCTATTCGCTGGATGGGATCAACTTCCTACAAAGTAATAAGAAATTAATCAATTGAACATTTACATTTGTATCAGCTTTATGTTCATACCGAAAACACTTTGAGAAAACTGGGGACGATGTAGGAAACCAGATTTTGGGAGAGGTTCATCTTCTTGCATCGTTTTCCAAACCAGCTAGATTCAGCCTGATAGAACACCTCATATAAACAACCATCACGACCGCCCAAAAAAATGCGTCCGTCGTCAGTTCCCTTTATGACGCTGATTGATACATTGTCAGTTCCAATCACGAATATTGGCCTGTTCATTAGTTGCATTTCATTGTACGAATTCTCTCCAAATGTGACACCCAACACAATTACCTCTATAGGTGTCGTCAGAACTAAGAGATACATAACATCTTTCACAAAGACGTTAGGTTTCGGTTTTACCAATCCAACGCTCACAATCAAATGGCTTAAGCCATCATAATATGCAACATCGCGCGTTTGATTATATGTCCATATGTAAATCTCAGAATCAATGGTTAGCCAGGCGCGACCAATTTCAGGAAACAAGCCCATGTTGCAATGACATTTTACATCTGCGAGTTATATTTGTAATTTTATACCAGCTATCAATGTGAATAATGCCGCACTATACATACGTTTAAAGTGTTCCAGAATTTCATTTGGTATTGCAGATTTTGTGACAGTTCGAAGTTGTTTTAGGTTATGTGCATCATCAGATTTTAAGAATACAAGGCTTTGGTAATCGTAATCATTTAGGCCACTCATCGTGGCTCTGCCATGCTGGCTGACACCTGTTAACTAAAAAAAGAAGCTTTACAACATTTTGAAAGCGATGTAACACCCTCGAACTCACTTCCAATAGACCAGGCTTTTGTCTGTCTAGAGTATCGTGCCACTCCAGCATATTTCCAGCAGTTGATAAAAAATCGAATTGTCCGGGTGTAGCTGACATTTTGTAAATATGTATGTATAGAGCACAATCCAAACTACACTGCTATATGCGCAGCCACAAAAATATATTAGAAAGCCGGCTGTAATACCAACGCCACTAGAAACAGATCCCGCCTTTTTTTAGCGATGATAGTTCGGTTGTTTATAAATACATACATCGAATGTAATATAATCGTTTGTTTCCACTTCCGAAAAAGTCTCATTCCTCATGGCTAATCGATCAAATTGTATGAATAAATACGCGATAAATTTGCTACCAAACCTTAAACAACTTCCAGGCAGATTCTGTTGTTATTATATGTAGAATCGTACTGAGAAAAAAAATTTATGTAAGTAATATGTTTTTAAACGAACATGATATCTTTGTATGTTTGGTGCTCATGCATTTTTTCTCAACATAGTGAAAAAGTGACTGATATCTCAACGCACAATTGGATCTACATATGCCCAAAAACTTGGAATAAATCAGCGTGCTGTGCTCATGCACGCAATGCCGAAAATTGATCAGACTGCCAAGTCCGGCCATGTGCGAGTTAGAAAGAGATAAACAGGCACAGCAAATAAATTATCGGGCTAAATGTGACTGCTGTAGTAATAACTACTTCTAATAACACTACTCGACAATATTGAACTTTTTATTTAGGCTGTGAACCAAAGTTACTTTTTCTGATAGATTTCGGGATTTAAAAATTTTTTTAGTACTTTATTATTTTTTTATGTTGTCATTTTTTTAAAAGAATTTTTAAAATCTGGTATTTTTTCGTCGGTTCTTTCAGAGATAATTCTTCAATTTTGAACTAAAACCAAAAATGTTGGCCAAGAATTATTTTTCTTTCGACTTTTCCCGAGTTTTTCGGGAAAAATAACGGAAAAAATTATAATATTTGAATTTGAAAGCTTAATATCTTCCAGGCGTTAAGCTGCAGATACAAAGGGTCTGGGTCGGATTTATATTCGCATTTGTCAGCTCTTCAGAACTGCAAAGTTATATGCAACCAGATATAAGATACTTAAGTTATGTGAAAAAAGAAGCACTACCTCTAAAAAAAACATTAAGAAAATACCAGATTTTAAAAAATTATTTAAAAAAAAACCATAAAATAAAAAATAAACCATAATTCGTTAAACATTTTTAAACTCTGAAATTTATTAGAAAAAGTTATTCTGGGCTACAGTGTTGACTAGTGTAATAGGCTGCTTACATTGAGGCTGCGTCATGCTTCTTTGCGTCTTGCCGGTGGCAAAAAATTGCGTCAATTTCTGATTCATGTGCGTCTATTCGATAAATTCTATTGCTTTTGCTCATTTTTGTGATTTTCTGCCTATCAGCTCAACCATCACCACTAATAACAACAAAAACTTGTAGATCAAAAATCAAATTTTGGCGCTAAAAATGTATGGTTGTGCAAAAATGTGAAAATATACATAAATACTTGAAACTGATTGTATTATTATCATATGACATATTTGTGACCCCCTGATGCCATTAAGACACTGCTGGAGACGAACATCGATAGTTTTCATAATTTGAAGAACTCCCACAAACTCTACTAAGAAATGTCTGAAAATAATACGTAACTATGAGAATCAATTCTCTTTAGTCCATTTTCTTGTCGTCTTGCTTAGTTTTGTTGATTTTCCGAAAATTTGTTTTTCTTTCCTTGTCGTCAAGCACTCAAATCCACTCTGATAATGTAAGCGCCTTTTCTGCTTCATTGCGTCTATTCCGATAGCAGATGCGCCCAGTGTAAAAAGGCTATAACATTACACGGATGTATGCCTCGGAGCTATGAATTGGAGTTTCACATGTGTCAAAAATTCCCACTGTTCCCCTGATGTGCTCAGTGTGAAATTCTATAAGTTCGTTTTTATCCTTGGTATATTTTGAAAATTAGGTGCACTTCAGTATATTTCTGAGGGTCAGTATATTTTATCGATAAGTCCGCGGTCACACTGCTCCCTTTCTTTTTCAGCCTTTTTCCGGTCGGTTTACGGAGCGTAAGTTGTAGAATTTTTGTATATAGAAATGTTCAAACATCAATTTAACTGTTTTTGTTTAATGTCTATTGAATATGTTACGTGACAGTTCAGACATTAGGCTTGTGGTATTTTTGTATATTTACCTCTATATGCCTTTACATGTTTGACTGTGTTTGAAAGAATGAAAGAGAATTAAAAACAAATATGTACATACAAAAATCTTTCCTAGCTGAATATACATACATATTTCAATGTGACAGAAATAGCTATATTCATATGTACCTCTACATTAATAGTTTTTGTGTACTAATGGATATTTTTATCTGTGGATTTAGTGTCATCAAAATGCGGACGATCAACTCGAACCAGTGTGTGAAAATCCCGAAGGATATCAAGGCCTCGGTGAAGGCTCGAGTGGTAACCATTGTTGGTACTCGGGGCACTCTGAAACGTAGCTTCAAGCATTTGGCTCTGGACATGTACATGTCCGACAAACGTACGTTGAAAGTAGAGAAGTGGTTTGGCACAAAGAAGGAGCTTGCGGCCGTACGTACCGTCTGCAGTCATATTGAGAATATGATTAAAGGTAAGAAAACAGCAAGACAACATCTTTACGTTTTTGATGCCTATTTTTCTGTTAAAACAGGAGTGACGTTTGGATTTCAATACAAGATGCGTGCTGTGTATGCCCATTTCCCAATTAACTGTGTCACTTCCGAAAACAACTCGGTTATCGAAATCAGGAACTTTTTGGGTGAAAAGTACATTCGCCGTGTAGAAATGGCACCTGGTGTGACTGTCGTCAATTCCACAGCCCAAAAAGACGAGCTTATCGTTGAGGGTAACGATATAGAGTCTGTATCTGGATCAGCTGCGCTCATTCAACAATCGACCACCGTCAAAAATAAGGATATTCGTAAATTCCTTGACGGTCTTTATGTCTCTGAGAAGACGACCGTTGTTAAGGTGGAATCTTAGACAATAGACATTATATTGTGTTTCAACCTGAAATGTTAATAAAAGATCTAATGGCCGAAACTCAATGCGGACGAAAAATAGTCGTATACTTGATCGTAATAGTAACATATAATTTAAAAATGTTATTTGATTGGATTTGAATTGGATCTAAATTATACATATAGACGAACTTAAAAAAAACTTAACGGGTAAATCGATCGGTGGGACAACTGTTGAATATTGCTATTCTTTAAATGCCCTACCACTTGTGTTCCTGGAAACCTGAATCACTGGAGAACATCCTTCAAATGGTTAGTCCAAAACTAATCCCATCATAACGTAGGAACACAAATTGATTCGGAAGAGAAAACCCAAACTAATATTTTTTATGTTTTTTTAAGTTAAATTATGGAACAACAGAGACGACAAGATTGATTCATATCTGTAGCAAGTAAAAAATCATGTGGATTATGGTATTATTACCTTATGGTATTATTATTGATGTCAAAGAATCATTACAAAATCATTATTTACAGCTAAGGATTTCGAAAATGGGGGGGGGGATGGGGGGTCAAAAATGTCCCATGTATAATCAACCAAAATTTTAGTTACTTACTAAAAAGTATGGTAAGCTATGGCAGCTATAGTTAAGGAAGGCTGGAGTATCGTTTTATCGTATCGTTTTTGACATCATACTGCGTACTGTAAGTAATATAAACTGTCCATTCCTGGCTTGGATTTAAATTTATCGACGTACAAATGACTTCGACTCGTGTCTGTATACAAAGAGAACGAAATCGAAGAAAAGGCTACAGACGCCGCTACAAGTACATCGTCACATCAATCTCACAATTCCACACTTGAGCTACTGAGCTTTTTCAGTAGCTGTTGTAGTCTTAAATAAGAAGTCGAACAGTTTCACTTTATTGATATACTTATGAGGGTTGAGTTGACGATAAAGGTATGACGGTTGAACAATAACGAAACCGAGGAATATGTATGATGAATTAAATAGTTCAAGACGTGCCTTATTGAGGACGCTGGGTTCGCTTCAAGACGGTGTATTAATGAATAACTATTCGGTGATGATGCGTAAGAAGCGAGCGCTATGTAAGAAGTGACTAGGGGTAGGTTAACCAAATTGCCTAAAGCAGGTGTCGGCACGCAGACTCAATTTTTCTTTTGTTGCGTTTGTGTGCGAAGACAACAGACATAAAGGCAAATACGTCACTTATTACTCTGCCGCTGCGGTAGCCGAGCAATTGTGCATAGGGCCTACGAATGCGTCTCTGCCGCTGCGTCAATAGAAAGTTTGTGCGTAGGCAGCACGAAGGCAAATAGTTTCTTGCCTTGCACTGTAAAAAATTAATTCAGATAAAACAAGATGTTTTCCGCCAAAAAAAAAAAGAAAATCATAACCATAATAAAACAACAATTAATTAGTAAAAAACGAGAATGAACGTGTGAGTCGCTTCTGGGGACGCGACTCTACTTATACCCGTACTCAGTATATACATTTTTGAGCATATAATTTTATAGAATTTAAAAAAAATTTACATTTTATATTTTTTTTGCTACATCTGTTATCTACAATGTATTTTTTACATCAATAGATACATACATCTATAGATATTGATGTAGGGGAGAGGGCCCTGTTGTGGACCAGGTACTAGTTGTGACCCACCCCCCAAAAACTTGGACAGCAAGCAGATGCTTCTGATCTGAGTATTGGGAGTCATATTCGGTAACAATACGCAGTTTTTGTGCTAATACCGAAACAAATAGCTGCGTTGGTCTAGGTGCTCTGAGCATAATAATAAGAAATGGGGAAAAAAAAACTTCAAAGTAAATTTTATTATTTTTCAAGTGCGATAAAATGTATGTAAATTTTGTCCAAAAATTATAGTATTTCGTTTTCCTTGTAGTGTGGTCATTGTAGTTTGTGAATTGTTTTCGTTTTTAACCAAAATATATGCACAACATTTTTTTTGGTTTTTTGGAAAAACTGTCTGTTTTGCCCGGTTATGACACACGCCAAGATACCTGTTGTAGACATCTTGTATTTTGTATTTAATGCGTGTATTTGGTTACGAAGCTGCATAATATTGTTGTTTAATGTAATGTAGTACAAATAAATAACATTTAGACCACTGTACATTAGTTTGAGCTAATATGCGTGCCAGCTACTTCACATGCAAACAATGCGACTCTGACTACGATGACTCATGTTAAAAAGTATCATCCTTCTTTCTCTTTAAGCCAGTAGGCTCTTAAAATAAATAAACTTCCAATTTCTCGTTATTTGTGGTGATTTTCCTTTATATTTTTTAATTTTAAGCGGATTTTTCAGGCCACAACTAGGCCTATATTTTTTTTTCTCGAAAAAAGGTTACTTCACTAAATTCTTGATAAAATTTTTCTGAATGAAGGAATCAATTTAGTTCTTCACTGATAGTTAGCTAATGCCTTTAGTTTTAAATTGGTATACATATGTTTGTATAATATGCAATTGGTCAAAAGTTATGAGGCAAAAACCTAACTATGTCCACAACCGGGCCCTCTCCCTTACCATTTATATCTCCTCCGCTAGGGATTCCTCGCGCACTGAACGCGGCAGAGTGTGCGAGCGAGAAGGAGATAGAGTAGAGTTTCTCTTGCAGGAGAAGCAACTGAAAACTATTTCTTCATTTTGGCTATAATTATGCTCCGATCTGATTCAGATTCGGCAGTTTCGTAGATATGGGCATTCCCTACGATGCTGCGTTTTTAGTTTTATCGTATATTTAAAAATGTGCCTGCCAACGGTTTTCGTCCTTTGTTGTGGCGGAAGGGCGAAATTTTGAAATACACTTGTATCACCTGAGTTTGGAAACCAAATTTTGTTGCCCTAGCTCTTAAGTCTCTGAGATTTAGGTGCTCCACAAGACGGACAGATAATTGCTTCATGGTATAGATTCGTATGTCTACATTTCATGAATAGTTCTCAATGAATAACAAATTCAATTATTCAAATTCTTTTATTTGTAATGATTTTCATTCATGTACAGTGGCTCCATCGCATAATCGGACACTTGTTTACCCAGTACGAATGTGCTCAAAAAGTATAAATAAATGCGATAAAATTGTTGTTTTTTCACTTTTATTATAACTGTGCAATATTGACTATCTAAATCATATGCAAAAACTCATACATTCTAGTGAGAACAGCTAACTTTTAATTAATAAAGAAAAAAAGTCATTTTTGGAGACTCAACAAATAACACTACTCGACAAAAACGAACTTTTTTTTTCCTCAAGGATCCAAACCGACATTTTCTGATAGATATGGGCCTTTAAATTTTTTTTAAGAATTATGGTTTTTTTTCTAATGCAGAACTTTTTTTTGAAGAATTTTTTAAGTCTGGTATTTTTTTCTAAGCTTTTTTCAGAGGTAGCGCTTGTTTTTTTCACATAACTCTAGTAGCTTACGTCTGGCTGTAAAGAACTTTGCTCTTTTGAAAAGATAATTAAAACAGCTAGAAGTTAAGCCTAAACACTTTGTGATTTCAGCTTACCGTCTGGGAAATATGAAGCATTGAAATGCCAAAATTATGATTTTTGTGCATTATTTTTTACTAAATTTTTATTTTAAAAACTCAGGAAAAGTCGAAAAAAAATTAGATCCTGTGTTCTCTATTTTTTCGTGTATAGTTGCATTAATTTGGCGTCGTTTAAGGTATCGTTTATTAAAATCTATGGAGAGACTATAAAGCTAAAATTCGTTAACCAAACCTAAAAAATGAACGATTTGGAATCGATTGCAAAAAATTCAGTCATACTTGGGGCTCTATAGAGCTCCATGCTTCTACTAAAGCCTCTTTAAGCTGATTTAACGTGTTAAATTTTTTTTTAAACCCGCCTGCCTAGTTCTTTCCAAAGATGTTCAATAACATTCAGACCTGGGCTCTGTGCAGGCGTTTGCACAAGTTTTAGGCAGTTATGTATTAACCAAAGCTTTGCAACGCCTGATGTGTGCTTGGGGTCGTTGTCTTGGTAGAACGCAAAGTTTCTCTGCACTTTGCTTCACATTCTGCTTCAAAATATCCAAATAACCAAATTTGTTCATAATTCCATCTATAAAATGCAGGCTTCCTACTCCAGCACTGGACATATAGCCCCAAACCATCACAGAACCTCCGCCATGCTTCAGTGGCCTTTATGTTTTTTGGATCAAATTCGGCATTTGGTTTTCGCCACACAAACATCTTTCCATCGGTTCCATGCAAGTTGAATTTACTAGCCATTCATTATTTAAAGCTTATATTTATGTTTACAACAATAAACCATATTTAATCTGAACAACCATCGTCTCGTTAATAAACATTTCGCAAAACTACGCTATTGAAAAAGCTCAGTAGCTCAACAGGAAATGTAAACAGAAGACTGAGCACGAACAATTTTACCAATCCCAAAACAGACTACAGAGCCATTTCAATACTTCCATTTCTGCATCGCTTCTGCATCGTGGCAATCCAGCTTCCAGCGAGTCACATTCCACATCCGTACCCAATTGCACAGCTTGGCCAGACGTCATTCGACCAATACCTTCCGCAGAAAATTCAAGTTCTTCCGAACCTCAGCCTAACGTTCAGACGTATTTCGCCTCCGGCACAAGCTCTGTCCTTCTAGGCACGGCAATTATTTATATTTGCAACCAGGGGTAAAATTTCCGCGCCCGCGCTCTGATCGTCTCGGGCTCCGAGGCAATGTTCATTACGGAACGCCTTTTCAACACGATTCAATTGCCATTCCAACGTATTCAGACACAGATCGCCAGCCTCAATCAGACAGTATCCGCTCAGTCCGATAAGCTCTGTCAGGTTTCCATTCGCTCCCCAATGAGGTCGGGCTTACAATTAAACGCCGCAGCCTATGTTATCCCGGAATTGGGAAAGAATCTTCCGTAGCATCCGATCTCGCCAAGTTTATTGAAAGACTTGCCGAGTCTTCCATTGGCGAATCCTACATTCTTCGAGAGTTCAACAATCATGTTTGGATATCCTACCATCGGTAATGTCAAGCGGCTTACAGCCCAACATATGTGGCTCTCTTCTCGCCGAAGAAACCATTTTTGGTTGGGTGCTCACTGGTCCCGTGTCCAATACGGCGAGCCATCAAGTTGCATCCTTTTCTTGTCAAATTTCCAGAGTAGCTTCCAATGTCCCAAATTGGCCCGTTATCCGCTCCAAGCTCACTTCTAATGCTTCTTCGATTTTTTTCATTTTGCCCTATCCTTCCACATACAGACGTGGCTTCTCGAACCCGTTTCGAACGTGGAGTGGGATGGAGAGCAGACATTCCTGAGGTACTAAGTACTACCAATGCAGAGTCTGCTCTGAAATCCATCCCCTCGCACTCACGCTTATGAGCATTTTTCCCCCCGGTGACGCTTCACTTCGCTTTTACACTCATATGAAAAACGTCCTTTTTGCACGCGATCCTACTTATACATATTGAATAAACACATAATTGAAGAACTTGGACTTGCACTTTCTTTTCTTGGGAACTGATCGCTAGAACCCTCCTGAGACGCCTCGCCGCTTATTCAATAATAATGTGATCAACATTGACGATGAGAATTTATTGGAATGGATATCTCTTTTGAAAACACTGAAGCGTGTTAATTTCTGACTGCTTCTATTAAATTCAATAATGTTTAAAATACAACTATATATATATATATATCATTTTAGAGAAGCGGTTTGGAACATTTATGGAGAAAGATGTACACGACAACTACGCGGCGTTTTTAAAAAAAAGTTTTCTATATCCATAGCATTGTATAATTTGGGCACTTTTTCTAAGTACAGAATAGTTGGAACGCTGTCAGACAAAAGCGAGTGCAATATCCTGAATGAGTTCTGCAGAGCTTTTTGACTGCATTCCCAGGTTAGTTCAAACACCGAGTTTTTGTGCCTGAGACTATTCTGACATATCAGATGTTTTGTTGTTTTTTACCATTTTCCTGTGTGTCATTGTTTACATTTTCGTAGTGAATTCCCATTTTTTGTTGAGAATGTCAAATATTTATGGTTGCATTTGACAATAGTCGAAAAACTCCCGCACAGAAACGTGCGAATTAGAAACATCTTAGATGGATGGTGGAATAACTGGGAAATTTTCGGACCGGCAAAACCCTACGGACCATCCCCGAAATGGATGGTGGATGGTGGCCTGTGGGAATAGGCTATAAGATAAACTGGTTAGTGGGAACGATGGCGATAGGGGGAGCAGTCAGGTACCATCACTAGGAGCCAGACGAAGAACCAGAACCAGGAACCAGCATAAGAGCCAACGACGCAAGTATGGTGTACGTGCTCACAGCACCAAGCCGAAAGCAACCCTAAGCCAGCCAAAGCAGCCGAGAGAGGAGCAGCGCAGCCCGAGAGAAAATACAAGGGAGAATCGAGGATCGGCTCATCCATGCTAAAATTACTAATAGGTGACGTCGTCAGCTGAGTGGAGGACCACCAGCATATTCACCACGCTCTCTCAGCTCTCAGAGAGGCAAGCTATCTCTCTCTAGCAGATAGCAACTGACAAGCTGGTGGGCCTCGAATGAGAAGGCACTGTTGTGAATCCGTCACCTATTAGTAATTTCACCATGGGCTCATCTTTCGGCAGCTAAGCTACAAAGTGGCCGAGGGTTCGGGCAGAATTACCGCCAGAGGCTGGATCAAGTGGCTTGGCACACTTCAAAAGAGAAGCGAGGTGGGAGTCCCGGCAGTTCTAGAGCAGTGCCGGACATATTGTGATATCATATAATAAAAGATTATATGAAAAACGCCCTGGCTGTTATATAGGCGGCCGTTCGGAGGGGGGCAGAAAAGGCCCACAAACCTCTACCTCCTCCTATCCCTATCCTATCCTATCGGTGACTGTGGTCCGCTCCTCCCCCTTCTCATAGAACTTTCCCAGTCGAAAACCCTAAGAAAATAATAGTTGGATTCATTCTACATCACAAATTCAAAACCAATATCCATTCAGGCATAAGTGTGATGATAACTCTTCACCAAAAAGTAATCTCTCTCTTTAAACTCGAAAACAGTTTACAGTTTACTGTAGTGCGGACTGGGAAAACTGAATCATTTATCCAGCAGACTGTCAACTACAAATGTTGAGCAAAACATTTTTACTAGCTGCGACTCAGGTTCTTAATTGACACCACTTAAGGGCGCCTGACTCCGCCCCGCACTACTTCCATTTCCGGGTGGGTTTCCACAGTACTTGTATTAATTACAATAAGTTCAATTCAAGTATCTTTATGTCAGGCACAACCGGCAAAAATCGGTCGTCTGTCTGCTCGTCTTGGTATGCCAGATAGGCCGATAGGATATGGCTGTGAGAAGTCGGCCAAGAACGAGGTTGAGCGGGTGGGGTAGCCTTATCGGTGTACAACAAACAACGATTTGTCTGCAAACAACTGCAGTAGCCGCATTTGTAGGATAGATGTAGTATCTATCCGCTCCACATGGCCCCACCACTTGAAGATACTTGATACAAAAGTGAGCGCCAGCCAGCGTCTGATTGAAATTTCCCATTAAACGCACAAAAATCAAGTCTAATGGGTGGAGAGGAGGAGGAGGCCTCTCATCCAAAGAGTATTGGGAATGCTCTATATATTATTCTAGTTTCGGCGCAAAAGTTATTTTTGGCAAAACGGCAAAGCCTTACGGACCATCCCAGAAATGAATGGTGTATGGTCGCCAGTGTGAAAAGGCTATTAGTGGTTCTAGGCTTTAAAGCGTAGTACTCAGATCTAACGGGAAGGAACGTGTGAGTCGCTTCTGGGGACGCGACTCTACTTATACCCGTACTTAGTCAGTATATACATTTTTGAGCATGATTTTTTAAAATTTTAGAATTAAAAAAAAATTTACATTTTACATATTTTTGCTACATATGTTGTCTACATCTACATCTGAAATGTATATGATACATGAAGATTATACATGTACCATTTAGATTCTACATCTCCTGCGCTAGGGGTTGCTCGCGCACTGAACACGGCAGAGTGTGCGAGCGAGACAGAGAATCTGTACCGCTTCTCTTGCTGGAGGGGGCGGGGGAAGCAACTGAAATTTAATTTCTTCATTCTGGCTATGATTCGACAAGCTGGTAGATATGGGCATTCTCTACGATATCAAACAAACATTGTTTTCAAAACATTTTTCCTTCACGCTGTCCGGCACGAGAGGAATTGCCATCTGCTGCTGCTGATAGTCAGAAACATTACCTTGCCAATAAAATGTTGGGTAGCCCAGGATATGCCTGGGGAAGAGCGGCCCCAGCCGAAGAAGTGCATTTTTTTAACTTTAAACAAAACCAAGCAGCGGTCTGAGCAGTGTAACCGTTCGGAAATAGTGCACACCTCTGCTCACACCACTGGCCGATCGAAGAATATATGACATATGTTTGCAGGCAAACAGTTTTTGGATCTGAGTACTAGGCTTTAATCACAATCTGTTTTAGGAATCCCACACTTATTTGTTTATACTTGATGAAATAGTGATATCGATGTATCGATACGGTCTCAAAATACTAATTTTTGTTCCACGTATCTACGAAAAAACATTTAATTTTAATCTTTATATTCGTATATGTTTACCGACGGAGCTGTTTTTGAATCGCATAGTTTTTAGACTGATGCATAATCGATAGATGTTCAAAATGCTACTCGACATCAGCACAAGTGAAATCTCTGAACAGGAACTACTACGTATTTCAGAACAAGAGGTGTGTGAATTATTGATATCAGAGCTATTAAAATTAATGAATTAATAATTTCATTTCTTAGGAAAAAGTCAATATCAAACTCGATTTATTGCTGGTTAAACAATGTCAGATTGAAGCCAAAATGAGTGGAATCGGAAGGGCGATGGTATTACTGCACGCCGTACACTCTGATTCTACAAAGTTAAACATGCAAATTGTAAATACTGCACAATTGGCTGAATCTGTAAGTGCTAAAGTACGTCGCTTAGATTTGGCCCGCTGCCGTGCATCTGAATGTCAACAGCGTGTACACGATTTAATTGATCTACAACTATGTAGTCAGGGCGTAGTAAAAGCTGTAAGCGACGATGAGTTCGAAAAAGGGGCCGCCCATGTTGCACGGTTTCTGGCTATGGATCAGCAATTATTGCATCGAACTGCGGATGATGTCTCGATAACATCAGTCAGCGACGCGGTTCAAACACTTGAGGAGGCGACTGAAAAAATTCGAGAGCTTATATCTAGACGTTTTGATGATGCTGTTAAAAGCAATGATTTAGCTTCGGTGGAAAGATTTTTCAAAATCTTTCCATTAGTTGGCTACCATCGAATCGGTATAGATAAATTTTCCGCTTACATTTGTCAGAAGCTATCGGATAAAGCCCAAAAAGAACTAAGAAATGTACAAGATATAGCCAAAGCTGAATGTCGTTTGCAACTAGCATATGCCGATCGATTGACTTCAATTTTAGAGAACTTTGCTCGGGTAGTGGAAGTTAATCAGCCTATTGTTGAAGCATGTTATGGACAGGCGTATGTATCAATTCGATTTAATATCGTAACTGCGTTTTATATGTATTTATCTGTACCACTAGATCCGCGACTCTAATTGATATGATCGCCATTTTGCAAGATGAATGTGATGCCGAGGCAAAAAATTTATTGTTGGAATTTAACAAGAATAGACAAATTGTGTATCGCAGCAAACAAGTATATGAATGCACTCAAAGGTCAAGCAGTGGAGTTACCGGCAGCAACAGTATACCTTCTTTGGGTCATTATCGTAAGCCCTCAGGTGGATCATTAGACAAACTAAACCCGAAAGAAATTGATGCTATCATAGCTGAAATAACAGTCATGCATTCGCGAGTAGAGTTGTATTTCCGTTTTATGCGTCGCCGAATGCAAGTAAGAACTGCTTTAATTCCAATCTTGAATTCTAGCTTTTACTGAACAACCTTGATTTTAGATTCATGTAGATACATGTGTCCCCGTAAAAGAAGACCAGGTCAATATTATAAACCGATATGAAAGGATTGCAAAGAATTCGGACCTTCGTCGACAAATGCAAGAAATTTTGAGCACTTATTTGCTTTTTGAGAGGTAGACTTAACGTTTTTCTCTTTGTATTTAAAAAATGTATACATAATGTTTAAATGATTTTGCAGATACTTCATGGAGGAAAGCGTACTTAAAGCCATCGGCCTTGACAAATATGAAGCGGGACAGCAGTGTTCATCTATAGTGGATGATGTTTTTTTCATACTTCGAAAATCCATTCGTCGTGCTTTGACAACGCAATCAATAAACGGAACATGTGCTGTTATTAATATCGTAGCTGCCTGTCTAGATGGTGATTTTATAGATGCGCTGAAAACTCCATTGAAAAGTGGTTATCCGTCTGGATATATCGACCTGGCTCAAGCATATAACGCAATACAAACCACGTTGCAGCAAGGGAAATTGCATTCAAGTGATGCTGATCGAAGCCGAACTAATTTTCTAGTCCAACTGAACAATGCAGACATTTCGACTGAATATATCGAAACTCTGTGCCAGACCATGGAACAGGAAATCGCTGGAACTTTTCCGTCCACGACCGCGGTTGAGCGACAATTGCTTGACAGCTGCTTGACAGAACTGAAGACTGTACGAGACGCTTTAAAGGCCACTGTGGATTTTGGAATGCAGCAACTTAGATCCAGCGCAATAAAGCCACGAATTAATCCTTGGATAAACAAATTTTTAAGCTATAGCCACAACCTTACAGAGGCAAGTTTGAAAATATAGTTAACAAAGCACATACCCAAGTGAAATGCGATATTCTTAATTTGATACGTAATTTTAGGAGGAACTTGCTATTTATGAAGCTGAAGAAACTTTTGTCCAGTTCTTTATCGTCCATCTGGATGGACTCCTAAGTTCTTTCAAAATGGCATTGAGTCCACGCAATTACGATGCGCTTGTTAGCATATTGGCAACGGAAGTCACAATTCAATTGGAGAGGGCTACTTTAAAATGCAGTTTTAACAGGGTAATTTTTGTATATTATTTTTGTCAAATTTGGGCCTCATTCTATTCAAACTTAACTCTCAATTAAAAGCTTGGTGGCCTCGTTCTCGATCAGGAAGTTCGTGCCTTGGGGACTTATTTGACAGGAGCGACATCATGGTCTGTGCGAGACAAGATGACGCGAATTTCTCAAATCGCCACTGTCTTAAATCTGGACAAGGTTTCCGAGCTCTCTGAATTTTGGAGTCCTGATAATAATAAAGAAATGCCGTCATGGCATTTAACTCCAAACGAAGTCCGTGCTATTTTAGCCCTGAGGTAAATTTTACAATAATTGTATGGGCATATAAAATAAACAATTTTTATATTTTTTCAGAATTGATTTTCGTATAGAAGATATAAAACGTTTACAACTTTAGACTATTATATATAGTACTTATTTAAAGGTTTAGATTAGGAAATGTTATGGGTGGAACTAAACCAATGATTAAAATCCAATCGCAATAAAAGTTGAGAAAGTGGTCCCAAACAAGATGCTGTTTTAATGTTTAGCAGTAATTGAATAAGATTCGCAATTTGGACGCCAAACCTAAAAATATAAAGTGATAATATTACTAGTATTAGTGAATTGTAGAGAAAAAAAACACGCGCTTTGTACATACTAAAAAATCGGTACTTATCTACAATGTAGTGTATTTTGTATAACATGAAAATGAACGAGAAGGAACTTGTGAGTCGCTTCTGGGGACGCGACTCTACTTATACCCGTACTCAGTCAATATACCTTTTTGAGCTTATAATTTTATAGAATTAAAAAAATAATTTTACATTTTTTTTGCTACATCTGTTATCTACATCTAACATGTATATTCTACATGTACCATTTAGATTCTACATCTCCTCCGCTAGAGGGCGGGGGAAGTAACTGAAAATTAATTTCTTCATTCTGGCTATAATTATGATCCGATCTGATTCAGATTCGGCAATCTCTACGGCATTCTCTACGATATTGCGCCTGCCACAGATTTTTGTTTTTTGTGTGGGCGGAAGGGGGCGGGGCGAAATGTGGAAATAACACTTGTAGCAGTGTGATATCACATGAGTCTGGAAACCAAATTTGGTTGCCCTAGCTTTTATAGTCTCTGAGATCCAGGCGCTCATCGAGACGGACGGACGTACAGGGCTATATCGACTCGGCTATTGATTCTGATCAAGAAGGTCGGAAACGTTTCCTTCTCTGCGTTGCACACATCCACTTTTACCACAAATACAATATACCCCTTAACTCTTTGTTGAATACGGATATTCTTTTGGATTATGTTGAACGTGGCCATACTGTCCCGCTCAATGAAAATCGAAATCATCTAAAACTACCACGAGCGACAAGGTTTATGTACATCGGTCAGGATTCATGAACAAACAGCCTGAGGGTCACGTCTAGGTGTAAAAAAACAGACAGACGGACATCTATTCGTCTCCAGAATAAACTTTATATGATTCAAAATGCTTCATTTTTAGAGATTCAAATGAAATAGGCCTTTTAAAGAAAATGTCGTATTAATTTGCTTGATTGTGATGTACAGCCATACAATCATACTCAAACTTCAATACAACTTAATTGCTATATAAAGTAGCCAATGCATGTTGGCAAGGGTCTGACCTTTCCTCTAGATTATCGAGCTCCTTTAGAAATTCCGTTGATGTGTTTGGCTTCCCGCTGATACAGCTACATTTTTCACATATATAAAAAAGTTCAAGAATATTGCCATAAATGGGGTTTTGGGATTGGTATGTTGTTCGTGTAGAATTCATTAGGGAATCATTTGAGCCAGAAAGCAGAAAACACTGGGAAAGGACGTTCGCTAGAAATACTGTATGTTTCCTTTGTATTTCTTCAAAATCGGCTTTGTTCCTAATGGCATTTATCAGAATACTGAACTGACCTAAAAAATATGTAATATAGATGTCAACATGGAAGTATATATGTCATGAAGCTTTTTGTTTGGTAAACTCACTTTCAAGTACATCCACTTGAATGTAATACTGCATATTATTTAAAAAGAACATGAGTTGATTGAGGAGATTCATCATTCTCATGTTTATGGGCCCAGACTTCGATTTTGCGGCCAATGTCTGTGTTGTCCAAACTTGTTGCAGATCGTACTGAAGTTTTCTTATTATCAATAAAAATCGAAATATCTGGTTATATCGCTCAATTGCCTTCGGCGAAAACAAAAGATTCAATGGCCATTCATATATATATTTCAAATGAAGATTTTCCAAGATTCGAAATTCGCAGTTTTCGTCCGACTCTTCGATAGTTTTCTGAATAGTTAGTGAGAAATTCTCCAAATCATCCGTAATGCCCATGACAGTTGCAGCAAGCTGCAATCAAGAGACATATAGTAATATAAATGTATGCATATGTATGCACAACTATTGATGTATTTTGGTGTAGTTTTAACGAACCTCAAATGATCTCGTGTAATTTTTAGAGCTGGAATCACAATAGACATCTGAAGCGCGGGTAAGTTGAGATAAAAACTCTAAGTAAAATTCTCCGCGCCCTAACAAATAGAAGTCCTTTATTAATCCCATTTGGCGCTCTAAATCAACCTCGTTTAGGGCTATCTCAGACAAACGCATGCTAACGTATTTCTTTATGTCGTTTATGACGCTTTCGATATGAAAAACATTAATTTGTTCATCATTTTTCAGATCCTCTACCATTCCAAGGAATACAGATTCTTTGCCATTCCACAGCTCATAAATATCATCGAGCGAACTATCAGAAAGTTTATTTGCCCAGTGGTCGTTCATATTGTTTCTTTGAAATTTACGTCCCATTTTGAAAACAAGAACGGTTTGTCCTACGAATAGAACTTTCTCAGCCACGATAGCAGACAAAAATCCTGGCATTTGACACATATTGATTTCATATTGCCATATGTAGTCCTCAAAGTTTCCGACTCCATTCTAAAGATAAGCATATTTATTTTGAATTGGAGGTCTGTTAAATTTATTTAGAAGCTTACCAGTCGGGTATTATTAACTGTTGATTTGGAGAAAGAGCTATTCAGGGACGAATCATCGGGTGAAGAGAATTTAATAAAAAACTCTGAATGGACATCATCGATCACCCCAAAAATTAGCCAGTGAGCCAGACTGGAGAAAAATTCAAATTTGACTGGCTTTATGACTCTAAAACATGTACATAGATTAATTAAACACCCTTAATGGATTTTAAATTACTTGCATTTTGGTAATTCTTTCCAGTTGAAAATCTCCATGCTCGGAATGCTGATGCAGACTATGGAGCATTGTGCATCCATGTAATTTTTGCATTCGTATTTCGAAAATAAGATTTCGCAAAAAAAGTAAAATTGGTAGATTTGCGTGCAAAGCATCATGAAAAAATGCAAGCGAATTAGGCTTATTCTTTGAGCAAATTGTTTCAAGCTGTATGATTTCATCATAATATTCGTCAAGCGCTGACTCGATTCCTTTGGCAAAATTGATTAAGTAAAAACCATGTGGGAGGTCTACAATAATATTATACATCATTACAAGTTATAATCACTTCCAAGTTTTCTTAAACTTACCTTTAACGTTTTGATTATCATTCATTATTAATTTTTTACATCGTTCATCTTCATTTAATCTCAATAAAAGTGTGAACTGAACGACTTCGTGAAGAACATTAATAATGTTTAAAATTTCTAGAAATAGTTCTCTTTCGCAAGGATGGATAAAGTGGTCAATTGCATTGTTATCCTACAACACAGGTTTATGTTAAATATGTGCATATTAATGAAATCGTACAAATTGTATCTTTTTATGTAAATACTTAGTTCAGTATAACATATATAAACATGTAAGTAGATGCGCACCCTATTCTTACCATAAAAGTCTGTATACCCAAACCTTTTTTAGTTTGGGTTAAGCAGGATAATAATAAGTCGTGTATCATTGTGTTGCTTTCTTAGTTGCCATCAGTTTGTTTATTTTCTGGACATAGATATAGAAGAGACGAGACAGTCGCATCAGGTCAAGCTAATATATTATTTCGGTATATCGATATATAGATGGGGTAGTCCCGCTATGGTTTTACATATTCCAACTAGATATTAAGACCAATATCAACTGCAAGACAGATATTCAATGAGAAAATATTCTATATTTGTCTTGTTGCTTCATAGTCGAAGAGCTTTGTTATTGTATGAAATCGCGGTAGACTGGCAAAGTATAAGAACAATTACTTTAAGCGGCACGGATAGATGTCGGTTGATTTCTGCTGATATTGTTGAGATTCCGATTGACTGCTGCGATTCTTCTTTTACGACTGACTGTTTCTCTTCTTCTCTTCTGTTATTAAATGATTTGCTGTAAACCTCATTATGCTGTTCCTGGTGCTACTGCTTTTTTTGCAGTTCAGTCGCTGATCTTATTTTTCTGTTCCGTCGTTAACCGCTATTCCTGCTAATGTTTTGCTGAAGGCTGAAAACACGTGAGCTAGATTGACTTTTGTACACCAACCTAAGTGAAAAATAAAAATACATAAATAAAACTTAGCTTTTGTTAAGATAAATAAATAAATATCTTATTTAGAACATCTAAACTATAAGATAAAGTCGATATAGCCATGTCTGTCTGTCCGTCTTTATGAGCGCCTTGGTCTCAGAGACTATAGGAGCTAGAGCAACCAAATTTTATTTCCAGACTCATGTGATATCACACTGCTACAAATGTATTTTAAAATTCCGCCCGACCCTTTGTGATGCCCAGCGCCACCACACAAAGCGCCGGCGCCACATATATTCCATATTGATCCATTATATAGTCATACATTAGATACTCGTACATTCATACATATAAATAAGATTAGAGTAAGCGAAAAAACCCTGAAGTTCCTTAATAAAGACCATAAAAAGACACCACGTTCAAATTAAAAAAAAAAGCAGTGCGCGCGCCAAAGACTAGTGTGGCTAACATTCACCGAACCACGGTCACACTAACAGCTAGGCCGGGACGCGTTATGGCAAAACCAAAACGCGTTAGACCCATATCAGGGCACCAACAGCTGAACCCCAGCAGGAGGAGGATCGCCAGATCGAATCGGGGCAGTCCAACTCGGAAAGCCCTGGCCTAACAAACCAGAATTTTTACAGCGGATCTGGTGATAAAGGTAATATCTACCTTTCCACTCGTTCTGCTCAATACTTTACCTCTCCTTCCCAGAGTGTGTCCAAACCTCTGAATCCTCTCCAGAGTGTGTCCAAACCTCTGAATCCTCTCCAGAGTGTGTCCAAGCCTCTGAATCCTCTCCAGAGTGTGTCCAAACCTCTGACTCCTCTCCAGGGTGTGTCCAAACCTCTGAATCTTCCCCTCGGAGCGTGTCCAAACCTCCGCATCAATCTTCTCCTCGGAGCGTGTCCAAACCTCCGCATCCATCTTCTCCTCGGAGCGTGTCCAAACCTCCGCATCAAGCTTCTCCTCGGAGCGTGTCCAAACCTCCGCATCAATCTTCTCCTCGGAGAGTGTCCAAACCTCCGCATCAATCTTCTCCTCGGAGAGTGTCCAAACCTCCGCATCAAGCTCCTCCTCGGAGTGTGTTCAAACCTCTGCATCAATCTTCTCCTCGGAGCGTGTCCAAACCTCCACAGCAATCATCTCCTCGGAGCGTGTTTAAACCTCCACACCGCTCTTCTCCTCGGAGTGTGTTCAAACCTCCGCCTCCATACTCTCGTCGGAGTACCCTCGAGCCATTCGACCTCCAAACCTACGCAGTACGCCGCAAACAGCCACGTGCGGCCGTGTAGCCAAAACCGAAGGAAGATCCCGAAGGAAGACACGTCCCCACGATCCAACCTATTTCCAACTCTGTACCATTAAGACCAATAAAGAAACTTTTTGAACTTACTACTTGCTTGCTTTATTCTTGAACCGAGATATCCCTTTCAGTTACCACAGCCAGAAACCTAACAAATTTCTGTGAACCCGGCACGGCGAGCATACCCCGGCCGAAGCAACGTCACACCCTTCCGCCACCACAAAGGACGTGGACGCCTGTAATGGAAGTTGGTATCTGCGGTCTGCAACTGCCAGGTGACAGTCGCATACGATGCTCAACTGGTATCTGTCGCAAAGCACGACAAGGATGCAGAGGAAAATTGCGACATTTCCATTAGGTCATTTCGAGAGTTTCTCACCTCCGCTGAGGTGCAGCTATCCCACCGCAAGACAAAATTTGTCCTGCTAAGCATCCAAAAGAAAACGGAAACGGCCGTCATAAAGTAAAGGTCTTAAGAGCCATCCGGTACCTCGGAACTGGCCCATATTTTCGAGAGCACCTAAATCGAGTGAGCAAAAGAGCGGATGAATTAGATAGGGAACTAAACCGGATAATGCTGAACAGAAGGGGAGAGGAACCAGAGTGACGACTTCTTCTACAAATTGTGTTAAAGGCAACTATGCTCTACCCTAGGGCATACAGGGCACCAGTGTAATGAAAACTAAATGCTATATGAGGGGAGTCCAGTCAACATATCGGCTGAAGCTCTACGGGTACGCACGGTATCGGATTATCCGTCATTGATTATCGCCAGGACGGTACCGATCGGCTTGATTGCACTGGAAGCAAGCCAGAGAGTACAAACGGAGCCCAACCTACACTAAACCGATAAGATATTCGTCGTCGGTCTGGCTCAAGAAAAATAGGGTGGGCCTTGTGCTGCTGAACGAACTGCGTTACTTAACAAAATCGTGGACAGATTTACGGAAAACTTGGATTGGAACTAAAAACCCGGGCGGAACTTAAGGTCAACTACCTAGTGTGGAGCCACGCAACGTGTAGAATAAAATATGTGTCTGGTTTCTCAGCCTGAAATTCCCCAACAAAATCCTAAATAATATCCAGTGGCGCAAAATAACGTAGTTCCACATTGGTTTGCTATTTGCATTGCCCACTGCGTATAAATATTGTAATCGCTTAATTATTTATAATTCGCCTCTTTATCTCCTTCTTCATTTTGTTATTGTAGCTGCAGCATCTGTGCTATTCTCTCGCACTCTCCCTCTCTCTCTCTCTCTCTCTATCTATCGCTCGTACTCGGCTCAGCAGCAGCCCGAGCTTCTATCCCTTCTTTTGTGCTCTCTCTTTCTTGCATTAGGGCACGGGTAATTCGGCCCGCCTGCCCTCTTCAGTCTTTAATTGATCGTCATCACTCACGTTCCACCGTCTTGATCAATCACTCACTTCTCTCGCATATTGAACAGACCCTGCATCTTCAATCGACATCGATCTGATTTGATCAACCGACACATCTCGCTATCCCTTTCGCTACACCTATACACCCCATATTTCGCCTATATAAGTAATAGCATGAATTCCTATGGTGGCTCGGAGATAAGACCACGACAATTTATGCCATAAGGTATTCGCCGATAGGCGAAGTAGGAGAGACGTAATATGACGAGCTTTCCAGTGTTTAGATGTTGTTGGCCGATCAGCTCAACAATAAAACCACAGTTATTTACGGCTACGGCCGGAGCTTATTTATTCGACGTTGATTCGATAGCCGATCTGTTAAGACTAAAATACTTAATATCAGAACAATTAAGCTAAGCCCTAAAGCTTCCTATTCAGCGGCAGCGGCGCGATCGTCCCTCGGTGGCAACGAAGTTAGTGGATTTAGTCAGCTGAATAAGTTCTTGCCTAATTGCAAGAACCCAGTGCCCAATTGCACGTCTCCGCTACCGAGTGTTAACTGCTCTCCCCTTCAAGTTAAGGCCGTCCTCGGTCTTGGATGCCTTGAACTTTTTAGTGGCTACATTACGGTAGACCCAAGACCTTTTGCCATTGGCATTGTCGAGGATCAGCGCTGAGGCAATAGCACACACTCCATTTGGTACACCGCTCAGGTTAGCAGACTTGAAAACATTGATTAGGCGGTACTCTTGAAGATAAGGCAATCTGACTGTGCAATGCTGTCGTTGATGACCAACCGTCTTCAGGTAGCTGGGCTGGGACTCGCAAAATCTTACAAAAAGCAGTATATTCGCCTGCAGCTCATTGGAAGAACATATTTGCGGTTGCAGTGCTGCCTGCGCCCGTCATTTGGATACACTTCCGTGTCGCATTCAGCAGTAAGGCGATTTTCTATGTGGCTGGTGACGCCGTTGCGAGAGATTAAAGATAATTTTATCTAACATTTCTTAATTTTAAATTGAACAATATTATTTTCTTTACACGTTTGCCGCTTCTATTCATTAACGTTGCGATTTCAAAGCTCAAAACTATACTTAAAAATGTGGAATATAATATGGTATTGAATTTATGGTAGTAATAATTTTTCCAAAATGATAGATAAAGACAACGATGTTACATTCGGCTTGCGGCTCGTGGGGCAACGCCGGCTAGGTCTCGACCCCAGGGATGGGTAGTTCCCCTTGCCCGCCAAATGTAAACAAAGTTTGAGATTTCGACTTCTCGGGACATCAATTCAGACAAAAAAAAAACTACAATGGACTGTAAGACAAACAAAAAAGAACCAAACAAATAGACGGCTGTCAAGTGGTTGAAGTCTAGGTGTTTCCACTTCGCGCGTCCACCCTACCTGTGGTCAAATACAACGTTAATTTTGGCCACCCTCTGCTGGAACGGCTGCGGCTGGCGGGCAAGGGGAACTACCCATCCCTGTGGTCGAGAGCTAGCCGGCGTTGCCCCACGAACCGCTAGCCGAATGTAACAAATGGCTCGCAATAATTTATTGTTCCAATGCATTTGGACTGACGCAACTCCAGAAGTCATTCTAACAAATGACTCCTGGACGTGTAGAGGGGAATGCATTGGAGAAATAAATAAAAATAAAATTTTTCGTAGAGAAGACGACGGCTCGCGAAATGCAGTTTAGCTGTCCCGGCAGAAGTCGCTGCTGCAGGCTTAAGGGGAGCGCAAAGCTGACCCTTAATGGCGCGGAGTGGCCAACGCTAGGGAGAGATAGATGTAGTTAGGTAGAAAAGCTGTAGTGAGAGGACTTACGAGTTCCATGTTGCGTTTCGCCACAGTTCGATGTTGCTAGTGGACGTAAGTCACTGCTGTTCCACGAAGGAACTGGTAGTTTGCGACGGACACATGGTTGGGATATCGAATAAATCTGTGATATAATGTGATATGGGATAAGATAGAGGAAGTCATGTAGGTAAATGTTCAAGTTAGTTTCTCACCTGTTTGTTTGTAGATAGTCGCTTTCGTGTTTTGGTTTGGTTGTCTGTCCGCCGAGATGTTGTGAGGAGTCGGTGGCCCGGGTGTCGTAAAGACAGTCCGCGATGCATCGGCTGTCACGGCAAATCGGGAGGATGGATGTCGGGGACAAGACACAAGAAAGTTGAACTGGTGCACCGTCAGGATTCTCCCTTATCGGCCATCACTCAAAGTGATGACTAGCGTAGGCGACAAGTCACACAAAAGGGGTGTTTTGTGAATGTAGTGTATCCGTAGGGCGACTGTCAAGTGGAGCGCAGAAACTGGAGTGGTTGTTGGTCCCGGCTAGTCAAGTGTCCTCCTCTAAAAACAACTATTCTGTGAAGAAAAGAATTGAAGGTTATTTTGTGGTTTTGGGTGTTTGTTCGAGAATATATGTTTTGAATTTTGGTTAGGTGTCGATCGATGTATATTCTATTTATTTATTTATTCAAGTATTTATTGGGTAAATGAATATTAGCCTATTTGGCGGCATATTGATTTAGGTAGTTAAGTAATTATTTATTTATTTACGTGATTATTTGTCGTCAGAGGGGTTATTTATTTTGCTTGTTATTTATTTGGGTATTTATTTATTTATTTATATACAGTTAGTTTCGTTTAGATTGTTATAATCGTGGTCTTTGTGGTCCTTTAGTGGGAATGCCAAAAGCAGTAAGCAGCCGGCCATATCCGACGCGATCTCGAGCACACGAAAGACAGGGATCGTTAGGAGAAGTGTCCGGGGCGATGGCCGACCAAGATCGTAGTGATCTGGGAGCTGTGGGTGGTTTGCCGAGAACGCTAGTCCAGAACAGGGCGGAAGAGTGGCCGAATGCACCATTCCTTCCTTCTGAATTGGCATCAGCAGCTAATGTAGCGATGGCTCAGGCGGGAGCAACAAATAGAGCAGCGCAGGCTGACTCTATAAGTCGGGTGTTGCAGGAGGAGTTACGCATGGGGTTCATGGGGATGATGCGCGAACTCAATGAGATACTCCAGCCGATGAGACAGCAGCCACCACAGCTGAAAGTACCGCAATGGGAAGACAACAACTCCGATAACGAGACAGCAAGGTACGGGTCGTAGCGGGAATAGAAGATCCGGTGGGAGACCAACCAGCAGCCCACGTGAGGAGCAGCATACACAGTCGTCCCATTACCGATCGTGGCCTCGGTGGGGCCGAGTCGAGAAGTGGGACGTGACTTTCGATGGCGACGCCAATAAAGTGACCGTAGAGGATTTCGTTTTCCGAGTCGAATTTCTGCAGGCGCAAATGCGATGTCCCTGGGATGAGGTGATGAAGGGGTTACATCATCTGCTTACGGGAAACGCTCAGGAATGGTATTGGCAGTACGTACGGGATCATCGTGGTGGTAACTGGCAGGAGTTGAGGGATGATTTGGTTGCACGTTTCCGAGGCACAGCTTCCGAGTTTGACCGAATGAGAGAACTGTGGGAACGGATGCAACGGCCAAACGAGAGTGTGGAAGACTTTTTTCATGCCATGAGGAAACTTTCTTCGAGGGTAGAGACGCCACCACCTGAAAGCGAGATGATAAAGACAGTGAAAAAGGCTCTCACAGATGAGATAGCGAGTTTCGTGTAAGGCTTACGAGTGTACTTCCTAGACCAACTGCGTGATGAATGCGTGGAAATAGAGGCACATTTGAAGCGGAAGTCCCGATCTTCGTGGCGAGGAGCACCAAAAGCCACCAACTTTGGCCGAGGAGCGAACGTCAGTGAGGTCGCGCTGGATCCGTCGAGAAGCGATGAGGAGGCAGAAGTCTGTGAGGAGGCGCAAGTGACAAGGCGTGGTCCAGTAAAGTTGACTTGCTTTAACTGCGGTAAAACGGATCATGGCTTTCGGGACTGTATGGCAGCAGAGAGGCGAATCTTCGGCTACCGCTGTGGAAAGCCCGATGCATATTGTCCGACCTGTCCGCGATTCAAGCAGGCCATTCACGCTCACAGATGGGGCCTGCAAACTGGAAGTAGAACATAAGAAGAATTAAATAGATAGACATAGTTTGCATGCTAGGTTAAGGAACTTACCGTATGAAGAGCGGTTAAGAAATTACTTAGAAGTCCGTAATAGAATATTTTCCGACTTAAAGGTGGATGGGATGCGAGCACTGTCAGTTCGGGTAAAGAAGGCAAGATCCCGGTTTAAACAGAGACGATCGGTGAGGAGACAGGTGATTGCCTCAGTACAGCGCTGTAGCAAAAACGACCCAAGAGTATTCGCTGGAATCTCGATAATGGGGGAATCCATTAGAGGGTTGTTGGACTCAGGCGCTACGCACAGCATGTTAGGCAAGAATGGCCAGGAGTTCTTGGAGAAGCTGGGTGTAGTGGCTCGTCGCTATTCGTCCATAGTTAAGGTGGCAAATGGAGAAGATCGCGCAATCGTTGGTCGAGTGGAATTGCCTGTGGAGTATAAGGGAGAGATAAAGAGATTAACCTTTTTCTTATGTCCGTCCTTGGCGCAAGAAATTTACTTGGGTGGAGACTTTTGGCGGGCTTTTGCATTGGCTCATGAGGTGATGGGAGAATGTCCGGTAGGTGCATCACATAGATTGATAGAAGAAGTGATGGCTGACCAAGTCGCCCACTATGTAGAAGGACCGGAGAAGGAAATTGTGCAGGAGGAATGGGAGTTGTCGGAGGAGCAGAAGATCACCTTGGATAAGGTGAAGGCAGAATTTCTGACATTTGAAGGGGTAGGACTGGGCAAGACGTCGATAGAGACGCATAAAATCCAGCTTATGGAGAATGCCGAGCCTGTAAAGGATCGACATTATCCATTATCGCCAGCGATGCAGGACGTGGTTTGTGTGGAGGTGGACAAGATGTTGGCTTTAGGAGTCATCGAGCACAGTGATAGCCCGTGGAGCAACCGCACTACGGTTGTGCGAAGGCCGGGCAAAAATCGGTTCTGTCTCGATGCCCAAAAGCTCAACAAGGTGACCATCAAGGACGCCTATCCACTGCCTAGCATCGAGGGGATTTTGTCGCGTCTCGACCAGACGATATACATCTACAGCGTTGATTTAAAATTCGCATTTTGGCAAATCGAGCTGGACGAGCCGAGCCGAGCCTACACTGCTTTCACAGTGCCAGGAAGACCATTATACCAGTTCCGGATGATGCCCTTCGGTCTTTGCGACGCGGCACAACGCCTATGTAGATTAGTGGATAAGGTTATTCCGGTAGAGATGCGTTCAAATGTATATGCATACCTTGACGATTTGCTGATTATATCCGAGAGCTTCGAACAGCACGTGAAGATCCTCCGACAGAGCGACTAAGGAGGGTAAATTTGACGATAGGGTTAGGAAAATCTCATTTTTGCTTTAAAAACATTAAATACCTTGGTTTTATAGTGGGAGGAGGAACGCTCAAGATGGATCCAGATCGTGTATCGGCTATTTTACGCATTCCCGAGCCACGATCTGTCCGAGAATTGCGTAGTTTCTTGGGTACTGCGGGTTGGTATCGGCGTTTTATGAAGAACTTTGCAGAGTTAGTCGTTCCACTTACAGATGCCTTGAAAAGTCGGGAAAAGGTAGATTTAGATTGACGAATGAGGCAAAGCGAGCAATGGGAGAGCTGAAAGCTGAACTTACCTCTGCACCTGTCCTCGTACACGCAGATTTCGAGCGGCATTTTTACATCCAGTGCGACGCGTCGCATTATGGGGTAGGAGCCGTACTCTTCCAACGCGATGATGACCGAGAGGCCGATTGCATTCTTCTCGGCAAAGCCACCAGATAAACTACTCTGTGACAGAGAAAGAGTGTCTGGCAGCTCTCATGGCGATTCTGAAGTTCCGTCCGTTAGTCGAGCTTATGCCGTTTACAGTAATTACTGACCCCGCCAGTCTCAAATGGCTCATGACGATGAAGAACTTGGATGGTCGTTTAGCTCGGTGGTCCCTTCAATTGCAAGCCTTCGATTTCGGCATAGAGCACCGAAAAGGAGTGGATAATGTAGTGGCAGATACATTGTCCCGCAATATCGAAGAGTTGGAAGTGGATCCGAGCAGTGTCCTGGGCTTCGAAACGGTGGAGTTCGAGTCTGAGGAATATCAGGAGTTAAAGAAAGAAGTCAGAGAGAATCAAGAACGCTTACCTGATCTTCAGATTGTAGATGGCATGATATTCAAGCGCATGCGCTTTGAAAGGTTAGAGGACCAACTGGAGGGATCTGTCTGGAAATTGTGGGAAATAGACAAGGCGCATCTCGATGAAAAGACGGCGCACGGTGGTATTGCCAAAACGTTGCACCTTCTGCGTAGGCAATTTTACTGGCCGGAAATGGCTGTGGAAGTGCGCGATTACATCCGACCTTGTGACGTTTGCAAGGAGTCGAAAGCGCAGAATTACCGGATGCAGGTTGGGATTGGACAGGAGGTGATCACGGAGCGTCCATTCCAAAAGCTATACATCGATTTCTTAGGGAAATATCCGCGTTCGAAGAATGGTCAAGCGTGGATATTCATTGTGGTTGACCACTTCTCGAAATTCACTTTCCTGAAGACCATGAAAGCGGCCACAGCGAAGGATGTAGTGACGTTCCTCGTCCATGAAGTCTTGTATAAGTTTGGGGTGCCGGAGACTATTCACTCAGACAATGGGGCTCAGTTCATCTCCAAAACGTTCAGGGAGATGATTGGAGCGTTTGGAGTGACCCATTTGAGGACACCAGTGTATTCTCCGCAAAGCAACGCAGCCGAACGTGTAAATCGTACTGTTCTTAGCACGATTCGGATGTATTTGGAGGACGATCACCGGGACTGGGACGTACATCTTCCGGAGATAGAGTTGTCCATAAGGAACTCAGTTCATGAGGCGACAGGCGTGACTCCGTTCTTTGCAGTCTTCGGACAGCAAATGTATTTACATGGGTCATGCTATAAGCTGGCAAAACGTTTGCGTTCCATCAGCGAGCATGACATATCTCTGTTAGAGAGTCAGGACAAGCGACAACTCATTCAGGAGAGGATTCGAGATAGTCTGCATCACGCGTACGATCGTAGTAGCTTGAGGTACAACCAGAGAGCTCGGGTGTTTTATGCGAGGCCTGGACAAGAGGTATTCCGCCGTAATTTTGTCCTAAGCGACTTCGGTAAATGCTTCAATGCCAAGTTCGCGCGCAAGTTCGTCCGATGCCGTGTAGTGAAGCCAGTAGGAAAGAACGCATATGCTCTGGAGGATCTCAACGGTCGTCCCATTGGAGTCTACCACGCAAAAGACTTGAGGCTCTAGTTGGATGTGGGTGTGGCCTACGTTGGGCGCTGCAGAAGAAGGCACGCCGGCATGTGGTCGAGAGTAACCCTTAATCCGGTGGGCATGCCCACGTGTATGTTGTCCTTTCAAAGATCCGTCGACATACTCGTGGTGGTGTTCCAGTCCCCACCTCAGCGATAGATTGTCCAGGGCTGGGTCGAAGCGCCATCTATCGGTTTTCCAAGGAGACTATGGTGTAGGACAGTATCAGTGAGAGCGGGATTCCGTTGCTGAAGAAAAGAAGGAAGAGGATAGGATTAGTTAGGTGTATTGGTGGATGAACGCATGCATGAGAGGGGTTAAATAGGAGTGAGAAGAGTCTAAAACGTGGACAGAAAAATTGCCGGTCATCCGGAGCGGAGGCACCAGTTAGTAGCAGAGCTGGAATCTAGGCCGAGTGGGGTTAAACCCGATTAGTGGAATTTTTCAAAAGCCTGGCCCGGAAGATTGCCCAGCGCAGCCGGGTCAGTGATTTTGCCCGAGGGAGAGAATTTCTGGAGAGGATGTGCCAGATGAGCCGACCGTCGAAAAGAAATTGTGAGTCCGTGCCTGTTATTTTGTGCCGTGTATGAAGCCGAGATTTGTGGGGGGTGCTGGCATAACCAGACAAAGGAACCGATCCCAGTAGAGTGACCAAGGACCGTGCCGCAGACGCAGTGGTGCACGTAGTCCGAGCCTGGGGACTCTGCAGGAGCCACCTCTACGCTCACCCCAAGCATTACACTCGCATTTACACACTACACGTTCATATTTGCACGCAAATTTCATTGCACTCACGATCGTCCACCGCTTATATATTTTCTTGGGATCACTATTCTCACTTGCAAGCAGCTACATTATTTATTCCGTCTATCGTGTTGTCCTATATTATGTTATTTATTTATTTGTTATTTATTATTAATAGTTTAAGTGAATCGTAACGTAAACAAACCCGATTTGTGAAACGCCAAACATTGCCCGACATAGACACAAAACAAAACATATGGTAGGATCAACCCTTGTGCGCGGCGCGGGGTCACACAAGCCCACCGTTTTGGTGAAATATTGTTTGGTAAATTTTGTTGTCGAGGGGAGGGCCCAAAGAAATTTAAATCATTTCCCAATTTAATTCTGCATAAAAACGCCCATTACGCACATAGGTATATTCTCCTAATCCAGTTGGTATTTATTTGAGTGTTGTCGTTAAGTGAGTTGGTATTTTTTTTGTTATTATGTTATTTATTTAAATTATTATTGTTTATTATCTAGGAAGAAAATTTATAGTTAGGAGATGTATTTGTCGTACTATATATATATATTAAACTAAGTAATATTGAACGAACATGAAGGCCTAAATTAATTTAGCGGGAGGACGCGTGGCGTAAGCCATGGATTAGACCAGCCGCAGCCGTTCCAGCAGAGGGTGGCCAAAATGAACGTTGTATTTGACCACAGGTAGGGTGGGCGCGCGAAGTGGAAACACCTAGACTTCAACCACTTGACAGCCGTCTATTTGGTTGGTTCTTTTTTGTTTGTCTTACAGTCCATTGTAGTTTTTTTTTTGTCTGAATTGATGTCCCGAGAAGTCGAAATCTCAAACTTTGTTTACATTTGGCGGGCAAGGGGAACTACCCATCCCTGGGGTCGAGAGCTAGCCGGCGTTGCCCCACGAGCCGCAAGCCGAATGTAACAAAGATTCCCTTACAACCTATATGCTCACCTGTAACTAATATAGCTAACTAACTAACATAACTAACTGTAACTAATTGAGTGAAACTAATACAAAACCGAAAACATGGACAACGCTACGTATCTACCTTATGTTGTCCTTGTGAACAACCCTCCCATTAATAAGAACTGTTGTTCCTAGGTCCGCTTCTACTCTCTTTTCTGCGCATAAGGGTGTCAGTTTGTTGCCTAGTCTTCTATTGCTCTTTACTAAGATTTGTTCTCCTATTCCTTGCAAGCTGCACCTGCTGAGCTTTTTCGATTCTGTTCTTTATTTCCGCCCTAAACTCATTTGGAGCTTCCACTATATCTGTCGGTCTTTTATTTGTGACTGAATGTATAGTCCGGTTGTATCCCACTGTTGCTTGTAATATTAAATCAACCGTGTCGTCGATTTTCTTGTCTATCCTTAGACATCTAGCTATCTCTATAATTGTGCTGTGGAAACGCTCCACTTGTCCATTTGACAAGCTATGCAAGGGTGGCGCGTTTACCACGTCCACGCCAAACTGATTTTTTAAAAGTGACGTTATTGTCTCTGAATTAAAGGATGCTTCGTTGTCACAATAGATAATTTTGGTCCTTGGAAAAATATTCATTAACTGAAGGATGGGTGCCTTTATATCTATAATGGTTCTGGATGGTATCGGCTGAACTACCGCAAACTTCGAAAATTTATCAACGCAAGTCAAAAAATATTTCCTGTCCGTAGAGAAGATGTCTATGTATAACATCTCGCCCACATAAGATGGTGTCGGAGTTTCACCCAGTTCCTGCTTCCTTGGGTGCCGATCATACTTCCCTTTGGTGCAAATCCTACAGTTGGACACGATTTCATTGGCTAGTTTTGCCATCTTAGGGAAATAATATTCAGACAAGATTTGCTTAATGTTTTCTTGTGCTGCTCTATGGGCCCGACCGTGCTCTGTGATGACGATTTCTCTTTGCTCACTTGGGTTTGAAATGTCAGTTATCATCCTTTTGCAATGTCTAAATTTAGTCGAAGGGAAACATCATACCAATTCATGCTGGATACTAGCTAATGTGGGGTAATCCCAAAATATTGCGTTTACGACGTTAGGGTTTATCACCTCTTTTACATCGTCAATAAGAGATAGTCTGTCTGGGAAGTGAATTGTATGGCGCGATATGTTACCAAATACAATTGACATTCTTTTCAGAGAAAATTTAGCTTCCTCCAAAACTATTTGGTTTCGGAAGCAATTGACTGGGGTGTCAACCGTTTCGATCGTATAAGTCAAGGATTGCTCGCTATGAATAGTAGCTACGTCGGATTCTGGTACATCTAGTAGTGCGTGCACGTTTTGTCGCGAAAGCGCATCTGCAACAAGGTTTTCTTTACCGGGCTTATGATGGATTTTGTCGTTATGCTCATCGATAAACGCTTTCCAGCGTTTGATTTTAGCGTTTGGATCCGGTAAAGATATTAATGTCTTTAGTGCCGTAGAAATATTGCCGAAGCTTGCCTAAGGCCCATACTATGGCTAACAGCTCCCTTTCGTTAGTGGCAAAGTTTTTTTTCATTGTCCTTCAATGTCCTTGAGATCATTGTTATAGGCCTACCAGCTTGGGATAGTACCGCACCAATTCCATATGCAGAAGAATCTGTCGTCAGATCAAACGGCTTCGTAAAATCGGGATACATAAGCATGACATCTTCGGCTGCCAAAACGTTTCTCATTTTTTCAAACGTGTCGCGCTGTTTGGTGCTAAAATGAATGCGAACTTTTTTTGACATATGTTGGCTAACTGAGCCGTTCTCGCCCTTTAGGATTTCCGTAAGTGGCTTCGCTATAGAGGCGAAATCTTTTACAAAACACCTGTAATAGCTAGCCAACCCTAAAAAAGATCTAAGAGCAAACAAACTTGTTGGCTCAACATATTCTTGAATGGCTTTGACTTTTTCGGGGTCTGTTTTCGCTCCACCTCTGGTGACTATAAAGCCCAGATACTCAACACTTGTCTTAAAAAATTTTGTTTTTTCTCTAGACACCTTCATGTTGGCTTCAATTAAACTTTTTAGTACCCAATCTATGTGGCTAACATGGTCTGTTTCATTCCCGGAGAAAATGATTACGTCGTCGACACAGACATAACAAGTCTTGCCTATTTGCTCGCGCAAAACGTCATCAATCGTTCTTTGGAATATGCTCCCGGCGTTTTTTAAGCCAAATGGTAACCGACAGAACTCATATTTGCCGCCATTTACCGAAAATTACGTTTTTTCACGATCTCGTTCTGCCAGGACTATCTGGTGGTACCCTGACTTGAGATCTAAAGTTGTAAAATACCTGGCGTTTCCCAAGTTCGACAAAATCATGGAAATGTTGGGTATCGGGTATCTATCGGCTACAGTTTTTTCGTTTAACTTTCTAAAATCAATAACCAGACGTTTGTTTTTATTACCGAATTCATCGCGGCCTTTTTTATCTACGACCCAGGTCGGATTGTTATAAGGCGATCTTGAAGGCCTTATAATTTTGTTATTAAGCAACGATTTTATTTCGTAACTGACAAACTCTGCTACTCCCAAGGGATGCGGATATAGCTTAGAGTAGATGGGCTCGTTGTTCTCGTTGCGGATAGCTGCCACGACCGTAGTGTTAAACGGTAGCAGTTCGTTTGTGCCTGTGAAAGCATTGGTTCTGTTGAGAATCATCTTTTTAAAAGATGCTTTTACGGCATTGGGTACCTGTATGTCGTTGACGTTTGTAAAGTTAACGTCTTCGCAGGTGTGGTACGTCAGGCTTTCCGACGATGTACCATAGTTTATCTTGTTCATTTCTGTGTCTAACTTTGCATCAACCTGCGTTAGCAAGTCAAAGCCTATGATACCGTCAAACAGCGTCAGCGTATTCAACAAGAAAAATGGGGACGTTTTCCCGAAAATATCGATCAGACATTTCTGTTTAATTTCGTTTGAACCGTGTACTGAGCTCACAGTGAAAGGGGATTCGACTGGTACCACGCCCTGTAACTCCTTTACGGGTTTGACGTAGTTTTTAGCCGCTCCTGTGTCAACCAAGAATCTTAGTGTTCGCCCAGCCAGCTTCCGCTCGACAAACGGTAGCCGGGAGCGCTCTCTAAAAAATTCACCAACTCGCTTTCGTAGCCGCAGCTTCCTTCTGCGTCGATTTCTGCGACGGCCTCTTCAGCTACGGCATTGTAGGCTGTCAGATCTGTGCCACGGCTTAATGGGTTACATTATTAACCCTCTGACGCCTCTGTCCAGATACACGCTCGGAGTTGTTTTGTCGGAACAGGACACTTTGATTTTTCTGGTAACTAGTAGGCTGTCGAAGTTTCGATGAAGATGGGTTCGCCTTGGTTTCGCTGCGGCTGGTTTCCCTGATTTTGGATAGACTGACGATGATCATCAACTTGTCTGGAGAAAAAAGGGGCCTTTTCCTGATTACCCTAATGACTATTCTGCTTGGGCCTGTTAGCCTGAACCCTTTGCTCGTTTCTGACTGCATTCTCCTCAATGCTCTTTGCATAGTTAGCCGCAAAGGCGTAGCGCTCGTGGTTTGATTCCACTTCCTGAGCCAACGCCAGCGCAGATGGCAAATCAGGCGGATGAGCTGCAAACAGAGGTTCCTTCTCAGGCCTGAGATAAAGACGCGAAGTGCATCGCTGCGGTATTTTTCATTCATACATTTGGCCATAGTTTTGTCGTACGTCATGACCGTTTTATTTGTAAGGAGAGTTAGTTTTTTTTCTACCTCATCGTAATATTGGAGTATTGTCATGTTACCTTGACGCAGGCATGACAGCTCCTGCTCTATCAAATGCAGCGGGCGTTTGTCCGCATATGTGAAGTCCAATCTGCTAATAATTGCTTCAAAGTTAAGAACCGTATTAAATGATGCCAGGACAGACTCCGCCGTTCCTGTAATTTTGTTCCTGATTAAAGTAACAGCCCGGTAGTGTCTAGAGCTGCCTGGATATTGTTTATAAATCTGATATGAGGCCTCTGCCGCTTTTCGCCAAGAGACATACTTTTCCGGTGCTCCGTTAAACTCAGGTAGTGATTTAACAGCATCGAGTGGCTCACTGCAGGCTGTAATTTGAATATCCTGAAATACTTCTATTTTGGGGACGTCCCCTGATATATTTATACTTACAGTTGCAACCGCTAAATCGATTTGCTGTTTAATTTGCACGTTCTGCGCGTCTAAGGCGGCCTGTAACTCTAATTTAATTCTGCTCTGTGCCGCTAAAGCTGTGGCAACAGCCCTTTCTACAATGCTCTGAACGTCAGCGTGATCCATTTTTATGCTTCGCTTTGGTCTACCATGAATTTCGAGTCTAGCTAATAACTCTTCCAACTCACTGTCAATGTCACTGTTGTCGTGTCTCGTGTTGTCATTAATGTGCGGTACGGAACCGAGAAAAATAACCGGAATAATATAAAATTTATATTTTGCCGAAAAAGGTCGTGGTGGGCTTCGCTGTTTCACTTGGAAAAATTACTTTCAAAAGATGCGATTTAATTCTTTGCACTTATTAGAACATTAACTAATGGCGCAATTTTTTGACTTATTCCACCTTAAAATACTATTATGAGCCTTGATATCACTTACATGAATAACCGGGGTGCTTATCTGGATTCGGTGTTAAACTATACAGTGTTTTTGGTTTGTTTTTTCTTATTTATATATTTAATATTGTTTCGCGGGTTCGCGATTCTGTTGGGCGCCAGTAATAGCATGTATTCCTATGGTGGCTTGGAGATAAGACCACGACGATTTATGCCATAAGGTATTCGCCGATAGGCGAAGTAGGAGAGACGTAATATGACGAGCTTTCCAGTGTTTAGTTGTTGTTGGCCGATCAGCTCAACAAAAAAACAACAGTTATTTACGGCTACGGCCGGAGCTTATTTATTCGACGTTGATTCGAAACCGCCAATCTGTTAAGACTAAAATACTTAATATCAGAAAGATTAAGCTAAGCCCTAAAGCTTCCTATTCAGTGGCAGCGGCGCGATCGTCCCTCGGTGGCAACGAAGTTAGTGGATTTAGTCAGCTGAATAAGTTCTTGCCTAATTGCAAGAATCCAGTGCTCAATTGCACGTCTCCGCTACCGAGTGTTAACTTATATAACAAATTAATTATACACACATAAACTATATCGAATCCGATCGACTTCTTATTTAATCTAAATCAACAGATAGTGAAAAGGTCGCTAGCTCAACATTGGTGACCCCGACGTGATTTGTGCAATAAACAATGTGGTTGTGCATATCAAAAACTATAACTTTACATAATAATGAGGGTAGTGCCGCTCGTTCGTTTGGTTTCGCTTGTCTACTGCCTACTCTTTCAAGCAATTACACCGGCCGCACTTACAGACACAAATCACGTTCGTTCTCTTTCGTTGTGACCAGACGTGTTTTTGTTTTGCGCTCCGCATTTTCCTTTTATTTTACTTAAACAGCAGGTGTTTTTATTTTTAAATTAACTCTTTAACTAACTCACGTCGGTTTGTCGTGTGTATGTGTTGTTGCTTTTCGTAAGTACGCCCTCTCATTACATTTAGCCGCTCTTTGTCGTAGTTATTGCTGTCTATCACTCTCTCTATTACCCAACTAACAATAACTGTTCTTTCTCTCTTGCTATTTTAACTTTCGGTGTAGTAACGCTCTTACTTATAAGCTGTTGCTACAACCACTCTCCACTCCTATCTTATTTTAACCGATTTCGCTTTGAACATCGCTCTAAGCATGTACTCTGCACACTCTGGTCTGACTTGTCTTTTTACCTAAATTTTTTTTCTCGAAAAAAAAAAAAAATATAAGACATCATTATGGAATTTGCTGTCGTCTGCGCCAAAAATGCCTGCAAGCAGCAGATCACCCATGACCAGCCCAATATCCCATGCTGGCTTTGCGAAAGCGTAGTGCACGCAAAATGCGTAGGGATCTCGAGCCGTGTAGGAGATGCCATTTCCCAAAATAACGGCCTGCATTATAGTTGTGAGGAATGCCGTGCTGTGGAAAACGACATGCGTTTGTTCATGAGGCTTCAAAGAGCTGATCGTAGGCTTTAAACAGCAATATGATCGGCTCTTGGCCATGGACACTCAGTTCAGCAGTCTACTGCTGCTGGCTGAGTCTCCGAGGCGCAAGAAGTCTACTCCGCGGGACTTGCAAATGCCCACTGCCTCATGTCTGCCGGCAGCCGAAAAACTTACTCCGACCACTCCCTTAGTGCAGCAGTTGATTACGTTTGCTACTCCAAGGGCAACGATCGCTGCTGGTGATGCATATTCGGGAGCCGAATGCGTAACTTCGGAGAGTATGCAGGTAAATATGTCTGTAGCGGCCGTGTCTGTCGAGTCCGCACCCAAGTCCTCAAGTCCCATCAGTTTCGCTCCCACCAGCTAATAGATGTCCAGGACCACCGGATACTGGCATCACAGGTACTAGGCCTGTGATGACAAAACTGTCGGCTTAAAGCTGGAACAATTTAACTTTTCTTACGCCAGGGAGATATTTTCCTTTAAGATGAGAGTCTCCCCGACTCAATTTGACACCATTTGTTCCGCCAAGTTTTGGCCGGAGTATTTGGTGATTAAAGTTTAAGTTTAAGGCTAAGAAAAATAATAGGCCCTCCATAACTCTTCCTTGTAGTCAGCCCAGTGCTCCATCTTTACCCTCATCTTCCACCTCAACTTCTACCCATCCAAAAAACTAACTTCCTCTCTTTTAATTACGTACCAGAATGCTAGAGGCTTGCGAAGTAAGCTCAGCACTCTTTTTCTTGAGAGTCTCGCATTCTCGTCCCAACGGGCCAAGAACGACATTGGTCAAATGCATTCCCGGATTCATTGACGTGTCAAAAGATGCTGTGCTAAAGACGGCATCAGGATTGCTACATCGAATCAGCCACAAGCGACGTTTGTGAAACCCTTCAGCATCTGTTGAAAGTAAGGCTTTTAACGGGAGAAGTACCTTAGTAAAATGGCTATATGTGCACTGCTTTGAATGGCGTTTTTTTCCCAACACCTATTTTCTTGATTTATTTTATATTTTTATTTGGTTTGCTGCTTATAACTGCAAAACAAAAAGGCATAAACAAACATAAACATAACATAAATTATTGCTCGTACTCGGCTCATCAGCAGCCCGAGCTTCTATCGCTTCTTTCGTTCGCTCACTTGCATCGCACTCACGTTCTACCATCTTGACAGACCCTGCGTCTTCAATCGACATTGCTTTGATTTAATCAACCGACTCATATCGCTATTCTTTCGCTACACCTATACATATTTCGCCTACTTATAACAAATAAATTGTACACACATATACTATATTTGTATTTATTTCATGCTTTATCCTAACGCTACAAGTATAAACTTATTTTATTGCGCTAGTCACTCGTTGAATATATGTATATGTATGGTTCATTTTAAATGTTATCTTCTTAAATCTAATACTTATACATTGACGTTTTGACAAGAGTTATGTACTTATATATTAATAATACTTATATACTAAAATGTTTTTTTGTTTTACATTTTTTTTAAATTGATGAGTCTTTTTATTTTGCTTATTTTTAATGGTTTTCTAAAGGTTCTTTGATTTAAATTTGAAATTGAGTTGCGCTCCTAATGGATTTAAGGTGATGAGGAAGACTGTTCCACTGTTCCATGTTCCAATAAACTGCCTCGTCGAGCAAAGCGTTTGAGTTCGAGGGCATAAAAAGTTGTTGGTACGTTGTGATGTAGCAGGGTTAAGTTTGCAGTCGTCACTATTTTATGAAAGTATACTAAGGTTCTAAAATCTATCCAAGTGGTCAAGTTTAGGTCAAGTATTTTATTAGTTAGGTGTGATACATGGTCGAAGCGTCTTAAATTAAACACATATCGGACAATTGAATTAAAGACTACTACTAATGTGCGCATGTCGCGAGCGTCACTATGTCCAAATATTTCAACACCATAAAACAGAGTGGGGTTGAGAATAACTTTACAAATCAGAAGTCTTATTTCTTCTTTCAAAAAAGTTTTAGGCGCTGACAATTGGCGCAAACGACCATAGGTACGACCTGTTGCCTTTGATATATGTTTACTCCATGACAGTGTGCTACTAAGTGTAATACCCAGGTTAACTGCATGGTCTTCACAAGAAATGGGCGTAGATCCTCTTGGCGAGATCGGAGGCTACGGGAGATTCCTTCCCAATTCCGGGATAACATAGGCTGCGGCGTTTAATTGTAAGCCCGACCTCATTGGGGAGCGAATGGAAACCGGACAGAGCTTATCGGACTGAGCGGATACTGTCTGATTGAGGCTGGCGATCTGTGTCTGAATACGTTGGAATGGCAATTGAATCGTGTTGAAAAGGCGTTCCGTAATGAACATTGCCTCGGAGCCCGAGACGATCAGAGCGCGGGCGCGGAAATTTTACCCCTGGTTGCAAATATTAATAATTGCCGTGCCTAGAAGGACAGAGCTTGTGCCGGAGGTGAAATACGTCTGAACGTTAGGATGAGGAAGGTACTGGTCGATTGACGTCTGGCCAAGCTGTGGAATTGGGTACGAATGTGGAATGTGACTCGCTGGAAGCTGGATTGCCACGATGCAGAAGCGATGCAGAAATGGAAGTATTGAAATGGCTCTGTAGTCTGTTTTGGGATTGGTAAAATTGTTCGTGCTCAGTCTTCTGTTTACATTTCCTGTTGAGCTACTGAGCTTTTTCAATAGCGTAGTTTTGCGAAATGTTTATTAACGAGACGATGGTTGTTCAGATTAAATATGGTTTATTGTTGTAAACAGTATAGAAGGCGATACAGAGTCAAAAGGATACTCTACTGCTGCACCACTGGGTATAATCTATGCATTTTTCCACTATTTGGCTGCGTAACCAAATATTTCCCTATTCCCAAATTGTTCATGTCAGTTTATTTAAGTTTATTTAATTTCAGTTTGTTTAATAGTGGAACAGTTCGGAAATTTAGATTTGTAGAAGTCACACTTAGCAGATCTTATACCCTTGGTAACTATTGCTCTAAATCGTTTGTATGTTAAACGAAATTCGTCTGTTTTATAACGCTTCCATTTAAGGAGAGCATTGTCTCTCTGATGCATTAGATTTTTTATATAGCTGTTGAACCATGGCTTTAGTCTTAGCTTAGTTACTTTGGTTTTTAGAGGAACAAACTCATTGAACATTGTTGATTAAAACACTCAATCGAAATCAACATGGGGAGATTTGTAACTGGAAGATCAGTCACTTGCATTATATCCTAGTTCTAGTTCATTAAGGTCAATATTCTTATAGTCTCTATACGTAAAGGAATCAGTTTTGTAATCTAAAGTCAAGTCATATGTCAGGAAAATAAGGTAATGTTTAGAAAAAGCTGGTACTGATGCCTGGTCATGGAGTAAGGTCTTATTAGGCTCATTGATGAAAAACATGTCAAGAAGTGTATCACAGGTATTGCTGAAGTGTGTAGGCATGGTTACATTAACGGCGTACAACCCCAGCGAAGCGAAGCTATCCAATAGATGACTCTCTTTCAAGATATTGCTATTGAAATCGCCGGCCAGAATACTGTCCGTGTATGTTACTGAAATGTCCCAGATAGTCTTAATTGATGGCTCATAGTCAATTGTCCTATTGGGTCTATATATACATCCAAGTAAAATTTTCTTATTTAATTTGCTTGATATTTCCAAAAGTAGATATTCAATGGGACATTCACTTGGTTGTTTACATTTAACATTACAGTTTAATCTAGTATTAACATATATAGCAACACCACCTGCATGTCCAATACGATCAGAACGAAAAACAACAAAACTGTCCGGACAGTGGATTTGTGCGGTATTTTTTACGAAATTTTGACTTTAAAAACTCAGGAAAAGTCGAAAAACATTTGACCTGAATAGGTATCCTACCTCATATAACGAAAACTTTACACCCAGACGTAAGTTATTAGAGTTATGGTGAAAAAATAGCGCTATCTCTGAAAAAAGCTTTAAAAAAAGTTCTGCCATTAAAAAAACGAGAAGAAACGTGTGAGTCGCTTCTGGGGACGCCACTCTTCTGGCTACTTATACCCGTACTCAGTCAGTATATACATTTTAAAGCATACTTTTTTAAAATTTTAGAATTTAAAAACAAATTTTACATTTTTTAGCTACATCTGTTATCTACATCTACATCTACAATGTATATTTTACATCTAACATGTAGATTATAGATGTACCATTCATATTCTACATCTCCTCCGCTAGGGGTTGCTCCCGCACTGAACGCGGCAGAGTGTGCGAGCGAGAAAGAGAATGTGTTCAGAGTGTGGAGGGTGCTGGGGGGGCAACAGCTCTGTGGGCATTCCAGCCACACCACTGTTAGCAATCCAGCTACGCAAGCTGTTGCCCTCGCTCTCGCCCTCACGCTTATGAGCGGTTTTCCCCCCGGTGAAGCGCGCTCGCGCGCATATTCACCACGCTTGCGCTCCCGCCCACGCTCACGCTCCCGCTCTCGCCTCCGACAGCCCTCGGCAGCTGGAGTACAACCGATCGAGCATTAATTCGCTTTTCCACCCAACGCAAAACGGCCGGCTTTTGGTCGCGACATATACATATACATATACAGAACAAACCCCCGAAATATATATTTGAAGAACCCGGACTCTAACGCCTTTTATCTTGGGACTCTCTGGTGGACACCCTGAGACGCCTCTACGCTCAAACATTGGTCCTTCGAGCCGGATATACTTCGCCTTCCCCAAGCATATCCAGCATTCGAGCACGGCATCGCCTTCACCACTACGATCCTAAGATAAGTACTACTTTCGTGTGCCACAAATCCCTTCCATTCGCGATTTGTGTTTCCAATATCCGCAGAGTCCGAGTTCCGCGATATAGGTACATATATATATTCTTATATATGTACTTATTTCTTCTTACTGTGCCATCCGTTTTCCGTGTCGCTTCGTTCTTTTCGACGCCGCCATATTATCGGCGATTCAGGCCGTTCTCCGTTCCTCCAACTCCAACTACCAGTGCTACGGTAGTTTTTCAATTCCGTTTTGGTTAATTGTGACAACAATTAAACCAAAAAAAATAGTGCATTCCGAGCATCTGTATGTACGCACATTCCACATTCCATACACACACATCTACATCCGTGTCTCTACAGGTGCATTCCAGCACGACCCACCCCAATAAAATATACTTTGGCACACTCCGAGTGCAACTACAATCACATCAAGTGTTTTATTTCCTTACATATAAACACATATATATTTATTTCCATACATTCATACATTTATTTCCATAGTTGGCCGCAATATATTGCCAACTATATCCATAACAATATTCCATACAAAAAAAATACCACTCCCCGTAGAAAAATACCGCACTCCATACTACATACATACTGCGCGAAAGTGCCAAATTTAATATAAAATTCGCGATTTTGTACAATCCGTGCACTCCAGCCACTTTTCACGATCGCTACCCCAACTCCAAAATTCTCCACTTTCCAAATAAATTACTCGCGACTAAAGCACGGCGCAATTATAATAATTATTTGGCAATTTCCACTGCCAATTGGCAAATTGTTGTTTCGATCTTTTGTTGTTGTTTTTTTTTGTTCCGTTTATTAGAGGTGGCGCAATCCAAAAATATCGGTATCGTAACCAAGTTTTGCGTTCGACCAAAAATAAATAATAATATCGGTATTTCACCCGATAGTTCTCCAGCGCCCATCCACATTCATATTCTTCCGGTAACGATTACGGCGACTAGGTTTATCTACACTTTGTCGATCCAAACTGACATAAAGAGCAAACTATCGCCCATTCCAATCAACTATCGAGGATATAAATGACATTCCGTCCGCCGTCCATCCGCAAATAACCCCGTTCTGATCACGACTCCGTGAAAGAGGTAAACGGAGGAGCCCGCACTAACAATATTTGCAAAATATTGTCAAAATCAGTGTGACCGGTCCTCTCTTCGGCTCAGTGCAATACAAGTCACTCATTGTTTGAGAAATTTCACTTCACGGTGATCTCAAACAATCCGAGTCGACCCGACTATTGTTTTCCAACAAGCTCGAGGCCTTTTTCCTGACAGCCTTCCATAAGTGGGTTATATTTGTTTCACTCAGATCATTCTTCTGTCCCTCCAAGACTTCCAAGTCCGATTTTCTGTGCGTGTGTGAGTTCGGAATATGCCAACAGGTCACAAGGACGGCAACCAGCTTTTGCCTGTGACCTCTTCCAACCGGCTACGCACCTCGTCCGCCTCCGGAACTACGCCGACTCAGAAAATCAAGGCACCCCTCACCCCGAGAGCAGCCAGTAGCAGCCCTGCGGCAAGGACCAAATCGGTCCTGTTCCCGTCACTCTGAAAGTTCCAGTTGTGACCAAACAAGATCCGAAGGGCTCCTTCGTCAGCAGCCCTGTCAGCTTTCGCCACTGTATCACAATGGCTCAATCCGCCACCTCAGTCGCTCGGACCAAATTGGTCGCCGCTATTGGCCGACTGATGCACCTGGCAGAGCGCATCAACGCCGCCCCATCCGCCTCCTTGTCCGAGGTCCGTCGAGGCCAAATCCTCAGCATGTGGACGGACGTCGAGGCCGAATATAAGGCCTGCTCCGCGGCGATGACGGACGAGGAGCCAGAAATCCAAGCGGACATCCGTGACACATACGGCGAATGCTATGGGGTATTTGAGCAGTGCCTCAGTGACCTCAATGCCCAACTGACCACATCCAGAGTTCTTCCTCCTTCACAGCCAGTCCTAGAGGGTGGCTGTCGACTGCCTCCCGTGAACATTGAGGCATTCTCAGGGGACTACGTCCGCTGGCCTACATTCCGGGATCTGTTCACTGCGGTCGTGATCAACAATCCTAGATTGTCTCCGGTAGAGAAGCTGTACTATCTCACCGAGAAGACCCGGGGCGATCCGAAGGCCATCGTAGAGAAATCCCCCCTCACTAATGACGGTTTCGAGTCCGCATGGTTGGCTCTCCGCAGCCGATATGAAAATAATCGGCTTCTGGTGACCAACCAAATCAACATCCTCCTCTTTTTGCCCCGCGTAACATCCGAATGCAGTCGTGCCTTGAAGGATCTTCAAAGTACGATGCAAGGAGTCCTAAATGCGCTAGCGGTCTCCAACGTCTGCACGGACAACTGGGATAGTCTGCTTGTGACCATCTGCGCTTCCAAATTGCCGAAGTTGAGCCAGGCGTTGTGGGAAGCGTCCGTAACGGACAAAAAGGAGGTGCCGCCCTGGAAGGAAATCGACTCCTTCTTGACTCAGCGATACCTAACGCTAGAGGCTATCGAGTGCGACCCTTCCACTTCCCAAGGCGCTCCGAATCCGCCACCCGCCAAAGCACCCGATCCAGCTACCAGCGAGTCACATTCCACATCCGTACCCAATTCCACATCCTTACTTAATTCCACAGCTTGGCCAGACGTAAGACGGCAAGCACCCGCCGCACAAAATTCAAATTCTTCCGAACCTTCGACGAATGTTCAAACGTATTTCGCTTCCGGCACAAGTTCTGTCCTTCTCGGCACGGCAATTATTAATATTTGCCACCTTGGGAAAACTTTCCGCGCCCGCGCTCTGATCGACTCGGGCTCCGAGGCAACGTTCATTACGGAACGCCTTTTCAACACGATTCAATTGCCTTTCCAACGAATTCAGACACAGATCTCCAGATCTCCTCAATCAGACAGTATCCGCTCAGTCCGATAAGCTCTGTCAGTTTTCCATTCGCTCTCCAACGAGGCCTGGTTTACAATTAAACGCCAAAGCCTATGTTATCCCCGAATTGGCAAAGAACCTTCCGTTGCATCCTATCTCGCCAAGTTTCTTGAAAGATTTGCCGAGTCTTCCATTGGCGGATCCTACATTCTTCGAGAGCTCACCAATCGATGTCCTGATTGGAGCCGATATCCTACCATCGGTAATGTCAAGCGGCTTACAGCCCAACATATGTGGCTCTCTTCTCGGCCAAGAAACCATTTTTGGTTGGGTGCTCACTGGTCCCGTGTCCAATACGGCGAGCCATCAAGTTGCATCCTTTTCTTGTCAACTTTCCAGAGTAGCTTCTAATGTCCCAAATGTGCCCGTCATCCGTTCCAAGCTCACTTCTAATGCTTCTTCGACTTTTTCATTTCGCCCTAGCCATTCACATACAGACATGGGTTCTCGACCCCGTTTCGACCGCACCGTGGAGAGCAGACGTTCACGGGGTATTAAGTCCTACCAATGCCGAGTCTGCTCTGAAATCCATCCTCTACGGAAATGCCGCCGCTTTCTCCGCCTGGATTCCGAAAGGAGGCTCCAAGCTGTCCTAAACTTCAACTATAGTACCAATTGCCTGGCTCACCGACATTCCGCCCAGGATTGCCGAAGCGGTGATCGGTGTAAGGTGTGTAACCGGAGCCTCCACACGTTACTCCACCTTCCCGAGTCTCGGCACCCATCTGGCTCCTCTGCGGCACCGTCGCCTTCATCTTCAGCGTACGCTCAAACAGTAGCGTGGTTGACTGCAGAAGGGGGCGGGGGAAGCAACTGAAAATTAATTTCTTCATTCTGGCTATAATTATGATCCGATCTGATTCGGCAATCTGGTAGATATGGCCATTCTCTACGATACTGTGTTTTCAGTTTTATTTTATCTTTAAAATTGTGCCTGCCACAGATTTTCGTCTTTTGTGAAGCGGAAGGTTGCGCGGCGAAATTTTGAATTACACTTGTAGCAGTGTGATATCACATGAGCCTGGAAACTTATAGTCTCTGAGATCTAGGCGCTCAACAAGACGGACAGACAGACAGACGGACAGACAGACATGGCTCTATCGACTCGGCTATTGATGCTGATCAAGAATATATATACTTTATGGGGTCGGAAAATTTTCCTTCTCTGTGTTACACACATCCACTTTTACCACAAATCTAATATACCCCTTAACTCTTTTTTGACTACGGGTATAAAAAGAATATTATCAAACCATTTTTAAGCCCCAAATCTTTAAGAAAAATTTGGTTTTTTCCTTGAGGAAAAATCGTGTAGGGTAGTATTATTTAAAGAATGCAACCGGTTATGGAACCACCTATATCACCAGTCAATATCAATATCTGATGAACAATATATTAACTTTATGTGAACTATGTTATAAAAAAGTAATGATATAAATAAGCTAACTATTAAATCTAAGAGTAATTGATTAAGAGTGAAAATTATTTAAGACGCCTACTGCGTCGTTTGATCCAGCGAAAGTTCCAGTGGGAGAGGCAGTGGATGAAACATAGAGAGGCTCGGCGGGTACCCTAGCTGGTGCTAGTAGCAAAAGCTACTCCATGCGTTCAATGCATTGAACGCTCTCTCTCTCATTACAGCGCACGCGCACAAGGCCGCGCCGTTTGAACACTGCGGAGAGAATTCGGTGCTTCTTCATTTACATGGCCTCTTTGAATATGAGCTGGAGATTAAAGCAGAGCTTGTTGAAGATCGCTCTTAAATTTTCAACGAAGGGAACACCGTGCAATCGCAGTTTTTAGGAATATATATTTACTTAATATTATTTTAGGTACTTATTGAGTAAGCCCCCCGTTTACATTTTACGTTTTTACGTGTGTCATTTGAGAGGTTTGGTTAGTGCTTTAGTTTTACTGCGGTGGAGGTTGGTTATATAATCTTGGCCAGCGGCTTTCCGTCGATTGGCCAGTTCTGTGCTCAGTTCTCAGTTTTCTTTCTTTCTTTGGTCGACGTCTTTCTGTATTTTGACCTGTGCTGCGTCTTCGAATTCATCAGTTTCGAAAACTGTAAATAATTTTTTTTTACCAAATATTTGCGATCTATTTATGGATAGGATATTTATCGCGGTAGACCATTTCTCGAAGTTCACGTTTGTGAAGTAATGAAGTGATTCGTCCATGAAGTCTTCTAAAAGTTCAAATCTACGGAGAATAACCACTCAGATAACGGGTGCCAGTACATCACCAAAACTTTCAGATGGATGGTCGAACCATTCGGATTCAGACGTTGAAACCGCGATATTTTCGAGTGCGGACGCGCCACAAAGCTGCTCTGCAAATCCGGTTCCAAATCACGGAAGATACCTTCAAAAAACAGCACAAATTAGCGCAGGTGTACATAAATACTGCAAGCTCAACCGGGATTGCAAGGTCACACACAGGCAACGGCCCCAGATCCAGACTGGCTCCTCGGACATCCAAAGGGCAAAGGGAGGCAGGGGACCATCCTTAGTGCGCTCAGGCTTTTTCCACTCAGCGCCTTGCGGCTCCCGCCGTTTTTATTTTTCTATTTTCCTTCGGCAAGTACTTTCTTGTTTTCCACTCGAGGCAGTACAGCTGATCGACTGGTGTACCAGGGCTGGACAGTGAAGGCACGAATCAGCTGATCAACGGAAGTGTTACAAAGGGTTTCCAGGTCCCAGAGCAGGGAGCTTTTGACAGCAACCGATTGATAAGAAGTTTCGAATTAACTAGTTAAATTCAAATTTCTTTCCACAAGCAAAGCAGAAAGACCGGCTGTCTACCTGGCTACCGAATCGGAGCGGTATAACTCCCACCGGGGTTCGCCGCAGGGAAACCTCTGACCGCCGCAGTATCCCAGAAGCCACTATAATGCTGGGAGGGTCGAACCTAGCCCAACTGGCTGACTCGGATGACATCCAGGCGTTCGCTCAAAGAGCTAAGATTGCGAGGTTTCCCTCTGGAGTTGTCCGCGCGAGTGCCTCGAAGATGGACGGCGATACGCCGAAAAGAGGCAGAGAGCTAAGTAGCCCAGCCAGCTTAGAGAAAGAGACCAAGAGGAAGAAGGTCACCAAAAGTCTCCAAGCGCTGTTGACCGAAATGGGCGAGCTCATAGATGGATTAGTATCCGTAACGCTCGAGAAGAGGCCGGCTACTCGGCATGGAAACCAGCTAAAAGACTCTCTCTCCAACCTGAAGAAATTACACTCAGACATCTGCGTGAGAATCCAGGAAGAGAATCTAGAGGGCCACAAACCGGAGACGATGGACCAGCAGACATCCCCGATCCCATACAGGCTGACGGAGTCATCGTCACAAACCATTGAAGACCCGCAGGGAGAGGCTTGGTCCACCGCGACCCACAAGCCCAGACGCCGACCATTAAACGCCCCTGAAGGTCCAGAAAGGAGACCCAAAGCGACAACGACCCACCCACCCAGGCGACAAAGGCATGACACAATCATAATTGCCACAAAAGGAGACCTCTCCTACTCCGACATACTGAGGTTGGTGACGAGGAGAGACGACGGGAAGCTGAAGGATGTAGGCAAAAATGTGGACAGAGTCCGCCGCACAGCAAATGGAGACCTCCTGCTTGAACTAAACGGCGCGCAGAAGGAGAATACTGCCCAGCTGGAGGAGGAGATAGGCCAAGTGCTTGGTACACTGGCAGGCGTCAGGGCGCTGGTAAGCGAGACGTACGTCGAAATCCGCGACATCGACGACCTAGCCCCTAAAGAGGAGGTCGCCATGGCATTGTCTGCTCAGGTGAACCACCAAGTAGAAACAGCCAAGTAGAAACAAATGCCTAGAGTTGGGGCACATCGCAGCCAGGTGCAAGCAGAAGCAGAGCGGAGCCTAACCACTGCATGGCGAAATGAGGATTCTGCAGCTGAATCTAAACCACTGCGAAACGGCCCAGAACCTACTTTGTCAGTTAGTCCGAGACGAATCATCGGATGTTGCACTCCTCAGCGAACCTTACCGCAGAACCAGTGACCACCACTTCACACTAGACACAAAAAAACCAGCAGCGATTTGGACATGCGGGCATTCGGGGCTTCAGGCAGAGTCGGTACGCAAGGGAAATGGCTATTTTCGACCCAAGGTCGACCAGCTCCGGCTATACAGCTGTTACCTTGCACCACGACTGTCGCTCCAGGAATTCGGCGCCATACTCGACGACGCAAGGGGACGGCCAAATGTCATTCTGGCAGGAGACTTCAACGCCTGGTCAGAGGAATGGGGGTCAAGATTTACCAACCCTAGAGGTCACACCCTCCTAGAAGCCTTTGCCACACTGGAGATAACCCTTCTCAACACGGGGTCAGAGCACACGTTCTCTCGTGCTTGGACAGGGTCAGTCATTGACTTGTCCTTCTGCAGCAGCACTCTCTTCGAGAGTACAATGTGGATGCTCGGCGCAGCATACACCGCTAGTGACCACAAAGCAATCATCTGCAGCATCGATTCCCGCAGGCAGGGCTCAGCCCACCAGCCAACGACGGCCTTTAACGCCAGAACCCTCAGGCCAGAGGTTTTTCTAGAGCAGCTGATCATACCAGAGCCCCAGGGAGATGCAGAAGCCAGTGCTGCCGAACTCGTCCGCTCGATAACATCGGCCTGCAGGGCAAGCACAAGGCAGACAAGGAGACACCCACGCCACCGCGAGCCGGTATTCTGGTGGACCACGGAGATCTCCAAAGCCCGCAGCGAGTGCATCCGTGCTAGGAGGCGCCAAACACGCGCGAAGGGAACGCCAGCCTTCCACGAGAGATCCCAGGAATATGCCACGAAACGCCGAGTCCTCAGAAGGTCCATCAGAGAAAGCAAGAGGAATTGCTTCTTAGAGCTTTGCGATTCTGCGGAAAATGACCCCTGGGGTCTCGCATACAAGGTCATTGCAAAAAAGGTCAACGCGGCAAAGCCCTTCACTGCGGCCGATCCTGCCAGGATGAAAGAAATCGTCGAATGCCTCTTTCCCACTGTCGCCCCAGCTGTCAGCCCGGCGCGCGCACTGTATCGCCACATCGGATAGACCGACATAACGGCCAGCGAGATTCTGGAGGTGGCAGCAGAAACCCCGACCGGCAAGGCCCCAGGCCCTGATGGTATCCCCGATAGCGCCGTGAAGTTGGCAATGACAGCGCATCCATCGGCTTTCGCGCATGTCTTCAACTTGTGCCTTCGCGAAGGAGTATTCCCAGAGCCATGAAAGCTGCAGAAGCTTGTCCTGCTGCCAAAGCCCCACAAGCCCCCTGAAGAACCTTCATCCTACAGGCCCATCTGCCTGATAGACAACGTGGGCAAAGCGCTGGAGCGATGCATTTGCAGGAAGCTTCAGAAAGCTGTCGTGGAGCAGGTGACCTGTCTCCGGTGCAGTTCGGCTTTAGGAAGGCAAGATCGACGACGGACACAATCCGCATAGTCAAAGACATAGCGGCAAAAGCTATCGAGGGATCCAGGTAGCTCGGAGGACGGAAGCAGTACTTTCTTGTGATCACTCTCGACGTAAAGAACGCTTTCAACTCGGCGAGGTGGGACGTCATCCTCAGGGCCCTAACCCGCTTAGGAATTCCGGATTACTTGGTATCCATCATCGAGGACTACTTCAGAGGCCGGACGCTGCTATACAGCACCAATAGCGGTACGATGCAGTACCAGGTAACATGCGGCGTTCCCCAAGGCTCGGTACTGGGACCAACCCTGTGGAACGTTATGTACGACGCCATACTAAAGCTCCAACTACCAACAGACGCCCGCACAGTAAGATTCGCAGACGACGTCGCATTGGTGGTGGTAGCCAAGCACCTCAGCGACGTGGAGGCCCGCTGTAACCAAGCGGTGGCCACAATCCAGGAGTGGTTGAGCTCAGTGGGCCTTAAACTGGCTGAGCAAAAGACGGAGGTGGTGCTTATATCCAGCCGCAAAAAAGTCGAGGTAGCGACCGTCCGTGTCGGCTCAGTCGACATATTATCTTCAAGAGCAATCCGATATCTTGGTGTAATGCTGGATACTCGCCTCTGATTTCGCGAGCACCTCCAGGCAGTCAGCAAAAAGGCAGCCGACGTAGGAAGAGCACTCTCGCGCATGATGCTGAACACGAGGAGACCCAAGCAAGGTCGCCGACTCCTTCTTCAGTCTGTCCACAAATCGGTCATGATGTACGCAGCGCCAATCTGGGCAGAGGCGGCGAGGACAAAGTCCTACAGGAGAGGGCTAGACGCAACTCACCGACTAGGAGCTCTGCGAGTCAGCTGCGGTTTCCGAACTATTTCGGATGACGCGGCCTTGGTCTTAGCAGGAATGCTTCCAGTGGCGGACCTCGCAAAGGATATCTCCTTAGAACTCGACGCAGCAGCTCAGAACCGATCTCCGGCACAACGGAAACAATTAAAGTCGGCAGCGAGGGAAAGGAGTTTAATCAGATGGCAGGAACGATGGGCCACCTCAGCGAATGGCAGATGGACATTCCGCCTTATACCGGACATCGCTATGTGGGTAAACCGGAAGCATGGAGAAGTTAATTTTTGGCTAACCCAGCTACTAAGTGGACACGGCTGTGGAGCTACCTCCATCGTTTCGGGCACGACAGCGACGCTAACTGCCCGATGTGTGGCGTCGAAGAAACCGCAGAGCACATCCTCTTCAACTGCGCAAGGTTGGCAGATCAGCGGAGCTGTATTGGTGGGGACACGGTGAACGCCGAAAACCTGATCAACAGGGTATTGAGCGAACAGTACTGGTCAAGGGTAGACGGATTCGCTTCAGAAGTTATGCGGAAGCTGAGAGAGCTGGAGCGGAGTCGAAACGGCATAGAAGGAGGGATCTAAGGCGACCCGCCTGTCCCTGCGAAGCAAAGCTTCGCGGCATACCCGCAGGATCTCGGGCTTTACTTATTTATATTCTCTTTCATATATTATTCTTCTTCGTATTATATTATCATTCTATACACTTCCTTACCTAATAAACTGATATAAAAAAAAAAAAAAAAAACATATGAGGACGCCAGCTTATTCTCCTCAGAGTAACGCAGTCGAACGTGTGAATCGACCCGACCATCGGATTACCCCCTCGACTTGGAAGTTCAACTGCTGGAGATAGAATTGGATATTAGAATCTTGGTTCATGGAGCGACGGCGTGACTCCTTTCTTTACAGTATTCGGGCAGCAAATATATCTGTATGCGTCATGCTACGAACGGTAGCATGGTGGAATGGCCAAACCGTTCCGTTCAATCGGGGAGCATACCATTCGTCCCGACGTTTTTTCTGGAGAGGAATGTGTTTATCAATCAAAATTGGATATTAACAGTGATCTCCAGAAAATCACCAGCGAGTCGGATGAGCCTAAACTAGAAACCGTGAATCCGTTGCATTCGTGTTTGACCCATGCTTAAAAGGCGTAAGTAGGCAGTGAGCTTACATACACTCTACTTATACCCATACTCAGTCAGTATATACAAGTTTTAGCTCATGATTTTTAAGAATTTTAGAATTAAAATAAAATTTTACATTTACGTTTTTTTTTGCTTTATTTGTTATCTACTTCTACAATGTATATTCTACATCTAACATGTAGATTATGCATGTACCATTTAGATTCCACATCTTCTCTGCTAGAGGGCGCTCACGCACTGAACGCGGCAAAGTGTGCGAGCGAGAAAGAGAATGAGTCGCGGGTCTCTTGCTGTAAGAGGCGGGGAAAGCAACTGAAAATTAATTTCTTCATTCTGTCTATAATTATGATCCGATCTGATTCAGATTCGACAGTCTGGTAGACATGGGCATTCTCTACGATACTGCGGTATAAGATTTATCGTATCTTTAAAATTGTGCCTGCCACAGATTTTCGTGCTTTGTGGTGGAAAAAGGGGGCGGGGCGAAATTTTGAAATACACTTGTAGCTGTGTGATATCACATGAGTCTGGAAACCAAATTTGAGTACGTGTATAAAAACTGATCATAGACTTCTAGTATGGCTAAGCAATTAAAAGGAACCTAATTTAAAACTACAGCGCTGGAAATTCCAGCTTAACGAATATGATTTTGAATTATCGTTCATAAAGGGAAAAGAAAATGCGTTAGCAGACGGCCTTAGTAGAATTGTAGAGCCATTTAGTACAAGTAATGAAAACACTTTTGACACTTTTGAAGCTGACAATTTTCTCAATTGTGAAGTTCTGAATGTCGGAGTGCAAGATGAAGATTTCTCCGGAGACCTTATTAGCTTGGTTACGAGCCATGACGACTGCTTCGTCATGTCATCGTTTTATGTTTTATGTTAAGAATTTTTTTTGAAGTCTAGTGGATGTAGGTTAGGGCAAGGCGGGAGCGCAATAAAAGCTCGCTCTTTCGCTCAAGGCGAATTCGCCCGCTTTGCCACCGTAGGTTAGCTAGGCTTAGAACCATTCGTATGAAGAAATAGAATATAATCGTAAATTGGAATTTCAATCGAGAGCACGCACAATTAATTTTCGTCCCGCCTTTAAATAAATCTTTAAATTACTTTTTTTTTCAATTAGAAATACTATTCTAATTTTTGACGACGATTTAGAAACAATACATAGTGCAGACTCCGACGACCGAAACTTTATTAGAATTACAGAAAAAAGCTTAAGTATTTTCAAAATACAAATAATTTTAAAAGCCGGTGAGAGCGAATCGCGAACCTTCAAAATTTTGTACAAAAGAAAGTAAGACATATCGTTAAAACGAATGGAGATTTCACAAACATATTAAAATTAATGAAAGAAATTTTACCCTAAAAAGGACTTGCCGCCATTTACTGCGACAATGTTTTTCCAAAAACCCAAATTTAAAAATACTAAAATCATGTATACTTCTAAACGACGTAACTGACAGGGAAAAAATACTACAAATTATTGAAAAAGAACATTTAAAAAACAATCATAGAGGTATTAATGAAATTTTCCAAGAAGTTGAGCGATTTTACTATTACCCTAATTTGCTAAAAGAAATTCAAAAGTACATAAACAATTGAAGAGTGTGTAATCTAACCAAGTTTGACCAAATTGTTTAACTAAAACACCCCAGAAAGAAAAAGAAATTACTCATATGGACATTTGGTACACACAGCCCACTATCTAAAAGACTGATCGTCGATATTTTAAATGCAAGTAAACATAGAATACAGTATCTATTAAGGTATTTGTAAGGCCATAACGTCTTATAAAAATAAAATTCATAGCACTACCAACAGTAAGCCATTAGATCTATTAAATAATTTACGGTTGATCTGCGAGAGTGGTAAACCTTATTAAAGACCAACAAGACTCAAGCAATATGTGAGAGGCCGAGCACTGCATTCTCGCGACCAATGTTCTCCGCTTCCCCACCGCCTACATGCTTGTGCTGGGTTTGTCACATACCCGTTGTGAATATGGCTTGTCGTTGTGGGCGTGGCCGCTGCTGGCGTGGTTTCTTCCCGCTTTTTTGAGGTCGATCCTTCCTTGCAGCGTCGGCATATCTCTACCTCCGCCGGCTTGTTGAACGGATTGGCCGCCCGTGCTTTAGTTGTGGGATTCTTTTGCTCCCTCCCCGATCCCTCTCCAACTCTTCGAACTCGTCAGCCAACGCCATCATCGCATCCAAATCCCGGCATCTATGCGTCCGCATATATGCGCTCAAATCTGGCATGCTGTTTTCCTTTATTAGCTCTGTTTGTTCTTCCTGGGGGCATTTCAGGGGCCACCCTAGCGTAATCCAGGTGTGCCGGCCTCGTGTTTGGGACGTCAGGCGCTGTTCTCTCTGGCTCCCGGCTTCTATCTCGGCTTATGTGTCGGTGTCGGTTAGTCGGCCGATCGTTCCAGCACCGCCAGGCTCCCCTGATGAGCTCCTGTTGCTTTTCCGTCGGTGTTTTCCACAGTGTCGCCACCACCATGTCGGCCGGGAGCGCCTGGTGTTCAAGCTCGTCTTGCTTGTCGTCAGCCCTGGGTGCCGGCGAGGCCTTGCCTGCCCATGCCTCAAGCAGGTGCACTGGACGAGCTCCTCCTTCTTAGTGGCGTTTCTTATATGCCTATTCTAGTCCTTCTGGTCGACGAGGCCCCACGTTGTGCGTCAGTTGTAACGAGCCCTTTGTGCGGCCGTCTAACTCTGCTGAGCGATCTCAGCGATCGTGAGGTTTCACTGCAACGAATTTTTATTGGTGCGTCATTAAACATGTTCCTCACAGGTTATCTATAACGATTGATCTGCTGTTGTCATTTGGAGATGAACGCCGTTACAATGGTGCTTGTGGTGTTTGTGGGCCGGCATGAAAATTTGGTTGACTCTGAATCCGGTGGCCTCAGGTGAGCTCGAGAACCACTTAGTCAGTTCAAACACTAGGAAAATAAAAATAAAGAAACAAACAAACCATCCAGTTCGAGGAACCTGAGCCACGTCAAACTTAAATGCTGTTAGCTCCTCTACGCATTGACATAAAAGTCGGACCTAATAACTTCAGCAGATTTTCGGAATGAGAGCTTTGCAGACTCACTCAACCTCTTCAAGCACCGAATAGCCATAAATCTGGCTGCTACTGGGACTGGACAGTGTTGAGCTGTTGAGCTGTCTCAAGGACATAGAGCGGTCTCTACTCCATACTATGAGCTGAAATTATCTATCCGCTTTATCTACCCAGACTTGGCGATACTTCTTCTTGGCATCGGCTGTCAAGAGGTTCTTGCGTATTCTGAAGCGGAATAGTGTCGAATAAAGCTCATCCGACCATCAATGTGCCGTTTAAGGCCACCTGATATTACGCTTAGTCGACGTACTCTGGGGTCTCAACACACACTGATGTTTAATAAAATAGTGTGATGTCTTAGGGAATTTATTGTCTGTATTAGACTGACCTGAAGGATGGGTAATTTTCTACAAATTCCAAGTACATCTTGTGTAAGAACTGGCGTTTAGCGACCTCGAAGAAGTTTCCTAAGATGCTAGGATCTGATCTGAAAGGCAGTTTTACTTTTTGCTCCTCCAAAACTTTGGTAGTGTGTTGTCGATAGACACTACTTGCTCTTCTCAACAACTCAAATAGTTCCTCGCTTCCTGGGTGACAGTCACCTTCGGACTGTATCTTTCAGACACAATCCAGCCGAGAAACGTTTTCTGCAGAGTTCCATAGTCAGGACCTTGTCTAATTTGACAAAGATAAAAGTTCAAAAAATGACTCTGCACCTATCAATATATCTATTCTCTGTGGCTTTTAGAAATATGGGTCTGCCAGTGGTAGGTTCTTCGGGATTTCCCTGTCACTCACGTTTAGTGACTGATCTGGGTGATATGCCGAGATTGGCTTCAGTATCCAGATATCGACCGAGAACTCACTACTATAGGTTCGCGACTTCACCACCGTGTATATCTTTTTCTTGACTTGTGAATTTTATTCGCCAATTCCAAGCAAGTTGATACACGACAACTCCCTCCAAATCTGTGGGCACTGTGCAAGATCCTCAGTAATGAAGTTCGTTTGTGACACAGAGTCAAGCAATGCTCAGGCCAAAACATACGCTTACGATCGAAGTAGCCAGAATGACTCTATTCATAGCTGTCTAAATCACTGATTATCTTAAGCGAATTATACCGCAAGGGCTTTGTTCGGATATTTAAGCGTCGAATTTATAATATTAAATGTAGCACCTAACGCTACGGCTCTCGCTTTTGATCGGCCGTCGTTGCCTAAGTTAAATCTATGCTAATCTATCGCCGCATAGGTTGCATACCGAACCCTCTGGTATACTCTTATCTGGCCGGGCAAAAGAGCGAGAAATCGGCTGCCTGTATAGTTAAATATTGTTATAAGGTTTGAATTGAGTTGTTTTACTTGATTTTGAAATATATAGGTGCCAAAAAAGTTTGGCATCTCAAGCAGGCTTTATCGACGATAATATTAGTTGCTGCGGCACAAAATGTCGAAACAGAAAGATGTGCCCAAATGAGGTCTAAAACTATATACCCGACAATTAAAGGGTATCGTGCCACTTCGCAGTCGGTTTGATACGGACCTACGAAGTTGGAAAAAAATGAGGCAACCCAACGATTCCAGGGTATCAAGACAGTTACAGTGCGTAATTCAGCTTGCTAAATTAATAACTTCTGAACGAATAAAGATATTTTCATGAAATGTGTTTGGTTACGCAGCCAAATAATCGACAAATGCATAGATTATAGCCAGTGGTGCAGCAGTAGAGTAAATCCTTATTATTGTTCGTTGTTTGCACTGCCCACTGTACTAAATTGTCATCTACCTACAAACTTATGCACGCATTCATGCTCCCGCACGGCAGCAGCCAATGTAGCCGTTATCTTTTGCCTCTTCATCCCGACCCTTTCTTTCTTTCCTTTGCTTTGCTATCACTCTCTCGATCTATCGCTCTCTCGCTCGCATTGGGGCACGGTCAATTCGGCCCGCCTGCCTTTTGATTCAGTCTTGATCTTGCAATCACTGCACATCGTCTTGAAATCGAGCTGTTCAATCCGAAAACGTCTTGAACCGACCCCCGCGTCTTCAATCTCACCCCGTCTTGAATCCAGCTAACCATCCTTTCGACTCTGTATCGTTTATTTACTTCACAACAATAAACTGTGAATATATATTGAACAATCATCGCCTTTTTAATAATATCGCAATACAACGCTACTGAAGAAGCTCAGTAGCTCAACAAAATGCTAACATTTTTTTTTCATCGATAACGAAATGTTACTGCATATTTTCATCACACAGAATAATTTTAAATTTTAATTTAAATTAAAGGTGGCTTAAAGGCGGAGGATTTTGATTTGCCACCCACATTAATTTAATTAATAAAAAATTAATTTCCTCCGTTTTAGTTACCTACCAGAATGTTAGAGGCTTGCGTAGTAAGCTTAGCACTAGTTTTCTGGAGAGTCTCGCATTCTCGTCTCACGTTTTTATATTAACCGAGACCTGGTTAAAGCCGGACATCCTTACTTCCGAAGTTTTGGCAGGTTTTCGGAAATGAGGAGAGTCCTCCTTGCACTGGACTCAAATATTACGTCGGAACATGTCATTGTCCTGGTTCAAGAAGACACGAATTTCTGTGCGTAAAATTGATTCTCCCAGGATTTTCCATTTTCATTACTTGCTCGTATATTCCATCTACGCGGATATCTTAATATACGAGCAGCACCTGTCCGCTTCAAAAACTGTGTCTTCCCCGCTGTCAGATAAATACTATATAATAGTTCTTGGGGATGTTAACTTGCCAGGCACAGTTTTGTCTTCAGTAAACGAGTCTTATAACCTTGTGCTCATGACACGACATGACTTTATCGACGATTTGTTAGACTTATCACTGTCTCAAGTCAACAATGTGAAAAATTCCTTGGGTCGATTACTTGATCTGTGCTTGTTCTCGGATCCGACCATAGCGTTGCTAACCCGAGCCCATCCGCCCACTATACCCGGAGACTCCTACCACACTATATTCGAAATGTAGGTCAATATTGAACCTACTGTATTGGATGAAACGAGTCCGCTGCTTTCGTAAAGCCGTGCTTACGAAGCTTAATAGCCTCATTAGGGATTTTGATTGGTGCGCTCTGTACTTGTGCACTGATGTTATGAAAGGCACACACATTTTTTACAATGTACTTGACACACTCCTGTATCCCACTTTCTTGTCCGGTTAGATCTAAGAAACCTCCTTGGTTAACCAAAGAGTTATCTAGTCTAAAAACTTAAAATCAAATCATTATACAAAATTTCAGAATTTCAGACAAACTACCCATCTCGATGCAGGATACACTTTCCATAGGACTGTTACAGTTTTACAGCTTCGTAAATAGTAATCGTAGAACGTCCGCACATCCATTTCTTAATTCGACCGCAAACCATGATCAGGCAATTTCCGATCTCTTTGCCCAATTATTCCAAACAACCTATTATCATGAAAGTTACTCTGGTCAGCCGTAGCAGTTTGCCTAAGTCAAGCGGCATTTTCAATCCCTTAAAATGAAAGCTCACTGCTTCAAGATCTTCGACTAGTTAAGCCGATGTTTTCACCAGGTCCTGACGGAGTTACCGGCTGTGTACTCAGGTACTGTGACGACGCTCTGTGTGGACCTCTGCTTAAACTATTCACCCTATTCATGCTTCCCCTCTGTCTTGAAGGAATCTTTTATTATTCCGCTCCATAAAAGCTTCATCCTAAACTCCAACCTAGTTATTGGTAACTTTCATCATAAAAAACCGTCAAGAGGTTATTGACCTCACTCTATTGTCTCACAAACTGTCAGACATAATGAAAAGTTGGAGGGTCCTAGAGGACCGCTCCTTCTCCGACCACAGGTACATCGAGACAGTCCTATTGCTCGAAAGCACCAAACCTACTAACTATATTAACCCCAGGAAAGCCAACTGGGATATATATAGTGCAAAAATGGAGGAATTACTCCCCCCCTAGCACCAAAATGCCCGGACGATCTTAATCGTCTTGTAGACAATTTCACGGAAGCTTGCAATAAGGCCTTCATGGCAGCACATCCTCACAAAATGGAATATTAGCTGGGCAGTAAACAGCTTTAAATCCTTCAAATCGTTTGGCCCGGACCAAGTCATTCCGGCTCAGTTACAAAAAGCCGGGGACATGGCAATCAACTGAATGCAAAGTATCTTCAGGAATATACTGACAGTGGGAAAAATCCCCTGCGCTTGGCTGAAGGCTAAAATAGTCTTTATCCCCAAAGCAGGGAAACCCTCACACACAACCCCAAAAGACTTCAGACCAATAAGTCTATCGTCCTTTCTTCTCAAAACCTTTGAGAGACTAGTCGGGCTGCAGCTGAGAACAACCATAAATCCTCAGTGGCTGTCAGGCGCACAACATGCCTACCGAAAAGGAAAATCCACGGAAACGGCACTCCATGAAGTAATCTCGACGGTAGAGAAATCCCTACACGTCAAAGAATACTCCTTAACAGCTTTCCTAGATATCGAGGGAGCTTTTAACAACGTCATACCGGGAGCCATCACGGAGGCCCTGAATGACCTGGGAGTGGATCGTCACTTCGTGATGCTCATAGATCAATTGTTCACATGCAGGACGATGACATCATCAATGGGATCGTCCACTCAGTCAAGGTATGTCAACAGAGGCACCCCGCAAGGTGGTGTCCTGTCTCCCCTTCTATGGAACATAGCAGTCAACAAGCTCAAAATAAAAGAACATTTTAAGCGATTAATAGTGCCACTATGTCGCATAACTCGGCAAACATGGCCTAACATTACTAGGAAGCGCACCGATGAGCTTTGCAAACTCAGTAGGAGCAGGTGCAGCTCAGTCATACGCTCCCTTTCGGGACATTGGCTAATAGGCACCCATGCAAACAGGCTCTGCGCCCCCTATAACGACTTCTGTCGAAGCTGTAGAGATGAGGACGAGGAGGAGACTGCGGAACATCTGTTCTGGTCCTGTCCGGCTCTCAGTAGAAGGAGACTTCAATACTTGGGCGCATCTTTTCCAATTGACATTTCGGTCATGTCTACAATCAGTCGCAGACGGATCGCAGGCTTCATAAGGGAATTCGGATGGGACAATGGATAACATAGTGTCTCACGAGGGAAGAGGGAACGATCTATGCGGTATCACAATGGGCCACAACCGGCCTAGGTGTGTCGGGTCTCTGACGATCCCGACAGCCACCTTAACCAACCCACCAACATCCATAAAAAAGGTTGCAAGTCTGACGAAAATAACTTTAGAAGTATATTATCCGCTATTCCTAAAATTTTTGAAATAATTTTAACTCTGCACTGCAAATCAATCAAATCAAAGAATGAACAACCACAAATTTATTAGAGGTTAATTTTATCATTAAAGGCTCTCAAGGTAACTTTCACTGATTTCCGTAAAGCATTCGACACTGTAAGCCACTCCCTTCTAGCTCAATAACCACAAATTTTTTAGAGGTGAATTTCATCATTAAAGGCTTCCAAGGTAACTTCACTCCCTTCTAGCACAATAACTTGACCTTTTAGGGTTTCTTGGTGTTAAACTATACCCCAATTTAAAGTTTTCTGAACACATTTCTACCATGGTAAATTTAAAGACCCTATATAACGAAGACTCTCTATATTCCGCTTGTTCGTCCGATTTTAGAGTACGGCTCTTGTGTATGGGGCCCCCGTACAAAGTACACCAGGGCCGTAACTGCCATCTTACCCTCGATGATTGCTTTTAATAAACCCTCCAACCTTAGTTAGTCATAGAAAAACACTGGGTGTGATTTTTGTGCACAACCTATTCAAGGGTGACGTTGATAAATATGCTACCTTAAATACTTTAAATTTGAAGACGTCTTTAGGAACCATCAGGAGGGCCGTTACTCGGGTGTTTTTGCTGCCCCTTGAGAAGTCAGTTGAAAGGCGAGCTATCGTGACACTTTGCCATCGGTTTGATACGGACCTAGGTAGTTGGAACCAAATGAGGTAATACACGAATATACAGAACGATACCAGGGAATCAAAACACTTGGTGATCGATTTGGGACGAATATATGTGGTTGGGGCGATGGTTGGATTAAGCGCACTAGCACAAAACAACACAAAAAAGATATGTGCATTTCTTACGATACTGCGTTTTTGGTTTTATCGTATCTTTAAAATTGTGCCTGCCAAAGATTTTCGTCCAGCCGACAAACAAGACGGACAGACAGACAGACATGGCTCTATCGACTCGGCTATTGATGCTGATCAAAAATATATATACTTTATGGGGTCGGAAAAGTTTCCTTCTCTGCGTTACACACATCCACTTTTACCAAAAATCTAATATGTAAGTAATGTTTAAATACGACACGGGTATTTGATGTAAAGTATTATTTATTTTATGAATGAAATTAAACTTGCAAAAGAATACAATGAGAGATTAACTACCCGCAAGGCGAGACGTTGATACGTGAATGCTACTCGGCCGGTAATTAACAACTAACCTAAAAACCTAAACTTCCCAGCTACGGGACCCTTGGTTGCCGGCCACGGCACTCGTCGCTGTCCAGCAAAAATGCTGACCTTGCGCCTCGTGCGTGGTGTCCAGTAGCGGCCGGCATCCGGCGACCGCGACGACGGCGACCCCACGGTTGACGAAACTGCTTACCTTGCGATATCGCAGAATTCGTCCAACCCAATGGACAATCCAGTTAACTCTTGTTAACTCAGAATTCGTCCAACCCAATGGACAATTCAGTTAACTCTTGTTAACTACTCCCTCCTTCAAGACTTGACCGTCCTCGGTCAAGCCCATGCTCTTCAGCATCTGCTCAATCGCGACGGTGTTACCCTTCTGCTGTTTGCGCCGCATCCACCAGGAAACGCCAATTAAAGCAGCGCACACGGCCACGCCCAGGACAGCGGCCAGTGCGGAACTGATCACAAGGTTTGTTCGGACTTCGGTCAGGTGCTGCAGACTTTCAGCTTGTGAAGATACGGCAGGCTCAACAGTGTTTGGTGGCGGGTGACATTAATCCTCGCCGAGGTAGCTACGCCCGGGACTCTCTGCATTGCTGAAGTTGGTGTATTTTGTCCCGTTGACGTGCGCGACCTGGTCAAAGGTTACCAGGTATGTTCCCGTAACAGTTCGCTCGGCGCCGTCGTCGGTGGTCACAATGGCGGTGGCATCGTTGATTACCACAATACCCTCATCTATCTCCAAGATCGGGGGTAGGTTGTTTGGCTGGGTGCCGCAGTGGGCCACGGCGCCAAAATGCAGTTCTTGAGCGCAGCTGTTCGCCGGTGCCTCCTTACAGAAGGCCAATGATGGGGGCCCTATGCATGATGAGACAGCGATGACCTTGCTGCCGCATTCTGCTATGGTGTCCTCGGGCAACCGGATCGTTACCCGTTTGTGTGCGACTGGGAAGATGGTTATTTTCTTACAAATGAGCTTAGGTCTAGGCATTTCAATTACAAAGATGATCAATTCCTTATTAGCTAGTGCCCTCACATTTGCAGCGCCCAAAAGTTGGGTTACACTGATATCTGTGGAACCTTTCTTCAGAATCGCCTCTAAGTCATTACTATCTATAATAGCTTATTTTACAATATTTATTTTAGCCAGAGTAGTGGCGATCATTAGGTTCTGCAATTCGAGCGTCAATATCCTGTTTCTAGTTAGGAGGGTTTCATATAGATGGGAAGTGTCAATTTCTTCCTGCTTATTTACTTTCAATAATTGATTAACCGTTTCGGTGAGGGCATTTATCTGTGTTTGAGTCCTTGAGTTTATGGTTATCTGTCTGTTGTTTGCGTTTATTAAATCATACTCGACCTGTCTCGTTTGTTGTAAGTCATCAAAGTCCGGGGTTCCTGCGATTACCTTCAGTGCAGACCCCAAGATATTCAAACTCCTCGCATGCCTGTGATGAACTCCCAAAGCCGCAGTCAACGTCAGTAGGTGTTTCGTGTCTGTTTCTAATATTTTCCTCATATGTGTCTGAGGGAACACGTCAGTCAAGTCTATTGTTTCCTGAATGTATCGGTCATACTCTGTCAAGTTCGTGGAGTGTTGTACGTAGAAGGTTTCGTTCCATATTACGGTCCGTCCGTCAATTATGGGAAGGTAGTCCGCGTGCGTGTAGTCCGTCAGCTTTGAGTCGGTCATGGCTGTCAAGGCCAAGACTGTTAGGAGGCAGAGATACTCAACGGGTGACCTCAAATTGTCTTTGTGGACCACCCTCCCTTTAATAAGAACGGTGGTTCCCAGGTCTGCCTCTACCTTTTGTTCAGCGCAGAGGGGAGTTAGCTTGTTCCCTAACCTCCTATTGGTTTTCACTAGGACCTGCTCGCCTACATCAAAGGTCCTATTTTGCCTGGTCGGGTTGTTTCTATCGAGCTGCTCTTGTTGGGCTTTTATTAGCTTTAACATAATTTCTTCCCCAAGGTCACAACTTGCGTGGACCACATCCATAGGTGTCCTGTTCGTGACGGAGTGGATGGTTCGATTATATTCGATGGTAGCTAGAAGAACTAGTTCAACCGTATCGTCCACCTGGCGTTGCAATTTTAAGCACCTGGCTATTTCTAAGAGGGTGCTGTGGAAGCGTTCCACCTGTCCGTTTGATGTGCTGTGCAAAGGTGGGGCATTCGCTACATCAATGTCGAACTGGTTCTTTAATAAAGACCGAATGGTCTCCGAGTTGAAAGCTGCCTCATTGTCACAGTAGATGGTCCTAATAGCTGGGAAGATGTTTACCAATTGTAAAATTGGTATTTTCACGTCCGTGATCGTGCGTGAAGCAACCTGCTGCGTTATTGCAAACTTTGAAAATTTGTCAATCGCGGTAAGGAAGTACTTCCCTGCGGTGGAAAAGATGTCGATATGAATCAACTCGCCTACTCTTGCCGGAATTGGAGTCACCCCTAACTCTTGCTTCCTAGGGTGCCGGTTATACTTGGCTTTCTGGCATACCCTGCAGTTTATCACCACTTCTGCTGCGATTTTCTCCATTTTCGGGAAATAATAATCTCGCAGTATCTGCTTCACATTCTCCTGGGCTGCCCTGTGCGCCCGATTGTGTTCGGCTGTCATTATCTCTCTTCGCTCCCCGTCGTTGGTGATGTCTGTCACCAAGGTTTTGCAAAATCGAAATTTTGTGTCCGGAAAGGCTTTTACCAGATCGTTTTGCACAAACGCCAAAGTTGGCGGAGTGCAATGGATGGCGTTAACGACTCCAGGCTTTACCGCTTCCTTGATGGGTTGAATTCGTTATGTTGACGACGTCATCGTGTTCTCAAAAAGTGAGTCGGATTGATGTTTTGCCGTGACAGCGCATCTGCTACGTAATTGTCCCTGCCTGGTTTGTATAAGACCCTTGCGCCGCACTCATCAATTCTCGCCTTCCAACGCTTTATCTTGGAATTGGGGTTTCTATCTGAAACCGCGAAAATCAGTGGCTGATGGTCTGTGTAGATGTTGATGTCACTCTTTCCATACAGGTAGTGACGGAGAGTGTCTAGGGCCCAGACTATGGCCAGAAGCTCCCTTTCATTGGTCGCATAGTTTAGTTCTCTGCCTTTTAGAGTCCTAGAAATCATGGTTATGGGTCTATTATTTTGTGACAGTACCGCCCCGATACCACTGGACGAGGCATCAGTGGTTAGGTCGAATGGTTGGTTGAAGTCTGGGTAGTGGAGGATGACGTCTTCTGACGCCAAAATGTTCCTAAGTTTATCAAAGGCCTGTTTCTGAACATCATCAAACTGTATGGGAATGGTTTTCGAGCGTTGTTTGCTGATCTTACCATTTTCTCCCTTCAGAATGCTAGAGATCGGTCTTGCTATCTGAGCGAAGTCCTTTATAAAACACCGGTAGTAGCTGGCAAGACCCAGGAATGATCTTACCGCAAACAGGGTGGAGGGTTGTCTAAACCCCTGAATAGCCTTGACTTTATCGGGGCTTGTTCTCGTGCCCTCGGTTGACACCACAAATCCAAGGAATTCCACTTGTCCCCTGAAGAACTGGGACTTTTCCTTTGACACCGTCGTGGAGGCTTCCAAGCACGGTGTCAATGTCTCTGACATGATCCGCCTCACTTTTTGAGAACACGATGACGTCGTCAACATAAACGTAACATATCTTACCAATATGCTCCCGTAATACGTCATCGATGGCCCGTTGAAAAATGCTTGATGCATTCCTGAGGCCAAATGGCAAACGGCAGAACTCATATTTGCCTCCGTTTACCGAAAATGAGGTCTTTTCCTTTGACACCCTCATGTTCGCGTCGTGGAGGCTGCCAAGCACGGTGTCAATGTCTCTGACATGATCCTGAATAGCCTTGACTTTATCGGGGCTTGTTCTCGTGCCCTCGGTTGACACCACAAATCCAAGGAATTCCACTTGTCCCCTGAAGAACTGGGACTTTTCCTTTGACACCCTCATGTTCGCGTCGTGGAGGCTTCCAAGCACGGTGTCAATGTCTCTGACATGATCCGCCTCACTTTTTGAGAACACGATGACGTCGTCAACATATACGTAACATATCTTACCAATATGCTCCCGTAATACGTCATCGATGGCCCGTTGAAAAATGCTTGATGCATTCCTGAGGCCAAATGGCAAACGGCAGAACTCATATTTGCCTCCGTTTACCGAAAATGAGGTCTTTTCACGATCAGCTAACGTGATTTGATGGTACCCTGACTTTAGGTCAAGGGTAGTGAAGTATCTTGCCTTACCCAGATTTGAAAGTATCATGGAGATACAAGGCATTGGATACTTGTCTGGTATGGTCTTTGAGTTAAGCTTGCGGAAGTCTATGACTAGCCGCTTCTTGTTTGAGCCCTAGTCGTCAGTGCCTTTTTTTCCAACAACCCATATGGGGTTGTTGTACGGAGACCTGGAAGGCCGAATGATTTTGTTCCGCAATAGGTCCTTCACCTCGTCATTGACGAAATCAGTGGCTCCTACAGGGAAGGGGTACATTTTCGAGTAGATTGGCTCTATGGCTACTACGGCTGTGTTGAAGGGTATCATTTCAGTCGGATCTGCAAATGCCTTTATACGGCTGGACATCATTCTGAGAAACTCGTCCCTTACTGTTGGCGGGACCTCAATGTCGTCTACTTTTGTGAAGTTAACGCTGGGGCATTTGTGGAATAGGATCTTTTCAGATTCCTGTCCAAAATGGAGATTTTTTGTCCCCAGGTTAATATTGACGCCAGCTTTCGTTAGCGTGTCGAGCCCTACGATGCCATGAAAGGTTGATAGCTCCGGCAAGATAAAAAACGGGCATTTTATGCCGAATATGGTTAGGAGACATTTTTGCTCTACTTTATTAAACCCGTGCAGGGATTTTACAACAAATGGGGCCTCTTCAGGGACAATTCCCTTAAGTTCTTTTAAAGGTTTGATATAATTCTTCGCAGCCCCAGTGTCTATTAAAAGGTTAAGTGCAGGGAGCAGGGATGCTCCCCTAAAAAATTGACAGTATCACTGTCGTATCCTGCACTATTGTCTTCATCAATCTCCGCCACTGCTTCCGACGCTAACTGCTCGTACTGTTGCTCGTATTTGTCCGGGTCCACCTGAGCGAGGTGGTTGACCCTCTGCCTGCGCTGGTCGGAAAATCTCTGGGATCCAGCCGGTCTTTTATACGCACCATGTTGGTGCCCGTTGTTAGGGTTTTCTGTAGCCGGTAGGCCTGGGTTGTGCCCCTGCTGCTTCTGAAAGCCAGTTGGCTGACGGAATTTAGAGGAAGATGGATCAACATCCATCATCTCTACTTTGTCTAGGCTACGGTGACCACCTGCTTGATGGTTCCTCTGGTTGTTCGTGTAGAACGGGTTCTTCGATTGTCTTTTGTAGTGATCGGGTTCATTCTGTCCGTCCTGCCTATATTTTGTTCGGCTCTGTGGCTTGCTTTCTAAAGCTCTTGCGTAATTAGTTGCAAAGTCGTGCCTATCATGGTTGGCCTCGATTTCTTGTGCCAAGGCCAAGGCTGATGGCAAGTCCGCAGGCTGTGCCGCAAATAATGTATCCGTGAGGCCTCTTCTTAAGCCTGAGACAAAGACACGGAGTGCGTCAGCCCTATACTTCTCGTTAATGTATTGCGCCTGTGCGGCGTCCTGTGACATGATCGTCTTATTTGTGAGAAGGGTGAGCTTCTTCTCGACCTCTTCGTAAAACTGAGTGATGGACAGTCATACCTTGCCGAAGTGTGGCAAGCTCTTGCTCTAGCAAGTGTATCGGACGCTTGTCCGAATATGTAAAATCGAGGCGATTAATGATCGCCTCAAAGTTCAACACTGTTTTGAACGACGCTAAGAGTGAGTCAGCGGTCCCTCTAATCTTGTTCCTGATTATTAAAACCGCTTGGTAGTGCTTTGAACTTCCTACAAACCCCTCGTATAGCTTATAGGCAGCCTTTGCTGCCTGTCGCCAGGAAACATATTGCTCCTGGGCCCCGTTGAACTCTGGCAGCGTTTTTACCGCATCCAGAGCTTCATCACAACCTACCGCTCGGTCCAAGGTGACCGCCTCGTAGGCCTTGGCCTCGGGTGCCTGAACTCTCGCAGCGTGCAGCTGGTCAGTTACAGCCTGCAAACGCCGATTAAAGTCCGCTTTTTGTATTTCTAGCGCAGCGGTTCCCTCGGTTTCTATTTCAAGGTCTACGCTGAGTCCGCCGAACAATCTGGCTAACTCGGAAATGGGCATAGACGGATTTTTTCTCGGTCGCCCCCTAACGTTTCGTTTGTCTTTGTCGTAGGTCAGGACCAGCTCTGCCGGTCCGTTGCTTCTGTTTATTTTCTTTAGGAATCAAATTCAAGCTCCCTCAAACACAGATCTCGTTGTTGTTGCCCGCCGACAACAATGTATTTATGGTGTGGTGTAAGGTTTCTTGCTTGCGTTTATCGCAACCAAAAAAAAAAAAAAGGGGGGGTTTTGTTTTTATTTTTTTCCTTTTTTTCTATTTTTTTATTTTCACTATAGGGCGATTATGAAGAAAGGTTTCACTTACATGTTCCTTCTTCTGGTGTATTGATTCTAGCTGGAAAGTTCTAGTTCTGAGTTGTTGTCTTCTCTCGTCGCCGCTGCCCAAAGCCGTCCGCTCCGGTGTAACAGTTTGGGGTTGATTAAATGCCTTTTATTTACACTCGAAGCTACGAGCTTTTGCGTGCAATTGATGTACGCGCCTTTCTTCACCGTGATTTTGGATTCCAGGTGGTGTGTTGCGGCGATCTATTTACCGATCTCCCGCGGGCGTGGCTTTTTGATAATAATCTTTGTGTTTTTGAGCGGGCGTTGTCTCCGCGCTCCACAGTTTCCACTTTCTTTTAGCTTGCTTTTGAGCGGGCTTTGTCTCCGCACTCGATGTTTTTTAGTCTTTTTGTTTGACCCTTCGTTGCACTTTTAGCCGATTTTCACTTAGCGGGCGTTGTCTCCGCGCTAAATTACTCTCTCAGGGGTGGTTTCTTTTTATCGCGTTGGGCGCCAGTAATGTTTAAATACGACACGGGTATTTGATGTAAAGTATTATTTATTTCATAAATGTAATTAAACCAGGGACTGCAAATAATGATTATTTGTTTTTTATTATTACAAAAAATCATTCACTTAAAAAGACTTTAAGACAGCGAGAAATATACCAATATTCATCTTAAATTATAATCTATGCATTTCCACCATGATTTGAAAATTTTCAAGTTTTATTGACTCACTCACAAAATAATGATTAATTTTAAGTTATACTTTATAACTCAAAAAATAATCATTATTCTTTGAGTTTTATTTTTTGCTCAAAAAATAAAACTCAAGTTGTAATTTCGAATTGTCTTTAGGGAATAAATAAAAATATTATATTTATTCGTACTCGTTAAGAAAAGACAAAACATAACAACCAATTTTTTTATAACAAACAATTCTTCAGGAAAACTCCTTAAGGAAAAGTTGAAATTACAACTTGAGTTTTATTTTTGAGCAATAAATAAAACTCAAAGAATAATGATTATTTTTTTAGTTATAAAGTATAACTTAAAATAAATCATTATGTTCTGAGTGAGTCAATAAAACTTAAAAATTAATCATTATTGTATAATTGTTTGAATAAAACTTATAATGATTACAGTCCCTGAATTAAACTTGCAAAAGAATACAATGAGAGATTAACTACCCGCAAGGCGAGACGTTGATACGTGAATGCCACTCGGCCGGTAATTAACAACTAACTTAAAAACCTAAACTTCCCAGCTACGGGACCCTTGGTTGCCGGCCACGGCACTCGTCGCTGTCCAGCAAAAGTGCTGACCTTGCGCCTCGTGCGTGGTGTCCAGTAGCGGCCGGCATCCGGAGACCGCGACGACGGCGATCACACGGTTGACGAAACTGCTTACCTCGGCTTTAAAAACTGGTTCTTCCGCGCTATCAGATATTGTCTTTATCTTTATGATAGTTCTTGGTGATTTCAATTTACTAGGTACTGTGTGGTCTTCGGTAAACGAGTTTAATAACCTTGTGCCCATGTCACGACATGACTTTATCGACGGCTTGATAGACCTTTCCCAGTCTCAAGTCAACCATGTGGAAAATTCCTTGGGTCTCGGATCCTACCATAGCGTTGTTAACCCGAGCCCTTCCGCTCACTATACGTGAAGACTCCTACCATCCTACATTCGAAGTGTCAGTCGATATTGGCCCAACTGTATTGAATCGAATCGGCGTGCTATCTGAACGTGTCCGCTGCTTTCATAAAGCCGAGTTTACGAAGCTTAATAACCTCATTAGTGATTTTGATTGGTCCGCTCTGTATTTGTGCACTGACGTTATGGTTAGGATAGGTTAACCCAGACGGCCCTCACGGGGCCACGCATAGGCCAATCTGGCCCTTAGTTGTGCGGATGGGGGTGTATGAACCTTTCGAGTATATTTATGAAGTTTTGAAGTCCTTGAGGATCGAAGTGTTTTTGGCAAAGGCTAGCAGTTTCCCTGGCGTCCTCTTGGAGGCATCTTCCAGTGATGCCAGTACCGGGGCGCCCAGGTATATTCTCCTAGCTCTTGAGAGAGCCGGGCAGTTGCAGATGAGATGTTCCAGGGTTTCAGTTGCACCGGATTCCTCGCATTTCCTGCATTTGTCTTTGTTTGTGATGCCTAGTTTGACAGCATGTGCCGCGGCCAGACAGTGACCTGTGAGTATTCCCAACAACATTCTGCAGTCCTTCCGTGGGAGGTGCAGTATGTAGTGGCTGAGTTTTCTATTACGCTCCTTGCACATGGTTTTTGAGGTTCTGCAGGTGGTGGTTCTGCTCCACCTGCTTCTTGCCTGTGTGACTGCCCGTTTCTCTAAATCGCTTTGGAGCATTCTAAGGGAGACAGGCACGTTCTCAGTTCTGTCGTTTGCCAGCCCGACGCCGTCCTTAGCCAGACCGTCCGCCATCTCGTTGCCATCGATGCCTTGGTGGCTGGGAACCCAGTAGATCCGCACTGACTTTGTCGTGCTTAGGATATCTAGTGCCTCCCTGCTTGCCAAGACATTTCTGGAACTGATCGCCGACGACTGCATGGATCTTATCGCCGCCTGGCTGTCCACGAACAGGTTGATCACGTCGTGTGGACGATCTGTAGACTGAGCAGCCTCGGCCGCTTTCCGTATGGCGAAGACTTCAGCCTGGAATATGCTGCATTGGATAATATGGATAATATTGAGTAAATCTATATATATAAAAGAAAGTCGTGTCTGTTACAACACTTATAACTCGAGAACGGCTGGACCGATTGCCATGGTTTTTGATTTGTTGGATTTGTTTCCGTCCCGAATAGCAGAATACATCTTAAAAACTCGATATGCGCAATGAATATATGCATTTCAATAGATATTGATTTTTTTATTACAAATATCGAGTTTTCATTGATTTTCTTTTTCCATGTCAAACATTTGTTGTCCAATCCTGTCAAATAGTCAATACCTAAGATTTATTCTACAGTATTCTACATAAAATCATCGGGAAGGAACGGAATTTAGGGAATAAAAAATCAGTTTTATGTGAGTGCACATTTTAATAACAATGCCGCGTCCTAGAAGATCTAATCTTTCCCAGCGAAGCCGTAATGCAATTAGGCAACGGAATATCGTGAGTCAATTATATGATGGAGAACGAGAAATTGCACGAGAACAGCGACGTGTTAGTATGGAGCAAAGAAGGGCCTAATTTGTGCTTCTCAAATACAAGAGCAAAGAGAGGCAGCCCTTGAAACGGCTAGGTTAGAAAAGAGAAATCGTCGAGCTTATCGTACAGATGAACAGAGGAATAATCTTCGAAGTGCAAGAAGAAATGGTTCAAGTATTGATTTGAATCGAGCAGCGTTTCTGTATGATTGGACAATCGACTACAGCTTGCATCGTTTAGTTTGCATTGGTCCAATGGACGTTGTTTGCCAGCATTGTGGAGCATTGATGTTTGCTGGTGAAACGCCTGGTTTGTGCTGCCTTAGCGGTAAAGTGGAAAAACGATACTCATTGGGACACAACAATCGCTGAAGCAATTATTTCTGCGTCTCCAAGTCAGATACGCACATTATTTGCTATCATCATTTCAACATGCTTCCCATCGAACCCACGTGACATGTGGAACAAATACAAAGATAACATGTCAGAAGATATTTTACATCGAATTCGCTCAAGAAATTCCGATATTGAGGTGAATGAGGAGATCCGTAACCAGACTTTGCTCTTGATCGAAGATATGTGTTACCTCATGTGCGGCAGTTTGTTAGTTAGGTTAGGAATGCCAGCGCCAGATCGCGGAATGAATGACGCATTTAATAGAGAATTGGAACGTGAACGTGAATATGATCCACATGAACTAATCCAATCAGTTCAAACGAATGCACCTCTGTTGAATCCTAAGCAGAGGGAAGTCTATGATACCCTGATTAATGCAATTGAAGATGGAAATGGCGGCTTATTTTTTTTGGATGCCCCCGGTGGAACTGGGAAGACATTCCTCATGTCATTGATTTTGGCCACTGTACGTGCGAGATCCGAAATTTCGGTAGCAATTGCTTCTTCTGGAATAGCGGCCACATTGTTAGACGGATGCCGCACGGCTCACTCAGCGTTAAAATTGCCATTAAACCTTCAAACTACGGAACAACCGACATGTAACATTTCGAAACACTCCGCAATGGCCAAAGTTTTAGTAGCATCAAAAATCATCATATGGGACGAATGCACAATGGCGCACAAACGCGCATTGGAAGCACTAGACCGAACATTAAAAGTTCTGCGAAATGATTCGAGATGTTTTGGTGGTGCAATGATTTTATTATCTGGCGATTTCCGACAAACACTACCAGTCATTCCAAGATCTACTGCTGCCGACGAAATAAACGCTTGACTCAAAGCATCAAATCTGTGGCGATATGTAAAGAAACTTCAACTGTCTGTAAATATGAGAGTTGCATTGTTGAACGATCTATCTGCTGATGATTTCTCGAAGCAATTGCTGACTATCGGTAATGGCCGTGTTCCTGTTGACAAATCGAGCGGTTTGATTTCATTTCCTCCAAATTTTTGCAATTTCGTATCATCAAAAGACGAGCTTATCAACAAAGTATTCCCGGATATCATTGCTAACCACAAAAATACTAAATGGTTAAGTGAGCGAGCAATTTTGGACGCTAAAAATAAAGATGTATATGACCTCAATATTATAATTCAAAATCAAATCGTAGGTACTCCTATATAAATATATTATTATATTATATCATTGTTTTACGTTCATCAAAGCCTAAATTAGTTCACCTAAAAAGTAACACGACATTCATTGACTGTTAGGCGGTACGAAGTTTGCCGGGTCAGCTAGTGAAGTAATAAATCGATAGGAAAAATAAGAAATAACAAAATCAAAAGTATTGGCGCTAAGGCCTGGGGCGTCGGTCTCCTCGGTCTCGTCATCATCGCTGATGATGACTGGCTCCGTTGACGGGGTTCTGGTGGGCTCTTCGGGGGCCTCAGGCTCCGGTGTCGGCGTGTCCCATCGCCGTCGATCTCCTCGAGGCTCGGGGGATGCCGTGCCTGACCGAGGCTCGCTACTCAGCGGTTCTGGTGACTGCAATCCCATTGGGGAGTAGGAAGGTGTCCGTGGCTCGTAGCTCGCCTGGGACGACGAGTCACCCTCGCTGACTCCGGATTCCCGTTCCTCCGACTGGCTGCTCAGAACCTCCGGCTCCTCGCTGTCGTCCTCCGACCCTTCTGCCTCGCTGCTCGGCACTTCTGGCTCCTCTTCGCTGTCGTCCTCCGACCCTTCCGCCTCGCTGCTGGTGTCATGTTCGCCCGCTTCGGCCCGTTCGCGGTTGCGCGCGTCCTGTACGGCCTGGAAAGCTTGGACGGCCTTCATCGAAGGAGTCCCTGAAGCTTCGGCCGTGTTCTGCGCCCCTGGCTGCGCCCCGGCCTTCGCGGTTGTCAGATCCAACGTCGCAGACTGTGGTGGGTAAGAGTTGCTGCTGTTCCTAAGTAGCGGGTCTTGTGGAGCCAGCCACGAGCCGTACTCGGGCGGAGATGTTTCCTCGTCGCTGATGTCCGAGTACTGCGTTGTGGGTCTTTCGGCCTCCAGTTGCTTGTTTAGGGCAGCCACGTCATATAGTAGAGGGGCCCGATGGTTGGCCTTGCCGAACCGTCCGTCATAGAGGGCTTCTTCCTCACTCTCGGTGCTCTCTTCCACCGGGTCTTGCTCCCACCGCTGGACCGCGACACAGGCGTCTCCCTCCGTGGAGCCTTCGTCCGCGTCACTATGGTCCTCGCCCATTCAACGTAGGAAGTCGTGGAGTTCCATCCGCCGGACGTATTCGGCGAAAGCGGGGGTAATGCCAGGCGAGGTGGGTCGCCGTCTAGCCGCAGGCTCTCTACGGCATCGGGCCAGATGCAGACCAAGGCCGCTAGTGACATGGCCGGGGCGTTGTCGTTCTCGGGTTGACGTGCTGGAAGAGTATCCCCGGCCGCGGTGCGCAGGTGCATTCTTGCCGCGTGGGAGGTTGAGGGTCCGTCGAAGTATCGGTCGGCGTAGCCCATATCGACCTGGGGCGTGAGCGGTATTCGCGAGACTCCCGCTGGACTCGTCAGGTGTTGTGGTGTGGTCGGGGCATCCATGACGGCGGTCTCTGGTACCCAGGTCATGTCGGTGTCGTCGTCTACCAGTACTCGTGGCGTCATGGGCCTGTCCAGGGTGTCTCCTTCGGAGGATCCGTCATCGGATTGGGTATGCGGCGGACGTGGTACTGCCAGTGACGACGCGCGGTTAGGATGTCCCGGGTTATCATCCTGTGCTTCTAGGATCGGCGGCTCGGCCGCCTCTTCTGCGTTCATGGTCGTATATCTATGGGGAGGAATCTGGGGTTTTAGAACCTGTCTGACTTAATTAATGTTCCCCTGCCCCCTGCCTGACGGTGCGATTTACATTGTACGAATTTGGTTTAAAACTAATCCCATAAGGGGTTATATCTATCTTACTGCGTCGATGTTTGCGGTTGCCCCTGCCGGGACGAGGACAGTATGAGAGCGCACTGCCATAAGTGGCCCTCATGAACCCGCGTTGCGCTGCCGCTCTTCGCCAGGGTCTTCCTCGTCGGTGTTGTCTTTGTCGTCATCACTGTTGTCGTGTAAGGCCTTGAGGTCGGCCAGTCCAGCGGTCCTTTGCTGTCGCCCTTGTTGTTGCTGAAGTCGCACTATCGTGGGGGAGAGAAATTTAATTACCCTATACGGCCCTTCGTATTTGGGTGCCAGCTTTGCGGCGAAGTTGTCTGCTGCCTTAGACAGGTGGTGTTGGCGCATAGGACCAATGATCCTATCGTGGGTCGCCACTCGCGTCGTCGGAGATTATACGTTTTCTTCTGCTCGTGGGAGGCCCGTTGCGTGTTCTGGCGTACCACTTTGAAGATGTCCTTAAGTCGGTCGACTTTCTCTTGTGGTCCTGCGCTGCAAAGTTTCCAAGGGTTGTCGCGAGAGCGCATCGGCCACGATGTTCTGACTTCCACGTCGGTAGTGTATGTCAAATCGGTATTGTTGGAGCTCCAATGCCCAGCGAGCGATCCTACCAGTCGGGTTGTCGATCGAGTTCAACCATTTCAGCGCGAGATGGTCTGTGATCACGTCGAAATGGTAGCCTTCCAAAAAAGCACCGTAGCTTCCGAATTGCCCAAACGATAGCGAGACACTCTTTTTCGGTGGCCGAGTAGTTCTCTTCGGCCTTGAGTAGTCGGCGGCTGGCGTAGGCGATGACACGTTCCTCTCCTGCTATTTGCTGCGTCAGCACGGCTCCGAGGCCGTATGCACTGGCGTCTGTTTGGAGTACGAACCTCTCGGTGAAATCAGGGCACGCCAAAACTGGAGCCTGAGTTAATTTCTCCTTGAGTGCTTCGAACGCCTGTTGCTAGTCCTCTGTCCAGGCCCACTTTTGGTTCTTCTTGAGGAGGCTCGTCATCGGCTGGACCATCGTAGCGAAGTTGGGGACAAAGCGGCGATACCACGATGCCATCCCGATGCAACGTCGCAGCTCCTTTAGGTTGCTGGGTGGTGCCAGTTTCCTGACGGCGATGACCTTGTCTGGATCCGTGTGTATTCCTTGCTCACTGATGACGTGTCCGAGGTAGACCAGGCTTTTAGTAAAGAAACTGCACTTGTTTCTATTCAGCCGTAGGTTGGCTTCTCGCAATCTCCTGAAGACTTCTCGAAGGTTCTCGACGTGTTCCTCTAGCGTGGCTCCGATGATGATGATGTCGTCCAAATACGCTAAAGCATATGGCTCCATAAAAAAACTCGATATGCGCAATGAATATATGCATTTCAATAGATATTGATTTTTTTATTACAAATATCGAGTTTTCATTGATTTTCTTTTTCCATGTCAAACATTTGTTGTCCAATCCTGTCAAATAGTCAATACCTAAGATTTATTCTACAGTATTCTACATAAAATCATCGGGAAGGAACGGAATTTAGGGAATAAAAAATCAGTTTGGTGGTTTTATGCGAGTGCACATTTTAATAACAATGCCGCGTCCTAGAAGATCTAATCTTTCCCAGCGAAGCCGTAATGCAATTAGGCAACGGAATATCGTGAGTCAATTATATGATGGAGAACGAGAAATTGCACGAGAACAGCGACGTGTTAGTATGGAGCAAAGAAGGGCCTAATTTGTGCTTCTCAAAGACAAGAGCAAAGAGAGGCAGCCCTTGAAACGGCTAGGTTAGAAAAGAGAAATCGTCGAGCTTATCGTACAGATGAACAGAGGAATAATCTTCGAAGTGCAAGAAGAAATGGTTCAAGTATTGATTTGAATCGAGCAGCGTTTCTGTATGATTGGACAATCGACTACAGCTTGCATCGTTTAGTTTGCATTGGTCCAATGGACGTTGTTTGCCAGCATTGTGGAGCATTGATGTTTGCTGGTGAAACGCCTGGTTTGTGCTGCCTTAGCGGTAAAGTGGAAAAACGATACTCATCGAACCCACGTGACATGTGGAACAAATACAAAGATAACATGTCAGAAGATATTTTACATCGAATTCGCTCAAGAAATTCCGATATTGAGGTGAATGAGGAGATCCGTAACCAGACTTTGCTCTTGATCGAAGATATGTGTTACCTCATGTGCGGCAGTTTGTTAGTTAGGTTAGGAATGCCAGCGCCAGATCGCGGAATGAATGACGCATTTAATAGAGAATTGGAACGTGAACGTGAATATGATCCACATGAACTAATCCAATCAGTTCAAACGAATGTACCTCTGTTGAATCCTAAGCAGAGGGAAGTCTATGATACCCTGATTAATGCAATTGATGATGGAAATGGCGGCTTATTTTTTTGGATGCCCCCGGTGGAACTGGGAAGACATTCCTCATGTCATTGATTTTGGCCACTGTACGTGCGAGATCCGAAATTTCGGTAGCAATTGCTTCTTCTGGAATAGCGGCCACATTGTTAGACGGATGCCGCACGGCTCACTCAGCGTTAAAATTGCCATTAAACCTTCAAACTACTGAACAACCGACATGTAACATTTCGAAACACTCCGCAATGGCCAAAGTTTTAGTAGCATCAAAAATCATCATATGGGACGAATGCACAATGGCGCACAAACGCGCATTGGAAGCACTAGACCGAACATTAAAAGTTCTACGAAATGATTCGAGATGTTTTGGTGGTGCAATGATTTTATTATCTGGCGATTTCCGACAAACACTACCAGTCATTCCAAGATCTACTGCTGCCGACGAAATAAACGCTTGACTCAAAGCATCAAATCTGTGGCGATATGTAAAGAAACTTTAACTGTCTGTAAATATGAGAGTTGCATTGTTGAACGATCTATCTGCTGATGATTTCTCGAAGCAATTGCTGACTATCGGTAATGGCCGTGTTCCTGTTGACAAATCGAGCGGTTTGATTTCATTTCCTCCAAATTTTTGCAATTTCGTATCATCAAAAGACGAGCTTATCAACAAAGTATTCCCGGATTTCATTGCTAACCACAAAAATACTAAATGGTTAAGTGAGCGAGCAATTTTGGACGCTAAAAATAAAGATGTATATGACCTCAATATTATAATTCAAAATCAAATAGTAGGTACTCCTATATAAATATATTATTATATTATATCATTGTTTTACGTTCATCAAAGCCTAAATTAGTTCAGCTAAAAAGTAACACGACATTCATTGACTGTTAGGCGGTACGAAGTTTGCCGGGTCAGCTAGTGAAGTAATAAATCGATAGGAAAAATAAGAAATAACAAAATCAAAAGTATTGGCGCTAAGGCCTGGGGCGTCGGTCTCCTCGGTCTCGTCATCATCGCTGATGATGACTGGCTCCGTTGACGGGGTTCTGGTGGGCTCTTCGGGGGCCTCAGGCTCCGGTGTCGGCGTGTCCCATCGCCGTCGATCTCCTCGAGGCTCGGGGGATGCCGTGCCTGACCGAGGCTCGCTACTCAGCGGTTCTGGTGACTGCAATCCCATTGGGGAGTAGGAAGGTGTCCGTGGCTCGTAGCTCGCCTGGGACGACGAGTCACCCTCGCTGACTCCGGATTCCCGTTCCTCCGACTGGCTGCTCAGAACCTCCGGCTCCTCGCTGTCGTCCTCCGACCCTTCTGCCTCGCTGCTCGGCACTTCTGGCTCCTCTTCGCTGTCGTCCTCCGACCCTTCCGCCTCGCTGCTGGTGTCATGTTCGCCCGCTTCGGCCCGTTCGCGGTTGCGCGCGTCCTGTACGGCCTGGAAAGCTTGGACGGCCTTCATCGAAGGAGTCCCTGAAGCTTCGGCCGTGTTCTGCGCCCCTGGCTGCGCCCCGGCCTTCGCGGTTGTCAGATCCAACGTCGCAGACTGTGGTGGGTAAGAGTTGCTGCTGTTCCTAAGTAGCGGGTCTTGTGGAGCCAGCCACGAGCCGTACTCGGGCGGAGATGTTTCCTCGTCGCTGATGTCCGAGTACTGCGTTGTGGGTCTTTCGGCCTCCAGTTGCTTGTTTAGGGCAGCCACGTCATATAGTAGAGGGGCCCGATGGTTGGCCTTGCCGAACCGTCCGTCATAGAGGGCTTCTTCCTCACTCTCGGTGCTCTCTTCCACCGGGTCTTGCTCCCACCGCTGGACCGCGACACAGGCGTCTCCCTCCGTGGAGCCTTCGTCCGCGTCACTATGGTCCTCGCCCATTCAACGTAGGAAGTCGTGGAGTTCCATCCGCCGGACGTATTCGGCGAAAGCGGGGGTAATGCCAGGCGAGGTGGGTCGCCGTCTAGCCGCAGGCTCTCTACGGCATCGGGCCAGATGCAGACCAAGGCCGCTAGTGACATGGCCGGGGCGTTGTCGTTCTCGGGTTGACGTGCTGGAAGAGTATCCCCGGCCGCGGTGCGCAGGTGCATTCTTGCCGCGTGGGAGGTTGAGGGTCCGTCGAAGTATCGGTCGGCGTAGCCCATATCGACCTGGGGCGTGAGCGGTATTCGCGAGACTCCCGCTGGACTCGTCAGGTGTTGTGGTGTGGTCGGGGCATCCATGACGGCGGTCTCTGGTACCCAGGTCATGTCGGTGTCGTCGTCTACCAGTACTCGTGGCGTCATGGGCCTGTCCAGGGTGTCTCCTTCGGAGGATCCGTCATCGGATTGGGTATGCGGCGGACGTGGTACTGCCAGTGACGACGCGCGGTTAGGATGTCCCGGGTTATCATCCTGTGCTTCTAGGATCGGCGGCTCGGCCGCCTCTTCTGCGTTCATGGTCGTATATCTATGGGGAGGAATCTGGGGTTTTAGAACCTGTCTGACTTAATTAATGTTCCCCTGCCCCCTGCCTGACGGTGCGATTTACATTGTACGAATTTGGTTTAAAACTAATCCCATAAGGGGTTATATCTATCTTACTGCGTCGATGTTTGCGGTTGCCCCTGCCGGGACGAGGACAGTATGAGAGCGCACTGCCATAAGTGGCCCTCATGAACCCGCGTTGCGCTGCCGCTCTTCGCCAGGGTCTTCCTCGTCGGTGTTGTCTTTGTCGTCATCACTGTTGTCGTGTAAGGCCTTGAGGTCGGCCAGTCCAGCGGTCCTTTGCTGTCGCCCTTGTTGTTGCTGAAGTCGCACTATCGTGGGGGAGAGAAATTTAATTACCCTATACGGCCCTTCGTATTTGGGTGCCAGCTTTGCGGCGAAGTTGTCTGCTGCCTTAGACAGGTGGTGTTGGCGCATAGGACCAATGATCCTATCGTGGGTCGCCACTCGCGTCGTCGGAGATTATACGTTTTCTTCTGCTCGTGGGAGGCCCGTTGCGTGTTCTGGCGTACCACTTTGAAGATGTCCTTAAGTCGGTCGACTTTCTCTTGTGGTCCTTCGCCGGTTTCTCCTAACCCTGGGGTGGTTTTCTCGTAGAGAGTCCCGGGTAATCTTGGCTCTCGGCCGAGTACGATGAGCGCGGGGCTGAATCCTGTTGTGTCGGAGACGCTGCTGTTGATGGCCAGGCTGAGCTCTGGGAGTAGGACGTCCCATGTCCGCTGGTCCGCGTCGATGTATTGGGCGATCATGGTTTTGATTGTCCTATTGGCCCGCTCGGTTGGGTTTTGCTGAGGTGTGTATGGAGCCGTTTGCTCCAATTCCATGCCGGTGAGTTTAAAGAAATCCCTGAAGGAGTGGCTGGTGAATTGTGTCCCGTTGTCGGGACGACTCAGGATTCGTTCCCGGAACGCCTTTTCCAGCTGTGCCGTGGTGGCTTTGCGCAGGGGCACCAGTTCCACCCATTTGCTGAATGCGTCGAAGAATACTAGCAACATCGTCTTGCCGTGCTTCGGACGGGGAAGTGGGCCGACGAAGTCCGCGCATAAGATATCCAGTGGTCCCTGGGCCTGTCGAGTATGCATATGGCCGGCTGGTTTTTGTTGGCTCACCTTGAATTGCTGGCAGCTGGCACATCTTTGGACATATCGGGCTACATCTCGATAGAGTCCAGGCCAGTAATACCGTTGGGTCACTCGGTTCGCCGTCTTCCGAATTCCCAGGTGTCCTGCTGACGGGTGGTCGTGGCACTCCTCTAACACGCGTCGGCGGTGATCCTTGGCGACGCATAGTTTCCACTGAATCGCGTCCTCCTCGATTGATCGGTTGCTCGCTTGTTTGTACAGTTGGTTATTTTCCATGATGAATTCGGGGTGCTTTTCGGGCTGTTCGTGGATCCGTTTGTATAGTCTTTGCAGCCAGGGGCAGGTGTTTCTTTCCTCTTCCGTGCGCTGCAAAGTTTCCAAGGGTTGTCGCGAGAGCGCATCGGCCACGATGTTCTGACTTCCACGACGGTAGTGTATGTCAAATCGGTATTGTTGGAGCTCCAATGCCCAGCGAGCGATCCTACCAGTCGGGTTGTCGATCGAGTTCAACCATTTCAGCGCGAGATGGTCTGTGATCACGTCGAAATGGTAGCCTTCCAAAAAGCACCGTAGCTTCCGAATTGCCCAAACGATAGCGAGACACTCTTTTTCGGTGGCCGAGTAGTTCTCTTCGGCCTTGAGTAGTCGGCGGCTGGCGTAGGCGATGACACGTTCCTCTCCTGCTATTTGCTGCGTCAGCACGGCTCCGAGGCCGTATGCACTGGCGTCTGTTTGGAGTACGAACCTCTCGGTGAAATCAGGGCACGCCAAAACTGGAGCCTGAGTTAATTTCTCCTTGAGTGCTTCGAACGCCTGTTGCTGGTCCTCTGTTCAGGCCCACTTTTGGTTCTTCTTGAGGAGGCTCGTCATCGGCTGGACCATCGTAGCGAAGTTGGGGACAAAGCGGCGATACCACGATGCCATCCCGATGCAACGTCGCAGCTCCTTTAGGTTGCTGGGTGGTGCCAGTTTCCTGACGGCGATGACCTTGTCTGGATCCGTGTGTATTCCTTGCTCACTGATGACGTGTCCGAGGTAGACCAGGCTTTTAGTAAAGAAACTGCACTTGTTTCTATTCAGCCGTAGGTTGGCTTCTCGCAATCTCCTGAAGACTTCTCGAAGGTTCTCGACGTGTTCCTCTAGCGTGGCTCCGATGATGATGATGTCGTCCAAATACGCTAAAGCATATGGCTCCATGGCGGGTCCAATGACGCTATCTAGCGCTCGTTGAAAAGTCGCCGGCGCTGAGTGCAGGCCGAAAGGCATGACTTTCCAATGGAACAGTCCTCTGCCCGGGACGGTGAACGCTGTCGCCTCTCTGCTAACCTTGGCCACTGAGATTTGCCAATACCCATTCTTGAGATCCAGTGTTGATATGTAGCGGGCATTACGGAGTCTCTCGAGAATGTGATTGATCCGGGAGAGCGGATAGGTGTCGGGCACAGATCGCGCATTCAGTTGCCGATAATCCACGCACATCCGCATCTCTCCTGTCTTCTTCCCTACTAACACAATCGGTGCGCTGTGTGGTCTCTTGAATGGCTCGATTCGTCCGTCTTGTAACAGCTCGGTTACCTGGGCATCGATGATTTTTTGCATGGCAGGGTTTTTCGGGAAGTAACGCTGCTTCATAGGTTTGCCATCCCTTATGGTGATGGTGTGCTCTGCGATGTAGGAGATTCCGGTTAGTCCCTCAAATTTGGCCAATTCTTCCTCCAGAAATTTGGCTGCCCAGGGCGTGGGAGGTGGTTCCAGGTGTTGGGCTGGTTGCCAAGGAGAGATGTCCTCCAATTCCATGGCGGCGGCGGCCGCCAATACCGCTCTGTCGTAGTCCTTGTCAGCTGTACGAAACGGGTTCCGTTCTCGAGCTGTTGTAGAGTCGGCCCGTGGTTCCAGCTGGTAGTCCGTCGTCCTTTTCTGGCTGGGGTCGTCCCGTGGTGGCTTGGTCTGATGACCTCTCGCTTGTTAGTCGCGGCTCTCAGACATGGGGCCGCGTTCTTTCGTTCCAGGTGAGTCGTAGCTGTTGTTCCCGTCGTACTTGAAGGCGACTCTCGGTTCGTCTGACTGGCCCTGGATTGATCCAGCGGAGCCACAGCCATCTGGGCCGAGGTCACTTGGTCTTGGCGATGCTTTGAAGGCGACCCTCGGTTCGTCTGGCTGGCCCTGGATTGATCCAGCGGAGCCACAGCCATCTGGGCCGAAGTCCCTTGGTCCTGGCGATGCTTTGAAGGCGTGCTACGAATGAGGGAACTGGCCATGGTTGGACCCATCGGTGTCGCAGCTTCACGGCAGTCCCGCAAGTCTGGTCTATATATGCATTTAAATTATATCCTTATTCCATAACGTATATTCTTATAATTATTTGTATATATCCTTAGGTTAATACTACTATGAATAAAAAAAAAAAAAAAAAAAAAAAAAAAAAATACACTACCGTCGTGGAAGTCAGAACATCGTGGCCGATGCGCTCTCGCGACAACCCTTGGAAACTTTGCAGCGCACGGAAGAGGAAAGAAACACCTGCCCCTGGCTGCAAAGACTATACAAACGGATCCACGAACAGCCCGAAAAGCACCCCGAATTCATCATGGAAAATAACCAACTGTACAAACAAGCGAGCAACCGATCAATCGAGGAGGACGCGATTCAGTGGAAACTATGCGTCGCCAAGGATCACCGCCGACGCGTGTTAGAGGAGTGCCACGACCACCCGTCAGCAGGACACCTGGGAATTCGGAAGACGGCGAACCGAGTGACCCAACGGTATTACTGGCCTGGACTCTATCGAGATGTAGCCCGATATGTCCAAAGATGTGCCAGCTGCCAGCAATTCAAGGTGAGCCAACAAAAACCAGCCGGCCATATGCATACTCGACAGGCCCAGGGACCACTGGATATCTTATGCGCGGACTTCGTCGGCCCACTTCCCCGTCCGAAGCACGGCAAGACGATGTTGCTAGTATTCTTCGACGCATTCAGCAAATGGGTGGAACTGGTGCCCCTGCGCAAAGCCACCACGGCACAGCTGGAAAAGGCGTTCCGGGAACGAATCCTGAGTCGTCCCGACAACGGGACACAATTCACCAGCCACTCCTTCAGGGATTTCTTTAAACTCGCCGGCATGGAATTGGAGCAAACGGCTCCATACACACCTCAGCAAAACCCAACCGAGCGGGCCAATAGGACAATCAAAACCATGATCGCCCAATACATCGACGGGGACCAGCGGACATGGGACGTCCTACTCCCAGAGCTCAGCCTGGCCATCAACAGCAGCGTCTCCGACACAACAGGATTCAGCCCCGCGCTCATCGTACTCGGCCGAGAGCCAAGATTACCCGGGACTCTCTACGAGAAAACCACCCCAGGGTTAGGAGAAACCGGCGAAGGACCACAAGAGAAAGTCGACCGACTTAAGGACATCTTCAAAGTGGTACGCCAGAACACGCAACGGGCCTCCCACGAGCAGAAGAAAACGTATAATCTCCGACGACGCGAGTGGCGACCCACGATAGGATCATTGGTCCTATGCGCCAACACCACCTGTCTAAGGCAGCAGACAACTTCGCCGCAAAGCTGGCACCCAAATACGAAGGGCCGTATAGGGTAATTAAATTTCTCTCCCCCACGATAGTGCGACTTCAGCAACAACAAGGGCGACAGCAAAGGACCGCTGGACTGGCCGACCTCAAGGCCTTACACGACAACAGTGATGACGACAAAGACAACACCGACGAGGAAGACCCTGGCGAAGAGCGGCAGCGCAACGCGGGTTCATGAGGGCCACTTATGGCAGTGCGCTCTCATACTGTCCTCGTCCCGGCAGGGGCAACCGCAAACATCGACGCAGTAAGATAGATATAACCCCTTATGGGATTAGTTTTAAACCAAATTCGAACAATGTAAATCGCACCGTCAGGCAGGGGGCAGGGGAACATTAATTAAGTCAGACAGGTTCTAAAACCCCAGATTCCTCCCCATAGATATACGACCATGAACGCAGAAGAGGCGGCCGAGCCGCCGATCCTAGAAGCACAGGATGATAACCCGGGACATCCTAACCGCGCGTCGTCACTGGCAGTACCACGTCCGCCGCATACCCAATCCGATGACGGATCCTCCGAAGGAGACACCCTGGACAGGCCCATGACGCCACGAGTACTGTTAGACGACGACACCGACATGACCTGGGTACCAGAGACCGCCGTCATGGATGCCCCGACCACACCACAACACCTGACGAGTCCAGCGGGAGTCTCGCGAATACCGCTCACGCCCCGGGTCGATATGGGCTACGCCGACCGATACTTCGACGGACCCTCAACCTCCCACGCGGCAAGAATGCACCTGCGCACCGCGGCCGGGGATACTCTTCCAGCACGTCAACCCGAGAACGACAACGCCCCGGCCATGTCACTAGCGGCCTTGGTCTGCATCTGGCCCGATGCCGTAGAGAGCCTGCGGCTAGACGGCGACCCACCTCGCCTGGCATTACCCCCGCTTTCGCCGAATACGTCCGGCGGATGGAACTCCACGACTTCCTACGTCGAATGGGCGAGGACCATAGTGACGCGGACGAAGGCTTCACGGAGGGAGACGCCTGTGTCGCGGTCCAGCGGTGGGAGCAAGACCCGGTGGAAGAGAGCACCGAGAGTGAGGAAGAAGCCCTCTATGACGGACGGTTCGGCAAGGCCAACCATCGGGCCCCTCTACTATATGACGTGGCTGCCCTAAACAAGCAACTGGAGGCCGAAAGACCCACAACGCAGTACTCGGACATCAGCGACGAGGAAACATCTCCGCCCGAGTACGGCTCGTGGCTGGCTCCACAAGACCCGCTACTTAGGAACAGCAGCAACTCCGACCCACCACAGTCTGCGACGTTGGATCTGACAACCGCGAAGGCCGGGGCGCAGAACACGGCCGAAGCTCCAGGGACTCCTTCGATGAAGGCCGTCCAAGCTTTCCAGGCCGTACAGGACGCGCGCAACCGCGAACGGGCCGAAGCGGGCGAACATGACACCAGCAGCGAGGCGGAAGGGTCGGAGGACGACAGCGAAGAGGAGCCAGAAGTGCCGAGCAGCGAGGCAGAAGGGTCGGAGGACGACAGCGAGGAGCCGGAGGTTCTGAGCAGCCAGTCGGAGGAACGGGAATCCGGAGTCAGCGAGGGTGACTCGTCGTCCCAGGCGAGCTACGAGCCACGGACACCTTCCTACTCCCCAATGGGATTGCAGTCACCAGAACCGCTGAGTAGCGAGCCTCGGTCAGGCACGGCATCCCCCGAGCCTCGAGGAGATCGACGGCGATGGGACACGCCGACACCGGAGCCTGAGGCCCCCGAAGAGCCCACCAGAACCCCGTCAACGGAGTCAGTCATCATCAGCGATGATGACGAGACCGAGGAGACCGACGCCCCACGCCTTAGCGCCAATACTTTTAATTTTGTTATTTCTTATTTTTCCTATCGATTTATTACTTCATTTACTCAATATTATCCTTATTATCCAATGCAGCATATTCCAGGCTGAAGTCTTCGCCATACGGAAAGCGGCCGAGGCTGCTCAGTCTACAGATCGTCCACACGACGTGATCAACCTGTTCGTGGACAGCCAGGCGGCGATAAGATCCATGCAGTCGTCGGCGATCAGTTCCAGAAATGTCTTGGCAAGCAGGGAGGCACTAGATATCCTAAGCACGACAAAGTCAGTGCGGATCTACTGGGTTCCCAGCCACCAAGGCATCGATGGCAACGAGATGGCGGACGGTCTGGCTAAGGACGGCGTCGGGCTGGAAAACGACAGAACTGAGAACGTGACTGTCTCCCTTAGAACGCTCCAAAGCGATTTAGAGAAACGGGCCGTCACACAGGCAAGAAGCAGGTGGAGCAGAACCACCACCTGCAGAACCTCAAAAACCATGTGCAAGGAGCGCAATAGGAAACTCAGCCACTACATACTGCACCTCCCACGGAAGGACTGCAGAATGTTGGTGGGAATACTCACAGGTCACTGTCTGGCCGCGGCACATGCTGTCAAACTAGGCATCACAAACAGTGACAAATGCAGGAAATGCGAGGAATCCGGTGCAACTGAAACCCTGGAACATCTCATCTGCAACGGCTCTCTCAAGAGCTAGGAGAATATACCTGGGCGCCCCGGTACTGGCATCACTGGAAGATGCCTCCAAGAGGACGCCAGGGAAACTGCTAGCCTTTGCCAAAAACACTTCGATCTTCAAGGACTTCAAAACTTCATAAATATACTCGAAAGGTTCATACACCCCCATCCGCACAACTAAGGGCCAGTTTGGCCTATGCGTGGCCCCGTGATGGCCGTCAGGGTTAACCTATCCTAACCATAACGTCAGTGCACAAATACAGAGCGGACCAATCAAAATCACTAATGAGGTTATTAAGCTTCGTAAACTCGGCTTTATGAAAGCAGCGGACACGTTCAGATAGCACGCCGATTCGATTCAATACAGTTGGGCCAATATCGACTGACACTTCGAATGTAGGATGGTAGGAGTCTTCACGTATAGTGAGCGGAAGGGCTCGGGTTAACAACGCTATGGTAGGATCCGAGACCCAAGGAATTTTCCACATGGTTGACTTGAGACTGGGAAAGGTCTATCAAGCCGTCGATAAAGTCATGTCGTGACATGGGCACAAGGTTATTAAACTCGTTTACCGAAGACCACACAGTACCTAGCAAATTTAAATCACCAAGAACTATCATAAAGATAAAGACCATATCTGATAGCGCGGAAGAACCAGTTTTTAAAGCCGACAGGTGCTGCTCGATTATTAAGATATCCGAGTAAGATGGAATATACGAGCAAGTAATGAACATTTTTTGTTTGTTTTTATACCCGTACTCAAAAAAGAGTTAAGGGGTATACATATTAGATTTTTGGTAAAAGTGGATGTGTGTAACACAGAGAAGGAAACTTTTCCGACCCCATAAAGTATATATATTCTTGATCAGCATCAATAGCCGAGTCGATAGAGCAGTGTCTGTATGTCTGTCCGTCTTGTTTGTCGGCTGGACGAAAATCTGTGGCAGGCACAATTTTAAAGATACGATAAAACTAAAAACGCAGTATCGTAAGAAATGCCCATATCTACCAAATAGCCGAATCTGAATCAGATAATTATAGATTGTATACACAAGAGCCGTACTCTAAAATCGGACGAACAAGCGGAATATAGAGAGTCTTCGTAGGGTCTAGGGGTATAGGGTCTTTAAATTTCGTTGACCACCTCTATATAAACCTATGGCTATGGCATTATTTACCATAGTAGAAATGTGTTCAGAAAACTTTAAATTGGGGTATAGTTTAACACCAAGAAACCCTAAAAGGTCAAGTTATTGTGCTAGAAGGGAGTGAAGTTACCTTGGAAGCCTTTAATGGTGAAATTCACCTCTAAAAAATTTGTGGTTGTTGAGCTAGAAGGGAGTGGCTTACAGTGTCGAATGCTTTACGGAAATCAGTGAAAGTTACCTTGAAAGCCTTTAATGATAAAATTAACCTCTAATAAATTTGTGGTTGTTGATTCTTTGATTTGATTGATTTGCAGTGCAGTGTGCAAGTGCAGAGTTAAAATTATTTCAAAAATTTTAGGAATAGCGGATAATATACTTCTAAAGTTATTTTCGTCAGACTTGCAACCTTTTTTATGGATGTTGGTTGGTTGGTTGAGGCGGCTGTCGGGATCGTCAGAGACCCGACACACCTAGGCCAGTTGTGGCCCATTGTGATACCGCATAGATCGTTCCCTCTTCCCTCGTGAGACACTATGTTATCCATTGTCCCATCCGAATTCCCTTATGAAGCCTGCGATCCGTCTGCGACTGATTGTAGACATGACCGAAATGTCAATTGGAAAAGATGCGCCCAAGTATTGAAGTCTCCTTCTACTGAGAGCCGGACAGGACCAGAACAGATGTTCCGCAGTCTCCTCCTCGTCCTCATCTCTACAGCTTCGACAGAAGTCGTTATAGGGGGCGCAGAGCCTGTTTGCATGGGTGCCTATTAGCCAATGTCCCGAAAGGGAGCGTATGACTGAGCTGCACCTGCTCCTACTGAGTTTGCAAAGCTCATCGGTGCGCTTCCTAGTAATGTTAGGCCATGTTTGCCGAGTTATGCGACATAGTGGCACTATTAATCGCTTAAAATGTTCTTTTATTTTGAGCTTGTTGACTGCTATGTTCCATAGAAGGGGAGACAGGACACCACCTTGCGGGGTGCCTCTGTTGACATACCTTGACTGAGTGGACGATCCCATTGATGATGTCATCGTCCTGCATGTGAACAATTGATCTATGAGCATCACGAAGTGACGATCCACTCCCAGGTCATTCAGGGCCTCCGTGATGGCTCCCGGTATGACGTTGTTAAAAGCTCCCTCGATATCTAGGAAAGCTGTTAAGGAGTATTCTTTGACGTGTAGGGATTTCTCTACCGTCGAGATTACTTCATGGAGTGCCGTTTCCGTGGATTTTCCTTTTCGGTAGGCATGTTGTGCGCCTGACAGCCACTGAGGATTTATGGTTGTTCTCAGCTGCAGCCCGACTAGTCTCTCAAAGGTTTTGAGAAGAAAGGACGATAGACTTATTGGTCTGAAGTCTTTTGGGGTTGTGTGTGAGGGTTTCCCTGCTTTGGGGATAAAGACTATTTTAGCCTTCAGCCAAGCGCAGGGGATTTTTCCCACTGTCAGTATATTCCTGAAGATACTTTGCATTCAGTTGATTGCCATGTCCCCGGCTTTTTGTAACTGAGCCGGAATGACTTGGTCCGGGCCAAACGATTTGAAGGATTTAAAGCTGTTTACTGCCCAGCTAATATTCCATTTTGTGAGGATGTGCTGCCATGAAGGCCTTATTGCAAGCTTCCGTGAAATTGTCTACAAGACGATTAAGATCGTCCGGGCATTTTGGTGCTAGGGGGGGAGTAATTCCTCCATTTTTGCACTATATATATCCCAGTTGGCTTTCCTGGGGTTAATATAGTTAGTAGGTTTGGTGCTTTCGAGCGATAGGACTGTCTCGATGTACCTGTGGTCGGAGAAGGAGTGGTCCTCTAGGACCCTCCAAGTTTTCATTATGTCTGACAGTTTGTGAGACAATAGAGTGAGGTCAATAACCTCTTGACGGTTTTTTATGATGAAAGTTACCAATAACTAGGTTGGAGTTTAGGATGAAGCTTTTATGGAGCGGAATAATAAAAGATTCCTTCAAGACAGAGGGGAAGCATGAATAGGGTGAATAGTTTAAGCAGAGGTCCACACAGAGCGTCGTCACAGTAACTGAGTACACAGCCGGTAACTCCGTCAGGACCTGGTGAAAACATCGGCTTAACTAGTCGAAGATCTTGAAGCAGTGAGCTTTCATTTTAAGGGATTGAAAATGCCGCTTGACTTAGGCAAACTGCTACGGCTGACCAGAGTAACTTTCATGATAATAGGTTGTTTGGAATAATTGGGCAAAGAGATCGGAAATTGCCTGATCATGGTTTGCGGTCGAATTAAGAAATGGATGTGCGGACGTTCTACGATTACTATTTACGAAGCTGTAAAACTGTAACAGTCCTATGGAAAGTGTATCCTGCATCGAGATGGGTAGTTTGTCTGAAATTCTGAAATTTTGTATAATGATTTGATTTTAAGTTTTTAGACTAGATAACTCTTTGGTTAACCAAGGAGGTTTCTTAGATCTAACCGGACAAGAAAGTGGGATACAGGAGTGTGTCAAGTACATTGTAAAAAATGTGTGTGCCTTTCATAACATCAGTGCACAAGTACAGAGCGCACCAATCAAAATCCCTAATGAGGCTATTAAGCTTCGTAAGCACGGCTTTACGAAAGCAGCGGACTCGTTTCATCCAATACAGTAGGTCCAATATTGACCTACATTTCGAATATAGTGTGGTAGGAGTCTCCGGGTATAGTGAGCGGATGGGCTCGGGTTAGCAACGCTATTATCGGATCCGAGAACAAGCACAGATCAAGTAATCGACCCAAGGAATTTTTCACATTGTTGACTTGAGACAGTGATAAGTCTAACAAACCGTCGATAAAGTCATGTCGTGTAATGAGCATAAGGTTATAAGACTCGTTTACTGAAGACAAAACTGTGCCTGGCAAGTTAACATCCCCAAGAACTATTATATAGTATTTATCTGACAGCGGGGAAGACACAGTTTTTGAAGCGGACAGGTGCTGCTCGTATATTAAGATATCCGCGTAGATGGAATATACGAGCAAGTAATGAAAATGGAAAATCCTGGGAGAATCAATTTTACGCACAGAAATTCGTGTCTTCTTGAACCAGGACAATGACATGTTCCGACGTAATGTTTGAGTCCAGTGCAAGGAGGACTCTCCTCATTTCCGAAAACCTGCCAAAACTTCGGAAGTAAGGATGTCCGGCTTTAACCAGGTCTCGGTTAATATAAAAACGTGAGACGAGAATGCGAGACTCTCCAGAAAACTAGTGCTAAGCTTACTACGCAAGCCTCTAACTAAAACGGAGGATATTAATTTTTTATTAATTAAATTAATGTGGGTGGCAAATCAAATCCTCCGCCTTTCAGCCACCTTTAATTTAAATTAAAATTTAAAATTATTCTGTGTGATGAAAATATGCAGTAACATTTCGTTATCGATGAAAAAAAAATGTTAGCATTTTGTTGAGCTACTGAGCTTCTTCAGTAGCGTTGTATTGCGATATTATTAAAAAGGCGATGATTGTTCAATATATATTCACAGTTTATTGTTGTGAAGTAAATAAACGATACAGAGTCGAAAGGATGGTTAGCTGGATTCAAGACGGGGTGAGATTGAAGACGCGGGGGTCGGTTCAAGACGTTTTCGGATTGAACAGCTCGATTTCAAGACGATGTGCAGTGATTGCAAGATCAAGACTGAATCAAAAGGCAGGCGGGCCGAATTGACCGTGCCCCAATGCGAGCGAGAGAGCGATAGATCGAGAGAGTGATAGCAAAGCAAAGGAAAGAAAGAAAGGGTCGGGATGAAGAGGCAAAAGATAACGGCTACATTGGCTGCTGCCGTGCGGGAGCATGAATGCGTGCATAAGTTTGTAGGTAGATGACAATTTAGTACAGTGGGCAGTGCAAACAACGAACAATAATAAGGATTTACTCTACTGCTGCACCACTGGCTATAATCTATGCATTTGTCGATTATTTGGCTGCGTAACCAAACACATTTCATGAAAATATCTTTATTCGTTCAGAAGTTATTAATTTAGCAAGCTGAATTACGCACTGTAACTGTCTTGATACCCTGGAATCGTTGGGTTGCCTCATTTTTTTCCAACTTCGTAGGTCCGTATCAAACCGACTGCGAAGTGGCACGATACCCTTTAATTGTCGGGTATATAGTTTTAGACCTAATTTGGGCACATCTTTCTGTTTCGACATTTTGTGCCGCAGCAACTAATATTATCGTCGATAAAGCCTGCTTGAGATGCCAAACTTTTTTGGCACCTATATATTTCAAAATCAAGTAAAACAACTCAAACCTATGCGGCGATAGATTAGCATAGATTTAACTTAGGCAACGACGGCCGATCAAAAGCGAGAGCCGTAGCGTTAGGTGCTACATTTAATGTTATAAATTCGACGCTTAAATATCCGAACAAAGCCCTTGCGGTATAATTCGCTTAAGATAATCAGTGATTTAGACAGCTATGAATAGAGTCATTCTGGCTACTTCGATCGTAAGCGTATGTTTTGGCCTGAGCATTGCTTGACTCTGTGTCACAAACGAACTTCATTACTGAGGATCTTGCACAGTGCCCACAGATTTGGAGGGAGTTGTCGTGTATCAACTTGCTTGGAATTGGCGAATAAAATTCACAAGTCAAGAAAAAGATATACACGGTGGTGAAGTCGCGAACCTATAGTAGTGAGTTCTCGGTCGATATCTGGATACTGAAGCCAATCTCGGCATATCACCCAGATCAGTCACTAAACGTGAGTGACAGGGAAATCCCGAAGAACCTACCACTGGCAGACCCATATTTCTAAAAGCCACAGAGAATAGATATATTGATAGGTGCAGAGTCATTTTTTGAACTTTTATCTTTGTCAAATTAGACAAGGTCCTGACTATGGAACTCTGCAGAAAACGTTTCTCGGCTGGATTGTGTCTGAAAGATACAGTCCGAAGGTGACTGTCACCCAGGAAGCGAGGAACTATTTGAGTTGTTGAGAAGAGCAAGTAGTGTCTATCGACAACACACTACCAAAGTTTTGGAGGAGCAAAAAGTAAAACTGCCTTTCAGATCAGATCCTAGCATCTTAGGAAACTACTTCGAGGTCGCTAAACGCCAGTTCTTACACAAGATGTACTTGGAATTTGTAGAAAATTACCCATCCTTCAGGTCAGTCTAATACAGACAATAAATTCCCTAAGACATCACACTATTTTATTAAACATCAGTGTGTGTTGAGACCCCAGAGTACGTCGACTAAGCGTAATATCAGGTGGCCTTAAACGGCACATTGATGGTCGCATGAGCTTTATTCGACACTATTCCGCTTCAGACTACGCAAGAACCTCTTGACAGCCGATGCCAAGAAGAAGTATCGCCAAGTCTGGGTAGATAAAGCGCATAGATAATTTCAGCTCATAGTATGGAGTAGAGACCGCTCTATGTCCTTGAGACAGCTCAACAGCTCAACACTGTCCAGTCCCAGTAGCAGCCAGATTTATGGCTATTCGGTGCTTGAAGAGGTTGAGTGAGTCTGCAAAGCTCTCATTCCGAAAATCTGCTGAAGTTATTCGGTCCGACTTTTATGTCAATGCGTAGAGGAGCTAACAGCAATTAAGTTTGACGTGGCTCAGGTTCCTCGAACTGGATGGTTTGTTTGTTTCTTTATTTTTATTTTCCTAGTGTTTGAACTGACTAAGTGGTTCTCGAGCTCACCTGAGGCCACCGGATTCAGAGTCAACCAAGTTTTCATGCCGGCCCACAAGCACTTGGGAGCTTAATTGACAGCGTGTTTGGATAGTAAACGCTCAGGAGGTCGCGCCCGCTCGGACCACTAAGCCCAGACCCAAGCGACGGAGACGCGCTGACTCCCGGGCACATGCTGACAGACGGTCTGAGCTGATTAAAGCGATGGCGGCTTGTCTCCGGGCAAATGTTTTGGCAGCGATGATCCTGGGAGTATGTGCTGGGCTTGAAAATTGGATGCAAGTGGCAAATTAATTTCTTCATTCTGGCTGTAATTATAATCCGATCTGATTCAGATTCGGCAATCTGGTAGATATGGTAATTCTTTACAATACTGCGTTTTTAGTTTTATCGTATCTTTAAAAATGTGCCTGCATCAGATTTTCGTCCTTTTGGGTGCGGAAGGGGGCGGGGCGAAATTTTAAAATACACTTGTAGCACTTGTGTGATATCACATGAGTCTGGAAACCAGTCTGGAATTTGGTTATCCTAACTCTAATAGTCTCTGAGATCCAGGCGCTCATCGAGACGGACAGACGGACATGGCTACATTGACTCGGCTATTGATGCTGATCAAGAATATATATACTTTATGGGGTCGGAAAAGTTTACTTCTCTGAATATTAGACGGGTTAGAGGGTTGGGTATGCAACCTATGCGGGGATAGATTAGCATAGAACTAACTTAGGCAACAACGGCCGATCAAAAGCATGAGCCCAAGCGGCAGGTGCAGACCGCGCTCTAACAGGGATATCGCAGCACCACAGCCGAACGCTGGAGCATACATAAGTTTGGGTTCATATACTCTTATACAAATAGGTACTGCTAAATTTAATTTTATAAAATCGACGCTTAAATACCCGCTGGACCAAACATACTCCCCCCGTTGGAAACTCGCCATTCAACTGACTTCTCAATGGGCAGCAAACACAGCCGAGTAACGGCCCTCCTGATTTGAAGACCAAATCAGCCACGCAGCATACTCCATCCTTGCCTTTGACGACATCGACCACTCAAGCTAGTGGGTAACGCATTGGAGGAAGATTTTCGTCCTTCACCAGGACGATATCGTTCACGCAGAGGTACATTCGTGACGTACGTGCGGAATTATGGATGTCCGAATTTATTTATTACGTTCACTTGCAATCCGAAATGGCACGATATTACTAATCTGTTGCTTAAAGGACATAATATCCAGCGATCGACATGATATCACTGCACGAATATTCAAAGAAAAAATCAGAGTACTCATGAATTGCATAGTTAAGGAAAAGGTTTTTGGCGGAACTCGCTCTTGGATATACTCGATTGAATGGCAGAAACGTGGTTTACCACATGCACACATTATGCTTTGGATGTTAGACCAGATCATATTGATTCGATCATTTCTGTCGAAAAAACAAATCCAGAAACTGATCCGGAGTTGCATACCATTGTGACAACGAACATCATCCATGGCACTTGCGGAGTCCACTACCCAGACTCACCATTTATGGAAAAAGCGAATTGCACAAGTTATCCCCGTCCATTGGTAAACGACACAAACAAGTGAATGGACGGATATCCATTGTAACGGCGTTCATCTCCAAATGACAACAGCAGATCAATCGTTATAGATAACCTGTGAGGAACATGTTTAATGACGCACCAATAAAAATTCGTTGCAGTGAAACCTCACGATCGCTGAGATCGCTCAGCAGAGTTAGACGGCCGCACAAAGGGCTCGTTACAACTGACGCACAACGTGGGGCCTCGTCGACCAGAAGGACTAGAATAGGCATATAAGAAACGCCACTAAGAAGGAGGAGCTCGTCCAGTGCACCTGCTTGAGGCATGGGCAGGCAAGGCCTCGCCGGCACCCAGGGCTGACGACAAGCAAGACGAGCTTGAACACCAGGCGCTCCCGGCCGACATGGTGGTGGCGACACTGTGGAAAACACCGACGGAAAAGCAACAGGAGCTCATCAGGGGAGCCTGGCGGTGCTGGAACGATCGGCCGACTAACCGACACCGACACATAAGCCGAGATAGAAGCCGGGAGCCAGAGAGAACAGCGCCTGACGTCCCAAACACGAGGCCGGCACACCTGGATTACGCTAGGGTGGCCCCTGAAATGCCCCCAGGAAGAACAAACAGAGCTAATAAAGGAAAACAGCATGCCAGATTTGAGCGCATATATGCGGACGCATAGATGCCGGGATTTGGATGCGATGATGGCGTTGGCTGACGAGTTCGAAGAGTTGGAGAGGGATCGGGGAGGGAGCAAAAGAATCCCACAACTAAAGCACGGGCGGCCAATCCGTTCAACAAGCCGGCGGAGGTAGAGATATGCCGACGCTGCAAGGAAGGATCGACCGCAAAAAAGCGGGAAGAAACCACGCCAGCAGCGGCCACGCCCACAACGACAAGCCATATTCACAACGGGTATGTGACAAACCCAGCACAAGCATGTAGGCGGTGGGGAAGCGGAGAACATTGGTCGCGAGAATGCAGTGGTCGGCCTCTCACATATTGCTTGAGTCTTGTTGGTCTTTAATAAGGTTTACCACTCTCGCAGATCAACCGTAAAATTTTTAATAGATCTAATGGCTTACTGTTGGTAGTGCTATGAATTTTATTTTTATAAGACGTTATGGCCTTACAAATACCTTAATAGATACTGTATTCTATGTTTACTTGCATTTAAAATATCGACGATCAGTCTTTTAGATAGTGGGCTGTGTGTACCAAATGTCCATATGAGTAATTTCTTTTTCTTTCTGGGGTGTTTTAGTTAAACAATTTGGTCAAACTTGGTTAGATTACACACTCTTCAATTGTTTATGTACTTTTGAATTTCTTTTAGCAAATTAGGGTAATAGTAAAATCGCTCAACTTCTTGGAAAATTTCATTAATACCTCTATGATTGTTTTTTAAATGTTCTTTTTCAATAATTTGTAGTATTTTTTCCCTGTCAGTTACGTCGTTTAGAAGTATACATGATTTTAGTATTTTTAAATTTGGGTTTTTGGAAAAACATTGTCGCAGTAAATGGCGGCAAGTCCTTTTTAGGGTAAAATTTCTTTCATTAATTTTAATATGTTTGTGAAATCTCCATTCGTTTTAACGATATGTCTTACTTTCTTTTGTACAAAATTTTGAAGGTTCGCGATTCGCTCTCACCGGCTTTTAAAATTATTTGTATTTTGAAAATACTTAAGCTTTTTTCTGTAATTCTAATAAAGTTTCGGTCGTCGGAGTCTGCACTATGTATTGTTTCTAAATCGTCGTCAAAAATTAGAATAGTATTTCTAATTGAAAAAAAAAGTAATTTAAAGATTTATTTAAAGGCGGGACGAAAATTAATTGTGCTTCATACGAATGGTTCTAAGCCTAGCTAACCTACGGTGGCAAAGCGGGCGAATTCGCCTTGAGCGAAAGAGCGAGCTTTTATTGCGCTCCCGCCTTGCCCTAACCTACATCCACTAGACTTCAAAAAAAATTCTTAACATAAAACATAAAACGATGACATGACGAAACAGTCGTCATGGCTCGTAACCAAGCTAATAAGGTCTCCGGAGAAATCTTCATCTTGCACTCCGACATTCAGAACTTCACAATTGAGAAAATTGTCAGCTTCAAAAGTGTCAAAAGTGTTTTCATTACTTGTACTAAATGGCTCTACAATTCTACTAAGGCCGTCTGCTAACGCATTTTCTTTTCCCTTTATGAACGATAATTCAAAATCATATTCGTTAAGCTGGAATTTCCAGCGCTGTAGTTTTAAATTAGGTTCCTTTTAATTGCTTAGCCATACTAGAAGTCTATGATCAGTTTTTATACACGTACTCAAATTTGGTTTCCAGACTCATGTGATATCACACAGCTACAAGTGTATTTCAAAATTTCGCCCCGCCCCCTTTTTCCACCACAAAGCACGAAAATCTGTGGCAGGCACAATTTTAAAGATACGATAAATCTTATACCGCAGTATCGTAGAGAATGCCCATGTCTACCAGACTGTCGAATCTGAATCAGATCGGATCATAATTATAGACAGAATGAAGAAATTAATTTTCAGTTGCTTTCCCCGCCTCTTACAGCAAGAGACCCGCGACTCATTCTCTTTCTCGCTCGCACACTTTGCCGCGTTCAGTGCGTGAGCGCCCTCTAGCAGAGAAGATGTGGAATCTAAATGGTACATGCATAATCTACATGTTAGATGTAGAATATACATTGTAGAAGTAGATAACAAATAAAGCAAAAAAAAACGTAAATGTAAAATTTTATTTTAATTCTAAAATTCTTAAAAATCATGAGCTAAAACTTGTATATACTGACTGAGTATGGGTATAAGTAGAGTGTATGTAAGCTCACTGCCTACTTACGCCTTTTAAGCATGGGTCAAACACGAATGCAACGGATTCACGGTTTCTAGTTTAGGCTCATCCGACTCGCTGGTGATTTTCTGGAGATCACTGTTAATATCCAATTTTGATTGATAAACACATTCCTCTCCAGAAAAAACGTCGGGATGAATGGTATGCTCCCCGATTGAACGGAACGGTTTGGCCATTCCACCATGCTACCGTTCGTAGCATGATGCATACAGATATATTTGCTGCCCGAATACTGTAAAGAAAGGAGTCACGCCGTCGCTCCATGAACCAAGATTCTAATTTCCAATTCTATCTCCAGCAGTTGAACTTCCAAGTCGAGGGGGTAATCCGATGGTCGGGTCGATTCACACGTTCGACTGCGTTACTCTGAGGAGAATAAGCTGGCGTCCTCATATGTTTGTTTTTTTTTTTTTTTTATATCAGTTTATTAGGTAAGGAAGTGTATAGAATGATAATATAATACGAAAAAGAATTATATATGAAAGAGAATATAAATAAGTAAAGCCCGAGATCCTGCGGGTATGCCGCGAAGCTCTCTCAGCTTCCGCATAACTTCTGAAGCGAATCCGGCTAACCTTGACCAGTACTGTTCGCTCAATACCCTGTTGATCAGGTTTTCGGCGTTCACCGTGTCCCCACCAATACAGCTCCGCTGATCTGCCAACCTTGCGCAGTTGAAGAGGATGTGCTCTGCGGTTTCTTCGACGCCACACATCGGGCAGTTAGCGTCGCTGTCGTGCCCGAAACGATGGAGGTAGCTCCACAGCCGTGTCCACTTAGTAGCTGGGTTAGCCAAAAATTAACTTCTCCATGCTTCAGGTTTACCCACATAGCGATGTCCGGTATAAGGCGGAATGTCCATCTGCCATTCGCTGAGGTGGCCCATCGTTCCTGCCATCTGATTAAACTCCTTTCCCTCGCTGCCGACTTTAATTGTTTCCGTTGTGCCGGAGATCGGTTCTGAGCTGCTGCGTCGAGTTCTAAGGAGATATCCTTTGCGAGGTCCGCCACTGGAAGCATTCCTGCTATGACCAAGGCCGCGTCATCCAAATAGTTCGGAAACCGCAGCAGACTCGCAGAGCTCCTAGTCGGCCTCGCCGACTCTGCCCAGATTGGCGCTGCGTACATCATGACCGATTTGTGGACAGACTGAAGAAGGAGTCGGCGGCCTTGCTTGGGTCTCCTCGTGTTCAGCATCATGCGCGAGAGTGCTCTTCCTACGTCGGCTGCCTTTTTGCTGACTGCCTGGAGGTGCTCGCGAAATCAGAGGCGAGTATCCAGCATTACACCAAGATATCGGATTGCTCTTGAAGATAATATGTCGACTGAGCCGACACGGACGGTCGCTACCTCGACTTTTTTGCGGCTGGATATAAGCACCACCTCCGTCTTTTGCTCAGCCAGTTTAAGGCCCACTGAGCTCAACCACTCCTGGATTGTGGCCACCGCTTGGTTACAGCGGGCCTCCACGTCGCTGAGGTGCTTGGCTACCACCACCAATGCGACGTCGTCTGCGAATCTTACTGTGCGGGCGTCTGTTGGTAGTTGGAGCTTTAGTATGGCGTCGTACATAACGTTCCACAGGGTTGGTCCCAGTACCGAGCCTTGGGGAACGCCGCATGTTACCTGGTACTGCATCGTACCGCTATTGGTGCTGTATAGCAGCGTCCGGCCTCTGAAGTAGTCCTCGATGATGGATACCAAGTAATCCGGAATTCCTAAGCGGGTTAGGGCCCTGAGGATGACGTCCCACCTCGCCGAGTTGAAAGCGTTCTTTACGTCGAGAGTGATCACAAGAAAGTACTGCTTCCGTCCTCCGAGCTACCTGGATCCCTCGATAGCTTTTGCCGCTATGTCTTTGACTATGCGGATTGTGTCCGTCGTCGATCTTGCCTTCCTAAAGCCGAACTGCACCGGAGACAGGTCACCTGCTCCACGACAGCTTTCTGAAGCTTCCTGCAAATGCATCGCTCCAGCGCTTTGCCCACGTTGTCTATCAGGCAGATGGGCCTGTAGGATGAAGGTTCTTCAGGGGGCTTGTGGGGCTTTGGCAGCAGGACAAGCTTCTGCAGCTTTCATGGCTCTGGGAATACTCCTTCGCGAAGGCACAAGTTGAAGACATGCGCGAAAGCCGATGGATGCGCTGTCATTGCCAACTTCACGGCGCTATCGGGGATACCATCAGGGCCTGGGGCCTTGCCGGTCGGGGTTTCTGCTGCCACCTCCAGGCACCTCAGTGCCCATCCCCCGACTCGTACTGCCTAACCAGCGATTTGCTAATATCGACAACAACTAGTACAATGCCCTCGCTCAAAACTGTGTCTTCGACCACAACAACGACAACAACCACAACAACAACCACTGCAATTGCTCAGCGCCCGATACTGTCGACCCACTGCGACAAGCCCCAACTCTCCCAACCAATAAGTTCAAAAAATGCTAACGGAGCGTTAATTCAGACTGGGCTCGATCGCTATGTGCAAATCAAAAGAAAATTGAGCCCACAAAATGTGAAGAACAACAATGCTAAAATAACTAAAATAACCGAGAACACTGTGCCACATAAGGCACTAGCAAACAATAGATTTGCGATACTAAGTGTCCCAAATGAAGATGAGATCAGCCAAACACCCAAGGCCAAAAAACTAAGACCGCCACCTATTTATGTTCGACAGGCAAATTGTGCTGAACTGGTCAAAAAAATAACTGATACAATTGGCGCAAACACATTCTATGTCACGTACATAAAAAGGGGTAATATAAATGAAATAAAAATACAAGTCAATGACGAACAAAACTATCGATCAGTTGCGAAATACCTCGAAAATGAAAAAATGAATTACTACACCTACCAACTTAAAAGTAGCAAAGGATTACAAGTGGTTATCAAAGGAATCGAACCAACAGTCCCAATCAATGAGATAATAGATGGACTTAACGATAAGGGCTTCGAGGTCAAAATGGCAATGAACATAATAAATAGAAATAAAATTCCCCAGCCAATGTTCAAAGTAGAACTGACACCTGAAAGTATGCATATAAGTAAAAATGAAGTTCACCCAATATACAAGCTTCAATACCTACTGCACCGTAGGATCACCGTTGAGGAACCACACAAACGAAATGGACCGGTCCAATGCACAAATTGCCAGGAATATGGACACACGAAAACCTATTGCACTCTACGGGCAGTCTGCGTTGCCTGTGGTGATGTTCATCTCACTGAGGCCTGCCCCGTAAATAAGGAGGACCCATCTGCCAAAAAATGTAGCAACTGTGGGGGAAACCATACTGCCAACTATAGAGGTTGTCCTGTCTATAAAGAATTGAAAAATCGCCTAAACCAACAAATAACTGCAGCTCGAAACCCGGTCGTCCGACAAAACTTAACATATATACCATCAACTACGACTCCAGGAGTTTCTTTTGCTCAGGCGTTAAGTTACAACAACGGGTCGTACGCCTCAGTCTCTAAGCCGACACTTCAACCAACCACAGCTGGAATAATGCAGAATCAGGCATCAAATCAGATCCCAGAAATCTCTGCCCAACATACCCCTGCTAATCCATCCCAATTGCCTAGTGGAATTGAGTCAATGCTGGTAACTATAACAAATACAATGGTAGCAATACAACAAACGATGCAGGAGCTTATGCGCAACCAAAATCTCCTCCTGGAGCTCCTAATCAAACAGAAATCTGTTTAAATGTCCTGTCTAAATATATGTTTCTGGAATGCAAATGGCATTTCTCAGCACAAATGCGAGCTCTTACAGTTCCTCGCTCAACACGACATTGACGCCATGCTCATATCAGAGACTCACCTTACAAATAAAAACTATTTTCACCTCGATGGCTATAACTTCTATGCGACAAATCATCCCGATGGTAAGGCACATGGAGGTACTGGCGTTCTGATCAAGAATCGCATTAGGCATTATCCATTGCCTTCATTTGCTACACCTTATCTACAGGCAACAGCAATTCATATTGAAATTCAGAGCGGCTACCTAAACCTAGCCGCAGTATACTGCCCACCACGTTTCTGCATTTCCGAAACAGAATTTGTAACATTCTTCGACCTACTAGGTGACCGATTTATAGCAGCTGGTGACTACAATGCCAAGCACACCCATTGGGGATCTAGACTTACCAACCCGAAAGGAAGACAACTATATAACGCTATAATAACCCCACGAAACAAACTAGACTTTATCTCTCCGGGCAAGCCCACATATTGGCCCACAGATCCAAACAAGCAACCCGACTTGATTGATTTTGCAGTTACACGAAGGGTGCTGCAAGCTCAGATTAATGTAGATCACTTAACAGATCTATCATCGGATCACTCGCCCATTCTACTTCACCTTTACGACCATCCACAGCTTTCGGAACGCCCACACTTTCTAACTTCTAGCAAAACAGATTGGCTCAAATACAGGAAGTACATAAGCTCTCATATTGATAGCTGCCCAAACATTAATTGTAAAGATGACATTGATAGGTCAGTCGAAGCATTGGTTTCCTCAATGTCACTGGCGGCAAAACACTCAACACCAATATTAGCATCTAATAAACTTTCCAACAGCAGTCGTATTTCTAGGCACATTGAAGTGCTGCTACGCGATAAAAGAAGGCTTCGCCGAGAGTGGCAAGCACACAGATCACCTGCATCGAAAGAGCGGCTAAAAATCGCCAACCAACTACTACGCAGAGCCCTAGAAGATGAAAAAAACCGAGCTCAAATATCCTATATGGAGCAACTCTCCCCAACTAGCAAACGATTCCCACTGTGGAAAGCAAAATCAGGCGTATGCCCACCAATCGAGAGTGAATCACCTTTGCGTACACAAACAGGAGAGTGGGCTCGCAGCAACAAAGAGAAGGCAAATACATTTGCCGTCCACCTAGAAAACGTCTTCAAACCGCACCCAGCAACGAATAGCTTTGTGCTCCCACCAACCAACAATCCCGAAGCTACTCCGCCTATCATATTCCAATCAGGAGAAGTCACAAGGGTCATTAAAGACCAAATCTCAAAGCAAAAGAAAGCTCCGGGCCACGATTTCATCTCTCCTAAAATGATCATAGAATTGCCGAGCTGTGCAGTGTATTTCCTTACTATGATATTTAACAGCATGATGAAATGGGGCTATTATCCTCAAGAATGGAGGAAATCAGTCATCACAATGATTCATAAAGCCGGAAAAGATAAGTCCAAGCCATCATCATATAGACCTATCAGCCTACTGCCTTGCCTATCAAAGATATTTGAAAAGCTGCTCCTGAATCGTATCAAACAACACCTACACATCAACGGTGCCATCCCGACTCACCAATTTGGATTTCGCGAAAAACACGGAACCATTGAACAAGTAAACCGCATAACCTCTGAGATACGAAATGCATTTGAAAGACGGGAGTATTGCTCCGCTGTTTTTCTGGATGTCGCACAGGCTTTCGACCGCGTTTGGTTAGATGGCTTAATCCACAAAATCAAAATATTACTTCCACAGAACATCCATGGAATAATGGAGTCATACCTACAGCAAAGAAGTTTCGCAGTACGATGCAAAGATTTCCTCTCTGAATATCATCCAATTGAAGCTGGTGTACCGCAAGGCAGCGTGCTTGGACCGACACTGTATATCATATTCACAGCAGATCTACCGACAAACAGCCTAACAACAACTTCGACATTTGCTGATGATACTGCCATATTAAGTCGCTCCAAGTGCCCAAGAAGGGCCACGGATCACTTATCATCTCATCTCGTGGCCTTAGAAAAATGGCTAGCAGACTGGCGGATACATGTAAATGAGCAAAAGTGCAAGCATGTCACCTTCACGTTAAACAGACAAACTTGCCCTCCATTATGTCTGAACAATATCAACATTCCACAAAGCACCGAAGTAACATACCTTGGTGTTCATCTGGATAGAAGGCTTACTTGGCGTAAGCACATCGAAGCGAAGAGAAATCTACTTAAATTTAAAGCTAGTAATCTACATTGGCTAATAAACACCCGTTCACCACTAAAACTGGAGTACAAAGTACTTTTGTACAATGCAGTTCTCAAACCCATCTGGACATACGGCTCCGAGCTATGGGGAAATGCTTGCGTTAGTAATTTAGAAATAATCCAGAGAGCTCAATCGAAGATACTAAGAACTATCACTGGGGCACCATGGTACATACGGAATGAAAATATCCATAAAGACTTAAATGTAGGATCAGTTAAAGATGAAATTGCCAAAGTGAAAGCAAAGTACCAGGCCAAGCTTCAAGCCCATCCTAATAGACTTGCGCAGTCTTTAACTTGGCAAACTAGCCATACACGACTCCGGCGAAGAGACCTTCCCACCCAGCAATAATACTTAGCTAGGGACGTACTCTAAGTAATTAAGTATAAATAATTAAATAAATATATTAGGCTAAGATTTGTATACTTGTCGTAAGTCTCTAATAGGGAAGATTCGATAAATAAAATCCCGTAATAATAAAAAAAAAAAAAACCTCCAGAATCTCGCTGGCCGTTATGTCGGTCTATCCGATGTGGCGATACAGTGCGCGCGCCGGGCTGACAGCTGGGGCGACAGTGGGAAAGAGGCATTCGACGATTTCTTTCATCCTGGCAGGATCGGCCGCAGTGAAGGGCTTTGCCGCGTTGACCTTTTTTGCAATGACCTTGTATGCGAGACCCCAGGGGTCATTTTCCGCAGAATCGCAAAGCTCTAAGAAGCAATTCCTCTTGCTTTCTCTGATGGACCTTCTGAGGACTCGGCGTTTCGTGGCATATTCCTGGGATCTCTCGTGGAAGGCTGGCGTTCCCTTCGCGCGTGTTTGGCGCCTCCTAGCACGGATGCACTCGCTGCGGGCTTTGGAGATCTCCGTGGTCCACCAGAATACCGGCTCGCGGTGGCGTGGGTGTCTCCTTGTCTGCCTTGTGCTTGCCCTGCAGGCCGATGTTATCGAGCGGACGAGTTCGGCAGCACTGGCTTCTGCATCTCCCTGGGGCTCTGGTATGATCAGCTGCTCTAGAAAAACCTCTGGCCTGAGGGTTCTGGCGTTAAAGGCCGTCGTTGGCTGGTGGGCTGAGCCCTGCCTGCGGGAATCGATGCTGCAGATGATTGCTTTGTGGTCACTAGCGGTGTATGCTGCGCCGAGCATCCACATTGTACTCTCGAAGAGAGTGCTGCTGCAGAAGGACAAGTCAATGACTGACCCTGTCCAAGCACGAGAGAACGTGTGCTCTGACCCCGTGTTGAGAAGGGTTATCTCCAGTGTGGCAAAGGCTTCTAGGAGGGTGTGACCTCTAGGGTTGGTAAATCTTGACCCCCATTCCTCTGACCAGGCGTTGAAGTCTCCTGCCAGAATGACATTTGGCCGTCCCCTTGCGTCGTCGAGTATGGCGCCGAATTCCTGGAGCGACAGTCGTGGTGCAAGGTAACAGCTGTATAGCCGGAGCTGGTCGACCTTGGGTCGAAAATAGCCATTTCCCTTGCGTACCGACTCTGCCTGAAGCCCCGAATGCCCGCATGTCCAAATCGCTGCTGGTTTTTTTGTGTCTAGTGTGAAGTGGTGGTCACTGGTTCTGCGGTAAGGTTCGCTGAGGAGTGCAACATCCGATGATTCGTCTCGGACTAACTGACAAAGTAGGTTCTGGGCCGTTTCGCAGTGGTTTAGATTCAGCTGCAGAATCCTCATTTCGCCATGCAGTGGTTAGGCTCCGCTCTGCTTCTGCTTGCACCTGGCTGCGATGTGCCCCAACTCTAGGCATTTGTTTCTACTTGGCTGTTTCTACTTGGTGGTTCACCTGAGCAGACAATGCCATGGCGACCTCCTCTTTAGGGGCTAGGTCGTCGATGTCGCGGATTTCGACGTACGTCTCGCTTACCAGCGCCCTGACGCCTGCCAGTGTACCAAGCACTTGGCCTATCTCCTCCTCCAGCTGGGCAGTATTCTCCTTCTGCGCGCCGTTTAGTTCAAGCAGGAGGTCTCCATTTGCTGTGCGGCGGACTCTGTCCACATTTTTGCCTACATCCTTCAGCTTCCCGTCGTCTCTCCTCGTCACCAACCTCAGTATGTCGGAGTAGGAGAGGTCTCCTTTTGTGGCAATTATGATTGTGTCATGCCTTTGTCGCCTGGGTGGGTGGGTCGTTGTCGCTTTGGGTCTCCTTTCTGGACCTTCAGGGGCGTTTAATGGTCGGCGTCTGGGCTTGTGGGTCGCGGTGGACCAAGCCTCTCCCTGCGGGTCTTCAATGGTTTGTGACGATGACTCCGTCAGCCTGTATGGGATCGGGGATGTCTGCTGGTCCATCGTCTCCGGTTTGTGGCCCTCTAGATTCTCTTCCTGGATTCTCACGCAGATGTCTGAGTGTAATTTCTTCAGGTTGGAGAGAGAGTCTTTTAGCTGGTTTCCATGCCGAGTAGCCGGCCTCTTCTCGAGCGTTACGGATACTAATCCATCTATGAGCTCGCCCATTTCGGTCAACAGCGCTTGGTGACTTTTGGTGACCTTCTTCCTCTTGGTCTCTTTCTCTAAGCTGGCTGGGCTACTTAGCTCTCTGCCTCTTTTCGGCGTATCGCCGTCCATCTTCGAGGCACTCGCGCGGACAACTCCAGAGGGAAACCTCGCGATCTTAGCTCTTTGAGCGAACGCCTGGATGTCATCCGAGTCAGCCAGCTTGGCTAGGTTCGACCCTCCCAGCATTGTAGTGGCTTCTGGGATACTGCGGCGGCCAGAGGTTTCCCTGCGGCAAACCCCGGTGGGAGTTATACCGCTCCGATTCGGTAGCCAGGTAGACAGCCGGTCTTTCTGCTTTGCTTGTGGACAGAAATTTGAATTTAACTAGTTAATTCGAAACTTCTTATCAATCGGTTGCTGTCAAAAGCTCCCTGCTCTGGGACCTGGAAACCCTTTGTAACACTTCCGTTGATCAGCTGATTCGTGCCTTCACTGTCCAGCCCTGGTACACCAGTCGATCAGCTGTACTGCCTCGAGTGGAAAACAAGAAAGTACTTGCCGAAGGAAAATAGAAAAATAAAAACGGCGGGAGCCGCAAGGCGCTGAGTGGAAAAAACCTGAGCGCAATCAGGCTGGTCCCCTGCCTCCCTTTGCCCTTTGGATGTCCGAGGAGCCAGTCTGGATCTGGGGCCGTTGCCTGTGTGTGACCTTGCAATCCCGGTTGAGCTTGCAGTATTTATGTACACCTGCGCTAATTTGTGCTGTTTTTTGAAGGTATCTTCCGTGATTTGGAACCGGATTTGCAGAGCAGCTTTGTGGCGCGTCCGCACTCGAAAATATCGCGGTTTCAACGTCTGAATCCGAATGGTTCGACCATCCATCTGAAAGTTTTGGAGATGTACTGGCACCCGTTATCTGAGTGGTTATTCTCCGTAGATTTGAACTTTTAGAAGACTTCATGGACGAATCACTTCATTACTTCACAAACGTGAACTTCGAGAAATGGTCTACCGCGATAAATATCCTATCCATTCTTAGATCGCAAATATTTGGTAAAAAAAAATTATTTACAGTTTTCGAAACTGATGAATTCGAAGACGCTGCACATGTCAATATACAGAAAGACGTCGACCAAAGAAAGAAAGAAAACTGAGAACTGAGCACAGAACTGGCCAATCGACGGAAAGCCGCTGGCCAAGATTATATAACCAACCTCCACCGCAGTAAAACTAAAGCACTAACCAAACCTCTCAAATGACACACAGCAAAAACGTAAAATGTAAACGGGGGGCTTACTCAATAAGTACCTAAAATAATATTAAGTAAATATATATTCCTAAAAACTGCGATTGCACGGTGTTCCCTTCGTTGAAAATTTAAGAGCGATCTTCAACAAGCTCTGCTTTAATCTCCAGCTCATATTCAAAGAAGCCATGTAAATGAAGAAGCACCGAATTCTCTCCGCAGTGTTCAAACGGCGCGGCCTTGTGCGCGTGCGCTGTAATGAGAGTGAGAGCGTTCAATGCATTGAACGCATGGAGTAGCTGTTGCTACTAGCACCAGCTAGGGTACCCGCCGAGAATCTCTATGTTTCATCCACTGCCTCTCCCACTGGAACTTTCGCTGGATCAAACGACGCAGTAGGCGTCTTAAATAATTTTCACTCTTAATCAATTACTCTTAGATTTAATAGTTAGCTTATTTATATCATTACTTTTTTATAACATAGTTCACATAAAGTTAATATATTGCTCATCAGATATTGAGATTGCGCCCCTTATAATTTCTCATTCAAAAAATGACTGGTGATATAGGTGGTTCCATAACCGGTTGCATTCTTAAAATAATACTACCCTACACGATTTTTCCTCAAGGAAAAAAAAAAATTTTTCTTAAAGATTTGGGGCTTAAATATGGTTTGATAATATTCTTTTTATACCCGTACTCAAAAAAGAGTTAAGGGGTATATTAGATTTGTGGTAAAAGTGGATGTGTGTAACACAGAGAAGGAAAATTTTCCGACCCCATAAAGTATATATATTCTTGATCAGCATCAATAGCCGAGTCGATAGAGCCATGTCTGTCTGTCCGTCTGTCCGTCCGTCCGTCTTGTTGAGCGCCTGGATCTCAGAGACTATAAGAGTTAGGGTAACCAAATTTGGTTTCCAGACTCATGTGATATCACACTGCTACAAGTGTATTTCAAAATTTCGCCCCGCCCCCTTCCGCCAACACAAAGTACGAAAATCTGTGGCAGGCACATAAAACCAAAAACGCAGTATCGTAGAGAATGACCATATCTACCAGATTGCCGAATCTGAATCAGATCGGATCATAATTATAGCCAGAATGAAGAAATTAATTTTCAGTTGCTTCTGCCGACAACCTCGCTACTCATTCTCTTTCTCGCTCGCACACTCTGCCGCGTTCAGTGCGCGAGCAACCCCTAGCGGAGGAGATGTAGAATATGAATGGTACATCTATAATCTACATGTTAGATGTAAAATATACATTGTAGATGTAGATAACAGATGTAGCTAAAAAATGTAAGATGTAAAATTTTTTTTAAAATTCTAAAATTTAAAAAAATTATGCTTTAAAATGTATATACTGACTGAGTACGGGTATAAGTAGAGTCGCGTCCCCAGAAGCGACTCACACGTTCCTTCTCGTTTTTTTAATGGCAGAACTTTTTTTAAAGCTTTTTTCAGAGATAGCGCTATTTTTTCACCATAACTCTAATAACTTACGTCTGGTTGTAAAGTTTTCGTTATTTGAGGTAGGATACATATTCGGGTCAAATGTTTTTCGACTTTTCCTGAGTTTTTAAAGTCAAAAATCGTAAAAAATACCGCACAAAAATCATTTTTGCATTTCAATGCTTTTATTTTCCAGACGGTAAGCTGAAATCACAAAGTGTTTGGGCTTAACTTCTAGCTGTTTTAATTATCTTTTCAAAATAGCAAAGTTCTTTACAACAACAAAACGTTCGATTTTGTCGGGTAGTGTAATTAGCAAACACCCAAATGGTCTCAAAGTTGTCCACATAAATGCAGATAGTTTGCTAAGGAAAATTGATGAGTTTAGATTACTTTTTACCAATTCAAATGTAGATATTATATGTGTGTCCGAGAGGTGGTTTGTACCTGAGATTTGTGACTTTTCCATCATATGGAAAACTGTCTGTTGGGCTGCTGATAGTTACCCTGGCCAGCCTGTGGTTCAGCGGTCGTGTCACGGGGTCCAGCGGCACTGATACCCAATCCTTGGCTCGTGCTGGGCAACTCGGGGAGTACCCATTGTGGCAGTTCCAGAAATGGGCCTTGCTGGAGTTTTCCGTCGGTGGGCGGTGGCTCGGAGGCCTCCGTTCCTTGTCCTGGAGGTGTCCTGAGGGTCATGGGGCGACCTGGAGACTTGGGCCCGGCCTGTCGGGTCGTGTTGGCTGGTTCACGGATCACCAATAAGAGCTGCTTCCTATCCCTGCCTCCTTCCTCCTTTGCTCGCGTCTCTGGTCCTGGAGACGTTGCGGGGCTTCGTGGGTCCCTGGGACTGGGGATATTGCCGAAGTGGGTGTCCAACTCAGCTATCCTTGCCTGAATTTCCTCCGAGTGGCCGCCGCGTGAAATAAACCCGGCGATCCGGCTTCGGAGCTCATCCACCGTTCTGGCAGCCTCGAGTCCAAACGCTTGGGCCAATCCTTGTAGCTCGTCCTTCCGACGGTAGGATATCCAGCGCGGTGCACTTTGGCGGAAGGATGTTTGGTTTGGCACTAAAGGATTTATAAACAGGGCTTTTGTTTGTTAGAGTCTTTTCCATTGGAAGCTAGAGCTTTTATTTTGTTCACTGTTCACATCGAGGGCTAGAACTCCACTCTCCTTTCCTGGGCTTGGGCGCTGCCTTATATTGTTCTTGCGTAGTTACCGTCGCCGTGTAGTTTTGTCGCTGCTGCCCCTCTGGGCGTCGAAGCGCTGTTGCCGATTTTCACGTCGCGTGATCCGCGCGTGGCGATGTTGCGACCGCGTGGTTGCGTTGTTGCCGAACTTCTCGGCGTCACCTGCTGTCTCTTTCTCGCCTGTGCGCCAATGTGTTTTCGGGCGCCGCTGCTGCTACGGCCGACCGCGAAACGTGGTCGCGCTGTTGCCGCACTTCTCGGCGTCACCTGCTGTCTCTGTCGCTGCTACTACGGCCGACCGCGAAACGTGGTTGCGCGGTTGCCGATTTTCACGTCGCGTGATCTGCGCGTGGCGATGCTGCGACCGCGTGGCTGCGCTGTTGCCAAACTTCTCTTGGCACGTGGCTGCGAGGAGCTAAGAAAACAAGCCTCAGCTGTACATGGGCTGGAGGGTCGAAAAAAAAGATGTATGGTGCTGATTTCTGCTGCCTGCGTGTGTTGTTGCGCGGCTCCTTGTTCTTGGATGATTCTGTGGTGTCCCTGTCGTCGTCCCACGAGGTATAAGGGGCTGGATCTGTGATCTTGGCTTTGGGTGTGGGTGATTCTCTGAGGCTGATCTACGCTGTACTGGTGTTCATACCACTTGTCGCTGGTTGCTCCTACAATTCCCTGCCCTATTTTTTCGCAATTTCTTCTCTAAAGGTCCCTGCTCGGGCGCCATCTGTAAGGATGTTTTCTCAGGCCTCTCAGTCTGCCCAGGGCCCGATCCAATACAGCCTATTTGTATTTTTGGGACCTAGAGATTGGGATGAGTGGCGATTAAAAAGTGCGGCGCTCCGCGCGTGGAATCGGAACGGGGCCCTTACAGCCAGGCACGGGAAGGAAATGCTCGGGGGGAATGGGGAATCCAGCTTCGGGGTGCCGTGCGTGCCCGCGAACACACCTTTCATCTGGTCCTCCGGGGGGAAAAAAAAGCGGGGTTTTCTACGGGGAAGGTGCTATGGGAAGGGGGAGGGGCGGACCACAGTCACCGTGCGTTGACCGCGTACCGATGCTATGGCCCGTCTCCCCAAGGATAGTGGTGTAGAGATGGAAGGGTACAGTTTGGTGGCAGCCGATACAATAACCAAGAGCGTTTTATAAATATTCTTTATTATATCCGTGGTTGGGTCCCTACCTATCGCACCGTCTCTTTCTCTCCCTACACACCCACGTAAGTGAGCCGGCTTACCCGTCGTCTTCCGCCTGGTTTGGTGTTAGTTCGCTGATTCTCGGTGGCCTCCGTGTTGGGGAAATCTTCAGCGGGCAGGATTCCGTCGTGTCGTTGGTTGGGTCCTGTGTTGTTGTCAATCGTGGGGGCGGGGGTCACGGCGATCGCACTCGCTCTGGACTCTGCTCTGGAACTCGACTGTTCACTTCTGACACCATTTTTCGACTCCCCGGCTCGCATCTTTTTTGACGCGTGCCAAGCCGCTTGATCCGGCCTCTGCCGGTAATTCTGCCCGGCCCTCGGCCACTTTGTAGCCTAGCTGCCGAACGCTGAGCCGATCGTCGATTATCTCTCGCGTTTCGGCGCTGCTCCTCTCTCGGCTGCTGTGGGCTGGCTTGGGGTGGTTTTCGGCTTTGCGCTAGAATTACGTCGTTGTCTCTGCTGCTCATATTTCTAACGCGTGCCAGTTATGCTTGGCAAGGGCTCTCTTCTCCCGACGGTCAGCTCTGTTCTCTTTGCTTAGGCCCGCCTATCGCTCTCTTAAGCGTATCCTCCCTTTTCGTTCGCTCGGTATTTCTCTTTCGTGTTCTTGGTATTGGTTCTTGGTTCCTACTGCTGGTTCCTGGTTCTGGGTGTTGGTTCTCGGTTCTTGCTGCTGGTTCCTGGTTCTAAGTGCTGGTTCTTGGTTCCTAGTGATGGTACCTGACTGCTCCCAGTGGCCATCGTTCCCACTAACCAATGCTTAGTTTAATTTCTTATTATATATATTTTCGTTAACTGCTTACGTCTAATATGAGTAATAATGGATAATATGGATAATATTGAGTAAATGAAGTAATAAATCGATAGGAAAAATAAGAAATAACAAAATCAAAGGTATTGGCAGTCCTGTTTGCTGGCCCGCCTCGATGGGCACGTGAGGGTTTTGCTACTCTTGTGGTAGGACGGTGTCCACTGCCCTGTTGTTGTGCAGGAGCCTGCTCCTTCACACCATTATGGAGCTGAGGGTCGATGGACATACTCCCGTAATAATTATGCTTATGTCGTCCGCATAAGCTGTTATTTTTGGGGCTCTCCTCTCGAATCTCTTTATTAAGTCGTCGACCACCAGGATCCACAGGAGGGGCGACCGGACCCCACCTTATGGTGTGCTTCTATGCGCCCCCCTCACCATGGAAGCGTTGTCCCACTCTGATTGCACCCGTCTGCAACTTAAAATGTTCTTTATGCAGAGGTTGATTGCGAGATGTGTGTTGGTCGCTTCTAGGCGGTCCATAATAGCGTTCGTAGTGACGTTGTTGAATGCTCCGGATATGTCTATGAACATTCCTAGAGCATACTTTTCATTATGCAGGGCTCTTTCGATGGTGGCTACTAGCGAGTGCAGTGCCGTCTCTACCGATTTCCCTTTTGACATCAGTCTCCCTACATCATTCCTGATGTGTAGATTCAGCAGCCTTTCTAGTGTTTTGAGTAGAAAGGAGGAGGGGCTTATTGGTCTATAATCCTTGGGGCTCATATGGCTGCACTTTCCTGCCTTTGGAAGGAAGACAATCCTCGAGGTCCTCCATTGGATAGGGATATAGCCTGTGCTCAGGCAAGCGGAGAATATTGCAGAGAGCCATGGGGTGGTCACGTCTTGGGTCACCTGTAGAATGGCTGGGAATATACCGTCTAGTCCAAGTGTTTTTGTACCCGCAAAGGAGTCTATAGCCCAGTGGATTTTCTTAGATTTTCTGAGACCTGTTGGGGGATGCTCTTCCTCAGTTACTAGGTCCTGATGCGTTTTAGCGTCAGCAACCTCGGTGCATCCTGGGAAGTGAGCTTCCATTAGTGCTGTTAGGGCTTCTTCACTGCCCTCAGTCCACTGTCCATCTTCTCGCTTCAGCTGACTCTGTATGGTAGGTTGCTTTGATAGCAGCTTCCGAAGTCTAGCCGTTTCTGGGACTTTCTCGATATTGGAGCAGAAGTTCCTCCACGAGTTTCTTTGTGCCCTGCGTATTTCCTTCTTGTACTCCCTGAGAAGGGTTTTGTATTCCTCATTGATTATCTCCTCGTTCGCCTGTTTGGCGATTTTGAAGAATTCTTTGAGGTTGTTTCTTTGAAGCGATAAGTCCCGGTCCCACCAGAGTGGTCTGGTTCTCTTTTTCGTTCTCGAGGGTGGGCATGCTGCGTGGTACGCATCCAGTAGCTCTTTGGAGAGGGTCTCTAGGGACGTTTCTATTTCTTCCGGGGATTTCACTGTGCCCGGACGAGTCGCGAGCTTCGGGGTAACTGTCTTTTTAAACTTTTCCCAGTCTGTGTTCCGGGGGTTTCTATAGACAGTTATCTTCGGAGAGTGTTTAAATTCGCACTTAAACTGAATGTACTTGTGGTCTGAGAAGATCTAATACGTTAGACGAGGTGGGGCCTACGAAGGTGTGCTCCTCCCCCACGTTTGCTACATCTAGGTTAGTGGATAGTATAAAGTCTAGAAGTTGATATCGGGGCTTCCCCACACGCTATGGTGGGCATTGGCGTCCGTACCAACTAGAAGTTGCTGATCTTTCGGACTGGCTTCCGCCACCAGACTCCTTAGCTGGAGCTGGCCTGTCGTGTGCCATGTAGCAGGATGCTACCATAAGGCGCTTGTCCTTGCTTTCAAGCATCACCGCAGCCAGGTGTTCAGTGCTGTAATGAGACATAAGATAAGAATGGATGCCCTTTCGTACAAGTACGGCGGTTCTGGTCCTGCTTACCGATGGTGGGAAGAAAATATTGTAATTAGAGGACTTTAGTCCGGTGACAGCATTGCCGGAGGCAAGCCATTGCTCCTGGACCAAAGATATTTCGACGGGCCCTTGCTCCATGGCGATGAGGAGCTCCGTCGACGCGAGCTTGCTTTTATGTAGGTTGAGCTGCAGCACCCTCACTGACATGGGAGGCTGGCTCAACTACACTCGACGGGTTGACTATTATTGTCGGGTCACCGTCCTCCTCCTCTTCGAAGTCGTCCAGCGCAAGATCCTGGGCGGCCTCCACGATGGACTCCAGACCTAGGTCCTTCTCCAACTCGCCTGCCTGCAGGGTGTGCGCGTCCTTGTCTTCGGGGTGGCGCTTTTTGAGACGTAGGTAGACACTGCCTACGCCCCCATCCCATATTCCCGAATCTCGGGTAGAGGATGTCCTCTGCCTCCTTATTGATCTGGATGATCATGTGCTGGCCCCCCTCATTGGGTAACGGGCTACCAGCATACAAGATTTTCCAGTGAGCCGTTGGCACCTCTGTATTCTGCCTCTGGAGGAGTTTCAGTGCTCGGTCTCCCTGGACTGCAATGGGGAAGAGCACATTCGCCTTTGGGATGGAAGCGATCATCTCCCTGTCCACTACCTCCAGCTTGGCCCCCTCTCACAGAGCTTCCAATTTGGGCACCACTTTCAACAGCCACTTCCTCGTCGGGTCATCATTACATTTGAGGATCTTCACCCAGTTCAGCCATGGTGGGCATGGCAGCGTCCGGCGCCTCCTCCATTCGTGCGCAAAGGCAGTCTACCAGCTGGGCGTGGACCTCTTTCCACAGCGCCGCCGTCATCTTTCCATTTTCATCACTGCGGTCGATCAGGGCCACGATGAGGTGCCTCTTGAACACGTCGCTCACCTTGGCCTTCTGCTTGGGCTTCTTCGTCTTCGTAGGTTGAGGGATAACCACCTTGGGCCCGTGTTGTGTTGAGTGTCCTTGGCACTCTCGATCGAGCGTTGCCTTTTGGTGGCCATCATCTCCTCAACCCTATTGGCGAATTCGCCTTTCGTCGCCGTCATCTGAGGCGGCTGCGCGTAGTGGAGGCGCTCCTCTTCTACCTTTTGCTCAGCTCAGGCTAGTTTGGACTTCTCCTCTTGGGAAATGTCCTCTTTGCCTTGTAGCCGGCTTTGGATTTTGAGGGCCGCCTTGTATTGGGCCTTAGCCTTCATCCCCTCTCTAGAACGCTTCGGCCCTTCCCTACGCAGGGAGCTGGTACGTGGTTCAGGCGAGCGGAGAAGGCTCTCTTCCTCCGTTCTGCTTACGCTGTGCACGCTCTCCAGGCCCGAGTCTGTTTCGACCACGGCACCCGTGCGGCTCAGCTTGCAGAGAGGCGTATTGGTGGCAGTAGCTTTGAAACTAACCTGCTCCCGCCATATCAGAGTTGTGACTGCTGGCGACACGCAGAGAGGATTGCTCCTCCCCGTGCCCGCCGGTGGTAGCAGTCACGCTTTCCACCAACGTTTGCACTGACATCCCAGTCACTGCTTGATCCTTACTCCGGTCCATGTGGTTAATATTTATCGGGGGGACCACCCCCAAGCGTTTTATGCCTGTCCGCCAGGCACCTCCAGCCATGGCCATGGTTCAGTACCCCCAATTTTGGTCGGGAGGACCTGGACCTGGCCTTGGATAGACACTGCATTACCCCGGACAGAGAAAGCGACACGCATCACCTGATCCGGGATAATGCAGTGCCCATTGCCCAGCCAGCACTCTCGGGGAGGGTTCAGCTGGAGGATTTTGACGTTATGAAAGGCCAAAAATTTTTTACAATGTACTTGACACATTTTTTTATTCTTGTGTCCCACTTCCTTGTCCGGTTAGATCTGGAAAGCCTCCGTGGTTTACCAAAGAGTTATCCAGTCTTAAAACCTTAAAATCAAGACTTTATACAAAATTTCGAGAAGTTCTTCCTCTTCTCTTTCTCGTTCTACGTTCTTAACGCTCAATGCTATACAAACGTATCGAGATACGATGCAGGATACGATTTTCACAGGACCCTAAACAGTAGTAAGCGTAGAACGTCCGCACATCCATCCTCGCTATCAGTTCTCAATATGTCAGCAAACAAGGATCAGGCAATTGCCGATCTTTTCGCCAAATTGTTCCATACAGTTAAACAAGGTCGAACGGCATTTTCAGTCCCTTATTAAATGAAAGCTCACTAGTTAAGCCGGTGTTTTCACCAGGTCCTGACGGAGTTACCGACTGTGTCCTCAGGTACTGTGCCATCGCTCCGTGTGGACCCCTGCCTAGACTATTCACCCTATCCATTAACACTGCATGCTTCCCCCCAATCTGGAGGGGAATCTTTTATTATTCCGCTAAATAAGAAAGGTAGCAAGTCTCAAGGAACAAAACAAACTCTTCCTTAAAGATTTAGGGCTTAGGAATGGTTTGATGATATATTTTTTTCTATGGCAGAACTTTTTTTGACGAATTTTGGAAAACTGGTAATGTTTAAATTTTAAAATGTTTAAAGCTTTTTCACATAACTCTAATATCTTAGGTCTGGTTGCAACGAACTTTGCTATTTTAAAAAGATAATTTAAACATCTAGAAGTTATGCCTAAACACTTACTTTGTGATTTCAGTTTACCGTCTAGGAAATATAACGCATTGAAATGCAAAAATTATGACTTTTGTGTGGTATTTTTCTGTGTTCTGTTTTTTTTTGTGCATAGGTGCTTTAATTAGGCGTCGTTTAAGGCATTTCTCATTAAAATCTATGGAGACACTTTGGAGCTAACCAAACCTAAAAAATTAACAAAAAATACCTTTTCGAATGTTACGGCCCAACTGCCAATTGGGAACAAAGCCTAACGAAAAAGCGTTGTATTTATATATTCTTTATATTTATATTTATATTCTTTATATTCTCACAAGTGTTGTTGACAGTTTGTTTGGCTATTAAACGTTTTTAATAGCCGTTGAAACTCGTTTAATTTTAAGAAAAAAGCCTAGCGTTGCAATGGGTAATGTACAATTTATTATGTATTGGTAATGTAAGGTAGGCGATAAAGTGACCGATATAATAAAGTGATGGATACGTTATGAAGATCAATACCAGACTGAGAAAGGGCAGACGGGCCGAATTGCCCCTGCCCTAATGCAAGCGAGAGAGAGCAAATAAACGATAGAAGCTCGGGCTGCTGCTGAGCCGAGTACGAGCGATAGATAGAGAGAAAGAATGCGAGAGAGCAGCATAGATGATGAGAACGATAGCGAAAGAAACTTGGAAGCGAGATACATATATAGACCACAATTCGTGTGTCACCAATTGACCGAATATATGCGTATGTAAGTTAACACTCGGTAGCGGAGCCGTGCAATTGGGCACTGGGTTCTTGCAATTAGGCAATAACTTATTCAGCTGACTAAATCCACTAACTTCGTTGCCACCGAGGGACGATCGCGCCGCTGCCGCTGAATAGGAAGCTTTAGGGCTTAGCTTAATCTTTCCGATATTAAGTATTTTAGTCTTAACAGATCGGCTATCGAATCAACGTCGAATAAATAAGCTCCGGCCGTAGCCGTAAATAACTGTTGTTTTTTTGTTGAGCTGATCGGCCAACAACAACTAAACACTGGAAAGCTTCGCCTATCGGCGAAAACCTTTGGCATAAATCGTCGTGGTCTTATCTCCAAGCCACCATAGGAATACATGCTATTACTGGCGCCCAACAGAATCGCAAACCCGCGAAACAATATTAAATATATAAATAAGAAAAAACAAACCAAAAACGCTGTATAGTTTAACACCGAATCCAGATAAGCACCCCGGTTATTCATGTAAGTGATTCAAGGCTCATAATAGTATTTTAAGGTGGAATAAGTCAGCAAATTGCGTCATTATTTAATGTTGTAATAAGTGCAAAGAATTAAATCGCATCTTTTGAAAGTAATTTTTCCAAGTGAAACAGCGAAGCCCACCACGACCTTTTTCGGCAAAATATAAATTTTATATTATTCCGGTTATTTTTCTCGGTTCCGTACCACACATTAATGACAACACGAGATAGTGACATTGACAGTGAGTTGGAAGAGTTATTAGCTAGACTCGATATTCATGGTAGACCAAAGCGAAGCATAAAAATGGATCACGCTGACGTTCAGAGCATTGTAGAAAGGGCTGTTGCCACAGCTTTAGCGGCACAGAGCAGAATTAAATTAGAGTTACAGGCCGCCTTAGACGCGCAGAACGTGCAAATTAAACAGCAAATCGATTTAGCGGTTGCAACTGTAAGTATAAATATATCAGGGGACGCCCCCAAAATAGAAGTATTTCAGGATATTCAAATTACAGCCTGAAGTGAGCCACTCGATGCTGTTAAATCCATACCTGAGTTTAACGGAGCACCGGAAAAGTATGTCTCTTCGCGAAAAGCGGCAGAGGCCTCATATCAGATTTATAAACAATATCCAGGCAGCTCTAGACACTACCAGGCTGTTACTATAATCAGGAACAAAATTACAGGAACGGCGGAGTCTGTCCTGGCATCATTTAATACGGTTCTTAACTTTGAAGCAATTATTAGCAGATTGGACTTCACATATGCGGACAAACACCCGCTGCATTTGAAAGAGCAGGAGCTGGTATGCCTGCGTCAAGGTAACATGACAATACTCCAATATTACGATGAGGTAGAAAAAAAACTAACTCTCCTTACAAATAAAACGGTCATGACGTACGATAAAACTATGGCCAAATGTATGAATGAAAAATACCGCAGCGATGCACTTCGCGTCTTTATCTCAGGTCTGAGAAGGAACCTCACAGACGTTCTGTTTGCAGCTCATCCGCCTGATTTGCCATCTGCGCTGGCGTTGGCTCAGGAAGTGGAATCAAACCACGAGCGCTACGCCTTTGCGGCTAACTATGCAAAGAGCATTGAGGAGAAGGCAGTCAGAAACGAGAAAAGGGTTCAGGCTAACAGGCCCAAGCAGAATAGTCATCAGGGTAATCAGGAAAAGGCCCCTTTTTTCTCCAGACAAGTTGATGATCATCGTCAGTCTATCCAAAATCAGGGAAACCAGCCGCAGCGAAACCAAGGCAAACCGATGGATGTAGACCCATCTTCATCGAAACTTCGACAGCCTACTAGTTACCAGAAAAATCAAAGCGCCCTGTTCCGACAAAACAACTCCGAGCGTGTATCTGGACAGAGGCGTCAGAGGGTTAATAATGTAACCCATGAAAGCCGTGGCACAGATCTGACAGCCTACAATGCCGTAGCTGAAGAGCCCGTCGCAGAAATCGACGCAGAAGGAAGCTGCGGCTACGAAAGCGAGTTGGTGAATTTTTTAGAGAGCGCTCCCGGCTACCGTTTGTCGAGCGGAAGCTGGCTGGGCGAACACTAAGATTCTTGGTTGACACAGGAGCGGCTAAAAACTACGTCAAACCCGTAAAGGAGTTACAGGACGTGGTACCAGTCGAATCCCCTTTCACTGTGAGCTCAGTACACGGTTCAAACGAAATTAAACAGAAATGTCTGATCGATATTTTCGGGAAAACGTCCCCATTTTTCTTGTTGAATACGCTGACGCTGTTTGACGGTATCATAGGCTTTGACTTGCTAACGCAGGTTGATGCAAAGTTAGACACAGAAATGAACAAGATAAACTATGGTACATCGTCGGAAAGCCTGACGTACCACACCTGCGAAGACGTTAACTTTACAAACGTCAACGACATACAGGTACCCAATGCCGTAAAAGCATCTTTTAAAAAGATGATTCTCAACAGAACCAATGCTTTCACAGGCACAAACGAACTGCTACCGTTTAACACTACGGTCGTGGCAGCTATCCGCACCGAGAACAACGAGCCCATCTACTCTAAGCTATATCCGCATCCCTTGGGAGTAGCAGAGTTTGTCAGTTACGAAATAAAATCGTTGCTTAATAACAAAATTATAAGGCCTTCAAGATCGCCTTATAACAATCCGACCTGGGTCGTAGATAAAAAAGGCCGCGATGAATTCGGTAATAAAAACAAACGTCTGGTTATTGATTTTAGAAAGTTAAACGAAAAAACTGTAGCCGATAGATACCCGATACCCAACATTTCCATGATTTTGTCGAACTTGGGAAACGCCAGGTATTTTACAACTTTAGATCTCAAGTCAGGGTACCACCAGATAGTCCTGGCAGAACGAGATCGTGAAAAAACGTAATTTTCGGTAAATGGCGGCAAATATGAGTTCTGTCGGTTACCATTTGGCTTAAAAAACGCCGGGAGCATATTCCATGTCTATGTCGAGGAATGAAACAGACCATGTTAGCCACATAGATTGGGTACTAAAAAGTTTAATTGAAGCCAACATGAAGGTGTCTAGAGAAAAAACAAAATTTTTTAAGACAAGTGTTGAGTATCTGGGCTTTATAGTCACCAGAGGTGGAGCGAAAACAGACCCCGAAAAAGTCAAAGCCATTTAAGAATATGTTGAGCCAACAAGTTTGTTTGTCTTAGATCTTTTTTAGGGTTGGCTAGTTATTACAGGTGTTTTGTAAAAGATTTCGCCTCTATAGCGAAGCCACTTACGGAAATCCTAAAGGGCGAAAACGGCTCAGTTAGCCAACATATGTCAAAAAAAGTTCGCATTCATTTTAGCACCAAACAGCGCGACACGTTTGAAAAAATGAGAAACGTTTTGGCAGCCGAAGATGTCATGCTTATGTATCCCGATTTTAAGAAGCCGTTTGATCTAACGACAGATGCTTCTGCATATGGAATTGGTGCGGTACTATCCCAAGCTGGTAGGCCTATAACAATTATCTCAAGGACATTGAAAGACAATGAAAAAAACTTTGCCACTAACGAAAGGGAGCTGTTAGCCATAGTATGGGCCGGCAAGCTTCGGCAATATTTGTACGGCACTAAAGGCATTAATATCTTAACCGATCACCAGCCTCTGACTTTTGCGGCATCCGACAGGAATCCAAACGCAAAAATCAAATGCTGGAAAGCGTTTATCGATGAGCATAACGCAAAAATCCACTATAAGCCCGGTAAAGAAAACCTTGTGGCAGATGCGCTTTCGCGACAAAACGTGCACGCACTACTAGATGTACCAGAATCTGACGTAGCTACTATTCATAGCGAGCAATTCTTGACTTATACGATCGAAACGGTTGACTTTTCTCTGAAAAGAATGTCAATCGTATTTGATAACAGATCACGCCACACCATTCACTTCCCAGACAGAATATCTCTTATTGACGATGTAAAAGAGGTGATTAACCCTAATGTCGTAAACGCAATATATTGTGATCACCCCAAATTAGCTAGTATTCAGCATGAATTGGTACGATGTTTCCCTTCGACTAAATTTACACATTGCAAAAGGATGATAACTGACATTTCAAATCCAAGTGAGCAAAGAGAAATCGTCATCACAGAGCACGGTCATGCCCATAGAGCAGCACAAGAAAACATTAAGCAAATCTTGTCTGAATATTATTTCCCTAAGATGGCAAAACTAGCCAATGAAATCGTGTCCAACTGTAAGATTTGCACCAAAGGGAAGTATGATCGGCACCCAAGGAAGCAGGAACTGGGTGAAACTCCGACACCATCTTATGTAGGCGAGATGTTACACATAGACATCTTCTCTACGGACAGGAAATATTTTTTGACTTGCTTTGATAAATTTTCGAAGTTTGCGGTAGTTCACCCGATACCATCCAGAACCATTATAGACATAAAAGCACCCATCCTTCAGTTAATGAATATTTTTCCAAGGACCAAAATTATCTATTGTGACAACGAAGCATCCTTTAATTCAGAGACAATAACGTCACTTTTAAAAAATCAGTTTGACGTGGACGTGATAAACGCGCCACCCTTGCATAGCGTGTCAAATGGACAAGTGGAGCGTTTCCACAGCACAATTATAGAAATATCTAGATGTCTAAGGATAGAAAAGAAAATCGAAGACACGGTTGATTTAATATTACAAGCAACAGTGGGATACAACCGGACAATACATTCAGTCACAAATAAAAGACCGATAGATATAGTGGAAGCTCCAAATGAGTTTAGGGAGGAAATAAAGAACAGAATCGAAAAAGCTCAGCAGGTGCAGCTTGCAAGGAATAACCCTGAAAGGCAGAATAGAGTTTTCGAAGTAGGAGAAAAAATCTTAGTCAAAAGCAATAGAAGACTAGGCAACAAGCTGACACCCTTATGAGCAGAAAAGAGAGTAGAAGCGGACCTAGGAACAACAGTTCTTATTAATGGGAGGGTTGTTCACAAGGACAACATAAGGTAGATACGTAGCGTTGTCCATGTTTTCGGTTTTGTATTAGTTTCACTCAATTAGTTACAGATAGTTATGTTAGTTAGTTAGCTATATTAGTTACATGTGAGCATATAGGTTGTAATGGAGTCGTTGTCTTTATCTATCATTTTGGAAAAATTATTACTACCATAAATTCAATACCATATTATATTCCACATTTTTAAGTATAGTTTTGAGCTTTGAAATCGCAACGTTAATGAATAGAAGCGGCAAACGTGTAAATATTCCTAGAAAATAATATTGCTATTGCCTCAGCGCTGATCCTCGACAATGCCAATGGCAAAAGGTCTTGGGTCTACCGTAATGTAACCACTAAAAAGTTCAAGGCATCCAAGACCGAGGACGACCTTAACTTGAAGGGGAGAGCAGTTAACACTCGGTAGCGGAGACGTGCAATTGGGCACTGGGTTCTTGCAATTAGGCAAAAACTTATTTAGCTGACTGAATCCACTAACTTCGTTGCCACCGAGGGACGATCGCGCCGCTGCCGCTGAATAGGAAGCTTTAGGGCTTAGCTTAATCTTTCTGATTGCCCGTGCCCTACGTGATGCTACGAATATAGATCGATAGAACGAAAGAGCGATATAGTAAAGTAAAGGAGAAAGGCAAGCGTCGAAGAGACGAAAGAACGGTTGCATTGGCGATTATATTGAGTAATTATAAGCGGTTACAATGTTTATATGCAGTGGGCAATGCAAATAGCAAACAAAGGTGAAATTAAGTTACTTGCGCCACTGGATATTAATTGAGGAATTTGTTGGGGATTTTCCGGCTGCGAAACCAGACACAGTTGGTTTTTTCGTTTTACCTAATCTGTGGTAGAGAATGTTCAGCTCAAATGTTTCCTTTAAATTCTCACAAAAATTCTCTCTGCCAACCGACGATATGTTGTACGTTTGATGATGCTAGATTTCGAAGTGTCTCTGCTGCGCAGACGAGCCTCCCTCACAGCCTTCGTCGGCTGACGATTTTCGGGAAGGGGAAAAATGACTCAAGAGCGCAGAGTCAGGTAGGCAATGTTGTGGATAAGAGCTTAGCTCTACACTCTTTGCGCTGCCATGGGCCGGCGCTTAGCAGAACATTCTCCCCCCGTTGAAGAGCACGGGTCTTCGACATCCTTCTTTGGCAGCATACACAGCTTTGCGATAGCCCTCGTGGTGATCCCAGTAGCCGTTTTGAGCTCAGCTACCCTGGAATCGCCATCTCTGCCGGCGATCAGTTTCGTCACCCTTCCCAGCGGCCACTTAAGTGGAGGCAAGTTCTCGTTCTTTACGAGGACCACGTCGCCGACGCTGAGGTTAGGCTGCTCAGTCCTCCATTTTGCCCTCTCCTGCAGAAGCGTGAGCGTACTCCTCTCGCCAGCGGGACCAGAAAGTCTGCTGCAGGAAGTTGACCTGCTGCCAGCGATCAAGACGATTGAAGTTGAGTCCGGTCACATCTGGTTCTGCGAAGGTACGGATTGGAGCAGTACCTAAGAAATGCGCAGGTGTTAGCATGTCTAAATCGTCAGGATGCTCTGAAATGGGAAGTAATGGCCTTGAGTTTATTATGGCAGTGATATGGCACACAAGCGTTCTCAGGTCATCAAAGCACAGCAAGGAGCTGGAAGCGGAATGGTAGAAATGATGTTTGGCTGTTTTAACCGCAGCCTCCCAGAGTCCGCCAAAGTGGGGAGAGCGAGGGGGAATAAACCGCCAGTCAATATGATCCGCAACGCAAAACTCCTGAACTTCCTTCATATGCCTTTCTGCCAGGAACAGCTTCTTCAACTCTGCCAACTCGTTCTTTGCTCCCACAAAGTTGGTTGCGTTATCGGACCAAATTTCCCTGGGCCGACCGCGAGTTAAAATGAATCGCTTCAGAGCGCTTATGAACGCTGGCGTCGATAGATCCTGCACAAGCTCCAAGTGAAGGGCCTTGGTGGCAAAGCATATGAAGAGGCATATGTAGCATTTGATGGGTGGTCTGGTCCGCACCTCACTCTTATAAAAGAACGGACCACAAAAATCAACACCGGTGACTGCAAAAAGGTACGACGCATTCACACGATCTTTCGGCAAGTCGGCCATAATATGCTGCAGCAGGCGCGGCTTGGCCTTAAAACATCTGGTGCAGCGATTTACGACGCTGGGCACTGTCTTGCGCCCTCCAATCGGCCAATACTCATGCCGAATAAGTGCGAGCAATGACCGAGGCCCAGCGTGCAAATTCTGCTAATGAACATGCACAATTACAGCAGATGTGACGGGATGACGCCTTGGAAGAATGACTGGATGCCGTGCGTTGAAATCAAGTGATGAGTTTTCCAACCGCCCACCGACGCGTAACAAGCCATGGTCATCCAGGAACGGCGCGAGTGACGAGATAGAGCTAGACGACTGCACCTGCTGTTCGTCACGCAGAGTCTTGTAGTCAGGCCACAAATGCACTCGCTGAATCGAACGAAGAAGTATCCGCGTGCCACCAACGATGTCAGCTACTGTTAATCCGGACGACCTTTTGCGCTGCAGAAACTTGAATACGTATCCAAATGTGCGCTGGATCTTTCCGAAGGAATTGGAGAACTTTCGGCCGTCAGATAAGTCTACGAATGGACAAACTGCAATCAGGACCCTCTTGCGCAACTCCAGTGTTGGCGCGGATTGAATAGACGCTGCTGGCCACAGAGGTTGCTCATCCTGAAGAAAGGGTGGCCCGTGGGCCCAAAGTTGCGATTCCAGAAGCTCTGACGGCGAAGCGCCTCTGGACAATATGTCAGCAGGGTTTTGGGCGGTGGGCACGTAGCGCCACTCCATCTGAGCAGTCCGCTCCTGAATGGCTGAGACCCGATTTGCAACGAATACGTTAAAGCTTGATGAGTCATGGCGCACCCAAGACAAGGCAGTTGTGGAGTCCGACCAGCAATAGAAGCTTCCAGTGAACAATTTAAGTTTCTGTATCTCACTGATCAATTGAGAAAGCAAGTCAGCGCCACATAACTCCAACTTGGGCACCGTCAATACCTTAAGAGGGGCGACACGAGACTTCGCACACAGAAGTTGCACGTACGCGCGATTATTTGTCCTTGATACAACGTAGACACATGCTCCATAGGCGTCTAGGCTGGCGTCACAAAACCCGTGAACTTCCACTGTTGAATTGGGGAGAACTGACAGACGAGGAAATCTAAACAGCTGAGGGGTGGACAAACTCTCGCAGAAAATGGTCCACGCTGATGAAAGAGACTCTGGCAAACTCTCATCCCATTGGAGCTGCTCCTTCCATACCAACTGAAGGAAAATCTTTGCCTTTGCGATGACAGGCCCAATCAGTCCTAAAGGATCATAAAAACGAGCAATCGTTGACAACATTGAACGTTTCGTCGGCTTTGATGGCAGCTGCGTGGGTACTACCGAAAAGAGAAAATTATCAGATGAAGGCTCCCAAACCAATCCAAGAGCCTTTGTAAAGTCGGTGCCATCGTCGAACCTTAGCAGCGTTTCCTTATCCTTGTCAGGAATTCCCTCAAGTACGCCAGGGACGTTGGAGCACCATTTCCGAATTGGGAACCTTCCCCGAGCCAATAACTGGGATGTCTGCCTCATCTTTTCGCGCACTTCCTCTACAGATCCTCCTCCAGTCATCAAATCGTCGACATAGAAATTGGAGGTCAACACTTCCGAGCCAATGGGAAATGCAGTCCTCTCTTCTTCTGCCAATTGGAGCATGGAGCGAATTGCAAGATAGGAAGCCGGTTTGGTTCCATATGTTACTGTGTCGAGCTTGAACGCCTTCACATCCTCGTGAGGGGAATCCCTCCATAGGATGCACTGCAGGTAATTGTCCGGCTCAGATACTCGGACACACCTGTACATCTTGCAAATGTCTCCAGTCAGCGCAATGAGGAACGTACGAAAACGAAGCAGCGTATGTAGAAGCTTTGGCTGGATAGTAGGCCCAGCCATTAGGACCTCGTTTAACGAAAAACCTGTTGATGTTGTGGCAGATCCATCGAACACGACCCGCAATTTGGTGGTCGTGCTGTCCTCCTTAAACACGCAATGATGCGGTAGAAAATAGCGACAACGACTGAACAGTTCTGATTCCACCAACGACATATGATTAAGCTCTTGGTACTCCCTAATGAAAGATGCGTACTGAGCCTTCAGCTGCGGAGGACGCTCAAGTTTCCGCTCCAAGTTGAGGAACCGCCGCTATGCTTGCGTGTATGAGTCGCCCAAGATCTCCAAACTTTTCTTGATGGGCAGCTTCACGGCAAACTCTCCAGATGACAGGCGCGAGAAATTTGCTTTGAAGTGATCTTCACAATCGACATCCTCCTGCTTGACCATCACCGAATCTTCAGTGGAACTTTCAACCTCCCAGAAACGCCTCAGTAACAGTTCCACTTGATCAAGAGACTCCTGCCTGACGTCAGATGAGGCCTCAGCCCCAAGTAAGGCTGTCCTACGCGTTTGCTGACCACCTCCTGAAACCACCCATCCAAGGCGAGTCTTCTGAAGCGATGGCAAGCCAACATCCAATTTGATTTGGCCAATGCACAGCAGCTCGAAGAATAGGCTAGCCCCAATGAGCAGGTCAATACGCTGTGGCCTGAAGAACTGCGGATCTGCCAATGGTAAATTCGGCGGAATTTTCCAACCAGAAACGTCAACTGAAAAGCTGGGCTGCTGCTCGGTGATTGTGGGAGCTACCAACGCGACGAAACTGGTACTGTAGTCAGAGGCTTGGGACTGCAAGTTGAGTCCCACAGTATAGCCCTCCGATACAAAACTGGAATCCCCAAGACCCGATACTGCGGCCGACGACATGGTCCTTTTCAGTCTAAGTTGTTGGGCGAGGCTGGAGGTTATAAGGTGCATTTGTGATCCGGAGTCCAAGAGTGCCCGACATGGTACGAGCGATCCAGCACGATCCCTCAGCAGAACAACTGCAGTGGCTAAGAGCACAACATCCCTGCAAGAGTTCTGTGGAGAGGCAGCTGAGGACTGCGGCTGCGCTTCAGGGTGCGGGAATGAAGAGACAACGGGTTCCGTGGGCGAGGGTCTGGCGTTTAAATACAATAAAGTGTGATGTTTGCTACCACAGTGACGACAAGTTGATGACCTGCAAGTGCGCAATTGATGGCCAGCCTTCAGGCAATTCAGGCAAAGACCAAGCTTTTTCACCTCAATTAGGCGAAGGGACGACGAAAGATTCCCAAACAGCGCGCATGTATATATGTCATGGCCCGCAGTATTGCAAAATAGACACTCAAGAGAAACAGACTCAGTGGCTACAAATGAACTTCTAGCGTTGCTCTGTACTTTTTTAATCTTTCCCACCTGAATGCCAGGCGTATACATTGTCATAGCGTGCTCGCGATTCTCCAACTTCTGACATCTTTGCTCCAGAAAGGCGGTGAATTGTTGGCTTGTGGGTATGCTGTCCAGCGATGACGTTTCCTCCCACTTGGCTTGCGTAGCGCTGTCCACCTTCTGCAGCAGGCTGTGTATCAAGATATAGTCTGCAATCTGCTCCGTTGTTCCCATACTCTGCAAAGCCCGAAGATTAGCATTCACAGTGTCCGACAAAGACCGAAGTTGCGACACAGACGAAGCCTCTACGCGCGGAACACCCAGAATGTCCGTGACATGCGCCTGAAAAATTAAACGTTTGTTATTAAAACGCTTATCAAGGAGGTCTAGCGCGATGGGATAGCTGGCGTGCGTGAACTCTAGAGACGAAATAGTGTCTAGTGCTGGTCCTTTCAGGCAGGAACGCAGGTGCTGCAGCTTCTCCACATTTGACAAATCGGTATCCTTGTCTATTATGGAGGAAAACATGCTCCAAAACGAGGAATACTGAGCGTAGCCACCACTGAACTTAGGAAGCTTCAACTCCGGCAGGCGTGGCCGACTTTGCACTACGACCGTAGTTGGGGCCTCTCCTCATGGTCCGTCCGCATTGTTGAGCATGGTAGCATTGTGGGCTGCCGCTTGTTTAACTCCCGTTTCATGCGAATCTCCAGCATGATCACGCACTCATCAAACTCCTCCCTCAAGGGACTACCGATCTCATCGAGATCAATCCTCTCCAGGGCATTATGGTGCTCGTTGAATGAAACTACAAGCTCCGCTAGCAATTTCAGCCTCAAGTTCAGCTCCTCCTCACTGAGCTCGCCGATTCTCTCCTTGCCAACGGCCGTTTCGATTCTCCGTGCTGCCCCTACCATGGATTGCACCTTGCGCTTGTAGAATGCAGCTTCTGAATCGACGAACAATGGTGAGGGGGGCAAGAGTGAGGGGGTGCTATTAGAAGCCATTGGGTATGTTTACAGTTTCTGAAGCACGGAGAGGTTAATAACCAGTGAATAACCTCGAACAGTTTGATAGGAACTGTACACTCGATCGCAGCGCTCAAACACACGGGCTCACAGTTCTACAGGCCAGCAGCGAAAGTTCACAGTTTTAAAATAACTGAGTAGGTGCAGCTGACAACAACAATGGCATGCACACTTAGAGCACCGAAAACCGAAACGAAACAACCGCAAGACAAACCGCAAAGCAGATGACGCGAGAACCGTTTATGTTGCTTGTGCACAAACGCCGACTCGAAAAACCGTGGTACAAAGCGAATTAAACAACCGACAAGTGTTATTTGCGAGGCATATATATGTGTATATATATAAATATATATCGATTATATCACGTCGGGGTCACCAAAATGTTGAGCTATTGAGATTTTTCAATAGCGTAGAGCTAAATCGACAATTCGTACTTTGATTAATTCACACCACAGTTTGTTTGATTATGTTAGTTTCTTTATTTGCCATGCAAGGCGAGTGGGAATAGTATGGACAAGAGTTAGCAACAGGCGGACCCGTGGTGGACCGTGTTGGAGCGAGAACAATAAAGGGTTTTTGTATAAAAGGTAATAACGATGTAGCAGGTCACTGTGCCAACCGACGATATGTTGTACGTTTAATGATGCTAGATTTCGAAGTGTCCCTGCTGCGCAGACGAGCCTCCCTCACAGCCTTCGTCGGCTGACGATTTTCGGGAAGGGGAAAAATGACTCAAGAGCGCAGAGTCAGGTAGGCAATGTTGTGGATAAGAGCTTAGCTCTACACTCTTTGCGCTGCCATGGGCCGGCGCTTAGCCGAACAACCAATACATAATAAATTGTACATTACCCATTGCAACGCTAGACTTTTTTCTTAAAATTAAACGAGTTTCAACGGCTATTAAAAACGCTTAATAGCCAAACAATGTTTATAAATTACAAAAGGGGCCGAAGTGGGATGCAAACCAGCATCTCCTCAAAACAGTGTCTGTGCCTTAGTGTAGTTCTGACTTCCCTCAGAATACGATCGTGTTTTTACCAAAACATCTTTCAATTAATTTAAATCAATTGTCATGGATACCTCTGTCCGATTATTTTAATGTGCATTACAAGCAGATTCATTTTGCTGCATATGTGGTACCTACATACATAATGATCAAAGAAATAAAAAATCGCTTTTACCGAAACTCTCCAAAACCAGTATGAAGAAAAATTGTAAATCAAACCCGAAAGTTTTCAGGAAATACCGCCACTGTTCGGAGCAGCGGCCGTTAATAGTTCCTAAGAAATTGATATCACATAGTCACCCATCATCTCTTATACTAAAAATCGTTCTCTCATACGCTCCCGTACCCACACACATATATCATTACTACTTATAGTGCATTGCTTCACCCTGTTCTCGCGGCAGTCTAAAATATTTGTCGAACGCATCGAATCGTAGTTCACAGCCTCGGCCTCAACCCTTGTAACCCGACGAGAAAGTAAAAAAACCTTTGTAAACTTTACCAACAGATTAAATTATTTGTAAATGTGGAGTCAGATTGGCCGAAAAAGCTCGGCAGCTTCCAACAGCCAGTAAAGCGCAAAAAAGAGGATTTTATACACAATTTTATATGACGAAGGGTGACATGTGCGTTAGTTATGTATTTGGATGGTTTTCCCAAAGAAACAGCAGCAATTTGTAAATTGGTTTTCTTTTTTAATTTTAATTTTTTTGACTTTTTGGTCCGTTCTGCTGTCGACAATCGAATGAATGTCAGAAATTGAAAACCTGGGCTTCTTCCTTTCTCTTCTTCTCTCTCACTTTTCCTCCATTCCTTCTTATGTCATCGGTGTCCCCGTTTTGGCTTTATGTATGTCTATTGTTTAGGCAACTCTAGCCAACAACTTTACAGTGGGGTCTTCTTATAGTGTCCTCGTTGGACATTCGCTTAGAAGATATTGGCTGGAGACATCTCGGGAAAGTGTAGCATGTAACTCCTCCCCTCCCTGGATTGAAGAGACGGCCAGAGGGAACGATTGGTCGGAACGAAAACTTGATTAACTTTCTGTTGAGCTACTGAGCTTCTTCAGTAGCCTTGTTTTGCAAGATTATTTAAGAGACGATGATTGTTCAGTTAATATATTCACAGTTTATTTTACTTATGTTAATGTATAGTTATTATCCATAAATAGCGAAAGATGTGCGGATTTGATAACGATAGTTAACGATGGGTCGATTGAAGACGCGGGGGCCGGTTCAAGACTGTTGAAGTTTATATGTTTCTGTTAGGTTTAGTTTAGAACTCTGTGGCAGGCAGGTCACTGTGCCAGACAGCAAAACGTTTAACTACGGTGATGATCGAATCTGAAGTGTCTTCTGCTTTCTCTGACGAGCCTCCCTCACAGCGGCTTTCGAACGCCGACAGAGAGCAAAGCACCAGATAGAGCATAAGCAAAGCAAACAAGACGGTAATAAAGAGAGACGTTACATTTAAGAGATGTTACATATGGTATTATTGCTCATTGTGCTGCCATGGGCCGGCGCTTAGCCGAACACTTTCCTTTAGTTTCAATACGATGTTGTTTCTTATGAAGATTATGATTAGCAATTCTCCCAATGTGATAGTGTCGAGACCAATGTGAATATAAAGTAGATAAATATATGTTTTTAATTAATAATATTTATTTGGTTAGTTTATATAAGATATGTATGTGTATTTTGGTAAATATAAGAATTCATTAATGTTCAGGGAACCTAATATGATATGGGTTAGTAAGTGTATGTTTACATCGATCTTCTGTGTAATAATTCTGTATATATATTGTATGTTTATATGATTATGTAAGTTTTTTTTTTTGTTCAATCGTTTAACTTTTGATTTGTCTAATTATACCCGTACTCAAAAAAGAGTTAAGGGGTATATTAGATTTGTGGTAAAAGTGGATGTGTGTAACACAGAGAAGGAACATTTTCCGACCCCATAAAGTATATATATTCTTGATCAGCATCAATAGCCGAGTCTCTGTCTGTCTGTCTGTTTGTCCGTCTGTCCGTCTTGTTTGACGCCTGGATCTCAGAGACTATAAAAGCTAGGGCAACCAAATTTGGTTTCTAGACTCATGTGATATCACACTGCTACAAGTGTATTTCAAAATTTCGCCCCGCCCCCTTCCGCCCACACAAAGGACGAAAATCTGTGGCAGGCACATTTTTAAAGATACGATAAAACTAAAAACGCAGTATCGTAGAGAATGCCCATATCTACCAGATTGAATCTGAATCAGATCGGATTATAATTATAGCCAGAATTAAGAAATTAATTTTCAGTTGCTTCCCCCGCCCCCTCCCGCAAGAGAAATGCTACTCTATCTCCTTCTCGCTCGCACACTCTGCCACGTTCAGTGCGCGAGCAACCCCTAGCGGAGGAGATGTAGAATCTAAATGGTACATCTATAATCTACATGTTAGATGTAAAATATACATTGCAGATGTATATGTAGATAACAGATGTAGCAAAAAAATGTAATATGTGAAATTTTTTTTTTTTATTTTAAAATTCTAAAAAATCTAGAATTCAAAATGTAAATACTGACTGAGTACGGGTATAAGTAGAGTCGCGTCCCCAGAAGCGACTCACACGTTCCTTCTCGTTGTGTATGTATCCTGTCTGGGATGTGAGGCTTTTTCGCGAAAATTTGCGCATTCATCTATATTGCTTGTTGTGCCTGTCCTAAAGTTTGAATGTTATTTATATTATACCTAAATCTATTGGTAGGGTTACTTTCCTGTGATGCAACTCTTTGATTGGGCATAATTGTTGGTCTATTTCTATTTCGTTGTAGGTTTGTACTATATCTATTGTAGTTGTGAGGTGAGTAACGGTTGTCGTAGTTCTTGTGGTTGTAGTCTACATATATTCTTTGCGAATTTCCTCGATAATATCTGTCCTGTTCATATTCTCCATTGGGATATCTTGAATATCTTTCGTTTGGACGAAAATAGTTTACGCGTCGAGTCATGTTATTTTCCTGTCTAATGTTATTGCCCTGCAGAAATATATTGCTTTCTTGAATAGCCCATTCATAGGCTTCTTGAAGATTAGTAGGCTTCATAGCTCGAATTGTTCCATCCAGCTGTCCCCTCATGCCTGATAAAAAGGTCTTTAAGCAGCTTCCTGCGAATATGGATTTCTTTGTCTTAATAATGTTAGGGTCAGTCTTGTTAGCGTCCGTGTATTTAAATCTTAATTATGTCTTAATTTCTGTAATTTGGTCGAAGAGTTTTTGTTCAATCAAAAGTGTTTGTTCATCTCTTTTTTCAGAGCAGTGTATGATCAAGGCTTCTTTGATCTCATTCCAATTGAGACCAGCTTCTGATGCCGTAAGGGCGTCATTAGCTTTTCCCACTATCTTATTTCTAATTGATCTTAACAAAAATTTCCCGTACGGCTTATTTTCAGTACCCTTGATGAGCGACACGATTTCTTCGACATTTTCCAAAAATTCATTATTTCATTATTTTTTGCGTTACCGTCATATTCAGGTAGGAATCTAATTGCGTCCGGAATACGTAAGGATAAACATACATCTGCTGGATTATTTGAAACAGAGTTTGTGAAATCCATGGTGGAATAGTTGGCTTTTGGTCGTACAATTAGTTGATTTGGTTCCCTTACGGTTGGCAAACTGTTATTTATCTTAGTTCTACTTCTAGTGTTAATGTTATTTTTATTTTTATACCCGTACTCAAAACAGTGTTAAGGGGTATATTAGATTTGTGGTAAAAGTGGATGTGTGCAACGCAGAGAAGGAAACGTTTCCGACCCCATAAAGTATATATATTCTTGATCAGCATCAATAGCCGAGTCGACAAAGCCATATCTGTCTGTCCGTCCATCCGTCCGTCCGTCTTGTTGAGCGCCTGAATCTCAGAGACTATAAGAGTTAGGGTAACCAAATTTTGTTTCCAGACTCATGTGATATCACACTGCTACAAGTGTATTTCAAAATTTCGCCCCGCACACTCTGCCGCGTTCAGTGCGCGAGCAACCTCTATCGGAGGAGATGTAGAATCTAAATGGTACATGTATAATCTACATGTTAGATGTAAAAAATGCATTGTAGATATACATGTAGCTAACAGATGTAGCAAAAAAATGTAAATTTTATTTTTTAATTATAAAACTATAAGCTCAAAAATGTATATACTGACTGAGTACGGGTATAAGAAGAGTCGCGTCCCCAGAAGCGACTCACACGTTCCTTCCTTTTTCTTTTGTGGATGTGAAATTTGAGCTTTGTTATATCAGTTATATCAGGATTGCAGTCTAGTTGTGCTGGAACCACCTCGCATGTAAATGAATTGAACCAGCCACAGTCGGAACCGTATAGCTATTCAGCTTCAACACGCAACTTGCAGTTCGAGCCAACTTGTTTGGACGGCGTCTAGTTGTGCTGGAACCATCTCGCATGTAAATGAATTGAACCAGTAACAGTCGCAACCGTATAGCTATTCAGTTTCAACACGCAACTTGCAGTTCGAGCCAACCTGGCTTGACCGCATCTGCTGGTCCGAATGGTTCGAGTAGTTTTACCTAATATTACAATATTACAAATTTAACATTAGTTTCCCATTTCATGTAATAATTATAATCAATTTTTTTTTTTTTTTTTTATATAAATATACGTTAATTACACTGGTTAACACGATTTTTCCTCAAGGAACAAACCCAACTTTTTATTAAAGATTTTGGGCTTAGAAATGGTTTGATGATATTTTTTTTTTCTATGGCAGAACTTATTTTTGAAGAATTTTTGCAAACTGGTATTTTTTTTTAAGCTTTTTTCAGAGGTAGCGCTTGTTTTTTTCACACCTTTTTTTTCATCTTTTTTTTTTTTTTAAATTGTTTTTTTTTTTTGTATAATTTTATGTTGAAATTGGTACTTAATACGCCCGCACTGCTCGCACTGAACTGAACGAATAAATTCACTTTTTCTATTGAATTTTTATTTTTCTCTTTTCTATTCTTCTTTAATTTTTACATTTTCCCTTCATTCTGAGTGAGACAAAAAGTAACGTCACTTAGTTCACGGCGTATCAAATCTAATGCGTGCATGTGTGAAAGAGACAGATGGTGACGACACGCAGTCTACGAAGTCACAAATTCGAGACTTTTCGAACCAGCAATATGGTTACCGTGTGAGACAGAAAGAGACGGAAATACTCACACATATAAACTGGCACACAATTATCTAACCATTCTTGTCAATTTAGTTACATTTTATAACTTTTAGTTTAATTTATGGCATATTTCGCATCCACTCATGAAATTATATTTTTTTTGTTTCACTTACGCCACTTTTGATTCCTTTTGGTTCTTTGATTCACATATGTACATGTATATGTATCTAAATTCTAGAATATATGTGGTACCTAGTTAGGAGCAAGATTGGAGCCTTTTCGGCTGCGCCAGTTATGTATTTGGATGGTTTTCCCAAAGAAACAGCAGCAATTTGTAAATTGGTTTTCTTTTTTAATTTTAATTTGTTTGACTTTTTGGTCCGTTCTGCAGTCGACAATCGAATGAATGTCAGAAGTTGAACACCTGGGCTTCTTCCTTTCTCTTCTTCTCTCTCTCTTTTCCTCCATTCCTTCTTATGTCATCGGTGTCCCCGTTTTGGCTTTATGTATGTCTATTGTTTAGGCAACTCTAGCCAACAACTTTACAGTGGGGTCTTCTTATAGTGTCCTCGTTGGACATTAGCTTAGAAGATATTGGCTGGAGACATCTCGGGAAAAGTGTAGCATGTAACTCGTTTGCCACGACATTTTCGGACTCTTTAAGCAACTGGGTGAAGCTTACGACCAAAAAGATTGGAGGTTATTTGTTGACAGCAGTAAGGAAAATTTAAAGTCTATTTTGTTACACAATGGAAACCAAAAGCCGTCTGTTCCCATCACCCATGCTGTGAATATGAAGGAAACATATCAAACAATGGCTAAATTGTTTGAAAATATAAAATATAAGGAACGCCAGTGGAAGGTCGCGTGTGACTTAAAAGCCGTAGCCATGTTAACAGGATTGCAAGGTGGTTACACAAAACACTGCTGCTTCCTGTGTACATGGGATAGTAGAGCTAGAGAACAGCATTACTCAACTAAACTCTGCTCAAAAGGGGAAACGGGAAACATACTTTGGAAAATTACAATATTCACAATGCAGCTCTCGTGAAGTGTGAAGACGGTGTTTTCCTAAGTTATACACATTAAGCTGGGACTAATGAAAATTTTTTTTCGTTCAAGACCTAATTCAGAAATATGAAAGAATTGGTGCCATGTCACTAAAAATCCATTTCCTGCACTCCCACTTGGACTTTTTTCCGACAAACCTAGGCGACGTTTTATAGACAATTCAAATATATGGAACGACGGTATCAAGGTGTTTGGAATGAGAATATGTTGGCCGACTATATGTGGAATCTCATACGGGAATTTGATTCGAATGACAAAAGAAGATATCCACAAAACTTACATTATTTTAAGAACAGTAACAAGCAGTAGAAATCCAAATTTATCACATACGTTTAAAAACTTGTAGCAACATAACACCAAAGAAAGAATTTGTATATCATTAAAATGTACTGAAAAGACTAAAAATTACTGATTGTTGTATGGGTTAGGGAATTAAATTCTATATATCAGGTATTTATATTTTAATTTTATTGAAATATGAATAGGCAGAAGCGACAAATGTGTAATTTGTGTGGCCTGCACCTCTGAGAATATCAGATTATGAAAAAAATTAACTGTCAGCGATCAGGTACCAAATCAACAACCCTTTTTCGTTTGCTTTGTTCCCAATTGGCAGTTGGGCCCGCAACCTTCGAAATCTTCGATTTTGTCGAGTGGTGTAATTATTTAGGTATACCTAAGTTATCCGCTATTCCTAAAATGTTTGAATAATTGTTACTCTGAATTTGCAACATCTCTACAAATCTCTTATATCCCCATCTCAGCACGGATTTATAAGGCGACGATCAATATTATTAGAGTTAAATTATATATTATTATTATTAGGGTTTCCGCATAATGTTTTGAGACGGATTTTTAACTAAGGAAGAAACTAAGAAACTGCACACTTTCAATCGTCAATTTCTCGCAGTGCGAGCTTTCGATCATGCCATGCGATGCACTGATAGAAAGCTCGATGAATTCTGCATTGTTTACATGTTCTCTTTTCACTATTCGCCCCTCACTTTCAACAATGCCCCAAATTGAAGAACAAGTTCGCAAAAAAATTTTGCACAATTACTGCATTGAAAAAGGTGTGTCGTACAGACAATTGGCTAAACGCTACAAAGTCAGTGCTAATAGTGTAAAAAACATTATAATAAAGTTTGGAGAGACATGTTGTTTAAAAGACTTGCCAAAAACTGGAAGGAAAAAAGGTGCAAGTGATAAAAATGTTGATAACAAAGTATTGGCCTTAATCCACAAAGGCAGAACGATGTCCGTTCCGAAACATATGTCAAATGGGACTCAAAAACGTTACCCGGCCCTCAATTTTATACAAATGCGAAAGGTGGGACTGTTGACGACTCGGTGTCGAAAAATCAAGTTGATAAATTTGGCGAGAAAGTGCTGATATGGCAGGCCATTTGCACCTGTGGCTTAAGAACAAGCTCTTTTTTCACAAAAGGGACAATAAACGCTGATGTTTATATGACGGAGTGCTTAAAAAAACGCCTGATACCTTTTTATCGAAAACACAATGTGTCGAGAATATTTTGGCCAGATCTAGCGTCAGCGCATTATGCCCGTTCAACTCTGGCGTTGCTTGACTCAAAAGATATAAATTTTGTAACAAAAGAGGAGAACCCACCAAATTGCCCAGCCAATTCGGCCAATTGAGCGGTATTGGGCCATTGTCAAGCGCAATTTAAAGAAGAATGGCAGTCTCTCCGAAAATATGGAAGATATGAAAAAAAACTGAATGCGTGCAACCCGCATGGTTACCAAAGAGTGTGTGCAGAACCTGATGAGTGGAGTTAAGCTCAAAATCCGATTAAAAATAAGAGGCTGAACATTTCTTTAATTTTTGTTTAACGAAATTAAATTCTAATGTTATTCTCTAATATATAACGAAATAAAAATTGGAATCGGATAAAAACGAAAGAAGTTATACGAAAAATAAAGTGTGCAGTTTCTTTTCGGTACATTCCTTACATTCGCTTAGGCCTCGAAGAATCCTCTTCAAAAACTCTTCCTCCTTACCTGTTAAGGTTACTTCTGTAGTACCACAGGGCAGCCATCTATACTTGCGTGCTTGGGTTTATAAAGAGGTGATCAAAGGAATTTGACGACCTCTATATAACGAAGACTCTTCTTTATCTCGCTTGAGCTCCCGATTTTATGGCAAGGCTCTTGTGTATAGTGCCCCCAGTACAAAGTACACCAGGACCGTATAGAATCTGTCCAGAAAAACTATTTACTTTTTGCTCTGCGTGGCCTTAACTGGGATGCAGGTGTGAGACTGCCACCCTCGTAGATTGCTCATCGTAATTGATCTACACGCTTCAACGAAAACAAACAAATGAGGCACGCGCGCAGAACACACACACACATACATTCGCAAAAGACACTTTCGGCTCAACGAAGAGTCTCAAGTGAACGAATGCACAAGGAGACCGAAATGACACTCTCGTTCGTTGAGCAAAGAGCGAAAAAACGAAGCGGAAGGGCCTTTTCGATTCCGTTTTTAATTGTATCTGCGAACAATCGGTTTTTTTATGACTGCTTGCAAAAAGGGACCACTTCTTGCGAGCTCTGGTGTATACAGATTTGTAGAAAGTCAATCAATAGCCGAATCGATATAGCTATGTCTGTCTGTCCTAGCTTTTGTCAGTCTTTATGAGCGCCTAGTTCTCAGAGACTATAAGAGCTAGAGCAATCAAATTTGGTCTTCAGCCTTTCCGTTAAATCGAACATGTAACAATGATGCCCATAAGAGCCCTGTGGATAGAAGAAGACAATGCTGCGGCCGCACGTGTTGCCGTGTTCTGTCTAGTAATTTAAAAAAATACTGCAGTTATTCGGGGTATAAATATCAAGAGCTGTTTTTGTCGCATCAAACAATAACAAAAGAGCTGAAAAATTATGCGAAAAGATGTGGCTTTGGTATCAACGCCTCGCATAATTTTACAGCACCTGCGACAATGATGCGTTAGTGCAAAAAGGCATTATATGATATCACACTGTTTACATTGGGGCTGCGTCATGCTTATTTGCGTCTTGCCGGAGACGCAGTTTGTTTTACATAGGTTAAGCATAGGGCCCTAGTGGTGGTAAAAAGTTGCGCTGGTCTCTGATTCATGTGCGTCTATTCGATACATTTGATTGCTTTTTGCGCTTAATAGCCTATTCCCACAGGAGACCATCCACCATTGAATTTAATTAACAATGCTTCAAACGGCGCTCAATTAAGGCACTTTTACACAAAAAAAACGAGAAGGAACGTATGAGACGCTTCTGGGGACTCGACTCTAATTATACCCGTACTCAGTCAGTAGATACATTTTTCATAGAATTCATACATTTTTTAGAATTTTAGTATTAAAAATAAAAAAATTTACATTTTACATTTTTTTTGCTACATCTGTTATTTACATCTACATCTACAATGTATATTTTACATCTAACATGTACCATTTAGAATCTATATCTCCTCCGCTAGGGGTTGCTCGCGCCCTGAACGCAGCAGAGTGTGCGAGCGAGAAAGCGAAAGAGTAACGGGTCTCTGGCTGAAGTAGGTGGGGGAACCAACAGAAAATTAATTTCTTCATTCTGGCTATAATTATGATCCGATCTGATTCAGATTCGGCAATCTGGTAGATATGGGCATACTGCGATACTACGATTTAAGTTGTATCGTATTTTTAAAATTGTGCGTCCAGGCGAAAATCCTCCAGCTGAACCCTTCCAAAAGGTTCCGGCCGGGCAATGGGCACTGCATTACCCCGGATCGGGTAATGCATTGCCGTTTGCTCTGTCCGAAGTAATGCAGTGTCTAGCTAAGGCCAGGTCCAGGTCTTCCCGATATAAAATTGGGGGAACTGAACCATGGCCATGGCTGGAGGTGCCTGGCGGACAGGCATAAAACGCTTGGGGGTGGTCCCCCCGATAAATATTAACCACATGGACCGGAGTAAGGATCAAGCAGTGACTGGGATGTCAGTGCAAACGTTGGTGGAAAGCGTGACTGCTACCACCGGCGGGCACGGGGAGGAGCAATCCTCTCTGCGTGTCGCCAGCAGTCACAACTCTGATATGGCGGGAGCAGGTTAGTTTGAAAGCTACTGCCACCAATACGCCTCTCTGCAAGCTGAGCCGCACGGGTGCCGTGGTCGAAACAGACTCGGGCCTGGAGAGCGTGCACAGCGTAAGCAGAACGGAGGAAGAGAGCCTTCTCCGCTCGCCTGAACCACGTACCAGCTCCCTGCGTAGGGAAGGGCCGAAGCGTTCTAGAGAGGGGATGAAGGCTAAGGCCCAATACAAGGCGGCCCTCAAAATCCAAAGCCGGCTACAAGGCAAAGAGGACATTTCCCAAGAGGAGAAGTCCAAACTAGCCTGAGCTGAGCAAAAGGTAGAAGAGGAGCGCCTCCACTACGCGCAGCCGCCTCAGATGACGGCGACGAAAGGCGAATTCGCCAATAGGGTTGAGGAGATGATGGCCACCAAAAGGCAACGCTCGATCGAGAGTGCCAAGGACACTCAACACAACACGGGCCCAAGGTGGTTATCCCTCAACCTACGAAGACGAAGAAGCCCAAGCAGAAGGCCAAGGTGAGCGACGTGTTCAAGAGGCACCTCATCGTGGCCCTGATCGACCGCAGTGATGAAAATGGAAAGATGACGGCGGCGCTGTGGAAAGAGGTCCACGCCCAGCTGGTAGACTGCCTTTGCGCACGAATGGAGGAGGCGCCGGACGCTGCCATGCCCACCATGGCTGAACTGGGTGAAGATCCTCAAATGTAATGATGACCCGACGAGGAAGTGGCTGTTGAAAGTGGTGCCCAAATTGGAAGCTCTGTGAGAGGGGGCCAAGCTGGAGGTAGTGGACAGGGAGATGATCGCTTCCATCCCAAAGGCGAAAGTGCTCTTCCCCATTGCAGTCCAGGGAGACCGAGCACTGAAACTCCTCCAGAGGCAGAATACAGAGGTGCCAACGGCTCACTGGAAAATCTTGTATGCTGGTAGCCCGTTACCCAATGAGGGGGGCCAGCACATGATCATCCAGATCAATAAGGAGGCAGAGGACATCCTCTACCCGAGATTCGGGAATATGGGATGGGGGCGTAGGCAGTGTCTACCTACGTCTCAAAAAGCGCCACCCCGAAGACAAGGACGCGCACACCCTGCAGGCAGGCGAGTTGGAGAAGGACCTAGGTCTGGAGTCCATCGTGGAGGCCGCCCAGGATCTTGCGCTGGACGACTTCGAAGAGGAGGAGGACGGTGACCCGACAATAATAGTCAACCCGTCGAGTGTAGTTGAGCCAGCCTCCCATGTCAGTGAGGGTGCTGCAGCTCAACCTACATAAAAGCAAGCTCGCGTCGACGGAGCTCCTCATCGCCATTGAGCAAGGGCCCGTCGAAATAGCTTTGGTCCAGGAGCAATGGCTTGCCTCCGGCAATGCTGTCACCGGACTAAAGTCCTCTAATTACAATATTTTCTTCCCACCATCGGTAAGCAGGACCAGAACCGCCGTACTTGTACGAAAGGGCATCCATTCTTATCTTATGTCTCATTACAGCACTGAACACCTGGCTGCGGTGATGCTTGAAAGCAAGGACAAGCGCCTTATGGTAGCATCCTGCTACATGGCACACGACAGGCCAGCTCCAGCTAAGGAGTCTGGTGGCGGAAGCCAGTCCGAAAGATCAGCAACTTCTAGTTGGTACGGACGCCAATGCCCACCATAGCGTGTGGGGAAGCCCCGATATCAACGAAAGAGGTGAGTCACTTCTAGACTTTATACTATCCACTAACCTAGATGTAGCAAACGTGGGGGAGGAGCACACCTTCGTAGGCCCCACCTCGTCTAACGTATTAGATCTTCTCAGACCACAAGTACATTCAGTTTAAGTGCGAATTTAAACACTCTCCGAAGATAACTGTCTATAGAAACCCCCGGAACACAGACTGGGAAAAGTTTAAAAAGACAGTTACCCCGAAGCTCGCGACTCGTCCGGGCACAGTGAAATCCCCGGAAGAAATAGAAACGTCCCTAGAGACCCTCTCCAAAGAGCTACTGGATGCGTACCACGCAGCATGCCCACCCTCGAGAACGAAAAAGAGAACCAGACCACTCTGGTGGAACCGGGACTTATCGCTTCAAAGAAATAACCTCAACGAATTCTTCAAAATCGCCAAGCTGGCGAACGACGAGATAATCAATGAGGAATACAAAACCCTTCTCAGGGAGTACAGAAGGAAATTCGCACGGCAAAAAGAAACTCGTGGAGGAACTTCTGCTCCAATATCGAGAAAGTCCCAGAAACGGCCAGGCTCCGGAAGTTGGTATCAAAGCAACCCGCCATACAGAGTCAGCTGAAACGAAATGATGGACAATGGACCCACAGATCTCATATCGTCTAAGAGAATCCACTGGGCTATAGACTCCTTTGCGGGTACAAAAGCACCTGGACGAGGCGGTATATTTCCAGCCATGCTACAGGCGTGATCACCCCATGTCTCTCGGCAATATACTCAGCTTGCCTGAGCACGGTCTATATCCATATTCAATGGAGGACCTCGAGGATTGTCTTCCTTCCAAAGGCAGGAAAGTGCAGCCATATGAGCCCCAAGGATTATAGACCGATAAGCCTCTCCTCCTTTCTACTCAAAACACTAGAAAAGCTGCTGGATCTACACATCAGGAATGATGTAGGGAGACTGATGTCAACCAACCAGCATGCCTACACCAAAGGGAAATCGGAAGAGACGGCACTGCATTCGCTAGTAGCCACCATCGAAAATGCCCTCCAAAATAAGAAGTATGCTCTAGGAGTGTTCGTAGATATATCCGGAGCATTCAACAGAGGTACAAGGTACCGGCATGGATCCCCCCGAAAATTGATAGAACCAGGCTTACCCCAAAAACACAAGTCAAATACCTCGGCATAGTACTAGAAAGCAAGCTGACATGGAGACCCAATGTATTGGAAAGGGTGAAGAAGGCCGCCATTGCGCTATATGCATCCAAGAAGATGCTTAGCAGCACATGGGGCCTATCACCTGCCCTAATGCACTGGATCTACATCTCGGTAGTGCGACCGACTCTGCTGTATGGAGTCTTAGTGTGGTGGCAGGCTACAGAAAAGAAAACCTACAACAAACTGATGGATAGAACTCAGCGGCAGGCACTGCTCTGCATCACTGGGACGCTGAGGTCAACCCCAACAAAAGCACTCGAAACAATACTCGGAATTGACCCCCTGGACATCCACGCTCATCTGACTGCAGGTAAGGCAGCACAACCCCTAGTCGCATCAGGCAATATGTCGCTGCAAGGATTCGGGCACAGTTCAATAGGCAAAGACATGATCCGTATATCTGACTACATGATCCCCCAAACTGGCCTGGACGTCAAAACAGCGACACACATGGAACTCAACGACTGGAAAGAATGTTGGGATCAGAATGAATACATAAATATATACACGGATGGCTACAAGATGGAGGGAGGAGTAGGTGCTGACATATACTGTACAGACCCTGAAATAAGGCTGACCTATAAGCTACCGGACCAATGCAGCATTTTCCAGGCAGAAGTCTTTGCCATACGGAAAGCGGCGGAGATTGCTCGATGTACGGAACGCCCACATACTGTGGTTAACCTGTTCGTGGAAGGCCAGGCGGCGATAAGATCCATGCAGTCGTCAGCGGTCAGTTCCAAAAATGTCCTGGCAAGCAGGGAGGCATTAGATTTCCTAAGCATGACAAAGTCAGTGCGGATCTATTGGGTTCCCAGCCACCAGGGCATCGAAGGCAACGAGACAGCAGCCGTGTTGGCTAAGGAAGGCGTCGGGCTGTCAAACTACAGGACTTAGAACGTACCTGTCTCCCACAGAGCGCTTCAAATCGATCTAGAGAGGCGAGCACACATACAGGCCAGCAGCAGGTGGAGGAGAACCACCAACTGCAAGATCGCGAAAACGATGTTCAAGGAGAGCAATGGTAAGCTCAGCCAATAACTACTGCACCTACCACGGAAGGACTGTAGGATGCTAATAGGTATACTCACAGGTCATTGCCTGTCTGCAGCACATGCAGTCAAACTAGGCATCACCAACAATGACAAGTGCATGAAATGTGATGAATCTGGGGCTATCGAAACCCTGGAACATCTAATCTGCCAATGCCCGGCCCTCTCAAGGGCAAGAAACAAACAGCTTGGCAGCCCGGTACTGGCATCGCTGGAAGATGCGTCCAAGAGGACGCCAGCGGAACTCCTTGCCTTTGCAAAATTCTCCTCGATCCTCATGGATTTCGAAACCGCGTAAAACACTCAGAAGGTCCATACGCACCAATCCGGACAACTAAGGGCCATCTTGGCCTATGCGTGGCCCAGTGAGGGCCGTCCGGGACAACCTACCTTTAAAATTGTACCTGCCACAGATTTTCGTCCTTTGCGGTGGCGGAAGGGGCCGGGGCGAAACCAAGTTTGGTTACCCTAACTATTATAGTCTCTGAGATCCAGGCGCTCAACAAGACGGACAGACGGACGGACAGACAGACATGGCTATATCGACTCGGCTATTCTAGTCTAGATTCTAGATGCTAGTCAAGAATATATATACTTTATGGGGTCGGAAACGTTTCCTTCTCTGCGTTGCACACATCCACTTTTACCACAAATCTAATATACCCCTTAACTCTGTTTTCAGTACGGGTATAAAAATGCATGCCAAGAATTTTTTTTTTTTCGACTTTTCCAGAGTTCCAGAGTCAAAATGATGAAATTTGAATTTGAAAGCTTAATATCTTTTAGGCGTTAAGCTGCAGATACAAAGGGTCTAGGTCGGATTTGAAAGCTTAATATCTTTTAGGCGTTAAGCTGCAGATACAAAGGGTCTAGGTCGGATTTATAGCTGCATTTGTCAGCTTTGTAGAACTGCAAAGTTCTATGCAAGCAGATATAAGATAATTAAGTTATTTGAAAAATAAAAGCACTACCTCTGAAAAAAAAACATTAAAAAAACCATATTTTAAAAAATTCTTTGAAATAGAACTACGCCATAAAAAAACCATAATTCGTTAAAAATTTGTAAATTTGGGCCACAGCCTAATTCTAGTGTTGACCAGGGTAATCAAACTGATATACACAGAGCCAACGAACTCTTTCTCTTCACTTGTTAAGGTTACTTCTTGAGTACCACAGGGCAGCCATCTATGCCCCCTACTTTTTATTAATGACTTGCCTTCAGTATTAACAAACTCACGAGTACTCATATATGATGTAGGATTTGCAATCCGATCTCAATAACTTTCATTCATGGTGTTGTGCAAATATTGTACGATTTAGATTTAAACATCAAACCGTATGGTTAGACCTAAATTTATGTTTGTTATTAGGTAGTAAGAATTCTCAGCAACCTAAATAAATATTCTCAAACTGACCAAATAAATATGAGATATGCACCGCTGACCTAAATAAATATCCAACAGACAGATGGATGCACGTGCATACACATGCAAGTTAACTCTAGAAGAGTTCAACAACATATAAAATCCTAAAAAAATTCCTGAAAGAGTTCCGTACTCAGGAAAGCCAACAACAAGGAGTGAATCTCAGGAGCCTGAGTAGGTTTAAGGCATCCAAAAAGGACCAATTTGGGATCACCTGTTGGAGGAGCCACATTCTAAGAAAACTTCTGCCAGACAGAAAAAGAAACACAAAAGTGAACGATTTAAATATAAGACAAAAAGGACACAAATTTCGAGTATTCATATCTCATTAAATAATATTAAAACCTTTTACAATGGTAAACCCCGACAACTTAATCAGACCAGCCGTTCTGCTCCATGATCCAAATAGACAAAATAATAATAGAGAAGAAACTACGCAGATGGTAACTTAGTAACTACAATACTAGAACAGTCGTTACCAGGACTAATTATAAATATAACCAATCCAAACGCTGACTTTCTCAATGTTTCTGACCAAGTTATTAATCCAGCTCTTGGTGGGAATTTGAACGATTTAGATAGAATCCCAGACATAGTAGAGTATTTTACGGTAATCCATCCGAATTTAGCTCCTGGGAAAAAGGAGTAGATAGAATTCTAACAACGTATGCCATTCAAGAAGGAACTCCAAAACATTTTGGGATCCTTCATTCCATTCGTAACAAGATTGATGCGAAAGCTGACACGGCATTTCCAAGTACCTAACTCTTCACTATGGTGATAAAAGAGATCTGGGTACACTAGAATACCAGATGACTACGATAGTTCAGGGCAACCAATCAGTAGAAGAATTTCATCAGGTTGTGTATAAACAATTATCTCTGATTCTCAATAAAATAGGTTGCATGGAATTAGGTAGAGAAGCTGAACAATTAATGACAAAAAGATAAAGCACTAGAGACTTTTATAAGAGGATTACGAGGAGATCTCCCTCGACTTCTAGAAATGCGGGAACCAGTAGACCTCCCATCGGCACTACACCTGTGTCTTAAACTAGAAAATCAAAATTTGCGCGCTGTTCATGCTAATTTGCCAATTTCAGGATTTAGAGGATCAAATCAAAAACCGATCCCAGCACCAAGATCAAATTTTAATTATAACAAACAACCACCTCAATACAATCAATATCAATATAATCAGTTTAAGGCCTCAATTCCACCGCGTCTATCGCGTCACGGCGCTAATTTGTATATTTTGGTAAAATTTGAAGTCTAGTGTAAGATAGTTTAGGGCGAAGTGGGAGCGAAATAAAGCTCTCTCTCGCTCTTGACGAATTCGCCCCGCTTAGCCGCCCTAGATAAGTTAGGCTTAAGAATATTTTATAACGAAAATGAAAAGAAGTCGAAAATTAGTATTGAAATCGAGCGCACGTCCGAAACCAGAACCAATGGACATAGATCCAAGCATCCGCAATATGAATGTACATTACATGAATCGTCCGCAGTTCGAAATATGGAAACACCATTCCCATAAAAGAAAAACATTTCGAAGCCGTTAATGTCATGTTCGACAGAACTGAACATTTAACATTTACACAGAAATTAACTCTGGAAAAGCTTTTCAGAAATCAGTCTAATTTATTCGCTGATCCAAACAGAAAACTTACACTACCAATATAAAAGCCGAAATTCGCACCACCTCAGATACTCCCGTTCATTCACGATGTTATCCATTACCGGTCGGATCCAAGGTCGAAGTAGAAACTCAAATAAATGAACTACTAGAGGATGAGGTAATTAGACCATCTCGATCTCCATACAATTCACCCGTTTTGCTCGTCCCGAAAAAATTAGATCAATCCAAAACGAAGAAATTTAGAGTGGTCATTGACTACAGGAAACTTAATTTAGTAACAGTAGCAGATAGATATACAATTCCTAATATAAATTAGGTATTAGCCCAACTAGGCAACAATAAGTTATTTTCGGTATTAGATCTTAAAAGTGGATTCCATCAGATTCTTTTAAAAGAAAGCGACATTATTAATGGCAAATATGAATTCACCCGTCTCCCTTTTGGCTTAAAGAATGCCCCAGAAATATTCCAAAGAGCACTTGATGATATCCTACGACCACACTTTGGGAAATATGTTACATTTATATTGACGACATAATTATTTTTGGAAAAGATGAAGAAACAGATACTAACAATCTTAGAACTATATTTGATACCCTTGAACAAGCCAATATTAAATGCCAACTCGATAAATGCGAATTTTTTAAGAATAAAGGAGAGTTCTTAGGTTTCATAATTTCCGATAAAGGAATAAAGACAAACCCTTCAAAAGTAGAAGTAATTGCTAAGTATCCTTGTCCGAAATCAGTAAAGGACCTTAGATCCTTCCTAGGTTTGTTCGGGATATTATAGAAGATTCATCAAAGAGCAAAACCACTTACCTCACTACTAAGAGGGGAAGATGGTCGCGTATCCAAAACCAATTCAAGCAGAAAGATCATTCACCTAAACGAAGAAGCAATAGCGTCATTCCAAAAACTTAAAAATACATTAATTTCAACCGAAGTCATCCTACAGTATCCTGATTTCAATAAAGAATTTCAACTTACGACAGATACCTCAAACTTAGGAGCAGTCCTTGCTCAGAGTGATAAACCAATATCATTCATTTCCCGAACACTTTCTAAAGCCGAAGAAAATTATACAGCAAACGAAAAAGAAATGTTAGCAATAATATGGGCATTAAAATCATTAAAGAATTATCTCTATGGAGGAGCGAAAGTGAAAATTTATACTGATCATCAACATTTTACCGTTTCAATGAGCGACCTGAACGGTAATGCAAGAATAAAACAATGGAAGACATTTTTGGAAGAATATGATTATTTATAAACCAGGAAAAGCCAATGTTGTTGCCGATTCCCTATCTAGGATTAGGGAAATAAATTCCGTCACTACACAACATAGTAGTGAGACTTCTGCTGAAAAATTAATACCCAGTATTGAAATCCCAATGAATGCTTTTAAAAACCAAATTTGTATCTTGCCAGGAAATAATAGTAGTTATAAATTTAGCCGAATTTCATCGACACGAAATTGCACAAAAATCTTTCACAGAAAATGACCTAATAACAATATTGAGAAAACATCTTAGCTCGTCCGTTATTAATGGAATTCAAACAACAGAATCCATTATGGGTCAAATTCAAGGATTCAAATTTCTTTCAGTACAAAGTTAGATTTACACAGAGTAAGGTTGAAGATCTGAGCAACGAAAATCAACAAGAAGAATAAATATTAAATGTTCACATTAGAGCCCATAGAAATGCATTAGAGAACCAAAAACAACTACTGGAAAATCCATTGAATATATACAACTCGTTTTACACGATATTTATACCCGTACTCAAAAAAGAGTTAAGGGGTATATTAGATTTGTGGTAAAAGTGGTTGTGTGCAACGCAGAGAAGGAAACGTTTCCGACCCCATAAAGTATATATATTCTTGATCAGCATCAATAGGCGAGTCGATTAAGCCATGTCCGTCTGTCCGTCCGTCTGTCCGTCTGTCCGTCTTCATGAGCGCCTGGATCTCAGAGACTATAAGAGCTAGGGAAACCAAATTTGGTTTCCAGACTCATGTGATATCACACTGCTACAAGTGTATTTCAAAATTTCGCCCCGCCCCCTTCCGCCACCACAAAGGACGAAAATCTGTGGCAGACACATTTTTAAAGATACGATAAAACTAAAAACGCAGTATTATAGAGAATGCCCGTATCTACCAGATTGCCGAATCTGAATCAGATCGGATCATAAGAATAGCCAGAATGACGAAATTAATTTTCTGTTGGTTCCCCCGCCTCCTCCGGCAAGAGAAACGTTACTCTATCTCCTTCTCGCTCACACACTCTGCTGCGTTCAGTGCGCGAGCAACCCCTAGCGGATGAGATGCAGAATTTAAATGGTACATCTATAATCTACATGTTAGATGTAAAATATACATTGTAGATGTAGATAACAGATGTTGCAAAAAAATGTAAAATGTAAAATTTTTTTTTTTTCTTTAATTATAAAAAATCATGCTCAAAAATGTATATACTGACTGAGTACGGGTATAAGTAGAGTCGCGTCCCCAGAAGCGACTCACACGTTCCTTCTCGTTTGTTTTACTTTGGTGTACCAAAGAGTGTTGTCATTGATAAGGAAAAATCATTAAACTCAGTTTATAACGACAGACCAGTTAGGAATTCAGATTTTCACGGCACCTCCTTACAAAAGTTCAGTGAATGGACAAGTAGAAAAATTCCATCCAACTCTCAGAAATAATGCGTTGTTTGAAAACCAAAGGAATAGTTCCGAGAACTATTAGATGGAGCTATTTACGAAAACAACTTTTCTACACACTCATTAACCAATAAAAGACCATTTGATGTATTCTTTGGCAGAAACGTGACAACCCACCCTGAATAATACGATATAAGCAGACAGAGTAATATTGATAAATTTAAGACAAAACAAATCTTAGATTTAAAGAACCACAACAAAAATAAAAAAAACAATAAAAATATATTCACCAGGTCAGAAAATTTGGGTAAAATAAATACAAGGTTAAATACATGTCCGTCATATCATTTATATAAAATAATTTTACCTTTCCCAACAAAGTTTTCCGAATGCGGTATTCCATCCGATTATAGCACCACAAATCGGAAAATACCCGAAAAACACCTTTTTATTTCTTTTCTCATTCCTCATTCTGATCCAGATTAATCCCATCACTATTCTTCCTACAATTAGTAGTTGGAGCAATAGAATTAACAAATTACACTAATATTAATCCACAAAATTAATCCATATCATAAATCTAGAAATAATAAAAAAAAACACTGGATCAAACTTTATGGTATATCGAAAGAGATCTTCAAGAAAATGAGTTTAAGAACACATTGTCCCACGAAATAAATCAAACTTACACTATATTAGACTCTATTCCACTTACACGATTTAGTAGATCTATAGACATGATTGGCACAGCTTGGAAATATATCGCTGGGAGCCCCAATCACGAAGATTTAAATATGATCCAAAACAATCTTAATGATATAATCTCAAATCAGAACAAACAAATTATAATAAATACACAATTTGAAGAAACAATAAATAAAATTACAGAAATTAGCAATAGACTTTTGAACACAATAAAAAAGGACAATTCATAACTTTCAAATACAGACACGTCTTATAAAAGAAGAATTGATCAACATCAAATATGCAACTCAATGGGCAAGATTAAATATAATAAACATATTCCTGCTTAATGAAAAGAAATTCTCACCCCATTAAATTCAATGGAAGAAATTTCGTATGATAATATAACAATCAGTTTCAAGTATTTTATTTAATGATTTTATGTATATTTTCACCTTCTTGCACAATCATACATTTTTAGCGCCAAAATTTGATTTTTGTTCTACATGTTTTTGTTGTTATTAGTGGTGATAGTTGCGCTGATAGGCAGAAAAGCGCAAATATTAGCAAAAGCAATCGAATTAATCGACGCACATGAATCAGAAACTGACGCAACATTTTGCCACCACTAGGGCCCTATGCTTAACCTATGTAAAAAAAACTGCGTCTCCGGTAAGACGCAAAGAAGCATGACGCAGCCCCAATGTAAACAGCCTATAAAACAACTTTAAAGGAACGGTCAAATGGCAAGAGGGTTCTCAAAATTTAAATGGAACATATTTACTAAAGTACTGGAATGAAAATATAAGCATTAACGAAAACACATTTTCAAACCTAAAAAAACTATTATCCAACCGGGAAATCCGGTGGTACAATTAAGCCCCTTGCAAGAGAAAATAATTAAAATATTATTACTACAATAACTTGAAGAAACACCAAATATTAAAATTGACACTGACACCAAAAGAACCACAATGAACTCTAAACAAAACTATACATTCAATAACATTCCATACTTTTAAAATTCATTTGAGGACAAATGAAATAAGAGGGGAACAGTTAACTCCAGAAGAGTTCCACAACATATAAAATCATAAAACAAAAGAAATCTTCCGAACTCCCACCATCGATCGTAATCGATGTTGTCCAACGAATCTGCCGCTGCCATCCCTCTGCCGCTTCGAACAATAGGTTACTTTAAGATTTTGTACTCTAGTTTAAATCAGAAGATAATTTTTATTTGAATAAAGCTCTACGCTTCTAACAGAAAATAAAAAGAATTTTTCCTTCGATAAAGGATAAAATTAACTTGCATGCACATAATCTTGTTATATCGATAATACAGTCATAAATTACATTCGAGATGATCTGCAGTGGTAAAATGTCACACCATCTGCATGATAATCGTTTACGACAGTCATCAAATTATCTTAGACCTGATCAACGCATCTTTGGACCCGGACCCATGCAGTGAAATTTGTAATCATTGTTAAGTCATAAATAAATTTTGTTACTGTTACATGAACCGGTGACATACACATTTATATTTCAGCATACGATTGTCATATTGACAATCACCAGAACCAAGTGAATCTACATCAACAGATTCATTTGATTCGTTCATTTGGTGACCCCCGACTTTTGGACATTTAACCGTTCATCTGGAGTATTGTTCCCGATTTGAAACTTGGATTTATTTGGAAAATCCTTCATAATTTGTCAACTTGGCGACCAATTTACATACATACATCATTAATCACAGTTGTGATTACTCATTACCTTCTGTGAAGGAAAACTGGTTGGATTTATTTAAATCTACCCAAGCCGATACAGTCAACTTAGCGACTATGGTTGGATTGGAAAAAAATATTCCACATTGTCATTAAAAATTTGTTAGATTATTTTGATCACTTTTTTGGTTGTGAGTAGAGGCACAGCCTGTCATAGCGACAAACAAATTACCTCCATCAGGTCAAAGTAGTACGACAAATAATAAAAAATGGCATCATCAAGCATTAATTTTGTGCTGAACAGGCAATTTGCCACGGGCGAAGAAATCCAAAACATCATCTGGAACTACAAAAAGGATCCCGCTGAAAGGAAGCAGAAGCTTGAATAATTTCAAACCCGACTTGACATGTTAATGAATCCCTGGAACACATTTTCAATAGAAGACACACACATTCAAGAAATAACTCATTCAAATAATCATAAAATATTGGGATGAGATTAGACGATTCATGTCAAAATACATTCCAAATGACATTAACAGTTATATTGCAGCTGAAGATGCAGTATTAACAATGTAGACTGTAGACCCTGTTCAGCCATTTATCCCTGCTCCACGTATGTATAATGCAATTCCCCTGCCAAAGGTTTCAATCCCCAAATTTGATGGACATTACCTAAAGTGGCAACAATTTCATGACATTTAAAATAAATGATTCATGAAGCATCTGTACCCGTCATTCAAAAGATGTGGTATTTAAAGACTAATGTTACGGGAGAGGCAGAAAATTGAATACGCCACCTTGCGTTAACAAAAGGAAATTACATAACAGCATGGAATATGTTACAAGAGCGTTTCAGCAACAAGAGAGTGCTCAGTAATTGATTCAAAAATTATTGGATCAACCAAACATATCAAATGATGCCAAATCAAGTAAGGAATTACACATCGACGTAGAAACAGATAAATGGGATACGCTTCTTCTATGTTATCTGACGAAAAAAATAGATCGTCAAACTCATACGTTGTATGAGCAGTCCAAACAAAATACTGAGGAATTACAGCCTTTGAGCGAATTCATGAAATTCCTCGAGCAAAGGTTCCTCACATTGGAAGCCATTGGATGGGAAAAACCAAAGAAACCCATCATATGTACCTCAGCAGGAGCTGAAAGTCAGTTGTTTGGCTAAGCGCCGGCCTATGGCAGCACAATGAGCAGTTGACCATATGTAACATCTCTTAATGTAACGTCTCTTTATCACCATTTGTTTACTTTTGTTTATGTTCTTTCTGGTGCTTTGCTCTCTGTCGGCGTTCGTCAGCCGCTGTGGGGGAGGCTCGTCAGAGAAAGCAGAAGACACTTCAGATTCGATCATCACCGTAGTTAAACGTTTTGCTGTCTGGCACAGTGACCTGCCTGCCACAGAGTTCTAAACTAAACCTAACAGAAACATAAAAACTTCAACAGTCTTGAACCGGCCCCCGCGTCTTCAATCGACCCATCGTTAAGTCTCGTTATCAAATATGCACACCTTTCGCTAGTTTTGGATAAAGCATACATTTTAACTTAAGTACAATAAACTGTGAATATATTAACTAAACAATCTTGCAAAACAACGCTACTGAAGAAGCTCAGTAGCTCGACATTAGTATTTCTGTTATTTTTGTGAAAAACCAAATCGCGCTATCTCTAAATGCACACAGTTTGTAAAGAAAACTTCTGCAGACAGATTAAATTGGGTTCAAAAGAATTAACTGTGCGTCAAATGTTTCAAACGCGATCACACAGCAAAAAATTGGCAAAGAAGAGATTGTTTTAAATGCAACAAAGGGCACAACACTCTTCCCCATTTGGAAACTAAGTCCGAAGCCAAAACTGCAGCATCAGCAAATAGTATACAAAATAATTATATACTATTGGCTACCGCTCGAGTTCATATCCAAGGCAACAATGGACAAATTGCTGAGTTCAGAGCATTGCTTGACTCAGGCTCACAAGTGAATGTAATCTCGGAAAGAACATTGAAAATATTAGATCTGAATGTGGAAATATCAGATTTACAAATAAATGGAATTGGCGGACGAACGCAAACATCAAAAGCAAGAGTCAATGTTATGCTCTAATCAAGACATAACAAATTCAGTTCAAGACTGGAAGCAATTGTACTGCCACAGATAGTCTCAGATCAACCAGCACAGTCAAGTGCCACGTCTCGTTGGAAGCTTCCGAAAAGCATAACCTTAGCTGACCCCAATTTCGACAAAGTTGGAAAAATAGACATTCTGTTAGCAGCAGAACACTACTTCGATATCATGCAAGACAAGCATGTATCGATTGGAACAGGATTGCCCAAATTACAAAAGAAGAAGAAAAGGTCGATCAACAGATCGCAAAGTTTTGGGAACTGGACTCATTTCCAAAGAACGCAACATAGCTTTCTCCACTGGAGAAACGATGTGAGCAGTATTTTTTACAAAATGTTCAGATGGCATCAGATAATAAACTCATCGTCCGATTGTCTTTTTTGGAAGACCATTCATCCCTGGGGCAGAGTCGTGATCTAGCGATACGACGACTCTTTTGCCTGGAAAAGCGGCTCGCTCGAGATCCGGAGACCAAGGCAAGCTACGTTACATTTATGAAAGAATATGAGGCTTTTGGTCATATGAAGGAAATGCAGACAAAAGAAATAGCAAGATCACGCTATGTCATCCCACAACATTGTGTCGTAAAACCTGACAGCTATACAACTAAGTTGAGAGTGGTTTTCGATGCGTCTGCAGTTACTTCTCCGGAAAATCGCTCAACGACCTGATACATAAAGCCGTGAAAAATTCAATATTTTCAATATTGCTTAGGTTCAGGATGCACAAATATGTATTTACTGCGGACATCGAAAAAATCTATCGTCAGATCTGGATCAATCCCGAGGACCAGTACTATCAGACAATATCGTAGTATGGCGCAATGATCCATCAGAAGATCTACGATGCTATAGACTAAAAACAGTAACATATGGAACGAAAGCGGCACCATATTTAGCCACAAAATGTCTACAATATCTCGCCCAAAGAGATAGAACGGAATAACCGTTTGGAGCTGCTGCACTGGAAAATTACTTTTATGTGGATGATTGCTTAACAGGAGCAGATTCCATACTAGAGGACCTCCAGAGACAGCAAGAACTTAAAAAACTATTGCATAAATCAGGTTTTAACTTAAGAAAATGGTGCACGAACAACGTTCATGGACTTAAAGGAATTTCAACGGAAGACATCACTTCAAGCGTACAATTGGATGAATGAAGATTACAGCATTAAAACCCTGGGAATCACTTGGATGCCTAAATCTGACCAGTTTTGCGCAAAAACAGAAATTGCCACCAAAGATGTAATATCTAGAAGAGATGTCGTATCGGAGATCTTTAGGATTTTCGATCCAGTTTAGGATTTTGGATCCACTTTCGATCCATAGCAAAGATCTTCATGCAACATCTCACAAAGGAAAGATTTGACTACAAAGAAGTGCTTCCAGTTCATCTCCAGGAGGAATGGAAAAGGTACAGGGGGGAGTTAAAGATATTAAACACCATAAAAGTACCACGTCATATTTTCCAAGGAAAAGTTCCGATAGCGTCAGAATTACTTTTATTGACGCATCGGAGAAAGCTTTTGGAGCTCCGTATATATCCGAGCATTACATAAGGATAAACGAGTAACATTTCAACTGCTATGTGCCAAATCACATTTAGCCCCTATAAATGCGTTAACATTACCTCGTCTGTAACTAAAGGCGGGTGTATTGGGTGCACAAATGACAGCTAAGGTAAAAGAAGATTTATCCATGGAGAATGCCACAACCTTTTTGTGATCTGATTCAAGGATTGTTTTATCATGGATTAATTGTACAACATCCATATGAGACAAATTCGTAGCTATAAGAATAGCTACAATACACGAATTAACGATATAAAGTTATTCGAGGCATGTCTCATCTGAAAATAATGCAGCAGATGCACCGTCTAGAGGAATGACGTCGACTTAATTCGCGAAAAATAGTATGTGGTTTTATGGCCCAATATTTCTTCATGGCCCACCATCTACATGGCCACCAGCATTTGTGGCTACAAACGAGGAAAATATCAGTGCAAATTCCAAAAAATTAGTCAGTCATCAATTATGACTATCACTCAGGAGGATGATAATATACAAAATAAAGCACAACAATTCATACAAAAAACTAATAAGAATAATTACTTACATGATGCGTTTCCGAGGAAGGAAAACGTACACAAGAAAAACCATCCATTTCAATGAGATGAAAGAAGCTCAGAAAATTATCTTTGGTAACATACAACAGAATGATTTCAAAGATGACAAATGTACGTCACTTAACAAGACATAAGGAAACGCAAAAGGGAAGTTCGATTAACTCGCTTACACCGTTACCGTTACACCGTTGCGAGTAGATGGTCGACTGGAAGCGGCAAATATTTCACTTGACGCCAAACACCCAATGCTCCAATACACAAGGACAACATTGTGGCCCCCAGACATTGCTGACAGCATCACGACAACAATTTTGGATACTAAAAGGAAAAAACATGGCCAGAAGCATTGCGCAGACCTGTGCACAAGAGCCAAGCCCAAACTGCTAGAGCAGATCATGGGGAATCTGCCACCTCTTCGAGTCACCCAAGCAAGGACATTCCTCCATTCTGGAGTTGATTACTGTGGACCATTTAAAATCCACTATAAAATACGAGGAAAGAAGCCTAATATAGCATACATAGCCATATTCTGTTGTTTCGCGACTTAAGCAGTACATTTGGAGCTAGTCAGCGATTTCACCATAGAAGCATTTATAGCGGCACTCCGACGGTTCATCTCTCGTCGTGGAAAATGTCAAGTGCTCCATTGGGACAATGCTACGAATTTCGTAGGAGCCAGGAACAAACTTCAATAGTTAGAAGAGGCCATATTCTCAGAAAAGGCAAAGGAACAAATTGTACAGGAGTACAACAACAAAGGGGTACAGTTCAAATTTATACCTCCTCATGCACCACACTTTCCTGATAGGATAGCCGTTAACCGCACAGCCGACATCCCAACAACCGAAGACGCTAGGAAATCGATGGCAAGCAGTGTCCAAACACTTATTCTGGACGCAATGGTCCAACGAATACCTCCAACAACTACAGCAGCGTCAAAGGTGGAGGAAATCGTCAGCTAACATTAAAGAAGGAACATTGGTAATATTAAAGGAAGATAATACACCGGTAGTACAATGGCCACTTGGAATAATCACTAGATTGTTTCATGGCAAGGACAATTTCGTACGAGTGGTTGAAGTAAAAACAGCCAAGGGAATCTTCAAACGAGAGATTCAACATGTTAATCCACTGTTCAATGAAGAGGAACCCACACATAAGCATCCGATGGATGACCCATCAGAAAATGGAGAGGCATCTGCAGACAGACAGCCTAGGACACAGCCGAATAGACTGTCGTTAACCATGACCATGTTTGTCATATTGTCACTTTTACCTTTAGTAATAGCGCAGTCAATCAACATAACCCAGTTTATCTCTAAACCGGGTGTATACTTCGAAAGAGTAGGAAACAGCCAACTTGCGACAACTGACTGGACCATCATTGTCTATTACAACATAAAGCCCTATTGGAAAGACATGACACATTCACCATGGGTACTTCAAAAATTGGACATCTATGCAAGCAACTTCAACAAGTAGACGCATGCACCAGTATGTATCATCATTTCAAACATATAGAAGAGGACCTCCAAGCTGAAAATGCGTTAATAGCAAGAACACGGAAACAAAGAGCTCCGCTGGACATCATTGGAAACATCGCAAGTAGTTTGTTTGGCGTATTAGACTCAATATATGCCCGTGAAATGTCGGAAACGATAGCAAAGGTTACGGATAACGAGAATCACTTATTAACCCTGCTTAAAAATCAGACATCATACAATTAATGTAATAAAAAGGGATGAAATCTCAAACTCCAAAAGACTAAGTCGAGTTGAGGACTTTAGCACCGAGTCAAAGGGAAGAGCTGACTACTTCATCGCTTTTCAAAGGTACATAACATTGTCGACTCAATTGACTCTATTATCTGCAAACCTACAACAAATGTAAGCGGAAATCATCAACGTCTTGACAGATATCCGACACAACACGATAAGCCCTGTGTTAATTTCGCCACGACAACTAAAGGAGCAACTCGAGCAGATACAGGATCACTTAAAGCCGGGAAAAGTTCTCCCAGTAACTCCCGAAATTATGCTGATGGTGTATCAGATGATGAAAGCTGAAGGCACGATTATAGATGATCAAGGAATCATCAGAGTTACGTTTCCATTAGTTTTAGCATATGAACTGGAAATCTACAAGCTGACACCTATCCCATCACCAACTGAAAATGGGATAAGTATGTTCGATGTCAAGACACCATACATCACAATCAACAGTCACCGAGACGAATTCGTTGAACTGTCAGAGAGTGATCTAAAAAATTGCCCTCCGAGAGCAAACAATGATTTTGTATGCTATAATAAGCAAACAATCTTCTCAGCTGTAACAAGTTGTGAATTACAAATGTTTCACAACAAAACGGATTAATCATGTAACTTAATCAAAACAAACGAGAAGGAACGTGTGAGTCGCTTCTGGGGACGCGAATCTATTTATACCCGTACTCAGTCAGTATATACATTTCTGAGCAGGATTTTTTTAAATTTTAGAATTAAAAAAAAAAATTTTACATTAATTTGCTACATCTGATATCTACATCTACAATGTATATTCTACATCTAACATGCAGACTGTACATGTTCCATATAGATTCTACGTCTCCTCCGCTAGGGCTTGCTGGCGCACTGAACGCGGCAGAGTGTGCGAGCGAGAAAGAGATAGAGTAGCATTTCTCATGCAGAAGGGGGCGGGAGAAGCAACTGAAAATTAATTTCTTGATTCTGGCTGTAATTATGATCCGATCTAATTCAGATTCGGCAATCTGGTAAATATGGGCATTCTCTACGATACTGCTGTTTTATTTTTATCATATCTTTAAAAATGTGCCTGCCACAGATTTTCGTCCGGAAGGGGGCAGGGCAACATTTTGAAATACACTTGTAGCAATGTGATATCACATAAGCCTGGAAACCAAATTTGGTTGCCCTTGCTCTTATAGTCTCTGAGATTTAGGTGCTCAACAAGACGGACAGACAGACATGGCTATATCGACTCGGCTATTGATGCTGATCAAGAATATATACACTTTGCGGGGTCGGAAATGTTTCCTTCTCTGCGTTACACACATCCACTTTTACCACAAATCTAATAACTCTTTTTTGAGTAGGGGTATACAAAAAAATTGTAACGAGCCGTTTTGTCCGACTTACGTGCGCTTGGCTTACTCAGCGGCTGGCGCGCTCTTTGCAACAATTTTGAATGTTGCCTGGTTGAAAAATAGAAAGACCTGGTTCGATTTCCACACACACGAGTTCTTTATTTGTATCTGAGGAATGTATTTAAGGATGACAGCCTAATCTTTGCTCTATTACTACGCGGCGCTCCTGCCGCCTGTCAGTCCTTTCTCGACCCCTCGCAGCTCTAGGAATCCCCAAGCGTGGCACTGTCGGCTCTAAGAACTGGTACGACTACGATTATTAGCGCTAGGCCCAAATCCGCCATACTCAGTTCGCACACGACACGTTCGCTCTCACTGGATTCTCCCGTAAAAGCGAGTGGTACACCAGGTCATTTCTGCTAAACTTTTGAAGTGACTTCGACTCCTCTTTACGTCTTTCGATACACGCACTTGCACCCTCCACACTCGAATGCCTCGAGACGCTGCCGCGGGCCTCCTTTTATTTCCTCGTTGATGCACGACCGCGGCCGTTTCTGCCTAGCAACAACGGGACCTTTCCATCGGCTCGTCTGATGCTTTCCACCTGCTTCGTAACGGAACCAAGCTGGTGGCGTGTTCGAATGGCCATAAATGGTCATGCGCTGGACCAATGCCGGCCCGATCCCATTATCTATTATCCCATTAAACGCCCTTTCACCACTACAACTGGAGTAAAAAGTACTTTTTAGCAATGTAATTCTCAAACCAAATTTGACATATGGCTCCGAGCTATGGGGACACGCTTGCAAAGAGAATCAGCTTTACGCACATAATTTCTTGCTTTCTTCTGCCTTACGCTCTTTATTTACATCGCCGCTTCTCCACGTTCGTCATCCGACGAGAGCTGTGGAGTAGGCTCGTCTGCGCAGCAGAACTTCCTTCCAATTCGATCGTCGCCATAATCGGATATTTTTCGTCGTCTGGAGCTGGTACAGTGACTGCCACGCATTTCATATTAGACCAAACAAATTCTTATCGGTTAAACACGGACCAACTCCACGTCGGTCCGTTCATTTTAATGTTTAGGGGTTGCTGCCACGAAATAAAAATACACTTTTTTAGTTAAATATACATTAAAAATATTTTAATCGGTTTATTCAAATAATATTTAAACTTAGAAAATAGTTCATTGATAAGGTATTTTTATTTATTTTATTTAGTTACTCTTAAAAAAATTAACGGTTGGTGAATTTCAAAAGGTTTAGCTGAGGTTGATATACTTAGATAAATAGTTCGCAAAAACTTTTGCGTGTTTTTTTCTGGCAATAAAAGCAATAGATTTTACCAACTACCCAACTCATTCAGCAAAAAAAAATTTTGTTTGTATTTTCTTGTATACATTTTTTTTTAAGTTTCGGTAGCAAGCTCTAAATTAAATTACTATTAAATCCAAGACAACAAAATTAGGGGGTGTCCCGTTTACATTTTGGCCCAGCCTAAAATAAATATACCTGCAAATACATCTAATATAACCCAAATCATGCGTAATTATTCTAAAAACATTTCGCGATAAAAATATAGCAAACAAATATATAAAAATAAAAACTCAACATTTTGAGAGAGCTCATTTGAAGATACTGAAAATTATAACTGGGACACAGCTGTACATACGGAATAAAAATATTCTGTACAGTCGCATATTTATGCAGTAATTAATATTACTATTCTGCAGCAATTTCTGCCAACGATGCGATCGCTCGTCAGAGGGCAAAAACACTGGTGCAATTGCTGACTATCACAATTGCCCAATAACACAATATCATATTCAATCCAAATTAATTCACTATTAATTCCAATTCCCTTTACCATATTCTTACTAGACTCAGCATTTTCTGTACCTTTTGTTACCTATAAATATAAATTAAGTTTGTTGAATAAAATCAGTATCAGAAACAGTACAATCACTGCCTGTTCACTCATTCTCTACAACTGCAATCAACAGAGGCTGTCGCCGTGTCTTCAGGCCCTCATTTGCTCGACGTAGGAAACCCTCTCCGCAGTCCAACTGGTTCAAGTTCTAGTTGCGACGACAAATTTGTAGACGGTTTATGTACCGTATGCATACCAAAACACACACACAAACACACATTAACATATTCACTTTGCGTTTTACTTTCTAGCCAAAAGGCGCTCCGTTGTAATCCACTTTTGTGATATTACTCTTTGTACTGTTAAGAGCCAAATTTGTCGGAAAGGCTCAGTGGGATCAGGAGAAAAGGGCGTTAGTAGTCAATTTGATTAAAATGAATTGAGAGGCGTGGGCTTTGAGTATAAAATTATGCTTTTATTCAAGAAATTATTCGATACTGAGGTCCCTGGCTGCACCATGTGGTTGTTGGTTACAACTTACGTGTGACCAATATATGGGAAATGAACCGGGCTGAGTTGGATATGCACGTAGCCATGGGCACGTTCTGCGTTCGCCGCGTGTGTGCCTGTTGTTGCAGACCGGTACGCGTGTTTGTTTTAATCGTGACGGTGTTTTCGCTGCTGTGCTTCCGCGTGGTTCTGAGGTTCGTCGACAAAGTGCCGGCTGTTCCGATCTCTGCTTGCCTCGAGCCCTGTTTTTTCCTCTTCTTTAATAAGTTTTTTTCCATTCTGTATCGTTAGTGTTGGGGTTGCCACCTCGGGTTTGTGGGATATGTCTTAACGCCTTTAATGGCGGGTTTATTGACTTACTTATGAGTACTTATAATTAATTATTTACTAGCACAAATGATTATACTATGTTTATTCTACATTGTAACGAACCATGGTTTTAGCCATGGCTCGTCAGCGCTTCCACGCTGGTCGGCAACAATAATCAAACTTATATACACAGAGCCAACTAACCACGGTTCTCCACAAATAGCGGTGCGTCAGCACATCCGGAAATTAAAATAGTCTTAAGCAACACACGCAATTACTAAAATTAGCAACTCTTGATCAACAACTCTACCCATTCTGCATTATTTCGCAATGAGCGAAGACAGCACGAAATTCTCGGTCACCCACTTCTGAGCGATATTGCGCAAGCACTCGACCTCGAATCATCGACTTACCATTCAGCTATCATCTTCTGCGATGCAGAGTTAGCAAAAGACTTTCCTCAAGCCCACTTCGACCCAATTACCACGCAACACAATTGTTGTCACCCAATAACACTGGTCAACACGATTTTTCCTCAAGGAACAAAACCAACTTTTTCTTAAAGATTTGGGGCTTAGAAATGGTTTGATGACATTTTTTTATACCCGTACTCAAAAAAGAGTTAAGGGGTATATTAAATTTGTGGTAAAACACATCCAGTGTGTAACACAGAGAAGGAAAATTTTCCGACCCCATAAAGTATATATATTCTTGATCAGCATCAATAGCCGATAGAGCCATGTCTGTCTGTCCGTCCGTCCGTCCGTCTGTCCGTCTTGTTTGACGCCTGGATCTCAGAGACTATAAAATCTAGGGTAACCAAATTCCAGACTCATGTGATATCACACTGCTACAAGTGTATTTCAAAATTTCGCCCCGCCCCCTTCCGTCCCACAAGGGACGAAAATCTTTGGCAGGCACATTTTTTAAGATACGATAAAACTAAAAACGCAGTATCGTAGAGAATGACCATATCTACCAGATTGCCGATTCTGAATAAGATCGGATCATAATTAAAGCTAGAATGAAGAAATTGATTTTCAGTTGGTTCCCCCGCCCACTCCTCCACGAGACACACTACTCTATCTCCTTCTCGCTCGAACACTCAGCCACGTTCAGTGCGCGAGCAACCCCTAGCGGAGGAGATGTAGAATATGAATGGTACATCTATAATCTACATGTTATGTACAATATACATTGTAGATGTAGATGTAGATAACAGATGTAGCAACAAAATGTAATATGTAAAATTTTTTTTTAATTCTAAAATTCTTAAAAATTATGCTCAAAAATTTATATACTGACTGAGTACGGGTATAAGTAGAGTCGCGTCCCCAGAAGCGACTCACACGTTCCTTCTCGTTTTTTCTATGGCAGAACTCTTTTTTGAAGAATTTTTGAAAACTGGTATTTTTTTTAAAGCTTTTTTCAGAGGTTGCGCTTGTTTTTTTCACATAACTCTAGTATCTTTCATCTGGTTGTTAGGAATTTTGCTATTTTGAAAAGATAATTAAAACAGCTAGAAGTTAAGCCTAAACACTTTGTGATTTCAGCTTACCGTCTGGGAAATATAAAGCATTGAAATGCAAAAATGATGATTTTTGTGCGGTATTTTTTACGAAATTATGACTTTACAAGCTCAGGAAAAGTCGAAAAAAAATGATATCCTGTGTTCTCTATTTTTTTGTGTATAGGTGCATTAATTTGGCGTCGTTTAAGGTATCCCTCTTAAAAATTAATGGAGAGACTTTGGAGCTAAAATTCGTTAACCAAACCTGAAAAATTAAAAAATGAACAAAAAATTACTTTTTAAAGGCTGCGGGCCATAGAAAAAAAAAATATTATCAAACCATTTCTAAGCCCCAAATCTTTAAGAAAAAGTTCGTTCTGTTCCTTGAGGAAAAATCGTGTTGACTAGTTAGTGCTCGGAACGCATACAGTGACATGTTTTAAAGTGAGCTTGTGTGTAGCAAAAACCCGAAGATGACTGCGACCGAAAACGTTTTATGCTTTACACTGCTTTACAATTATTTCGTGCTGATACTTTCGTGGAAAAAAAAAATTAGAATAAAATAATAACATGCAGACATGTTTTCACTCAGTGTCACATTAAATAGTTGCTCAGCGTGGTCTTGCATGTGTCGACGGCTGAGCATAGCTGAACAGAGCTGAAGTGTCATTGCCGAAGGCTTGCTGCCTTTTGATACTGTACGTGTACCGGCAGCGCAGCAGCAGCGCCTTTTCCTATGCACATTAGATAGGGCCGTACCGAGTCCTCTAAATAATTAATTGTAATTAATTAAATATGTATATTAAAGACTCTGATGACGAGATGTTCATTGCGAAATGTTATAGTCTAATTAATTTGCTAAGTCTATTGTGGGACCCCCATACAAAACTATACATTGATTTTTTATAAAATACATGTATTTGTGGGTACAAACAGGTACGAAGCCGTACGTTTTCTTGCTTACTGGCTTCTTTCTTCCGTAATTATAGGGGCAACCTTTTTCCGCGAGATACAGCCGAGCCTACTACTGGTCTATAGTATATCATAATTAATGAGGTCTTTACAAGCCCAGTCCGGCAACTCAGTTTTGTAATCCCAGTCGACACCCTGAAAATAAAAATATTTTTTTAAATAATTGATATATATCATATATCTATATAGTATAGTATAGTATAGTATAGTATAGTATAGTATAGTATAGTATAGTATAGTATAGTATAGTATATTGACATTGACATTGACATTGTGATTAACCTTATATTTCCAAGCATGAAGGTACATGAGCAGATCTTTGGCATTGGGATCTCTATAGTTAACCTTGCATTCATGACAAAATGGATCATATGTCGTTTTATCAAGATCAAACGGGTCGATTGGCTCTTCGTGACCAGTTTGTGTAGTAACCTTTAAAATAGGAAGATGATTTTTAAAGAAATTCTATTTCAAGAGATGACATTTTAAATACATCTTTAATTGAAGCAACCATTGATGTTAATGTTGAATTCTGGGCTCCTATCTCCATTAAACCTTCATTTTCTACAGAATTTTTAAGTTCACATTTTAATATATTTCCCATTGGGATATCTCCGCTTTCTTCAAGTCCCAGCCAATTTTCGGCATTATGAATTTTGATTAGATTGTTAATCAACTGATCGTCACTTTTTCCTCCGATGTCGCCTCCTCGTCCTTTAGAGGGACCAAACACATCGTGGTTGTACAAGGGATCATTTACTATGGGGTAACCTGCCAATAAACGAGTCTTTGTTCTTATCTAGCATTACAAACGCTCCTTAATAAATTTTTACCTAAATATTGTAGATGTACTCTTATTTGGTGCATGCGTCCGGTGAGTGGTTTGCAGAGAACAATGCTGCAGTCACCAACTTCAGAAATCCTTTGAAACGTTGTCTTGCAGTCTTTGCCGTTTGGCGATACCCTACATACTCCAATTTTGTAGCTCACAACTTGAATAGGTTCATTGCATTGAATTATTCCACTGTAAAAAGTATACAGGGCTTATTTTATAATTCCTACGGTATTTGCGTAGCTTACTCTGGAAAACGACCTTCCACGCGACAAACGTATTCCTTCTGTACTTGTCTATTTCGTATTTGTTGTTCCAATTCCCGGGCTTTCTTTGAGGTTCGCCCAAATATAAGAAGTCCAGATGTAAGGCGATCTAGTCGGTGTATTGTTCTTAGGTTCTTCAGGTTGTGCGACTTGGCCAGTATAAACACCACAGTATTATGTCTATACCGACCACACGGGTGTACCTGGTAAATTTTTTTTGTTTAAGGAAATTTTGTTTGTGCTTAGCTATTGAGTTTTAATGGACTTACTGGTATTGAGGCCGGCTTATTTACAACCACAATGTCTTCATCCATGTGAACTATAGTAATAGACTGCAGACTTACAGGGACTTCATGCCTATAATACAAAATACATTTAACTATATGTTTGTCACGGGTTTTTTGCATGCATATATACGTATTTACCTATGAACGATATTTGAAAGTAAATCATTGTGCTTGAGTCTATAATCTAATGAAACTTTTTCATAATTTACGGTTAGTTTTCCAGTCTCTATACTGCGCTTATATTCTTCAGCAGGATGCGCACGGAACTCACGAGAAAACACGTCTAGGATCTTCTCGCCAACCCAACGCCCTTTTGTAAATGTCGTGAACGTGAAAAAATAAGGATAAACCTTCCGAAGGCCTTAAAGGTATACAAAATCATTAAAACTATATTTATTTAAAGCCAACGTTTTTACCGTTTTCAAAATAATAAGACGTCTCGTCATATTTTTCATCGGTCAAGCCAGTTCTTTTAGTTTTGAGAGATTTGTTGTCTAATTTAACTCTCTTTGCATCAGTTGATTTGTCGTCGGTGATAGTCTTACGTTTTTCGGGCAATGGTGATAGATCTTTCTGTATTGTTGATTGCACCTGGTAAGAAACATTTATGTATATTTCGGATCGTAAGATTATTCTCAATGAATTTTGGTCAGTGAACTGATTACGAGATTGTTCTCAGTGTATTTTCTTCTACTGTATCCTTTACTTGATTGTCCGTTATTTCTTGCCGTTGCCATTTATAATATATATGTATGTATGTATATACATTAGGATGGGCCTAATTCTGTTCTGTGTTAGTAAATAAAATCATAACAGTTTTTTCAAATCTTTATTTTAATGTTTGGGGGTTGCTACCACGAAAAGAAAATACACTTTTTTGGTTAAATATACATTTATTACTCTGGTTTTTTAAAATAATATTGAAACTAAGAAACTAGTTCATATTGATAAGGTATTTTTAATATTTATTTTAGATACTGTTAAAACTGTTAAGCATTGGTGAAAATAAAGAAGTTCAGCTGAGTTATATATATTTAGTTAACAATTTCGCAAAAACTTTTGCAGATTTTTAACTGCTTATAACTGATTAATGACGACATTAATGGTATCAATATATATGCATAAGATGTTACCAAATTATCCAACTCATTCAGAAAAATTTTTATTTTGAATTTTCTTCCTGTTTTTTTATTCAGTAGCAACCTCTAAAAAAATTGTTTAAAGACAAATACAAATTTAAATATTACTATTAAACCCAACATAACAAAATTAAAATAATTTGTTGAGCTTATAACATTACTCGACAAAACCGAAGTTTTTTTTTCCTCAAGGATCCAAACCGACTTTTTCTGATAGATATGGGGTTTTAAAATTTTTTAAAGCTTTTTTCAGAGGTAGCGCTTGTTTTTTTCACATAACTCTAGTATCTTTCATCTGGTTGTTAGGAATTTTGCTATTTTGAAAAGATAATTAAAACAGCTAGAAGTTAAGCCTAAACACTTTGTGATTTCAGCTTACCGTCTGGGAAATATAAAGCATTGAAATGCAAAAATTATGATTTTTGTGCGGTATTATTTACGAAATTTTGACTTTAAAAACTCAGGAAAAGTCGAAAATTATTATATTTAATTATATCCTGTGTTCTCTATTTTTTTGTGTAGAGGTGCATTAATTTGGCGTCGTTTAAGGTATCGCTCATTAAAATCTATGGAGAGACTTTGGAGCTAAAATTCGTTAACCAAACCTAAAAAAGGGAAAAAATGAACAAAAAATACCTTTTTGAAGGCAGCGGGCCCAACTGCCCATCGGGAATTGCGATCGCAATCAGGTACCAAATGTACAACCCTTTTTCGTTTGCTTTGTTCCCAAAAAACCAGTTTTCAAAAATTCTTTAAAAAAAAGTTCTGCCATAGAAAAAAAAAAAATATTATCAAACCATTTCTAAGCCCTAAATCTTTAAGAAAAAGTTGGTTTTGTTCCTTGAGGAAAAATCGTGTTGACTAGTGTAATTTATGTAGAAATTTACAAAAATTTTACATTCTACATTTTTTTTTTTGCTACATCTTTTATCTACATCTTCACCTAAAATGTAGATTATACATGCATCATTTGGATTCTACAGCTTCTACGCAAAAGGACTCGCACGGCACAGGTAAGAGTGTGTGCAAGAAAGGGAATAAGTAGCGTCTGTAGCGCTTATAGGGGTGGGGAAAGCTACTGAAAATACATATCTTCATTCTGGCAACATTTATATTCTGATCTGATTCAGATTCGGCAATCTGCGTTTTTACTTTTATCGTATTTTTTAAAATGTTCCTGCCACAGTTTTTCGTCCTTTGTGGGGGTGGAAAGGGTCGGGGCGACATTTTGAAATGTACTTGTAGCAGAATTGTAGCAACAAAATTCTGTTGCTCTAGCTCTTATAGTCTCTGACAACTAGGCGCTCATCAAGACGGATAGACGGACGGACATGGATATATCGAATCGGTTATTGATGCTAATCAAGAATATATATACTTTATGTGGTCGGAAACGATTCCTTTTCTGCGTTCCACATATCCACTTTTACCGCAAATACAATATACCCCTTAACTCTTTTTGAGTACGGGGATAAAAAACATTTTTTGGCTGAAGCAGATTCGGCAATCTGGTAGATATGGACATTCTCTACGATACTGCGTTCTTAGTTTTCTTGTATCTTTAAAACTGTGCCTGCCACAGATGTTCGTCCTTTGTGCGGGCGGAAGGGGGCGGGGCGAAATTTTAAAATACACTTGTAGCAGTGTGATATCACATGAGTCTGGAAACCAAATTTGGTTGCCCTAGCCCTTATAGTCTCTGAGATCCAGGCGTCAAACAAGACGGACGGACGGACAGACAGAAAGATTTTTATCGGAAAAGATCGACGTTTTGCCATGGCCAACTGTCCAACTGGATATTATTCTCATCGAAATCTTATGGGGGAATATAAAATACATTGTTGCAACTGCAAATCCGTCAACCAGTGCCAAGTTTTAGCAAGTGATTCATGGATTATTGGCTCAAATCCTATTGAAGCGTTGGCAAGAGATTAATGACCCAAAAACTAAATATTTAAGCTCAAGAGACATGAAGAACATGAAATATATGTTTTTATTTGAGTCTTTTTGTTTATTTCAATATTCTAAAAAAAACACTACTACTTCATTGAACAGCCTATTTCATAGGTATTCGGCTTATGTCATGTAAAACAAGAAGATGGAATGCAAATGTAACGAAGTTTCTTCGAGTTTCTATTGCTTACATTTCAGGCTTTCCGTAAAGGTATCACTTGTTCAATATGGATAACTGGAAGTGTCTCAAAAAGAGTTTTGAAAGTGATGAGGTGCGGCACTACTATTTCATTGAACACAACTGTACATACACTGCTGTTTCGTTTCGAGGAGACAGCGTGGAATTAGAGATTGGCTCAGAGAGGATCGTAGTTGAGGTGTTAGTAGGTGCGAGTGAGAGAAAAACTCGTTGAGGAACTGGGGAACTTGGCAGTGAACAAAAATTAACGAAAAAATCACATGTATGGTAAATCCTCACATATAAATTACATCTCCATCGAGAGTTTGCATCTTTGCATTTTGCCTTAGTTTGTGGAACAAGGCTTGAAGCGGTTTTTCCTTAAGTGGTACTAATAAAGTACAATGCATTATTAAATGGTTCTAAGTACATATATGTAACTGATAGAAAAACTGTTACCGACCCCTTATGTATACCCATTTCTATCACCAAATCGTCGAACAATTTCGGCTCTCAGCAACCCGGAGCTGCTCGAGCGCTCTCGCGCTCAGTCTAATTTTTGTTTTGCATTAGGGCACAGGCTATTCGGCTTTCCTGCATTTGAAAACTCTTGAGCTGATTTTCAGCTATCCTAGTCTAAATCACTCTTACGTATTTCTATCCGCGTCATTCAGGATTTTTTCTCTGCCGCTGAGGCAGCCGAGCAGAATATGAAGTCGACGTCGCGATCGACACGTCGGTCAAACCACTTTTTTTCTGTAAAGACGCGTGCCGTAACATACGTCTATCGTGCGTTTAAAAAATGAAGAAAATGTAAAAATGCGATACTATATGAGTTTAGCTGAGGTTTTGAGAGAGCATTGTTAACAAATTGAACAGATTTTAGAAATTTCGAATAGAAATATTTTAATTAAGTTGAAGTGACCGGAATGAGCACGACGGCCTTACGAATATCAGCAAATCAACAAAACTATGTGTGAAAAAAAGAACAGCAAAAATATGTGAATCTTTATTTGTATAAGAAAACAATAAATAAAAGAAATTTAATATTTTAAAACAGAATTTACATTTTTCCTCAAAATTTCCAACGTTTTTAGTTAAATACATCAGTTATTAAGACCTTATTTTTTTTTTGGAAATTCATCTTTTATTAAGGCCTTACTTTATTACTTTCGGTTAGTGATTGCTTACTGTGTCATCGCTTATATTCCTAGAACATCCCTGTGTTAAAGTAAACAGTCCATCGAGCTGCATGATGTTGCCATCGATGTGTGGTTGATTACACATCGCTGACCCGTACTCCAGGGCGTCTTGCACTCATTTACATGTACACATCACTCTTGGAATTACAGACATCTTGCCATCTCTATACATACAGTAGGCACACATATTATTCGGACACCCATGTCACTCTAGTTTACACCCCTATAACTCGGCGTACGGTTAAGTTAAACAGAAAAAGTTAATTTTATATCAAAGATCAACAAATCTACTATCCGTTCACAAAAAAATATTTACATTTTCTACTATGGTATCCTTATAAAAATTAACTAAAGCTAAAAAGTCACTTTTTTACGCACATAAATTATTCGGACAGTCTTTAGGTTCTTCAAGTAATATTTGATTATTACAGCTAAAATAATAAAATAGAATTTTGTTTTTGCCACATTCATTCTTAATGATGTCTATAAGTCCTCGGCACACCATTTCCCCAAAGTTTTTGGTGACCTATGCATTAATATTGACCCACTAAACAAGCGGAGCCATTTTTAAGGATTCTTTCGATGAAATTTTGGGTTTCCGTATCCTTTTTTCAAAATTTCTGCAAACATGCTTCATGGAACTTAAGTCAGGTAACTGGAGCTGAGTTTTCAGCTGGTTGCAGTGGGAAATGAGCAAGATTTGATCAAATAGAGATGCATTTTTTCGGTATTTTTGTGGCTGGTACAAGATTGCCTTTGGAATATGCCCAAATTTAATGGCACATGGATGCAATTTGTCACTCAAACTATCATTGTACATATCCTTGTTAATTTTGCCATCAATGAAAACCATTCGTACAGCTCCAGCTGCACCTATACACCCATAAACCACTATGCTGCCTCCGTCATGCCTTACAGTTGGTATCCGATTTTTCTTTTTGATGGCTTATTTTACTTTTCGCAAGACTTTTGGAGGAACACAAAGCCAAATTCATTTCTGGAGTATGTGATTTAACGTGTGGATCCAAATAGGACATATTTTGGATTGATGGACCTTGCGAAAAGTAAAATAAGCCATCAAAAAGAAAAATCGGATACCAACTGTAAGGCATGACGGAGGCAGCATAGTGGTTTATGGGTGTATAGGTGCAGCTGGAGCTGTACGAATGGTTTTCATTGATGGCAAAATTAACAAGCATATGTACAATGATAGTTTGAGTGACAAATTGCATCCATGTGCCATTCAATTTGGGCATATTCCAAAGGCAATCTTGTACCAGCCAAAAAAATACCGAAAAAATGCATCTTTAATTGATCAAATCTTGCTCATTTCCCACTGCAACCAGCTGAAAACTCAGCTCCAGTTACCTGACTTAAGTTCCATGAAGCATGTTTGCAGAAATTTTGAAAAAAAGGATACGGAAACCCAAAATTTCATCGAAAGAATCCTTAAAAATGGCTCCGCTTGTTTAGTGGGTCAATATTAATGCATAGGTCACCAAAAACTTTGGGGAAATGGTGTGCCGAGGACTTATAGACATCATTAAGAATGAATGTGGCAAAAACAAAATTCTATTTTATTATTTTAGCTGTAATAATCAAATATTACTTGAAGAACCTAAAGACTGTCCGAATAATTTATGTGCGTAAAAAAGTGACTTTTTTGCTTTAGTTAATTTTTATAAGGATACCATAGTAGAAAATGTAAATATTTTTTTGTGAACGGATAGTAGATTTGTTGATCTTTGATATAAAATTAACTTTTTCTGTTTAACTTAACCGTACGCCGAGTTATAGGGGTGTAAACTAGAGTGACATGGGTGTCCGAATAATATGTGTGCCTACTGTATCTCTCTACATCAGGGCTCGGCACGCCCTATCTAATGCGCATAGGAAAAGGCGCTGCTGCTGCGCTGCCGGTACACGTACAGTATCAAAGAGCAGCAAGCCTTCGTGTGGCTTCGGCAATGTTGTTATCTCGCTTTTTTCACAAAGCGAGAACGAAAATGAAATCAGTTGTGTTTAGCCGTCGCATGCAAGACCACGCTGCGCAACTATTTGATGCGACACTGAGTGAAAACATGTTTGACAAAACTTTTTCTTCATCCAAAATATCGATGGCGAAGCGCAATGCATCATATTTTATTATGTTGCCTGTTATTATTTTATTCCAATTTTTTTTTCCACGAAAGTATTAGCACGAAATAATTGCAACTTTTACTACAAATCGTTTGTCGCAGTGTAAAGCGTAACACGTTTTCGGTCGCATCTTCGGGTTTTTGCTACACACGTAAACGCACTTTAAAACATGTCACTGTATGAGTGCCGAGCACTGATCTATATATGTACATATGTGGGGGAGAGGTGCCGATTGTGGATGGATGTGCATATGTAGTTTTGTTTTTGCCTCTTAACTTTTGACCAATTGCATATTTGGCAAACATATACTTACCAATTTAAAACTAGATTTCTTTATTCAGAAAAATTTTATCATGAATTTAGTAAAGTGCCATTTTTCCAAAAAAAAAAATCCACTTCAAATTAAAAAAAATATGAAAGGAAATCACCACAAATAACAAGAAACCAAAATTTTTAAGAAACAGATGCCTGCATTTTTGGTAGCTTAGCATTTTTCTTGGCAGATTTATTCTTCGAAAACGCAAATTCTATTTATTTGTACATCATTACGAAAATAACGATATTATGCAGTTTCTTAACTAAATACACACAATGACGTGTCAGAAACGGGCTTGACGGCCAATAACTAAGCCCCTGTTCACAGGCGGCACCTCTCCATATGTACATACTTTTACTCTCATTTTTGACCATATCAATAAACTGTACATGCATACATAATATACTGTACATAATAAATAAACAAATCGACTTTTTAGTAATTTCAACAGTTAGTGAAAAGGACCACTAACTTAACAATCATTCTGTTCATTCAAAGTGGTGGCCTAAGCCGTATATCCTTAAACGCTTTGAAGGCATTTTTATTCGCCAAAATACTCAGAGAAACTTACAAATGACGCAATTAGTCTCTCAAAAACTCTTATAACTTCTCCTTCAAAAATGAAATTAATAAAACAAAACCCCGAAAATTGTTTATATGAATTATTTAGCTTTAACCTAGAGCATTTATTATTTATTTTATTTATTATTATTAGTCGTGTAAAAAGGGTAAAAAACTTTGGCATGCTTAAAATTAAACGAGAAGGAGCGTATGAGTCGCTTCTGGGGACGCGACTCTACTTATACCTTATACTTATACTTATACTTATACATACATTATACATACATTATGCTTATACATAACGAGGCAGTGTGCGAGCGAGAAAGAGAATAAGTAGTGGTCTCTTGCTGAAGGAGGCGGGGGAACCAACAGAAAATTAATTTCTTTATTCTGGCTATAATTAAAATCCGATCTGTTTAATATTCTGCAGTCTGGTAGAAATGGTCATTCTCTACGATACTTTATCGTATCTTTAAAAATGTGCCTGCCGCAGATTTTCTACCTTTGTGGTGGTGGAAGGGGGCCGGGCGAAATTATGAAATACACTTGTAGCAGTGCGCCTTAGCTCTTATAGTCTCTGAGATCCAGCCAACAAATAAGACGGATGGACGGACAGACAGACATGGCTCTATCGACTCGGCTATTGATGCTGATCAAGAATATATATACTTTATGGGGTCGGAAACGTTTCCTTCTCTGCTTTACACACATCCACTCTTCCCACAAATCTAATATACTCTTTTTTTGAGTACGGGTATAAAAATGTAGCCTTCGAAATTCTAGCGTTCATACAGACATGCATGGCCCATATGAACTCGGCTACCCACGATAATCAAGAGCATCCAATTAAGACTATTCTGTAGACAATTAGGCAGAAGTCTATGTCGACTTGGCTGTTAATGATGGTAAGAGAGCTTTAAGTGTTCCAAATGATAGAAGACACGGTATACAAAAGTATTCTAAAAGGCACGGAAAGAAAAACAATGGGCAGCACACTTTAGAAGCAAAAGCTGCCACTACATAAAAGCAGAAGGTACTGGCACAAATAAAGGCGGAAACAGCACGACCATGTAACTGCCCGCCAACTTGAAAAAAGTAGCTCGTTAGAGAACCACAATAATGACACTAGAATGATGCACAGAACCACCACCAACCCCAACAAAAAGCGTTTTGCCGAGGAAAGGAAGGTTGAAATGAGAAATAATTATGACAATTTCGCGGATAAAAATATGAAGGTAAGTAAAACGGGTGGTGTTCGTCCGACGAGTCTTATCCATAAAACCAACAGACATTACAAAACTGAGCTGTTTCTAAATGCTTTCAAATGTCTTTGTTTTTATGCAACACAAGGGCTTTAGTGTTATACTCCGTAACTTATTTGTCAAAACGGTTGAAAAATTAACCAATCTTGAACATTTTTAAAGTGATATGTGAATATTTTCTCTTCACAAGTTTTTAATATACAGTAGGCACACATATTATTCGGACACCCTTGTCACTCTAGTTTAAACCCCTATAACTCGGCGTACGGTTAAGTTAAACAGAAAAAGTTAATTTTATATCAAAGATCAACAAATCTACTATCCGTTCACAAAAAAATATTTACATTTTATACTATGGTATCCTTATAAAAATTAACTAAAGCAAAAAAGTCACTTTTTTACGCACATAAATTATTCGGACAGTTTTTAAGTTCTTCAAGTAATATTTGATTATAACAGCTAAAAAATAAAATAGAATTTTTTTTTGCTTCATTCATTCTTAGTGATGTCTATAAGTCCTCGGAACACCTTTTCCCCAAAGTTTTTGGTGACCTATGCATTAATATTGACCCACCAAACAAGCAGAGCCATTTTTAAGGATTCTTTTGATGAAATTTTGGGTTTCCGTATCCTTTTTTCCAAATTTCTGCAAACATGCTTCATGGAACTTAAGTCAGGTAACAGGAGCTGAGTTTTCAGCTGGTTGCAGTGGGAAATGAGCAAGATTTGATCAAATAGAGATGCATTTTTTCGGTATTTTTGTGGCTGGTACAAGATTGCCTTTGGAATATGCCCAAATTTAATGGCACATGGATGCAATTTGTCACTCAAACTATCATTGTACATATCCTTGTTAATTTTGCCATCAATAAAAACCATTCGTACAACTCCAGCTGCACCTATACACCCACAAACTACTATGCTTCCTCCGCCATGCCTTACAGTTGGTATCCGATTTTTCTTTTTGATGGCTTATTTTACTTTTCGCAAGACTTTTGGAGGAACACAAAGCCAAATTCATTTCTGGAGTATGTGATTTAACGTGTGAATCCAAATAGGACATATTTTGGATTGATGGACCTTGCGAAAAGTAAAATAAGCCATCAAAAAGAAAAATCGGATACCAACTGTAAGGCATGGCGGAGGAAGCATAGTAGTTTGTGGGTGTATAGGTGCAGCTGGAGTTGTACGAATGGTTTTTATTGATGGCAAAATTAACAAGGATATGTACAATGATAGTTTGAGTGACAAATTGCATCCATGTGCCATTAAATTTGGGCATATTCCAAAGGCAATCTTGTACCAGCCACAAAAATACCGAAAAAATGCATCTCTATTTGATCAAATCTTGCTCATTTCCCACTGCAACCAGCTGAAAACTCAGCTCCTGTTACCTGACTTAAGTTCCATGAAGCATGTTTGCAGAAATTTGGAAAAAAGGATACGGAAACCCAAAATTTCATCAAAAGAATCCTTAAAAATGGCTCTGCTTGTTTGGTGGGTCAATATTAATGCATAGGTCACCAAAAACTTTGGGGAAAAGGTGTTCCGAGGACTTATAGACATCACTAAGAATGAATGAAGCAAAAAAAAATTCTATTTTATTTTTTAGCTGTTATAATCAAATATTACTTGAAGAACTCAAAAACTGTCCGAATAATTTATGTGCGTAAAAAAGTGACTTTTTTGCTTTAGTTAATTTTTATAAGGATACCATAGTATAAAATGTAAATATTTTTTTGTGAACGGATAGTAGATTTGTTGATCTTTGATATAAAATTAACTTTTTCTGTTTAACTTAACCGTACGCCGAGTTATAGGGGTTTAAACTAGAGTGACAAGGGTGTCCGAATAATATGTGTGCCTACTGTACATATGTATAGCTGATCCCAACTTTCTTTAATAATATTTTCTTATTTTTATTGTAGGCCGGCCATGCTTTGAGCCTGTAACTTCTTTGGAATCCTGTTTCCTCACAGGCTGTAACTTCGTACAAACAAAACCTTTTTAATTTACGCAGGATACAGGCTATATTTGTATGCATGGAATGGAATGTACATACATATGTACATAGGAATGATCGATCAAAACTCATAGAGAGATATTGTAACTTGTTTTGCTTGCATTTAAAATATTAAAATATTTTTTCAAAATCTTGAAAACCAACCATAGCTTCAGTTTAATAGATATTACTTGTTTTCTGGTGATTCTTTTCCCACTTCATACTTTACCTCAACCTGTAAAGAATGCAATATCGACAATTTCATATCTAACGAAAGTATTAACACACGTAAGAATACATATGTAGTGTAAATGGTTGCACCCTAACACCTTCTTGGAAAGATTTAGCCATATGCATTTTTCGTCTACATACACATGTGCCATTCGAGTCACTGTATACATATAATTACATATGAATATTTTCGTAGATTTCAGGTACAGGTTTCGCTTACTTGAATATCGCCGCCTTGAGTGGACTTGGGCGCATGGGCTTCTTGATTAATCAAAACTGTTTCTCCTATTGTAGAGTTTGTAGATGGCACGGCTTGAAAAATATTTTCAACTTTTACTGCTTCATCACCTGGTGGATATGACCGTGTTGCACACATTCTAAACAACCTCGACAGTATTTTGGTCTGTGTGTATAACTTCAATAATTTGTTAAACTGCTAAAAAAAATTATGTTGGCACTACACTAATTCTAAGCCTAATCAATTTCATTTGCACGTGCCATGTAGTACCTCTTCAATACATAGGTATCTAGATACATGTGTATGTGTATAATGTCATGTACTTAAAATCATAATGACTATTATAAATGTATTTATGTTTCATACTGTTAAAGCATGTACCCATCTATTATAATAATAATTTGCTGAGCGGATAATAGTTTTTAATTGTCGAAAAACCTTCATTTATATATTTGGTCTACCGAAAATTGATAGGAATATGTTACTGAAATCATACATACATAAAGTAAAGGGTATTCATATTATTGCATTGATGTTGCTGACTCAGGTATAGCTTTGACCATTTTTATACGCAAAAAATTTGCGGCGCATAGAAGGAGGTATATCCAACACAATAATGAAAGTAAACAGTAACCTTGATTAGCCAGGCGATTGGAAGCTGCCAAGCTTTTTCGGTAACTCTGACCAAAGACAATATAAGTATAAGGACCGTAACGCTCATACATTTTAATTGCCATTTGCAAGCCAATTTTTCGGCGAGCGACGAAATTTGCGCCATCTTGCTCGCACAAATTTGAGAGCGTACGAATCTAAAAATAGAATCCGCTTGCATGTGTGAACACACACAGAACCGGCAAGTGTGCATGATTTTCGAGACGAAACCCTTTTTATGAGTTGAGAAACGAATTTTTATATCATTGTTGAATACCACGCTCGCTGAATACCCTAATTATAATTATTCCAATGTGAAGTCATGTATAAAATATATTATGTATTTTTATATAAGTATATCCGCTCATTATTATCGGATATACCATGTTAAAAGAAATAATCATTGGAGGGATATATACAATATAACAGTTATTTAATTTGGAGTGGTAAGCGTTATGCAAAATTAACTTACACTTAAAAGTGAAGGGTATATATCGACAGCGCTGTAAAAAACTTATGCATGTGAACACATACAGTCGTCACTACGACTCGACTCGGCAGTCGTCGCGACAGAGAACCAACTTCGTGTGCCCGTGTATGCTGTATGCATACACGACAGCGGCAGGCTCTAGAGCGTTCTTTCTCTCTAAAGCCTAGTACTCAGATCGAAAAACTGTTTGCTAGCGAACAGATGTCATATATTTTTCGAGCGACCAGTGGTGTGACCAGAGGTGTGCACTGCATTCCGAACGGTTACACTGCTCAGACAGCTGCTTGGTTTTGTTTAAAGTTAATAAAATGCACTTCTTCGGCTGGGGCCGCTCTTCCCCAGCCACATCCTGGGCTCCAGAACCTTTTATTGGCAAGGTAATGTTTCTGACTATCAGCAGCAGCAGATGGCGACGCCTCCCATGCCGGACAACGTGAAGAAAAAATGTTTTTAAAACTATTTGTTTTATATTTATGAAAATTAATAAAAATAATAAATTATAATATCCATATAATGTCATTCATATAATACTGCATTAAATAGATTTTATTTGTCTTCATTATTAAAATATTTCATTTGGTTTTGCTGACAAAATATATCAAATTGATATAACTTTCGAGGTGGGTAGAAACATACCAAGAAAACAAGCAAATACTTTTGATCTTTTCCAGTATATACCGACCTTTTTGTTTTTCGATCTGAGTACTACCTTCCGTGCAGAGCCTAGAAAACAGTTTTACGCGTAAAACATTTCTTATCGGTTTCATACGAACATCAACCCTGATTCTGTTCGCGAGGTGTTTTTTTTCGATCTGAGTACTAGGCTTAACAAATTTCAAGAGAGCCTGGAGCCAGCTCTAAAGCCAGCCTGACAAATTCGTGTGCAAAAATTTCGTATGGCATTATGCATTTTAATATTCTATTTTCTTTGCTCCAACTCCAAATTTTAAGATTTGTATTTACTTGTTTATGCGTTCGACGAAAATTTTGACTGCAGTGAGACAAGGGCGAATATAAGCAGTAAGAAGGGAATATACAGTGGCAAGCAGACGTAAGTGCAGGTTCACGGCATTGACTTTCGTCGCCCATAAAAAAAAAACGAAACAAGATAATCAACCAAATTAAATTATTTTATACCTATCATAGCTCGCAAAAAAGGTCAACACTTTGAGGGTGTTTGAAAAACCGTCTCATTTACAGACACATTGCGAATGGAGTCTTTGCTCATTTGGCTCTTCGCTCAAGCAAAGACCAGATTTTGCAATTCTGTTCTGTTACTGTTTTCACTAAGCAACGACGCCACGAGTGAACGAAAAAGTGTCTTTTGCTCTCTAACTTCGAAAAATCTGAATTCCTTTTTAGTGGTTAAGCTTAACTCTGTTTAATAGAAAATTTACCATATATACTATATTTATCTACACAATAATATGCGTGATTGATTTCCCAGATATTATTTTGGCATACACACGAAACAAAACTAAATCACTTTTCACAGACATTTTATTGCTCTTCTCATCTACAGACACTTTTTCTGAGAGCGCTTGATCAAATGTGGCTCTTTAAATTGTTATTGTGAGACACGAGCGTGTCTCGGCTCAACCCGAAGACACAAAACAGATAACACAAGCGAAGAGACCAAAAGTGTTCTGCTCAGAGCGAGTGTCCGTGGGGTTTTTCTGTTTTTTTCAGAGACCAGACCGCAATGGAAAAAAGTTTTGACGGTTATTTGCGAGCTATGATTCCTATCATTTAATTCGCAACAAATTGGAGTACAAAACAGTAACATATGAGTTGAATTAAGAATGCTTGAAACTAAAAACAAGGATAACAGGCATACACTCACTTTTGCCGTTTTATGGCTTGCACCTATTTTCGCTCCCCACTTCTCTTGTCAGCAAAATCAGGCAGATTCATGTTTATGTTTCTTCTGTAGTGCGCTTGTTCATAGCGAAAAATGGAAATATTCAAAATTAGCCTAGAACTCATTTCGTGCGATTCCTCTATTTTAATTTTTTTTAAATTAAACTTTTTAATTTAATAACCTCTTTAATAAAGAGAACCACCGCAGAGGGTGTAAGGAGCCAAAAGGGGGCGGGAGCAATGAAATGTCATTACTTTGCATTTCGTGGCTTTTCGGTGTAACATATTTGCCTGAAAGACTGTTACACCGTGACTGTAAGTTATTGAGATTCGATTGCAACCGATATTGAAATGAAATATCCTTCTACTGGATTCAAAGCTTAACATCATCCGCATACATGAGTACTCGAGAGTTTGTTAATACTGAAGGCAGGACATTAATAAAGGGTGTGAAAAGCAGGGGCCTTGATGGCTGTGGTACTCCAGAAGTAACCTTAACAGGTGAAGAGAAGGAGTTTTGAGACCTAGAACGAAGGTAGCTAGAAACCCATCTCAAAAGATTAGGGGGAAACCCTAAAAGGTCAAGTTTTTGTGCTAGGATGGAATGGTTTACAGAATAGAATGCTTTGCTGAAATCAGTGTAAATGACATCCGTCTGCAGGTTACCTTGAAAGCCATTGATCACTTTTGTGCTCTTGAAGGCTAAGAAGAAGATATTTGCCGGGGTGGTAGTCAAGTAATTTGAAGAGGAGCTTTTTATGTCTTTTAGGGTGCGGAGGCAACGGTCACAATTCCGTTCTGAAGTTTATCGAAATCTTCTGAAGAAATTTGAGGTGACACATACACTAACAGTCGCGCTCAGTAGCGTATACTACCAGAAGGGCCACCCAAACCGGGCAGGTCATGGGGGGCGGCGAAGCCAAAAGTAGTTCACCCTGGCGGTAGGGATAAAACGCACATGTTATGGACAAATGTCCGCAAAAACAGTTAAGGTGCAGGGAGTCGGAGACCCAGTACCGGCGGTGATTAAGGGTGCCAACGCAGGCCCTCCGTCGTCGAGATCCTGTGACTGCAGGAAACTCGAAATGGCAGTGGAGTGCTTGGCTGCCAAATCGTGTAATGCCACAAGCAACAGAAAGATCCGCACACAGAAAGGGACGATAGAGGATCTGCAACCGGGAACTGGACACCGAAGCTTCGTCTTCAGTGATCCGTCAGTGTCGGAGGCAGAGTTGGCTACCGCCTGCTCTCGACTCGGATACAACGAGGAGCTGCAGAAGGCAGAGTTGGCTACGGCCTTCTCTAGACTCGGATAAAACGAGGAGCCGCAGAAGGCGGAGCCACAAGTCACGGCTCCCAACATACAGGACGACTCGGGTCCACAGGACGAGAAGACGGAGGCTGAAACCCTACGCAAGCGGCTGTCGGGATAAATGGCATCGGTAAAATACCTTCGTGGTATAAGCTAACGACACCCCGATGAGCTGACCACGAGGGAAAGGAGCCTCAAGAAGCACGAGCAAAAAATGCGGAGGTACGAGCGGCTTAACGGAATCGCTCCTACCAGCGGAGGCCAAGCCACCCAAGCGCACACGCGGCGGAGACTAAGGACCCCAAACCGTCGACTTCAGCGTCAGCATCAGCTCGCACGAAGACGAAGGTGGAGCAACCCTCAACGTCATCGTCTGCGAACGCGCGAGGTAGAAAGGGGCAAAAGGTGTCCAGGAAGCAGAGGGGGAAGACCACACCTCCGACGCAGAACACGGCGAGTGCCATGGCGCCACCAACGCCTTCTGTACAGAAGGCACCGGTGGAACCGACTGGTCGAGTGCCAAGGTTCAAGCGGCAGAGGACGGACGACTCCACAAAAGCTTCCGAGACGAAGAAGGCGAAACCAGAGGACACTCTAGTCAGCCTAGGATCGCCGGCCGAGCTGCAAGTAGCCATCATCGACCGAAGTCACACAGAGGGGAAGATATCGGCTGAAGGCAGAATCGGAGATCCTGACCATTCAGAGGGTATCAAGGGGTGTAAGGGAGCCAAAGCAGTAGCCTGTGGCAATGCAAAAACTCTTGAGTTTCTCAAAACCTCAGAGTCGCACTCAGCGTGGTCCCCACGGATCAGATTCCCAGGAGAACGATCATGAAGGTGTGGATTCGTCCGCCGATTAAGGCGGATGAGAATACACTCGTTCTGATCAAGACAAGGAACCGGATCCTGGAGACATCTGACTGGACCATCGCAAGGTCGATAGCGCGAGACAAGGGGAATGGCAAGGAACTCTGGATTAGTATTGGTCTGGAAAGCTTTGCCAAACTCCATGCAACGGACTGCCGCATATCTTTCGGTATAGGCACCCTGGCGGTAGCAGTACCACGACACCCCAGGACCGCTGAATAGCATGAAGGTGGTGCAGATTAATCTGCATCACTTAAGTGTACCATCGGCGGACCTGCTGCGGTTTATGGAGGAGAATGCGGTGGACGTGGACCTCACCCAAGGGCCCTGGATCGTAAATGAAAGGGTTCGGGGACTGAACGGTCGCGGATACCGCCTTCTCACGCCACACCACGCGGGTAAGCCAAGAACCTGTTTTTTTATGTTGCTTAATGTTCTGTTTTCTTCCAGGTACATCACTTCGGACCTAACAGTGGCACTATGTGAGAGGGAGGACGGGAAAACCTATACCTGCATACCTGTTGTACGAAGAATAAGACCCACCCTCGGAGGATGTCAGGGCCCTGATCCACCAAGAGCGGAGGGGGGGCCTCGACATTGTCTTAGGCTGTGAATACCCATTACTCCCTCTTGGGAAGTACGGGCACAAATTCGAGAGGAGAGTCGCTGTTCGAGTTCATTCTGTCCACAAATCTTGTTGTGTGCAACCGGGAGACCACCCCACCTTCCACCACATACACTGGATGTATACTTCGGTAATAAGACTCATCCTGGCATACGGAGGAATGGTATGGTGGGAAGCGGTAAACACCAAATCCCATCTGGAGAACCCTTGTAGAGTGCAACCGACGGCATACCTTGTGGTCACCGGTGGAAGGAGGAACGGCCGGGGGGGAGTGTCTACTGTGTTTCAGGGTTCTCATGGAAAAGAAACTTTAAAGAACAGATACCGGACAGGGAGAAATGGAAGTGTAACACGGCCCAGGGGCAGAACGAGCTCTCCATTTTCACCGACGGGTCAAAGATGGCCGAAGTGACTGGAATCTCCTTTGAGGAACTAGCAACCACCACATGCCTAAGACTACCAGACTGGTGCAGTGTATTCCAGGCTGAGATATATGCTGTATGCCAAGCCGCTAAGTTGGTATACACCTTGGAAATACCTGCGAGAAACATAGCAATCTGCGTCGACAGTCAGGCTGCCATCAAAGCCTTGGTATCCTGCAACACCCCAAGCAGACTCGTACGTGATACGGTTAACGCGCTAAACCAGATCAGCGCGCCCTCAATCACACTCATGTGGGTTCCGGCTTATACCGACATAGCGGGCAACGAGAGTGCGGACGAGTGTGTCAGACCTGGGTCGGCCAAGCCAATGGCGGACGCAGTCAGCGACATACGGAGGCCACTATGAGACATCATCTCGCAGATGATGGGTCGAGCAAGAACGTGATCGGACAGGAGGTGGAACGCCACACCCAACTGTGAGATCTATCGCTCGCTTTGGCCCCACTATGACCCTAAGCGCACCAAAACTCTGCTCAGCTTCAGAAAGAGTCGGTTGTGAACACTGACAGGAGCTATAACGGGGCACTGTGTCATCGGCCGCATGGCCACAAGGTACAGATTGCCCCACCATGACTTCTGCCGCAGCAGAGGAAATAGAGAGCATCCAGCACCTTCTCTGCAACTGTCCTGCACTCATGGAGAGGCGTCACCGAATAATCGGCGGCGCTTTCTACGAAGACCTGTCAGCCTGGCAAACATGCCTCTAGAGAAACTGGTGCTCTTTATAGAGGCCTCGGGATGGTTCGCGAAACCTCCGTAGGCACCGGACATTATCCCGTGACGAGTGTGGGCATCACAATGGGCAGACTTGCTTCCGAGTGACCTCGACTTCGGTCGAGCTGCCCTAAAAACCTAACCTTAACTAACATACACTAATAGCAGTCTATTCTCCACAAGAAAACGCATCAGAGCGTGTTAATCGATCAGTGATTGCTGGTATCTGGGCTTATTTGAGTCTTGATCAGAAGGATTGGGATGAGTGCCTCAGCAAAATAGCGTGTGGCATTCGGCCAAAACATGATTACGGCCGGGTCAACTTATGGTTTACTCAGAAAACTGGGGATGATTGAGACAGTTTTTTCAGACAGTTTATAGCTCCGAATTTGGACCTGCCTTTATAAAGACTCGAGTTCGAAAGAAGATAGGGAGTTCATAGTACGCTTAGTAGTACGCTCTGGAAGACTTGCAGGGACGGTTCTTAGTTAACTATCACGCCAAGGATATACGCCAATGAAGGTCACTTCATGCGGGATCAGTCTGGGGCATGCTTGATCCTTTAGCCTGATTTTGTGGGTGGCTTGTAGCGGGGTAAATGAAGGGTAAATGGCTGTTTCAGAGTCGCTGTGACTGGATCTGCCAAGCCAAGGGATATCAACTAGAGGTAAGGCTCACACAGAGTTGATTCGCTTTAAACTGACAGGAACATGCTATATTAATAAATGGGTAGGACCCTAATTTGGCAAGTGACAGAAGATCGATCTTCTTTTTCCGCTGCGATCGTTAACTTTACCTGTGGGACAAAAATTTTAAATCCGACGGAAAAAAACCCAAGTTGTGCCATCCGTGTTCCTACGTTGTTATATTAATTGCCAGTCATGAAATAGAATAGATCCATCGTTTGTAAAGGGAGTTGCTTGGAATCGGAGACTGGATGGTCTCCTTAGAGCGACACACATCGTAGATCCGCGCCTGAATCCACGCAAATCCGACGGTCAACCACGGAGATTCCTCGGTCCGGCAGTCTAGCTACAATGTTGAAGTTGCAAGCCACACTATCTTTGCAGATTACAATAGTCAACACTAGAATTAGGCTGTGGCCCAAAATAAATTTTTCTTATATATTTGGAGGCTTAAAAATTTTTAACGAATGATAGTGTTTTTTATGGTGTAGTTTTTTTTAAAGACTTTTGTTAAAATTTGGTATTTTTTTGTGTTTTTTTTTTCAGAGGCAGTGCTTCTATTTTTCATATGACTTAAGTCTCTGATATATGGTTTTATAGAACTTTGCTGTTCCGGAAAGCTGACAAACGCATCTATGAATCCGACCCAGAACCTTTGCATCTGCAGCTTAAAGCCTGAAAGATATTAAGCTTTCAAATTGAAATTTTACCATTTTTTGCGGTATTATTTTTCCAAATTTTGACTTTAAAAACTCGGGAAAAGTCGAAACAAAAAATTCTTGGCCAACATTTTTGGTTTTATATAGACGCATTTTACATATGTACCCAATACGTTTGGATAGTTGGCTCAACTCACTGTGCTCTTGCACAACTTCGATCATTTTTTTCAATTTTCCTGCGTTGGTTCCATTTTCTGTGCACCATAGATTAAAAATATATAGGCGTGCCTAAAAAGTAAATTCCAATGAAATAAGAATAAGAAATAAGAAAGCTACAAACACGAAATACGAAGTCAGAGCAACAGCAAAATACTCAAAAACATAACCTTGAAAAACGTCAGACGTCATCAGTATATTTACGATTATATAAACATCTGCAAATTTCTGTAGCTTAAGTACAGACAAACACAATAACATACAAACAAATTGTGGAAATTTGTGTGGAGAACTCTTGCGAACGCCTGACCACTTTTAAATGCACTTTTGTTTTGACGTAGTCGTTGTTCAACAGACGTGCAGTATAGACGTGTTAGTACCGAGTTCCGCCAATACATACATATTTCCAAAAAATCTGCAAACAATAAACGATCAGCTGTTGGCGACCCCCTCACCATGGAAACGGTGCCCCACTCTGATTGCACCCGTCTGCAACTTAGAAGGTTCTTTATCCAGAGGTTGATTGCGGGATGTGTATTGGTCGCTTCTAGGTGGTCCATAATAGCGTTCGTAGTAACGTTGTTGAATGCTCCGGATATGTCTACGAACACTCCTAGAGCATACTTTTTATTATGGAGGGCTCTCTCGATGGTGGCTACTAGCGAGTGCAGTGCCGTCTCTACCGATTTTCCTTTGGTGTATGCATGCTGGTTGGTTGACATCAGTCTCCCTACATCGTTCCTGATGTGTAGATCCAGCAGCTTTTCTAGTGTTTTAAGTAGAAAGGAGGTGAGGCTTATCGGTCTATAATCCTTGGGGCTCATATGGCTGCACTTTCCTGCCTTTGGAAGGAAGACAATCCTCGAGGTCCTCCATTGGATAGGGATATAGCCTGTGTTCAGGCAAGCTAAGTATATTGCAGAGAGCCATGGGGTGATCATGTCTTTGGTCACCTGTAGCATGGCTGGGAATATACCGTCTAGTCCAGGTGCTTTTGTACCCGCAAAGGAGTCTATAGCCCAGTGGATTTTCTTAGACGATATGAGACCTGTTGGGGGATGCTCTTCCTCAGTTGCTAGGTCCTGATGCGTTTTAGCGTCAGCAACCTCGGTGCATCCTGGGAAGTGAGCTTCCATTAGTGCTGTTAGGGCTTCTTCACTGCCCTCAGTCCACTGTCCATCTTCTCGCTTCAGCTGACTCTGTATGGTAGGTTGCTTTGAAGCTTTGAAGCAGCTTCCGAAGTCTAGCCGTTTCTGGGACTTTCTCGATATTGGAGCAGAAGTTCCTCCACGAGTTTCTTTGTGCCCTGCGTATTTCCTTCTTGTACTCCCTGAGAAGGGTTTTGTATTCCTCATTGATTATCTCCTCGTTCGCCTGTTTGGCGATTTTGAAGAATTCTTTGAGGTTGTTTCTTTGAAGCGATAAGTCCCGGTTCCACCAGAGTGGTTTGGGCCTCTTTTTCGTTCTCGATGGTGGGCATGATGCGTGGTACGCATCCAGTAGTTCCTTGGACAGGGTCTCTAGGGACGTTTCTATGTCTTCCGGGGATTTCACTGTGCCCGGGCGTGTCGCGAGCTTCGAAGTAACTGTTTTTTTAAACTTTTCCCAGTTTGTGTTCCGGGGGTTTCTATAAACAGTTATCTTCGGAGAGTATTTAAATTCGCACTTGAATTGAATGTACTTGTGGTCTGAGAAGGATGGTCTTTCAAGGACTCTCCAGCCAGACACCACACCACGGTACTCTTTCCCGTTACGAGTGTTAGATCTAGTACGTTAGAAGAGGTGGGACCTACGAAGGTGTGTTCCTCCCCTACGTTTGCTACATCTAGGTTAGTTGATAGTATGAAGTCTAGAAGTGACTCACCTCTGTCGTTGATGTCGGGGCTTCCCCACACGCTATGGTGGGCATTGGCGTCCGTACCAACCAGAAGTTGCTGGTCTTTCGGGCTGGCATCCGCCACCAGACTCCTTAGTTCTTCCGGTGGAGCTGGCCTGTCGTGTGCCATATAGCATTAAGCTACCACAAGGTGCTTTCCCTCGCTTTCCAGCATCACAGCAGTCAGGTCATCAGTGCTGTAATGAGACAAAAGGTAAGCATGGATGCCCTTTCGTACGAGTACGGCGGTTCTAGTCCTGCTTACCGATGGTGGGAAGAAAATATTGTAATTAGAGGACTTTAGTCCGGTGACAGCATTGCCGGAGGCAAGCCATTGCTCCTGGACCAAAGCTATTTCGACGGGCCCTTGCTCAATGGCGATGAGGAGCTCCGTCGACGCGAGCTTGCTTTTATGTAGGTTGAGCTGCAGCACCCTCACTGACATGGGAGGCTGGCTCAACTACACTCGACGGGTTGACTATTATTGTCGGGTCACCGTCCTCCTCCTCTTCGAAGTCGTCCAGCGCAAGATCCTGGGCGGCCTCCACGATGGACTCCAGACCTAGGTCCTTCTCCAACTCGCCTGCCTGCAGGGTGTGCGCGTCCTTGTCTTCGGGGTGGCGCTTTTTGAGACGTAGGTAGACACTGCCTACGCCCCCATCCCATATTCCCGAATCTCGGGTAGAGGATGTCCTCTGCCTCCTTATTGATCTGGATGATCATGTGCTGGCCCCCCTCATTGGGTAACGGGCTACCAGCATACAAGATTTTCCAGTGAGCCGTTGGCACCTCTGTATTCTGCCTCTGGAGGAGTTTCAGTGCTCGGTCTCCCTGGACTGCAATGGGGAAGAGCACTTTCGCCTTTGGGATGGAAGCGATCATCTCCCTGTCCACTACCTCCAGCTTGGCCCCCTCTCACAACGCCTCCATTTGGCAGACCGTCAGCCACTTGAGTGTGGGGTCGTCCATACATTTCAATATTTTGACCCCGTTAAGCCACCCAGCACCATCGAACGTGGGCATGGGGGCTGTTGGGTCCTCCTCCATTCTTCCGAATAGCGACTCTACGAGCTGCGCGTGCACCATCTTCCACCGCGCCTCCGTCATCTTGCCATTCTCATCGCTCCAGTCAATGAGTGCCACGATCAGGTGTCGTTTGGTCACCTCATTGACCTTCGCCTTGTGTTTGGGTTTCTTTGCCGTTTTGGGTGGAGGTCCCACCCCCTTGGGCCCGCGTTGCCGCTTGCTCGCCGGAGTGTCCTTACTGGCGCTCTCGATCGAGCGTTGCCTTTTGGTGGCGAGAATCTCCTCCACCTTGTTGGCAAATTCCCCCTTCGTCGCTTTCATTTGCGGCATCTGTGCAAAGTGTAGGCGGCCCTCCTCTACCTTCTGCTCGGCCCAGGCTAGCTTGGACTTCTCCTCTTGGGAGATGTCTTCTCTGCCTTGGAGTCGGCTTCGGATTTTACGCGCCGCCTTATATTGGGCCTTAGCCTTCATCCCCTCCCTAGAACGCTTCGGCCCTTCCCTACGCAGGGAGCTGGAACCTGGTTCAGGCGAGCGGAGAAAGCTTTCTTCCTCCGCCTTGCTGACCGAGAGCACGCTCTCCAGGTCCGAGTCTGTCTCGACTAAGGCACCTGTGCGGCTCAGCTTGGAGTGAGTCCGTTTTGTGGCAGTAGCATTGCAACTGACATGGCCTGCTCCCGCCATATCCGAGGTGTGACCGCTGGCGACACGCAGAGAGGATTGCTCCTCCCCGTGCCCGCCGGTGGTAGCAGTCACGCTTTCCACCGACGTTTGGGTTGACATCCCAACCCGTGCTTGACATTCTGTCCGCTCCATAGTAGGCCCGAAGGTCCATACGTGGTTAATGTTTATCGGGGGAACCACCCCCTAGCGTTTTATGCCTACCCGCCAGGCCATGGCCATGGTTCAGTTCCCCCAATTTTTGGTCGGGAGGATCTGGACCTGGCCTTGGCTAGACACTGCATTACCCCGGACAGAGCAAGCGACAGTGCATTACCCGATCCGGGATAATGCAGTGCCCATTGCCCAGCCGGCCCCCCTTTTGGGAGGGTTTAGCTGGAGGATTTTCGCCGGCCTTTTTTTTTTTTTTTTTCACCTAACTCTAGTATATTTCATCTGGTTGTTAAGAACTTTGCTATTTTGAAAAGATAATTAAAAATGGCAATTGGGAACAAAGCAAACGAAAAAGGCTTGTACATTTGGTATCTGGTTGCGATCGCAATTCCCGATGGGCAGTTGGGCCTGCAGCCTTCAGAAATGTATTTTTTGTTCATTTTTTCAATTTTTTAGGTTTGGTTAACGAATTTTAGCTCCAAAGTCTCTCCATAGATTTTAATAAACGATACCTTAAACTACGCCAAATTAATGCACCTATACACAAAAAAATAGAAGACACAGGATATAATTTTTTTTCGACTTTTCCAGAGTTTTTAAAGTCAAAATTTCGTAAATAATACCGCACAAAAATCATCATTTTTGCATTTCAATGCTTTATATTTCTCAGATGGTAAGCTCAAATCACAAAGTGTTGAGGCTTAAGTTCTAGCTGTTTTAACTATCTTTTGAAAATAGCAATGTTCTTTACAACGAGACGTAAGATACTAGAGTTATGTGAAAAAAACAAGCGCTACCTCTGAAAAAAGCTTAAAAAAAAATACCAGTTTTCAAAAATTCTTCAAAAAAAAGTTCTGCCATAGAAAAAAAAAAAAATTTCATCAAACCATTTCTAAGCCCCAAATCTTTAAGAAAAGTTGGTTTTGTTCCTTGAGGAAAAATCGTGTTGACCAGTGTTATCTGTTAACACTCAACTTGACCAGCTTCAGCTTAATATTAACTACCTCTTTAATCAGAATGTTCCGCTAAAGAGGGCAGCTGCCAAGCGAAAAGAAAATCCCTGGTTCTCAAATGACCTAAAGCTAGGAATTAAAAAAAGAAACCAAGTCTATAATAAGTGGAAGAGATACAAGACTGAAAATCATTTAAATTTACCAAGAAAACAACAATCTGCGGCCCAAGCAAATATTAATGTAGGAGAACTAAATATAACATTTCCGCAACCTCCAGTGCCTGTCAGTACAAACAATACAAGACTGAGTTCCGTACCTGCTAGTCATACATATGTTAACGATCTGCCTTCTGTTTTGTCTGAGTCTATTTGTCATATGTATGTAGATGATGTCCAACTTTATGTTAGTCGACCTGTATGTGAACTAAATGATTGTATAAATGTGTATAATAGGGAACTCGACAAAATTAGCAACTGGGCTTGTGCTATTGGGCTTTCCCTCAATCCTATGAAGTCTAAATGTCTTGTTATTTATAAAAACAAAACGAAAGTGGATATAATTGCAATACGACGGCTTCAAATTGGTCATACACCGATTGAATACTGCAAAAGGCAAGCAACTTAGGGTTTGTGATTAATAGATCATTAACATGGGTCGACCAAGTTAATAGAGCGTCAGGAAGAACTTATGGAATACTAAGATCACTTAAATTTACGCAACGTTTTCTGCCGACCCAAACCCGCATGCTTGCAAAAGCATACCTTATTCCGACTCTAGGAGTAGGCACAAGCTGACCGTAGCATTTAATGATTTAGCAAGATACATTTACGATTTGACGAGGAGAGACAGAATATCAGACATATCTTTTACGATATTTTAACTTGACTTTATGAAATGGATGGACTATAAAACACTAATTTTCTTACATCAAATAGTTTGCACTAAAGAACCGGCATACCTTTACCAGAAACTTAATTTTGCCACCTCTGCACGAACCAACAACATAAAGAGCATTCGATACAAAACATTGAATTCAGAACGGCAATATAAATGCCATTCGCATATGAAACCAGCTTCCCCATAAAAACAAAACAAAAAACACATAAATATATATACAAACCTATAACAAGAATAAAAATGAAAAATTGAGTTTAAATTAAATTATATTAAATACAAAAATAGATGAAATAAATCAATTTTTATGAATGTCAAATATGGTTTAGAAATAAGATTAAATATTGTAATTGTAACTATAACTCTTCTGTGACTAGTGCAATAAAAATAAGTTTTACTTGTAGCACTAGGATCAAATCAAAATAAATACAAATACAAATATTATATTATAATATTATATATTTAGTCAAAATTTAAACAGTTTTTCTCTAAATTGTCAAAATTTCTTATTGGCAAACCATTTTTTTCGGAACACTAACTGGACTTTCTAAAATAGAATGCAAAGCGTGTTCAATTTTTCAGCGCCGCTCCGTTAAGTTAGCTTTTCGTCAAAACAAAAGTGCATTTAAAAGTGGTCAGGCGTTCGCAAGAGTTCTCCCCACAAAATTCCACAATTCGTTTGTATGTTACTGTGTTCGTCTGATTCTTAAGGTACTATCGTTTAAATTAGCTACAGAAATTTGCAGATGTGTATTTAATATAAGACATGCAAATCGGTTTTTATTGACTTTTCATGATTTTTGGTCTGGTGGGCCTTTTGGCGGAACTGCCCTTATGTAATGTTATGAGTTATGTAACCTATTCAATATTCATTATACGTTATTTGTTTGAGTTTTTTATTTTTAACTAAAACGGTCCGTGCTAATTTTAGATGCTCTCATTTCTACGAATTTTTTTCTTCGATATGTTTTATGTTCTAATGTCCTGTTAAGCTAAAAATCAAGTGCTATCAAACACACAATTAAGTGCATTGCGTGTACAAAAGGCCAGGGCCACGCCTCTACTTTAATGGGCAGTATATTCATATGTAAGATTAAGATTTATGTACGATGTTTTACACTACCGTGCGTTTCCTATCGATTACGGATTTTTCTATGGCATAATTTTTTTTTTAAATTTTGTATTGTTTAATGTTTTGTTTTACATAACTTAAATACAGAGTATCTAACATTTGGTTGTCATCATTGTTAGAATTGCTAATTTGAAAAGCTAATAAGTGCCGCTTTAATCCTCAGGACTTTGTTGTTTCAGTATACAATCTAGGAAATATTAAGCATTCAAATGCAAAATGTATAATTTTTGTGCTGTATTTATTTCAAAGCTTTTACTTTAACGAGAAGGAACGCTTCTGGACACGCGACTCTACTTATATACGTACTTAGTCAGTATATACATTTTTGAACTTATGATTTATGTAGAATTTTAAAAAATTGTACATTTTAAATATTTTTGCTACATCTATTATCTACATCTACAATGTATATTATACACGCATTAATTAGGCGATAAAAGTATCGTTTGGAAGAATCGATGGATAAACGGCCAAGTTGCATCCGTTTGATGACTCCGTTTGACGACTCAAAACTCATTTGACCTGAAAAAGATACCGTCCGGTACGTGGCTGGTCCAACTGCCAAAATGGGATTGCAGGAAACAAAAAGGACCTGTAATTTTGGTTTTACCGAGTCCAAGGTATGGATTTATTTCGGATATATACCCACCTGTTCATATACATTTGGGCTGTAAATGTTGTAGACAGTTACTTTTACTCCAATGCTGTGGAGAAAACCAGAGATTCACGGCTCTGAAGGTTTCTTTTGTTGATTCAAAATAAGTGGAATCGGGATATCCATGAAAGGGGGTTTTCCCGAAACAGCCTAGTCAAGGCTTTTAAGCTTCCTGCTCCTGCTGTAGACGAAATACCACCACTAACGGAAAGTCTGGCCAAAACGTTAGGAAAATAAATTTGAAAATTCTTGAAGTTATAGCGTATTGGATGGCCCCCAAATTCGAAAACTACTAAAAGATGATGGATTTTAAAATATTTTATTTAAGAATGAAAAAGCAGCCTGGAACTCATTCCGACTGGTTACAACAAATTTTCTTGGTAACAGCAAGCGTGATGATTACGTTAATATTGTTCAGAACCTAGTGAACCTAGTGAAGAAAACGAAGAAGATACAACTAAAAGCTATGGAACGACGGTATCAAGGTTTTTGGAATGAGAATATGTTGGGAGACTATGTGTGGACTCTCATAAGGTAATCTGATTCTGACAAAGTAAGTCAGCAAAGTTACCATTTTAAAAATAGTAAAAAGCAGTAACAAACCCAATTCATCACTAATCTTAAAAATATTGTAGTAACATAACACTTGAATAAACGAAAAGGAACGTGTGAGTCGTTTCTGGGGACGCGACTCTACTTATACCCGTACTCAGTCAATATACATTTTTGAGCTTATAATTTTATAGAATTAAAAAAGAAATTTTACATTTTTTTGCTACATCCGTTATCTACATCTAAAATGTATATTTTACATCTAACATGTAGATTACACTACTCGACAAAATCGAACTTTTTTTTTCTCAAGGATCCAAACCGACTTTTTCTGATAGATATGGGACTTTAAAATTTTGTAAGAATTATGGTTTTTTTTCTATGGCAACTCAAGTATCTTACGTCTGGTTGTAAAGAACTTTGCTATTGTGTAAAGATAATTAAAACAGCTAGAAGTTAAGCCTAAACACTTTGTGATTTCAGCTTACCGTCTGGGAAATATAAAGCCTTTAAATGCAAAAATTATGATTTCTGTGAGGTATTTTTTACAAAATTTTCACTTTAAAAACTCAGGAAAAGTCGAAAAAAAAATTATATATTGTGTCCTCTATTGTTTTGTGTATATGTGCATTAATTTGGCGTCGTTTAAGGTATCGCTCATTAAAATCTATGGAGAGACTTTGTAGCTAAAATTCGTTAACCAAACCTAAAACATGAAAAAATTTAACAAAAAATACCTTTTGGAAGGTTTCCGGCCCAACTGCCCGCAACACAGGATATAATTTTTTTTCGACTTTTCCTGAGTTCTTAAAGTCAAAATTTCGTAAAAAATACCGCACAAAAATCATAATTTTTGCAGTTTAATACTTTATATTTCCCAGACGGTAAGCTGAAATCACAAAGTGTTAATCTATTATCTTTTCAAAATAGCAAAGTTCTTTACAACCAAACGTAAGAAACTAGAGTTTTGTGAAAAAAACAAGGTCTACCTCTGAAAAAAGCTTAAAAAAAATACCAGTTTTAAAAAATTCTTTAAAAAAAAGATCTGCCATAGAAAAAAATATCATTAAACCATTTAAGAAAATGTTCGTTTTGTTCCTTGAGGAAAATTCGTGTTGACTAGTGTAATAGCTGTACAATTTATATTCTACATCTCCTCCGCTAGGTGTTGCTCGCGCACTGAACGATGCAGAGTATGCGAGCGAGAAAGAGAATCAGTCACGGATCTAATGCAGGAGGAGGCGCGGGAAACAGATGCAAATTTCTTCATTCTAGCTATAATTATGATCCGATCTGATTCAGCAATCTGGTAGATATGGTCATTCTCTACGATACTACGTTTTTAGTTTTATCGTATCTTTAAAAATGTGCCTGCCACAGATTTTCGTCCTTTGTGTGCTCTGAAGGGGTCGGAATTGAAATACACTTGTAGCAGTGTGATATCACATGAGTCTGGAAACAAAATTTGGTTGCTAGCTTTTATATTCTCAGAGATCCAGACGCTCATCAAGACGGACGGACGGACAGACGGACATGGCCATATCGACTCGGCTATTGATGCTGATCAAGAATATATATACTTTTTGGGGTCGGAAACGTTTCCTTCTCTGCGTTGCACACATCCACTTTTACCACAAATCTTAAATACCCCTTAACTCTTTTTTGAGTACGGGTATAAAAATTCATTATTTTATTAAAACTTACTGAAAAGACTGAAAATTATTGATGGTTGTATAGGTTAAAGCATAAAATCCTATATCTCAACTACTTATGGGAAGTTGGACCAGAAACGTACCGGACGGAATTTTTGCAGGTAAAATGAGTCCAACAATGAAATCTCACATCTCACAAAAAAATTTTGACGACATCAACCAAACCTATTTATTAGAACGGATAAAAAAACTGGATAAATTTCGGAACATGTGTATTGAGCTTAAAAAAGATTATTTAGACAAATAAAAAATAATAATTAAAAACATAATTCATAGATAGGCCGACTTTTTATCAGACCGACCTCGTATCATGCTGAAGTTAATATATATATATGTCTATGTAACTCAGAAGAAGAAGAACACGGAAAAGAATAAATGGGGCGTCATCTTTTATCTAACTATAACTCACACCCTCAACCCCCCCACCCTATCTTCTTCTTCCCTAATGCACGACTCTCCCACACCCAAAACCAATTTTTTTCTTCATAGAAAATAAAATATCGGGCGGTGACCGAAAAAAAACCCTTATTATTTTATATAATAAAGAGATATACTATTTTTCTAGGTGTTACACACATCCACTTCCAACACAAAATTAATATATTCCTAAACTCCTCGAGTACCTGGCTTAAAAATGATTTCAATAGTGCGCCAATTGTATGGAACTGGAGCGTTTTGAAAACCCGAATACAAAAAATACATCGAATCGAAAAGGTTGTAAAATAAAGCATACTTAGTTTGTTTATAATATTGCATGTCTGACTCTGTGACTTGTTTCTTTCTTTCTCGCACACAAGTCGTCTAAAAGTTATAAGGTTTTCCTTAAAAAGCTGTTGGTCACGACAGGATAAAAAATGAAGGCTCAGCAGGAGGCTTCAGAGTCCGAAGTTTTAACTACCCTTCCACTTCCAATACAAAATTAATATATTCCTAAACTTCGAGTACCGGACTTAAAAATAATTTCAATAAAGCGCCAATTGTATGGAACTGGAGCATTTTAAAAACCTGAATGCAAAAAATACATCGAATTGAAGTTCACTAAGTTGTTAGGGGTTTAAAGACCGAAATTTGTAAGATTGCTACGGTGATTTTAAGAATAACGAGCGTCTTTGATGTTGTCGGACTATATATTAACACAAGCTAGAATTGATGTAGTTATATAGTTTATATCTTTGAAACTGATACAATATGCTGCACAGAAACAGATATACAAACATCTGAAAGGGTATAAAGGCTAGCCCGTCATTTAAGGCAACATTTAATGGCCACTGGCCGTAGCTCTACTCCTGGAATAGGATAGGGGATGGTGCGTGCTTGTATACGAGAGTGAAAGTTGACGTTCGTTTGTGAAAACGAAGAAAGTGATTAAATCAGCACGATATTTTGTAGGTGTGCTCGCGCTCACCCATTAAATATTTTTTTTCTGTTGTATGTATGTTGTACACGTATGTTGTATGTATATATAAACGGTCATATTTCAACCTGTACTATAAACTAAATAACACTAGCAAACGTATTATGTATACGTGTATGAATGTTCATACATATATATACAATACATTCGTACATAAGAGCTCTAAATGGCGTTTGCCTGACAAAAATGACGACATCGTGTGTTGCTTCGATAAGCGTTACTTTTTCAGCTACTGTAAGTTTTTAAGGAGTGTCTACTCTTAGGAAAGCCCATTTAGAAGAGTGGTAAAACGTACCGTTTTCTTCTAGTGGTGGATATACCAAAATTGGTGAATCAATGATATTTTTAATCTGATGACCCAATGAAAACTTTTGAATATACCAAAACCATTTTTTTCAATTAAAAAAAAAGGTTTCCTGACTTTGCGCTCTTCCATAACACTTGTTGTTTAGAATGCTCTAAAACATGAAGGGTAATAATAACCAATTTAACGACCGCACTTGTACACCAATGTAAATTGATATTTAGACATAAACTCATAAATTGTCCCAAAATACGAACCCTACAACCCTAATCTAGTTATTAAGTGCACAGCAGATATCTCTTAAGACAGTCCCACGCTGACAGATGTCTGCGATAAGTTGGTCGCCGATGTCACACCAAATGTACACACATGTGTTATCTTATTTTGTTACCAGAGAAATATCGCTCACACACACACACATGCCACAGCGTTGGCACTACGCAACTACACCACCTGCAGCAACGACAAGAAAAAAAAAACTAAGATCTGCACAGCGACGATTTCAATCTGGAGCCACAGAAACTGCAGCCCCATCCACTAAAAACTGCAGTCAGCATCGACTTCCGACTTCACCCTCAGATTCTTCAGCTAAGTTTCATTTAAGATTGCAAAAACAAAACCAAACAAAAAAAATATATATATATATAAAAATTAAATTTTAGTTAAATTTTAAATTTTTCATACTTTACATTTAAAAAATAAAACATCACGATGTTCAAAAACACAATAGCCTTAATAAAAAGGCAGGTAGAAATAACTTCCATGATAAGGGTATTAGCAGAATTTAAAACATTAAGTAGTGAGCAGGTTAAAGAAGTTAAATTGTTGACAGCAGAATGTATAAATAACAGAGATATGCTCTTAAAAATTGGTATAGTCGAACACGACTATTTTAAGAAAAACCACTATGCAGCTATGATGGGTTTAATAGGAAGAATTGAAAGTACAGTGGATAACCAGAATCAGATGAGTGAAAGTTTCAATATGGACCAAGAACAGAAAGCTTTATGTTCTGAGCAGAAGCAAAACATTTCTGGTTCCGATAAAAATGGTACAAAAACTGTTAGCAAACTTTCAAAATCAATAGAGCAGTTAAAAAAGTATTTAGACGAAACTTTTAATGCTATAGATGACGGAAAAAAGGAAAATTTGGAATTCAGGATAGAAAAGTTAATGTTTTAGCTTGGTTTAAAAGAAGTCGAAATGATTGAATCGATTGATATGTATGATGATGTTTTAAATGAATTTGAATTTGATGTGTTCACTTCAACTAAAATCATGAAGAAAAAACTTAAGGATATTGTGCCAAAAATGAAAGAAGTTACAAATCAAAAAATTGATGATTTGCCAACAAAATTAAGGTACCCACATTCTTTGCAAAGAATTGCAAAGACTGGGACCTGTTTTATGAGTTATTTACCGAACTTATTCATTTAAAATTTCACTTAAGGGAGCAGCGAGAAATGTAGTTTCTCACTTATTGTTAGGTTCAGGGGAAAATTATGTGACCGCTTGGGAACTGTTAACCAAGCGGTATGAAAATAAAAGGAAAATATTTTCCGATCAATTGAACGCCTTCTTGAGCTACAAAATTTAAATGTGGACTCAGTTGGTCAGTTAAGAATGTTTATTAACACTATAAATGAGTCAATTCACATGATAAAATTAAAGGCACAATTATCTGATAAGGTTGATGTAATCTTTGCACATATAATTATCAGAAAATTAAATAAAGAGGCTCTACAATTATATGGAGAGCCATGTTAAGAAAAATAAGGAAATTAAAAAATTATCCGACGTCATGGATTTTTGCGAGCAACGATTAAATTCGATAAGCTCGGTTCAGGATGAAAAACCTGTTAAAAAATATTTAGTAACAACATAAAAGAGATGTCTACTAATAGTTGTCCTATTTGCAACGGTATGGAACATACAATATTTCAATATGACAAATTTAAGGCTTTAAATCCATCTGAAATAATGGATAAAGTTAAAAAGCGTTTCTGTGTTATAAATGCCTAAAACACAAACATAGTAAAAAATGCACTAGCGAGACATCAGACAACAGACAACAATCAAAAAAGTGACAAAGTTAACACTTGTATGACATTGGAACAAGAGTTGTAAGCTACAGCGCGTGTTCAAATAAAATCTTCTAATGGAGAATTTAAAATATTTAGAGCTTTGATTGACAGTGGGTCACAAAGTATAATTTAGCTGACAGCGATTTTAATAAATTTTAATTATCATTGGGGCAGATTTATACACTCATATTCTACAGAATGTGTTGATGCTACTGAGACGAGTTGTAAATTCGAACTGTTTTATTCTCAAAACTTATGCACTATATATAGGAAACTCTAACATAAGAACGCTAAGAAAAGAACAAATGTGCGGTGACAAGTGTGTGACTGTGCGACAAGTGTGTCGACAGATTTGGGTTTGACGCGACCCATGTAGATGACTTTATGGTCGAACCGATCCTAGATTTAGGTATCCCTTTTCTCAAGTGGCCTCCTTCAGTGGGGTGGCCTGTGTCGTTCCTGTTCATGTTTATGAACAGAATGGAATTGTTAAAATCAATGGGCTCATGGGTCAAAAAACGGATTTCGGGTGGTTTGTCTCTGGATGTAATAAATTGAAAGGAAATAAGGCAATTGTTGCAACCACTATCGAATTTAAAGATGTGGATCGATATTAGGGAGTGGAGGATCAAGACGAAAATGATATTGAATCTGAATTATGTGAAAACAACTTCATAAGAATAACAAAGAAAGATTCAGATGGGCGATACATTGTGTCAATTCCATATCAAGAAGATGTCACCCTTGGAGATTCAAGGAAACAAGCAATAGCTTGTTTTATGAATTTAGAGAAAAAGTTAAAAAGGAATCAAAAACTTAAGGTTGACTATACTTAATTCATGAATGAATATATAGATTTAGGACATATGGTCGATGTAAATAATGAAGGCAAATATTTTTTACCACATCAGGCGGTTATTAGAGATTCAAGATTAACGACCAAGCTAAGAGTAGTTTTTGACGCTTCAGCCAAAACTACTAATAATAAAAGCTTAAATGACTTAAATAACTTGGATTGGTCCACGAGTTCAAAAAGATATTTTTGATATCTATATATATAAAAGAAAATCGTGTCTGTTACAACACTTATAACTCGAGAACGGCTGGACCGATTGCCATGGTTTTTGATTTGTTAGATTTGTTTCCGTCCCGAATAGCAGAATACATCTTAAAAACAATGAAAACTCGATATGCGTAATGAATAGATGCATTTCAATAGATGCTGATTTGTTTATTACACATATCGAGTTTTCATTGATTTTCTTTCTCCATGTCAAACATTTGTTGTCCAATCCTGTCAAATAGTCAAATTCCCGAAAATAATACCTAAGATTTATTTAATCTTTCCCAGCGAAGCCGTAATGCAATTAGGCAACGGAATATCGCGAGTCAATTATATGATGGAGAACGAGAAATTGCACGAGAACAGCGACGTGTTAGTATGGAGCAAAGAAGGGCCTTAATTCGTGCTTCTCAAACACAAGAGCAAAGAGAGGCAGCCCTTGAAACGGCTAGGTTAGAAAAGAGAAATCGTCGAGCTTATCGTACAGATTAACAGAGGAATAATCTTCGAAGTGCAAGAAGAAATGGTTCAAGTATTGATTTGAATCGAGCAGCGTTTCTCTATGATTGCACCATCGACTACAGCTTGCATCGTTTAGTTTGCATTGGTCTAATGGACGTTGTTTGCCAGCATTGTGGAGCATTGAAGTTTGCTGGTGAAACGCCTGGTTTGTGCTGCCTTAGTGGTAAAGTTATGGCCGCTAAAGATGTAGATGACCTCAATATTATAATTCAAAATCAAATCGTAGGTACTCTGTATTCATTCAAATCTATCGACTGTGTAACAAACGAAGAAGAAGCCACTAATTATCCAACTGAATTTTTAAACTCCTTAATGTGCCTGGTTTACCACCGCACAATTTAAAACTTAAAGTTGGCTCGGGAATCATCATGCTTAGAAATTTAAACCAACCAAAACTGTGTAATGTAATGGTGATAAGAAAACTGATGAGCAATGTTATTCACGCGTCGATACTTAAGGGAAAATTTAAAGATGAGGAAGTTCTTATTTCAAGGATTCCGATGATCCCAACGGATATGCCCTTTGAGCTTAAACGAATTCAATTCCCGATTCGTCTTGCCCTCGCCATGACGATCAACAAATCACAGGACCAATCCTTGACTATTTGTGGCCTCAATCTAGAAAATGCATGTTTTTCTCATGGTCATGGCATGCTCACGTGTCAGCAAACCATCCGCTTTATTTGTTCTTGCGCCTGACCAAAAAACAAAGAATGTCGTTTACCACAAAGTGCTTGAATGAAAATAAAGCCTAAATTAGTTCAGCTAAAAAGTAACACGACATTCATTGACTATTAGGCGGTACGAAGTTTGCCGGGTCAGCTATTTCGTGGAAATATCAAACAATTGGCAAGATTGAATTATCTCTAAATATCCTGTGCAAGCATTAAACTCTGTGCACGAGAACAGCGCAATGAATCGAGATGTTTTGGTGGTGCAGTGATTTTATTATTTGGCGATTTCCGACAAACACTACCAGTCATTCCAAGATCTACTGCTGCCGACGAAATAAACGCTTGCCTCAAAGCATCAAATCTGTGGCGATATGTAAAGAAACTTCAACTGTCTGTAAATATGAGAGTTGCATTGTTGAACGATCTATCTGCTGATGATTTCTCGAAGCAATTGCTGACTATCGGTAATGGCCGTGTTCCTGTTGACAAATCGAGCGGTTAGATTTCATTTTCTCCAAATTTTTGCAATTTCGTATCATCAAAAGACGAGCTTATCAACAAAGTATTTCCTGATATCAATTCTAACCACAAAAATACTAAATGGTTAAGTGAGCGAGCAATTTTTGCCACTAAAAATAAACATGTAGATGACTGTTAGGCGGTACAAAGTTTGCCGGGTCAGCTAGTTATTATTAAGTGGAGAAAATGGGAATATGTTGTATCTGCGGACATCGAAAAAATGTACCGTCAAAATAATTTAAAAAGTTAAAAAATATCAATATATTTTGTGGAGAAATTCTCCGGTGGAAAACATTTAAAATTATAAAAAAATGTAATTAAATTAATTTTAAACGAACTACTAAAAGTTGGATTTAATTTAAGAAAATGGATTTCCAAAAATTCGGAAATAATAAAAACGGTGGACGACACTGGTGACAATAAAGTTCTTAGTATTGTTGAGAATGAAAGTTTTAACACTCTGCGATTCAAATGGGAACCCCAAAAAGATTTATTTACGTTCGACACTATCAAAAATCTATGATCCCTTAGGATGGCTGGCTCCCGTGACTATTATAGGAAAACTTTTCATTCAAAGGCTTTTGATAAATAAAAATGAATGGGATCAGGAATTATCAAAAGAAGATAGGAAAGACTGGGAAACTTACAATACAACTTTTGCAATATGGTCGAAATCTATGCTCAATTATCACTTTAGCATGGATTAGGAGTGGTCAAAGTAAGATCAAATTTATCAGACGAAGAACAGATGACATTCGGAGATTGACGAATACTGATTGGAATCATGTAAAGTCCGAAGATAATCTAGCTTACTTAGCATCTAGGGCAATTAGTTATAACCAATTGATTAACTGTGATCTTTGGTGGAAAGGTCCTAAATGGTCCTAGCTGAATTAAAGGAGCATTGGCCTCAACAGCAAACTGTAGAGGAAGCTGTGCTGATAAACCCATTAATAAATAACGAAACAGACGATCCTATTTACAATTTACTGGAGAGTACGTATAGTGGCTTCATCTAAGAACGAAGAATAAATCATATCCATCTTTTCTCTCAGTAAGCGAGTTAAAACTAGCTGAAAAGGTTGTTATAAAGAAACAGCAAGAACACCATTTCCGTTCAGAAATACAGTGCCTAAAAAAAAACAAAGAAATAAAGACAAATAACAGAATTTTGTGTTTAAATCCGTTTCTAGATAGGGATGGAATACTTTAAGTGGGTGGAAGATTGCAAACCTCCGCCTCCGAATTTGATGTTAAACATCCATAAACTTTATGCGTAATTATATCCAAAGAAAGTATTGGATTTTCGGGCTCAGAATTTCGTTAAAGAAATATTTAAGAGAATGTAAAGTACGCAATATACAGACAAAAGACAGCTCAACAATACCCCTTCTTAAGTACTGGAATAGATTATGCAGGTCCTTATTACGTCAAATGTTCCAAAACACGTGGGCAAAAGACATATAAAGGATATATTGCTGTATTTGTTTGTATGGATACCAAAGCCATACATTTAGAAATGGTCAGTGATTTGCATTTTTAGCAGCACTTAGAAGATTTATCGCAAGACGAGGTAAATGTGCCGACATCTATTCCGACAACGGAACAAATTTCGTAGGAGCTTCAAGAAAGTTAGATCAAGATGTTGTTAAAGCAATCCAAGAAAATACTATGATTGCTTCGCAACTTGAAAATGGTAGAATTGATTGGAATTTTATCCCCCCGGCAGGAACTCACTTCGCAGGTATCTGACAGTTTACTCCAGTAAAATCCATGAAGTATCATCTTAAAAGGGTTATCGGGGACAACAGCCTAACATAAGAAAAGATGACAACGCTCTTATGTCAAATAGAGGCATGTTTGAACTCAAGAAAATTGAAAATGGAGTTGATCAACAAGAGGTTCTTACCCCAGGTCATTTTTTGATTGGAAGACCACCATTAGATATAGTGGAGCCAATGACAGATGAAAAAATTGGAAGCCTAGATAGGTGGAAACTAATCCAAAAGATAAAAAGAGATTTCTGGGTGCAGTGGAAAGAGGAGTATTTGCAGTACTTTTCACCAGAGCTACAAATGGAAGAGGGAAAGTCTAATATAGAAGAAGGACAAATTGTCCTCTTAAAAGATGAAAATTGTCATCCAGCCAGATGGCCAATAGGAAAGGTGGAAAAAATCCTTAAAGGCAAAGATGAAAAGGTCAGAGTGGTAGAGGTAAAATTTCAAGATGTTTGGATTTATCACTAGACCCATCAGTAAAATTTGTCCCTTAGACGGAATTAAGTCTGTCGACAAGGTTGAGGCTGACACTGAAGAGACCCAGCAAAAAAGGCAGACTAGAAATTCATCAAGAATGTCAAAACTTATAATGGCCACGTTGTGTTTTATATTAAGTTGTCAATTTTCTAACGCATCACCCAAAGTTGATAAACCCAATTATGCAATAAAAAAAATATATAAGACATCGGCAATAAATTTAGATCCAATGGGGGACGTTGAAATCCTCTTTTAATCTAATAATCTTCTATAATATGGACACCTATTTTGAGATGCTAAAAAAGGGTAAAGATTTGGTTCCGAAAATGAAATTGATTTGCGAAAGGCTTCATACTTTCGAAGACCAATGCCTTTTAGTTTTGGAGAATACAGAAAAGAAAATGTTAGACTTGGAAGAAAATAACAAACTGTTCATGGCTCAAAGTAGGGCAAGAAATAAGCGAGCTCCATTTTGATTTATGGGATCCAAATATCATATTTTATTTGGGATAATGGATGAAGACGATAGGGTTCAAATGGAGGATAATAAGAAAAACTTATTAAGTAATCAGCACAATCTGAATGAGCTCAGTAAGAAACAAACTTCTTTAGTCGATTCTAAAAACAACGACTGATGAGGTATGAATGAATACGCGAATTGAGAATATGACTGCTACACTACAAGAATCATATGAGGGTTACAGAGAATCTATAAAATTATTCATGATAACCAAACAATTAAGTAACATAATAGATGAATGCGAGAAAATACAATCTGGAATCATACTTATTAATAGATATTAATCATGGTCGACTTAATACTAACATTTTAAAGCCCAGCCAATTAAAATGTGAGATTTCAAAAATATAAGATAACACTACTCGACAAAATTGAGCTTTTGATTTAGGCTGTGAACCACAATGACTTTTTCTGATAGATTTCGGGATTTAAAAATTGTTGTAGTACTTTATTATTTTTTTTATGTTGTAATTTTTTTTAAAATTATTTTTAAAATCTGGTATCTGGTATCGAAAAAAAAATAATTCTTGGCCAACATTTTTGGTTTTAGATAGATGCAGTAATTGGGCGTCGTTTGAGCTATTGTTCGTTAAATTCTATGGCGAGACGGTGGAGATAAAATTCGCTAACCAAACCTAAAACATAAAAAATAGACAAAAAATACTTTTTGGAAGGTGGCGGGCCCAAATGCCAATTGGAAACAAAGCAATTTTTGCATTTATGCTACCTGAACGTGTTCCTTTTGCATTGGACCAGCAACGGTATTTTTCAGGTGAAATGAGTCTTGAGTCGTTTTAGTAAAACAGCTGCAACTGGGCCGTTTATCCATCGATTCTTACAAACGAAACCTTAAACGACGCCTAATTAATGAGTCTATATACAACTAAAAATGTTGGCCAGGAATTTTTTTTTTCAACTTTTCATAAATTTTTAAATTCGATACAACCAGATATAAGATACATAAGTTATGTGCAAAATAGAAGCACTACCTCTGAAAAAAACATGAAAAAAATAACAGATTTTAAAAATTCTTAAAAAAAAAATTAAACCATAAGAAAAAACAAAGTACTACAAAATTTGTTAAATCCCGAAATCTTTTAGAAGGAGTCATTTTGGTCCAAAGCTGAATGAAAACGAGAAGGCACGTGTGAGTCGCTTCTGGGGACGCGACTCTACTTATACCCGTACTATTTTACTTACATTTAAAATCCGTTTATCTGTTTGTCGAGTAGTGTAATTTATACTCGTCATTTGCAGCGCGGATATCCACAACAATTGATAGGTTAATAAGATAATTGGTTGATTTTTCATTGTATTTTTTATTGAAGTCGATATATATCTGAAGATATAATGAGCCAAATATAAAGTTTCCTAATATTTCACATTGGGTGGAAAAGACGGCTACGGCGGAAAGTTGGCTGTTCATGCCCAATTGGGATCAAAGTAAACGAGGTCGACTTGTATTTTGTAGTACCTGATCATGTTCCTTTTGCTTAATTGTTGTTGAAAGTTACTTTTATTCGTTATACCTAATCTAAGGTATGGATATACATATATTAGACGGGGAAAAAAATTTGTTTTTCGAAATTCAAACGGGACACCAACTAGTTTTCTTAACTTGGACTTAATAGTAACTTACAAGTTGTTATTATTATGATTTTTTTTTATTTTTTAGAGGTTACCGGATTTTATAAAAAATTGTATTAAAGAAAATTAATAAAAAAATGTTTTCTGAATGAATTGGATAACACTGGTCAACACGATTTTTCCTCAAGGAAAAAAACTAACTTTTTATTAAAGATTTGAGGCTTAGAAATGATTTGATGATATTTTTTTTTTTCTATGGCAGAACTTTTTTTTGAAGAATATTTGAAAACTGGTATTTTTTTTAAGCTTTTTTCAGAGGTAGCGCTTGTTTTTTTTCACATAACTCTAGTATCTTACGTCTCGTTGTAAAGAACTTTGCTATTTTGAAAAGATAGTTAAAACAGCTAGAACTTAAGCCTCAACACTTTGGGATTTAAGCTTACCGTCTGGGAAATATAAAGCATTGAAATGCAAAAATTATGATTTTTGGCAGTTGGGCCCGCAACCTTCAAAAAGGTATTTTTTGTTAAACTTTTTCATGTTTTAGGTTTGGTTAACGAATTTTAGCTCCAAAGTCTCTCCATAGATTTTAATGAGCGATACCTTAAACGACGCCAAATTAATGCACCTCTACACAAAAAAATAGAGAACACAGGATTTAATTTTTTTTCAACTTTTCCTGAGTTTTTAATGTCAAAATTTCGTAAATAATACCGCACAAAAATCATCATTTTTGCATTTCAATGCTTTATATTTCCCAGACAGCCTCTTGCAAAAATTGATATTGAGGAGACGTCGGAAGCCGCAAGGCTCCGTAAGAACCTCTCAAAAACGCTCGCGTACGTAACGAGGCAGAGTGTGCGAGCGAGAGGGAGAATGAGTAGCGGGTCTCTTGCTGTAAGAGGCGGGGGAAGCAACTGAAAATTAATTTCTTCATTTTGGCTATAATTATGATCCGATTTTATTAAGATTCGGAGATCTGGTCGATATAGTCATGCTAACGGGATTACAAGGTGGTTATACAAAATACTGCTGCTTTCTATGCATATGGGATAGTAGAGCTAAAACAAAGCAGTTCTCCAGAAAACTCTGTCCAAAATGTTAGAACACTACTTTGGAAAATAACAACATACAAAATGCTGCTCTCGTGAAGTTTCTTAAATGTATTTATTTATTACAACCAGATGTAAAATTCTTAACTTATGTGAAAAAAATTACCTCTAAAACCTAAAAAAACTATTTTTTTTTTTTAAATTATATACAAACATTTTTTCTATTAGAATTAACCTGTGGATAATTATTGTTATTATAATTACAATGATAAAAATCTATATTTATTTTAATTTAAAATAATTATGAACTTGTGAATTTAATGAAACTTGTTTATGTTTGTGTCGTGGAATGCGTGTTAGAATTGGTCGGAAAATGAATTCGAAGCTCATTACTAATTACACTACCCGACACGATTTTTCGCCAAGGAACCAAGATTTAAGGCTTAGAAATTTTTTGATGATATTTTTTTTTTCTATGCCAAAACTTTTTTAAAATAATTTTTTAAGTCTGGTATTTTATTTAATGTATTTAGATGTAGCGCCTCTTTTTTTCACATAACTTAAGTATTTTACATTTGTCATTCTGAAAAGCTAATTGGTGCAGCTATAAATTTGATCCGAGAACTTTGTAATTTTAGCTTACCGTTTGGGAAATATTAAGCTTACAAATGAAAAAATTATGATTTTGCGCGATATTTTTTTTTTAATTTGGCCTTTAAAAACTCAGGAAAAGTCGAAAAATTCAATATTTGGTTCTTTATATTGTTATGTATAAGTGTATTAATCGGCGTGGTTTAAGGTATTGTGTCTGTGGAGCTCAAATTCGTTAACCAAACCTACTTTTATTCGTTATACCTAACCTACGTAATAATAAGTACCTGTTCACGTCAAATGTTGTTCTTTTTCACAATTGCTGGTCCCCACAAATTAAATCTTATCCTATTTCAATAAAACCAAAGTAGAAATACCCAAGATATAAGATTTAATTTCCTAACCCATAAAACAATCAGAAATGTTGAGTCTTTTCATTTAACCACAAATTTAATACACAAATTTTTAAAATAATTTAACTTTTGTAACTGTATTCCTTAGTCATTAGAATCAGATTCCCTTATGAGAGTCCACACATAGTCGCCCAACATATTCTCATTCCAAACACCTTGATACCGTCATTACATAGATTTTAATTGTTGGTGAAATCTCTGTCCGTGTTCATCACTGACGTCACCTAGGTTGGGCGGAAATAGTCTAAGTGGGAGTGCAGGAAATGGAATTTTTGTGATATATTTGCCACGACCTTTTCATAATCATTAATTAAGTTTTGGACGATATAATATAATAATATATATATATAATATATATATATATATAATATAAAAATAATAATATAATAAGTCACATGCCTGGTGTTCTTTATATTTTATGTTTTTAAACAACTTTTTTGTTTTTCTTCTTTGGTCACCATCTGCCTGCGAGCAGAACTTCCTATCAGTCACAAATAAACATTGCAAATAAACGAACGCAAATGTCTGGACGTTGATATGCATGATGTTACCGAACCGATCGCGAGCATGCAGGAAAGATAGGTGTTAGACTAAAATTCGAGGAAAATTAGAGCTAAACACAACTCAAAGAGCTAAACATGTACAGATAGCTAAGAGATAGTACTAATTACGGGAAAGTTATGCTAGTATTAGTGATTTAAGAAGACGTAGGGAATTAGAAGTGGATATTATGTGGTGGAGGGAATTGAAGTCCGAGCACAGGACCCTAAATGGTTCGTGCAAGGAATAATTCGATCTACAAAGCGGAAGGAACAAAGGATTGAAGTTTCTAGTAGATCTAATAGGAATCGTAAAGTTTATGCGGCTCAACAAGTCAGGGCTATCTACGTCACCCTTGATCAGGTTGTGCATAAAAATCACACCAATCATTTTTCTACGACTAACTAAGGTTGGAAGGTTTATTAAAAGAAATCTACGAGGATAAGATGGCAGTCTCACACCTGCATCCCAGTTAAGGTCACGCAGAGCAAAAAGTAAAAAGTTTTTCTGGACTGATTCTATACGATCCTGGTGTACTTTGTACTGGGGGCACCATACACAAGAGCCGTACTCTAAAATCGGACGAACAAGCGAGATGTAGAGAGTCTTCGTTATATAGGGGTCGTCAAATTCCTTTGACCACCTCTTTATAAACCCAAGCACACCCATGACCTTATTTACCATGGTAGAAATGTGTTCAGAAAACTTTAACTTTGGGTCTAATTTAACACCAAGATCATCAACCAAGGTAATTCTCTCAACAGAACCACCGCAGAGGCTATAAGGAGCCAAAAGGGGGCTGGAGCGATGAAATGTCATTACTTTGCATTTCGAGGCATTTAGGTGTAACATATTTGCACAACACCATGATTGAAAGTTATTGAGATCGGATTGCAAGCGAGAGTGAAATGAAATGTCCTTATACACAAAGTTTAACATCATCCGCATACATGAGTACTCGAGTGTTTGTTAATACTGAAGGCAGATCATTAATAAAGAGTTTGAATAGTAGGGGGCCTACTCCAGAAGTAACCTTAACAGGTGAAGAGAAGGAGTTTTTAAAGAGGACTCTTTGAGACCTAGAACGAAGGTAGCTAGAAATCCATCTCAAAAGATTAGGTGGAAACCTTAAAAGGTCAAGTTTTTGTGCTAAAATGGAATGGTTTACAGAATCGAATGCTTTACTAAAATCAGTGTAAATGACATCCGTCTGCAAGTTACCTTGAAAGCCTTTAATGATAAAAGAGGTAAACTCTAATAAATTTGTGGTAGTTGATCGTCGCCTTATAAATCCGTGCTGGAACGGAGATATAAGTGATTTACAGAGATGTTGCAAGTGCGGAGTTAAAATTTTTTCAAACATTTTATGAATAGCAGATAACTTAGATATACCTCTATAATTATTTGCATCAGACTTGCTACCTTTCTTATGGAGCGGAATAATAAAAGATTCCTTCCAGATGGGGGGGAAGCATGAAGAGTTAATGGATAGGGTGAATAGTTTAAGCAGGGGTCCACACAGAGCGTCGGCACAGTACCTAAGTACACAGCCGGGAGCTCCGTCGGGTCTTGGTGAAAACACCGGCTTAACTAGTCGAAGATCATGAAGCAGTGAGCTTTCATTTAACAAGGGGCTGAATATGCCATTCGACCTTGGTAAACTGTATGGATACGGCTGACCAGAGTAGCTTTCATGAGAATAGGTTGTTTGGAAAAATTTGGCAAAAAGATCGGCAATTGCCTGATCATTGTTTGCTGACATATTGAGAAAAGATAACGAGGATGGATGTGCGGACGTTCTACGCTTACTATTTACGAAGCTGTAAAACTGTTTAGGGTCCTGTGAAAATCGTATCCTGCATCGAGATAGGTAGTTTTTATAGCATTGAGCGTTAAGAACGGAGAAATTTGACCGAGCTATTACATAGTGAGAAAGAGAAGAGGGAGAACCAACTTCTCGAAATTTTTTATAAAGTCTTGATTTTAAATTTTTTAGACTGGATAACTCTTTGGTAAACCAAGGAGGCTTTCCAGATCTAACCGGACAAGAAAGTGGGACACTTTCTGCTGTTGCCCTGACTACGTTTCTTAGTTCTAATTTTAAGGTTGGTTTAAATATAAGTTGTTTATAAAATGGGCACTTTTCGTTTTAAAAAGTAAATCCCTTTTTTTTTTTTGTGAAAACTAGAGCCTGCCGGTATATTGCAATTTTCATTTTTTATATAAAGATGAAAACTTAAATATTAATATCAAACTCAAGATAACAAAATTTTGTTATGTTCATTATGTAGGTTTATCTTAACAATTATCACAGACAATAAAGTAAAATTACTTAACGTACTGTTATTGTTGATTAACAACTGATTCGCCTGGTTCTGCTCCTTACCAACCTTCTAGCGAGGACGTTCGGGTGGCTCCTTAGTTTGGTCAAGTATGTTGTGGCTTGCTCGTTAATAATTTCACCGACTGAGGGGACTCCAAGGTCTTTGGCGATGTCTCTATTACGGACATACCATTCAGCACCACAGATATTTCGGAGGGTCTTTTTCTGAAACACCCTGATCCTGTCCAGGTTCGTTTTCGCTGCGATACCATAGACCTGGATGCCATACCTCCACGCAGGCACCAGTGTTCCCTTATATATGCGAATCTTGTTGGTCAGGCTGAGCTTGTTGTTAGGCTTAAGATGCCAGTAGAGTTTGCCAGTCTTGCGTTCCAAAGCGCTTTTGACCATACTTGTGTGGCTGGCAAAGGTCAGGCGGGTGTCCAGCGGGATTCCCAGGCACTTATATCCTTCCGCTGCTCCAACAGCTCGCCATGAAGAAAGACCCCAGGGCACTTTCCTTTCCTAAGCATGTGTCACTACCACACAGTTCTCAGGTTTTACACTGATATTCTGAAACCCTTAAAGGTACCGCTGGAGGTTGTCCGTGGCATCGTAAACGCAGTTGGCCCTTGAGAGGACTGCCGTGCCGTAGGCAAATGTTGCAAGTTTCACATCGATTGGCTGGGAACACACGCATTAATTACAAAATAAAACGTGGGTGCCTATAACCAGAATCTTTTCGAAAATATTTTAATTTAAAACGAAAACAAATCACAAACATCAATGACAACACAGCAAGGAAACACTAATATTTTTGGACAACACTTTCACCAATATTTTCGCACTTCAAAATAATAAAATTCAGTTTTAGTTTTTTATTCGCCCAATTTTTTTAATTGTGCTTAAATTTTTGTTTGTTTCTTTGTTTGTTTCTTGTCAACAAATATGACACACAATACTTAGATCGGTAGCATCTGCTTGCTGGCTTGCTGTTAACGTGTGGATGGTTACAACTAGACCCTGTCCACAATCGGCACCCATACCTTGAGTTTACATTTTCTTCCTCTAGATTGGCTGATCGGCCCAGTGTGCACTGTTATAGTATAAATCGTTGGTAGAAATCTGTTAGGAGGGCTTAAGCTTATTCATTAATGGAGTTCTAAATTTGCATTTTAAGTACATACCTCAGATGGAGGTATAAAATAAACATATGTACATACGTACATATGTTAAATCGCTTATTCCCAGTTAAGGACAATCTAGTTATTTGAGTGTGCTGAAATTCAAAAATTTGTTAACCGGTAATAGAAAGTTGGGTTAAGGTAAAAGGAACGTGTATGTCGCTTCTGTGGACGCGAATCTACTTTTATACCCGTACTCAGTACTCAGCTAATGATTTATTTGGAATTTTAAAATATTTTACATTTTACATTTTTTGCTACATCTGTCATCTACACCTACAATGCATATCCACAATCTACATTTTCTCCGCAAATGTCGCCCATTGCTCAGGGCAGAGTGTGTCCGAGCGAGAAAGAGAATTTTTAGCGTGGTATCGTGCTGGAAGAGGTGGGGGAAGCAGAGAAATATATAAATAAATAAATATTTACAAGTTCTATATAAATCATAAGCACAAAAATGTATATAATGACTGAGTAGGGGGTAGAGAAGAAAATTCGCGTCCACAGAAGCGACTCACACGTTCCTTCTCGTTGTATATATGAACGAAGTAGTAATAATAATAGCCCAATATTTTCCAATCAATTCAATTAATCGCAGCTTAACGAAAAATATATAACTGTAGCAGTTAAATATTTTAAGATTCTAATAAAATAGATCATTAAGGTCAAAGGGGATAAACGAAGTGCAAGCATTAACATAAAATGATAACTAGCAATCGTGGTTCCCGTCTTTCTGTCTATGTTTTTTATGTCTTTATGATAAGAGCAAGCAACATTGGAAGAGATGGTGTGAAGATCATACCCCTACCCGCATTAACCAACACATAAATCAGTCCCTTTTGGAAACAGCAAAAATCAACAGTTAATATGCAATGCTTACATATGAAACATTTTAAAGTTTGTGCAGGTTTTTTATATACTCGCTTCTGGCGCTTCTGACAACGCGACTCTACTTATACCCGTACTCAGTCAGTATATACATTTTTGAGTTTATTTAGAACTTTTTAGAATTTTAGAATAAATGTTTACATTTTTTTTGCTACTGACTACGGTTTTGGTTAGTGATCTTTTCAAGTAATGAAAAATGGTAAGTATTTAAGAGTATTTATGATCTTTTCAGTGGAAAGCTTCGTTTTGCATATCACTTCAGAATGAGTATGTTTTTGGGTGCTTTGTAGCTCAAGCTTACATATGAAACATTTTTAAGTTTGTGCAGGTTTTTTATATACTCGCTTCTGGCGCTTCTGGCGCTTCTGACAACGCGACTCTACTTATACCCGTACACATTCAGTATATAAATTTTTGAGCTTATTTAGAACTTTTTAGAATTTTAGAATAAATTTTTACATTTTTTTGATACATCTGTTATCTACATCTAAATCTGTTATCTACATCTACAATGTATATTCTACATCTCCTCCGCTAGATGGCGCTCGCGTACATAACGAGGCAATGTGTGCGAGCGAGAAAGAGAATGAGTAGCGGGTCTCTTGCGGGGGAGGCGGGGGAAGCAACTGAAAATTAATTTCTTCATTCTGGCTATAAGTAAGAACCGATCTGATTCAGATCGTCATTCTCTACGATAGTTTTATTGTATCTTTAAAATTGTGCCTGCCACAGATTTTCATCCTTTGTGGGGCGGAAGAGGGCGGGACGAAATTTTGAAATTCATTTGTAACACTGTGATATCACAGCAGTCTGGAAATAAAACTTGGTTGCTCTAGCTCTTATAGCCTCTGAGATCTATGCGCTCATCAAGACAGACAGACCGACAGATGGACAGACATCAACTTTTACCACAAATACAATATTCCCCTTAACTTTCTTTGAGTACGGGTATAAAAAGAATCAATTATTCTTATTATTTTTCTTATATATTTTTCGTACGGACACGGTTTTAAGGAGTTGTTTAAGGTACTGCTTATAAATAGATATGGATAAACGACGTAGCTGCAGCCGTTTTGACCAAACTGACAAAATCACATTTTACCTTTACTTAGATAGAGAAATCGAGCTCCAGGATTTTTGTACTGCTTCTCAACGCTTGTTGTTGTTAGTGGAGTTTATTTCTGAGAATTATAATTTTACCACCCAACATAAGGAAAAAAACAAACTTTTTCTTAAAGATTTGAAAATGAAATGGTTTGATGATATTTTTATAGCCGTACTCAAAAAAGAGTGTATTAGATTTGTTTAAAATTGGATTTTGTAACTCAGAGAAGGAAACGCTTCCGACCCCATAAAGTATATATATTCTTGATCAGCATCAATAGCCGAGTAGATATAGCCACGTCCGTCTATCCGTCTTGTTTGTCGGTTAGATCTCAGAGACTATGAGAGCTATGGCAACCAAATTTGGTTTCAAGACTCCTGTCATATCACACTTCTACAAGTGTGTTTCAAAACTAGAGTTATGCGAAAAAAAGGGCGATACCTCTGAAAAAATCTTTACAAAAAATACCCACTCCTATCAAAAGTCGGTTTGGATCCAAGCGGAAAAAAAAAATTCATTTTGTAGAGTAGTGGTATCGGGCTATTTGAATAGCGTCCACAGAGTCTCCAATGTGCACAGAACAGTGTCCAAAAAGTTCAAGCGCTCTCTTATGTTCGACGAACAGTCTCCAAAAAGTTCTGCATGCAAGGTAAGTAATGAAGAAAGGTATACTATTAAATACAAAAGCAAATTAAGTTGTAAAATTTAAGGCTTTGGGTTTTCGAAAAGAAGAAAGGCTTCTGTGATACAAAAAAATAGGTTGGATCAATTTAAAAAGAACTTGAAATATATTGTGTGTAAAATAAATGAACACATTAGTTTCAAATGCTGCGAAAATTGTATTTGCGCTCTCTAACTTTTTCTCTCGTGTGGTATCATTTTGTGCGGTTTGTATTTTAATGAGGGTATAGTGGACTAATATGTATTTCTTAAATTTGTCATATATGTACATATATTGCAAAACTCTATACATCTTTGTTGCAACATACATACCTTGTTTATAAGCGCTATGCAACAGCAAACATTTCTGTCGAACCAAAACACCGCCGAGAGAACAGGTTCGTTCACACCGTTGCGGACGTTTTGTATTATAAAATTTGAAATTGTAACTCACAAAAGTCTCCGGTCATAACTCGATCTGTCGTCCATCATATGCACGTCGGCCGCGGACTACAAAACAACAGAAATTTTGTATTGTGTTAACTTGGTTGTTTGTCTTTTTGAAAAGGCGAACTGGCCGTTTTGTTAAAATCAAATCCTAATACCGAACTGCCAACGACGGAATCGAAGGTGCTAACTCGTCCAACTTTTAAAAACTCCCGCGCGTGTTATAGTAGATTGACGGACTGCTGTAAATAGTAGTAAATAGTTGCATTGTGATATAACATCTTAATAGGACTGTTTTTTGCTTAATTTTAGTGAATGACTGATTGTACTGCCTATTTATATTAAAGACATGCTTTACGGACTCAAGGAATTTAAAATGAACAACTAACAAAAAAATTTTAATTACAATGCTTTTTATGTGCAATTACATTGAACAAAATATATACTTTGGGTTTCCTTTGATTAAGTGTAAGCAATAAATGAGGAATAACATAAAAAAATACTTCAAAATGCACATGCAGGATCTCCGAAGTCTGAGTGATCAAAAGCTGTCATTGACTATCATTTAGAAAATCCGTATACATAAGTATGTACATACATTCAACCTGTTTTTAACTAGTGCCCCATATACAAAGTATAACTATAGCCTATTTAAGTGAGCTTTAAATTCGAAAATAGGAAAATCATTCCAGTCGTTTTAATAAACCAAACAAATCAACCCTATTGAAAAATATAAAATACTACCTTCCTTGTATGTCAGAAATTTCTATTCCTATTAATTGTGGAAAAAGAATATCCCTAGTTAATCACAGCTCGTGTACTCATAATAATCTCAGATTGTAGCGGAGCTAATATTAAGTGATTTGGTTGATCTATACATATATGTATGTACACACATACATAAGTGGATATATTAATTTTTTTGTCTGACGGACTGGCATTTTTTGCCATTTTTGGACGTCTTATGAAAAATTATACCGCCAGGATGGGGGCTGGAGTTATGTGCATGTATCATCGCCATTTAAGCAGCCTTTGTAATTAATAATTTGCTTCGATAGTTGCAAAGTAGTATTGTATGTTGTTGTTCTTTCATATATGTACATATATGTACTTTTGTACATATTTATTTACATAAATAAACTCATTGTTGATCATCTTTGTTCCTTGCTGTCTTTCTTGGCAAAGACCAGGCAGTCAGAATTCCGTCGCGTGTAATGTGCACGTCCGGAGGTCTAATATTTATACATATGTACATATGTATGTATGTATGTACCTCTATATGTGTATACATACCCGAAAATTCTACGTCGCCTAAGCTAGCACATATTCTAATTTAATAAATGTGTACATTTTGTATTTGTATATGTGTACATATGTGTGTATGTATGTAGTATATTGAGCATAAAAACCACTATAAACTGTGCCTACAGATTGTATGTATTAATAACAATACCATCATGTGTATATCCAGTGCCATTTGTCATTCCTTGGTAATACCGTCAACGATCAGACCTGACAGGGCGCTCTTCAGAGGGCTAAATTGAAAAACCATTCAGAATCCCTTACGTGATTCTATTTAGAAGCTTTGTAGATTTTTATCTTGCTTATTGTGAATTATTTATTGAGATTCAACCCAAATCAAGCAAAAAAAATAATGACGGTTTTTTTTAACGCCTTTCCGCTAACAGAAACTACAAATAAGAATTCCAAGACATATTCATACATATCGATTTGTACATATGTATGTATGTATGTAAAAACGAACACAATATGTATAGGTATGGGAGCGGATTTGCCAGATATGTGCATATGTATGTACAATGTACATATTTACAGAGCTACATATGTAGATATGTTCTGTTAAATCAGTTTACATTTTCAATTAAATATCGCCCCGAAACGAGCTTATGTATAACACACATACATTCATATCACAAGTGCATACTCACCTTTGCAGCCATTTTAGATTGTGTTCAAATTTCTAAATTAATGTCAATCAATCAATTGTAATTATGCTACGCTACTATCTACATACATATGTATGTTCAAATTTATTGTTTTATAACTGAAGGACAAGATTTAACCGAGGCTACTTATTTCAGAACTATTTTTCTTTCAAATTTACCCTTGCCCATTAAATATATAAATACTAGAAGTGCAAAATCAAACAACTACCGTTTACTGCTGAAAAACAATAGCAAAAAAAATGCAGAACTCCCAATCGTGTTGCGCGTGGTATCTACCATGGTCTCTGGCCGCGCAGCAGCATCAGCAGAAAATAATGCAAATGCAGGCGCCGTTTTTGGATAAAATGGGAACTTCGTCGGTGGGAGGTATTTTCGCAACTCAGCCTCAAGTCCAACAGCAGCTATCACCTAACACGGCAGCAGCTCCTCCGTCAAACTATCAGCAGCCGACTTTGCATCCTAGCGCAGCTGCCGGAACCCACTTCCCGATGAGTTCCGCATATAGTTTTGGGCCAACATTACTAAGTGCAGCCCAGTTGGCAAGCTTCCCAGGACAGCTAAATCCGTGTCCCCAGTCACACCACCACAGTCACACACAATCTCATTTGATGCCATCTTCCATGTTCTCGTCCTTGCCTGTGAGTGCATACTATGCACCAGCTTCGGGAGTCTCCGTAGCTCAACAACAATCACTTCTGCCATCAGCTGGACCAGGATTGACCCATCAGACATCGTCTCTGTCCATGTCAGTACAACCAGACCCGCGAGCATCCTCGTCGGCATGCGCGATCGTTCAGCCACTAAATTGCCTGCCACATGATTTTCATCACCTGTCGTCTATTAACCTCAACATGAGCAGCGTCATTGGACTGAGGAACCAATCATCTTCTCTCTCAACCATTAAAGTTGTACCAAATGTTGAATTGTTGATAAACAAAAAGGTAAGCTGCTCTTAATCATTTTCCATGTTTAAATGAAAATACCCATTGTTATTTATTTGATTTATTATTGTATGTTAATCTAATAGAAACCAGTACTGCCTTGTGCCTTATGACAGACTGCGATATAAGGTGTGAATACAATAATAAAGCCTATAAGTAATGATAGGCTGTAAAATAAGTTTTCTATAGTAGATTAACTAGATCCTTTGTGTACAGAGTATTGAAACTATCCAGCGCATAATTATCGTAATTTTGCGTAATCATTTCAAATTCCTTGTTCGGTATTGATGACAAAATGATTATTGGACATTTGTAGTTTTGTATTAGTATTTAATATTTAAACATATGTACATACACACATCTTTGTTACTATGTTTTAACTTTCCGATTTTCCGCGTCTCCAAAGACTAGTTTCTTTTTTCATTGACTGCATTTTGAAATTCGATAATTTCGTAAGCCAAATGGTGAGCGGAGAGCGTTACCTGTGTTAGTCAAGGTCTTCAGCATAGCCAGACGCTCATCATAGTTCCAGTAGCCATGATATTTTTCCATTGTTAAGTGAATACTTCATGCATATACGAGTAAGTGTAATTTACAGACTCGAATGTCTATGACTCCACGCTAACGAGCGTATGACCATGAAAATAAAGTACATAAGCTGAAACCAATGGCACAATAATAGCGTTTACAATCAGACTCTTGCTGTCAAATCTTCGATTGTATTCGCATGTATGTACATACATACACATCTTTAGAATTCTTCCATTTTACGAGTATTCCCGATCTGAAGAGAGCCACTGCAGAACTAAACTGGCAAGATTCCTTTTCTGGCTTTTTCAAAGCAGCTAAGAGCTTATTGTTGTAAAATAAGAGTATCTTAAGATACATAAGTAGTTCCACACAACCTTTTGTGGACAAAGTTGAGTTGCTATTCTTAAAACCGGCTGCTTACAAAGAGTTGCACAGGCCCATGTTAAATGCATTTGTCAACAAATAGCTGCACTCAAATGTTGCGTTAGGATAAATGCTTTGTATAGGCATAATAATGCTAAGATCTAAGCTGGCGAGATCGAAACGTACAACCCTTGGGATCGTGCGACTTAGGTTACATTTTGTTATGATTTAGATCATATGATTCCAAAGCAGAGAACAACGTTGAATCCATTTTGTATTGTTCGTTTTTCGACTTCTACATAGACCCTGAATTTTTAGAATTTTGGGCAGACATCTATATATTTTTTGCCGTAGGGAAAATCAGTCAAAAGCAAGGCTTTGTGGAAAAACCTTTTCGTTCATTCTTGCACCAAAAAAACCGGTTCGGATTTATCTATTCATATATATGTACATATGTATGTATTTATTGGCTCTTTTACCGCGGAAAAGAGCCCTGAATGTGAAGCTTGTGGACAGATTGGTTTGTTTTAAGAAGAAAAAAATACCTTTTGCAGGCAACCTTCCCAGCTGGGCCCTTGCCTAATAGGAAACCTAGTTTCTGTAGCTACAAAAAATTCAATTATTCCAGCTAATTAACGTATTTTTATAAATTTATATACAATCCAATGTTTATATAAATATCTTTGTATAAACAAACATTGATTACACTAGTCAACACTAGAATTAGGATGTGGCCCAAAATAACTTTTTCTTATAGATTTCGGAGCTTAAAAATGTTTAACGAATTACGGTTTTTTTTTATGTAGTAGTTTTTTTTAAAGAATTTTTTTAAATCTTGTTTTTTTTTATGTTTTTTTTCAGAGGTAGTGCTTCTATTTTTCATATAACTTAAATATCTTATATCTGGTTGAATAAAACTTTGCAGTTCTGAGAAGCTGACAAGTGCAGCTATGAGTTGGACAGAGCCCCTTTTTATCTGCAGGTTAACGCCTGAAAGATATTAAGCTTTCAAATTCAAATTTCATCATTTGTTGCGGTATACTTTTTTTTTAATTTTGATTTTAAAAACTCGAAAAGTCGAAAAAAAAAAAAAATTCTTGGCCAATGTTTTTGGTTTTAGATAGAATTTATTAGGCGCCGTTTAAGGTATTGTTCATTAAAATCTATGCAGAAACGGTGGAGCTAAGATTCGTTAACCAAACCTGAAAAGTTAAAAAATACACAAAAAATACTTTTTTGTAAGGTTGCGGCCCAACTGCCAAAACAAACGAAAAGGTGTTGAATTTTTGTTTCCTGAACGTGTTTCTTTGGCATTGGACCAGAATTATTTTTCACGAGTTTTAAAGTCAAAATTTCAAAAAACAATAAATATAAAAAAAAATAAAATAAAATGAGATGCAGATACGGATTTATAGCTGCGTTTGTCAGCTTTTCAGAACTGCAAAGTTCTATGCAACCAGATATAAGAAACTTAAGTTATGCGAATAGAATCCCTACCTCTTAAAAAAACCATGAAAAAAAAACAGATTTTAAAAAATTCTTTTAAAAAAAATGACACCATAAAAAATAATAATGTACTAAAAAAAATTTTAAATCTCGAAATCTATCAGAAAAAGTAATTTTGGTTCACAGCCTAAATCAAAAGTTCAATTTTGTCGAGTAGTGTTATTATCAATCTAAAATAAGTAGAGGTTTTCATTCATACATATTATGTGTGTTCTTGAAAACTGTTAATTAATAATACTGTGGGTCGGAGTCACGTGCTGTGTTCCAGACAGGTCGGTGCTGCCATTCGTCCGTCCAATAGCACCTTGCGGAACCGAGTGGTGCGAAAGCGATGAAAGAAAGCGTGTCGCAAGGCTTTTGCACTTTGCCCCTGCCTCTCTTCTGCTCCACGAGGTAGCCCCAGCCGCCATGGTGTGGGCGTACTCATAAATATTTTCAGTGGTCTGCTGGTTCTAAATGTGACACGATTTTCAAGCATGCCACCGGAATTTACTTTGAAGCTAGTATACCAGAATGAAGAACAACTGATTCTTACAAAATTATAGACGGAGGAATCGAACCTGACAATTGAATTTATGAAACCCTTTGCATGGCTGTGGCCATAAATATCTGAATCGTTGTATTAAATTGGTAAGTTAATATTTGTGTAGAAACTTTTTCCTTTAACTGACTAATTTTTGTTATATGTTAGTCTCCAAACGTCTGTAAACACAATATACTCTTTCGCCTTATTGTGAATTCGATATATTTGGATTTGCATTTTATGTACATGTTATATAGTATAAGTATAGCTATCTCTCGACATATATTAAAAACGTATGATACATTAATGAAATAATGTGTGTATATGTGTGTGGAAAATATAGCTGGCAACAGGTCTCTGCTGTTGAATGATTTAATTAATTTATACATTCTGTTATTGTGCAGTTCCCATGGATGAGTAGAACTATAAAGCGTGCAGGTTCATTCATTTATCTGCTTGCCAATGATCGGAGATCTTTAGGAAAATTATAATTTTATGGGGAATCGGGAAATAATTGTTTTTACATTAATTTTATGACTATAATATTTGCGTGGTAACCACATGTAGTTAACGCAGACATAGAATCATCTCCGCTATTATATAGGGTATAAAAAAACAATTTCCTGCTTCTACGTAAACTAATCCGTAATCCGGCTGCAAGTAGGCGAAGCCCGCACAGAGCGGATAACTATATAGAATTAGTATGTGAGGAAAACTAGTCTGGTATACGTTAAAGCATTTTTCTGTCTTAAGGTACATATGTATGTACATTCGGCTGGGCCAAACAATTTTGTGACCTTGGATTTAAGTGTTTTTATTTTTTTATTTCTTAGAGGCTACCGATTTTTACAAAAAATGTACTAGAAAATTAAAAAAAAATAATTGGTGAAATCTGTTGCATATATATTGATACCATTCATATCGTCATTAATCAGTTATTGGCAGTAAAAAACCTGCAGAAGTTTTTGCGAACTAGTTATCTAAATATATCAACCTCAGCTAAACTTTTCATCAATCGTAAATTTGTATACTTTTATTGAATAACAAAGAACAGAATTGGGGGGGTGTCCCCTTGAAAAGGACCAGTCTAATGTACATACATACTACTGTGATGGCTTAGCCAATTATACATCATGATCCTTCAACAACTATTCTTAATGTATTTTTTTTTTCATGTGTAGTAAATAAATAGTACATACGAGTATATTTTTCTCGTATGTAAATATGTCTCATTGTCTAGTAATGACTACCAAACACACAAATTTTATACCCAAAATGATTTTCTCGTTTCAAAATTTGCAAGTAAGTCCCATTAGTGAGCCCATAATGTTTATACAAATGCAGAAATGTGTATCAAAAAGTATCGACAGATGTTGGGCTCTTTTGGGGTTTCTAATCACAATTGAAATTTTTTTGAATATATTATTTTATAAATATCTTACATAAGGAATGCTGGCTACTGCGGAATATTTGGTTGGTTCTTACTTGGTTATTTACTTCGTGATGGTATAGAAGCACATCTAAGTTTAGGATGGATATGTATATGATCGGTGACTTTTATGTGTATCTTTTGTCCATTGTCGTGCACACGTATTTGTACATTTATGCTTACATTTTCATGTAAACACATATCAGAACCATTGTATTTGTGAGATTGCTTCAGGGGATTTGACCGCTAGGCTGTGTCGGCCGTCATCTTTCGTGGTATGTGGCTCTCCCGCACGGATTTTCAGGCATGCAGCATCTTTTCATCATTCGTTGGGCGCACTGCCAAAGAAAACAAAGAACAAAAATAAAATAAAAACGTCAGCGGATAGTCGCTCTGGGAAGGCACCCCGAACATATAAGCTTCAAAGGCAAGTAGATATTCTCAAGAGTACAAGTCTATATACTATTTGTAGAACAATATTTAGGTATTCTAATGAGCTTACGTAATGTGAAACACTACGGTAACATTAGTTCTCAGTTCTGTTGCCAACAAGAGGCATTTCGATTGATTCTATAAAGAAAGCAGTCAAGCAAGAAATCTACGGATATAATCGTTACTCAACAGGCAGGGAATCTCCAAACAACTCTCATGCTAAAACAAACCAGTAAGCTCATACCATTTATGTTGGCATTTCCACCGATACCAACAAAAAATCCATACAAAATTCAAGTAAGGGGGTTATTTAACAGAGGTTGCCTCATCTAGACACCAAACGGTTCCGAACCGCAGAATTCGTTTCTCAACTTAAGTAAAGGACCATTAAAAAAACATATACAAAAAACTCAAGAATTTATTTTTGTAAAGTCAAGTTAAAGTTAAAAAGTTTTAAAATATTATGTGTAGCGGATATGAAGATTAAACGTTCTCTATCGATCCAATAAAATGCATAGGAAAATATGTAACGGAAACATGATGTGCGTGGTAAACATCTGCCCAATTTTGATAAACCTTCTTCACCCTACATATGGAAATATGTACGCATATGAGATGGAAATATACCCAATCAAGAATAGAAGAAGGATAGCGTTGGGGTCCCAGACTTTTAAAGCAAACAAAAAATTAACAAAAATGTTGTCCTCACAAAGAACCGATCGATCTATGCAGCCGTTTAATATGTTGTTTTTTTTACGGTTGAGGTGGGTACTATTAAATTGGGCAGACTTTAATAACGCCCAAAAAAATGTATCTCCGGTTATAGCGGTGACCACTAATCCAAACTTATCATTCACTTTAAAAGCTGAATCAAGTATTTTGAATATATTCTTCTTTATAAGTATACGAAGAAGTTAGCCCATATATATTGGCTGTGTTATAGTTATATGTTATGTTTTAGACTTTATTAAAATTTAACTACATCACATGGTTTTAAAAGCGATTTTTTTACTTCTTTCAAAGAAAGAAGTACAGTTGTGTTCAATGAAATAGTAGTGCTACACCTCATCACTTTCAAAACTCTTTTTGAGACACACCCACTTATCCAAATTGAACAAATGATACCTTTTTAAATAGACTGGACTGTTAGCATTAGAAAACATTAGAAATATCTATACATTTGAATTCCATTTTCTTGTTTCACATGACATAAGCCCTATACCCATGAAATTTGATGTTCAATGAAATAGTAGTGCTTTTTAAGAATATTGAAAAAAAAACAGCGAAACTAAAAAAAAACCATATATATCATGTTCATGTTTCTTCAGCTTTAATATTTAGTTTTTGGGTCATTAATCTCTTGCCAACGCTTCAATAGGACTTGAGGCTATAATCCATGAACCACTTGCTAAACCTTGGCTCTGGTTGACGGATTTGCAGATGCAACAATGTATTTTATATTCCCCCATAAGATTTCGCTGAGAATAATATCCAGTTGGACAGTTGGCCATGGCAAAACGTCGATCTTTTCCGATAAAAATCAATTCCTAGCGAGCTTTTCTGGGTGTTTCAAGTCATTATCCGGTTAAAATATCCTTTTAGCAGGAATTTTTCAACTGTAATATGAATGTAATGTATGTTAAAGTATGCCGACATACACATTTTTTTTCAATACTATACTATACTCAAACGGCAGGCTAGAAAGAACTAGCTCTTTTATAGCTGGTCCCCAAAAGGCTCAGACTAGCATGCCCAATGCTATTTATACCCGTACTCAAAAAAGAGTTAAGGGGTATATTAGATTTGTGGTAAAAGTGGATGTGTGTAACACAGAGAAGGAAAATTTTCCGACCCCATAAAGTATATATATTCTTGATCAGCATCAATAGCCGAGTCGATAGAGCCATGTCTGTCTGTCCGTTCGTCCGTCCGTCTGTCCGTCTTGTTTGACGCCTGGATCTCAGAGACTATAAAAGCTAGGGTAACCAAATTTGGTTTCCAGATTCATGTGATATCACACTGCTACAAGTGTATTTCAAAATTTCGCCCCACCCCCTTGCGCCCCCACAAAGGCCGAAAATCTGTGGCGGGCACAATTTTAAAGATACGATAAAACTAAAAACGCAGTATTGTAGAGAATGCCCATATCTACCAGATTGCCGAATCTGAATCAGATCGGATCATAATTATAGCCAGAATGACGAAATTAATTTTCTGTTGGTTCCCCCGCCTCCTCCTGCAAGAGAAACGTTACTCAATCTCCTTCTCGCTCGCACACTCTGCCGCGTTAAGTGCGCGAGCAACCCCGAGCGGAGGAGATGTAGAATCGAAATGGTACATCTACAATCTACATGTTAGATGTAGAATATACATTGTAGATGTAGATAACAGATGTAGCAAAAAAATGTAAAATGTAAAATTTTTTTTTTAATTCTAAAATTCCTTAAAATTATGCTCAAAAATGTATATACTGACTGAGTACGGGTATAAGTAGAGTCGCGTCCCCAGAAGCTACTCACACGTTCCTTCTCGTTTTTTCATGATTTTGAGTGGTAATCGGATATTTATTTATGCCAAACCTATTCTTTTGAGTCTATCTTACCTTATAATACAACTTTATTATCATCAGTCAAAAGTATTTTTGTCACTGTGACACAGGCCATTCCATATGCGTTTTTCCAAACTGAAGTTGTGCACCCATGTACTATCAGATCCAATCTCGGAGCTTTCTGGGACCTCTTGCTTTGAAATAATGTGTAATCAAGCGTCTACGAACTGTCACATCACTGAAAGAGCCTTACTGCCTTAAGTTTTTAGTCTAACTCTTAGGTCTCCTATTCTGGACCGAGCAAAGATTTCTTCAACGCTCCAAAATCAAAAGTACCACTATGTCCAAAAATTTCTTTCATCAAATTATTCGATATCTAAATTGAGATTATTTTTATTTTTATTATTTTTTTATTTAAACTAATTTGTTTTGGTTTTTCATTTTTTTAAATTAATTAAACATGGGTAGTTGTCTAAAGTCATGAAAAACAAGAAGATGGCAGCAAAATGTTTGTTACATTCGAGTTTCTTCGAGTTTCAATTTCTTACATTCCAGGCTTTCCGTAAAGGTATCACTTTTTCGATTTGAAAAAGAGTTTTGAAAGTTGTGAGGTGCGGCACTACTTAAAATTCATATGAAATAGGTACTTATACCTATTATATGTGCATACTAAATGCAAATTAAAAATACTAATGCAATAATGGTTTTAGATTTTTTGTTTTTGCTTTTTAATAGTTAAGAGTTTTAGAGTTTGATTGATTGTAGAATTTGATCCCATTCCTGGATCAATGCTTTTTTGAGGTCATTTACCGTATAAAACTGGAGTCCATTCTTACAAACTTTATTGGATAATATTCCACAAAGATTTTCTATTGGGCTTATTGCTGTCCATTATAATAGGGGTATCTTCCTAGCTAGAATATATGTAAGTCAAAAAGTCTTTTGCTTTACGTGCCGTGTGGATTGGCGCGTTGTCTTTCTGGAAAATTCATTCATCTACATAAACTATCGCGTTTTTTCTGAATGGTATAAAAAAAGTGAAGACTTCCCATCATGCTAAAATCCAACCCAAACCCTAGATTATCCTTCACCGTGGTTTCGTTTATGGAGAGTTGCCGTAGTTGCTTTTTGTCGCGCGAATACTTTTGGGGCGTAATTAACGGTCAACATTCAAATATATTTTTGTACAACAACTCTTAATTATTAAAAAATTTCTACAGGTCAAATTAATTAATTAATTTTTTTCTGAGCTGATAGCACGAAAAGGTAACGTCCAAAAAACGTCAAGAAAAAACATTGAACAATCGATTTTTTTAGGTTTTTAAATCATGAAATTGAGATGTAATCGAAGCGTTTTTAGAAACTGCTAAAGAAAAGCTTTCCCAGCAAGTGGCTAACACCTATAGTTCATAAGGAAAGCGACAAAATAAAGATTTGCTCAACTTGCTGTTAGCTTCCCGGATGAGATCTGTTCCGGATTTAAGATTAGTATATTCCTCTGAAATGGTTGCCGCATTTGAAAATAGGGAAAATTGCTTCGTTAAATATGAAAATATTTAATTAAATGCATATGTATTTAGCAAGGGGGCGTTTCTTGGCTAATCTAAAATTTACTCATTTATACCATATTTCATATGCTTGTTTGTTAATTTTTAGCCAGTAAGAATTCGAAACAAAGAATATATTGAGCAACATCCCTGCTGCGTTCTCTAATATCAGACTACGTAGGACCGTTTAGTTAGCATGGGTTGGAATGGAAAATAACTAATATCTCCTACAAGGTGCAATTGTGGTAATGATTTTTTCTTTTGTTTGTTTGCTTACTACCACTATTTTTTCGTGCTTGGACAAATATGGCCTTTTTTATATTCAGCTAAAAATTAATAATAGTGGAAAAGTGACGTTTCATAAAAAATCTAATAAAATATAATCGCAAAAAATATTTCATTTTTTTCCAAATTCATACTTTAAATTTGTTTTTCAAATTAGGGGGAATGTTCTCCAAGCTTGAGTACTTTTTGAGACAAATTTATTAACCTTTGCCTTTAAAGCATTTCTTAATTTTTTGAAAAACAGAAAAATGGTACAACTTTGATCAGCGATTATAAATTTTTACAATTTTTGAATGTCATAAAATTCTGGTTTTAAATATCTTGATCAATTTCTAATTGAAGTGTAACAAAAGTTTTGCCAAATTCAACAACGCATTATCCGACTTTTGCAACGAGTTTTCGGGAAACGAGCCACCGGGCGTCATTTTTGCATCGATTTCAGTGGATCTGCAGATCCGCTCTATTTTTCCATACATTTTCGGATTTATGAGAAAGTTTGTAATTGTGTTTCTATGCCGATTTAGTCTGGCGGCAATATAAGAAATGGTATTGCCAGATCCCGCCAGCCCTTTGATCAGACCGCGATCTTCCTCCGACAAAAGTGTTCCAAGTGGAATTCTACCTTAAAGTCAAAATTACAATAAATAAACAATTTTAGTTACTCTCTGCTGAATAAAGAATTTTTTTGGATCACTCTTCTTTACTTAAACCCACGCGATAGCACAATAATCTCAGTTTGTACATATACTTGTTGCCTATGAAAACCACGAGTTGCTACACAAATTATTTAAAACGATACAAAGAATGAAGTCCAAAGGGGACCATTGGAGTAAAATATCTTCATAATAGCCTGGAATACAAACTTGCATGCCAACAATATAAGCCAATTAAAAAGTCCACGGATACTTCTTTCTCTGAGTTGGTCAAAGTCGAAAAACTTTATCATATACATATATACATAGTTGCCAAAATAAGGAACTATAGATGGATGTGTTTTTGGGGGGTTTCATATTCAATTTAATGATTACCATTGAAAGCAAATGTTTGTCCTAGAGTTTTTCAGTTGATCGTTGTAATTTTTAAGCAAGATCCACCAAATTAATCAAATAACCATGTGAAAGAGTTCCAACAAGAAACGAATGCAACTGCAAAACTAGTTTAAAAATTCCTCGAAAGTATGTTAATAATAATAATATAAAAGTTTAAAAAAAATCAGAAATAATTTGTGTATGATTTTATTTTCTCTCATTTATCTTACAGGATATATTAACGAGGGAGTCCGAAAACGAGAAACTGAAAATTCCAGAAAAGAGGAAAACTGATAATAGTGATCCAATTAAGGATTTAAAAAAAGTAGGTCATTTCAAATTCGTATGCTAAATATTTATTTTGATTAGATGTTTGTAAGGCAAAGAAAGCCTTTATGCGTTGAAAACATCTGATGAAAATCTTAATCCACGCTATGTAATCTTATAGTATTTATATTAACTATTTAAGGCAAAACTTGAAACTAAGGCTCTAAAAGCCAAAAGACCCGGATTTACGGATGAGCGATATCAAGAGACATCCTACTATATTGAAAATGGTAATTTATTTATTGACAAATTATATTAAATGGATTGAATACATGAAATGATCATTAAAAAGGTCTTAGAAAAGTCTACCCATACTACTTCACCTTCACAACGTTCACGAAAGGACGTTGGGTGGGAGAAAAGATTCTGGATATATTTTCTCGGGAGTTTCGCGCACACCCTTCAGAAGAGTACGAACGTTGTATTCAAGCAGGCACATTGACAGTTAACTTCGAGAAAGTCTCTATTGACTACCGGCTAAAACACAACGATCTTCTTGCTAATATAGTTCACAGGTAATTTAGCATTAACAGCTATTCTACAATTACAATATCTCTTAAGTTAGCCACCTCAGTAAATACTTTTTAGTTGCATATATTATTTATTTCTTGTATTGGTGCATAATACTTCTGTACATACTACTGTGAATTATCAAAATCTGACAAATTTTTAAATTCCCTCTTTAAGGATATAGATACGGGTAAATATGACCTCTGGCCGAAATTCCTACAATTCTTTTAAGATGCCCGATAGTCGAGATTAGTTATTGTGAACTAAGTAGAAAATTCAACAGGCGGGAAGACCAGAAAGTTGCAGAGCCATGGAGAATTACGTTTTCATTGCTGGCAATTACATTTATTGATTAGGAACTTGAGTAATTATATAATTGGGTTAATATTCATATTAATTATTAATTTTTTAGTTTGGGAAGCAGTCCAACAGCAAAAATAAAAACAGCCCTTCGAGTCGAGCATTTTGTTATTAATTCTCGGGAATTATATTTTGAGTAGTACAAAAAACTAAAATACATATAATCTTACATTTGGTTGTAATGAACTTTGCCATTCTGAAAAGCAAAGAAATGCAATTTTTAAACATAAACACATTGTTGCTTTAGCTTACTGTTTCGAACAAAATTTTGTTTCCAGACTCATGTGTTAACACAAGTGTATTTCAAAATTACAAAATAATGAAAATCAATCTGACATTCAATGCAAATACAATCAGGCCGGCTTCGGCTTTCACATTCACTTTGAGTTTCACTTTTTAGCAAAAAGTCATACTTTTCATTTCAAGGCGCTCTGGAATCCACAAAAGTAAATGTGTTTAGTACCTGTACTATTGAAAAGGGAAACGCTAAGTGAATGTGAAAACCGGAGACTGATTGTATGAATCTACCTTTTGGTTTTCGTCAACTTTGGCTTAACTTAAAACAAAAAACCTCACCTAGCCCCAACGAGGGCATATTAAGATGATTGTAATTATTACAAGAGATTAGTTATGTAGATTTGCTATTTTAAGAATAATTTTTCTTCTTCCCTCAATGCTGCACAGCATATAATGATTATGTATCTAACGACAGATTTATGGCTATACTTGCAGACACGAAGTTCCTGTGACGTGTCATCCAATTGAAATTGTGCATATGAATGAGGACATTGTAGTTGTAAATAAGCCTGCATCAATACCTGTAAGTGGCTTTGACGATTGCCATCTTAGATACGAAAATAATATAAGCGCTGATTACACTACTCGACCAAATTAAACATTTTATTTACGCTTCGAACCAAACCCCTTTTTTTTTAAGAACTATGGTTGTTTTCTGTCGGAAATTTTTTTAAGAAAAAAAATGTCCGGAATTCCTGGAAAAAGTCAAGAAAAGTGAAAATATTTTAGTATCCTATGTCTCTATATTTTTTGAGCTATAATTTTGTTCCTTAACCTTCGAATATCACATTTTACCGCTTAAAAGCTGCAGCTTTTATGAATGTAAAAGATCATTACAACCATTACATAAGTTATGTGAAAAATAGAAGAGCTATCTCTTTTAAAAAAAATTCTGGCATAAAAATGTGTATGTGCATATGTAAATACCAAATCTAACAAAAAAAAGTTGGCTTTGTTGGAAGTGGAAAAATGGTGTCGGGTAGTGTTGTTTTATCCTTGCATTTGTTTTTACTTAAGCTTTGTCTTTTCACATTTAAATGAGTGTAACAGGTTATCTAAACGATATAGAAAAATAGTATAATTAAATCCTTAAATGCAACGGGCATGATAAGAATTCCAACTAAAATATTTGCTTACAATCTTTTTTTTAAGTAATTCCAATCACTTACAATTAAATTAAATACGATACGATAATGTTAATATGTATTAGGTAGTTATTTAAACTCTTGCATACATGCAGGTGTCACTCGAAAAATAATTAAAAATATTATATTATCTAAACCGAAAAGTTGAGGCTAGGTTACTCCAGCGAAAAGTTTGTTCAAGCGTAAATAAGATCAATATTTTAAGCATTGAACACAAACTTAAATTCTTTTCGAATTTGGCTACAAAACAATAAGATAATACCTTTATAGAAAACAATTTTTTGTATTGATATTTTAACATGTCCTTTTTTGTATGTGTATCTTTAGGTACATCCTTGTGGTCGCTATAGGCATAATACAGTTGTTTTTATACTCGCTAAGGAATTCAACCTCAAGAATCTTCGCACAATTCATAGGCTTGACCGGTTAACATCTGGCCTATTATTGTTTGGACGGAGCCCAAAGAAAGCACGACAAATGGAGCAGCAAATTCGCAATAGACAAGTAGAAAAAGAGTATATATGTAGAGTGGAGGGAATTTTTCCAGAGTAAGTTAAAGACAACTATTACAATTACTATTACCATTAATATTATGTATTTTTTAATTCTTAGCGAAATCTTAGAATGTAAGGAACCCATTGAGGTAGTAAGTTACAAGATTGGGGTGTGTAAAGTCTCGCAACGAGGGAAAGATTGTACCACCACTTTTCAAAAACTTTCACAAAACGGCAAAACTAGTGTGGTACTGTGCAAACCACTTACTGGACGGATGCATCAGATCCGGGTACATTTGCAATATCTAGGTGAGAGTAACCGGTGATCACAGCCCACGAGTAATAAGCTTTTAACTAACGAAAATTGATTTTATAGGTTATCCAATTCTTAACGATCCACTATATAATCATGAAGTCTTCGGCCCATTAAAGGGGCGCTCTGGGGATATCGGTGGAAAGTCAGACGATGAGCTTATACGAGATCTCATTAATATCCATAATGCAGAGAACTGGCTCGGAATAGATTATGATTCCGATATATCTATATTTAAAAATTCTAAGGACGAAACAGATGGGGAGAGCCTTAGCAGCGACCAAATTTTCGGTTGGTAAATAAATATAGATTGGGCTGGGCCACAATTTGACAAACTAATTTTTGTTTTCTTTTTTTAAGCTGACACCTCTTTATTTGTTCACAGTTAGTAAATAGATTTCACTGTAGAATCCAATTCATGCAAAACAAATATTTTTTTAAATTTTCTTATTACAAAATTTGTTAAATTCAATCTCAAAACATTTTTAAATACAAATAAAAGATTACTATCTATTACTATTATATTACAAGATAAAAAAATAAAGGGGTGTCATATTTAAATTTAAAAATAAAATTATTTTGGCTCAACCTAATATAGATGTATAACAAAAAATTTCACCGTTACTGTTAAAAAATATTGCATATATTTTATATTTTTAATATAATATTAGCTGTTCAGCATAGCGATGAAGACGTGGGTGGTAATTCACGCGAAACTACTCCGCCTTGCGTAGATCCTTACCGAGCTGAAGTGAACGTCAAAAAATTAGAACTCCCCAACGTTTCGAAGGAATTTGCATGTACTGATATAAAGGATCCTACCAAAGTTTCGTCAGTACTGCAGGCATCCGATACTATCCTCGCTGTCGAGGGTGGAAATGTGGATGTTGGGATTAAGCTAAATAAAATCACAACAGATGCGCATTGTTATGAGTGCAAGGTGCACTACCGTGATCCAAAGTCTAAGGACCTTATCATGTATCTGCACGCCTGGAAATATAAGGTTTGAGTGCAAAATTTTATTTGTAGATAAGTTTTTCTTAATAAATAAATAACTTTTTCTTTTTAGGGTCCTGGATGGGAGTACGAAACTGAATTTCCTTATTGGGCTCGGACTAATTGGGAGAACTCAGAGTCTACTTAAGTAGCAATAATTACTATTAATACTAGATAAACTAGTAAAAGGCACGATCAATCGAAAAACATGTTTTTGTTAGAGGATATGTCTCTCTTTATGAATATAATGTATCATGTACTTTCATAGCCAAGTCAAATCGACTAAAATTCTGATGAATTTTCATTTAGCTGTATCATGTACTTTCATAGCCAAGTCAAATCGACTGAAATTCTGATGAATTTTCATATAGCTGATAAAGTAGTGATAAAGAGTATCAAATGCTTCGTCCCCCGAAACTAGCCTTTCTTTGATTTTTTAAGTTTAGAGATGTACATATTAATTTAATATAATCTTAGAGATACATAAATATATGTGTATACATATGTAAATGTATTTGAACTAGTATGAATTTACTCGACATAAATACATGTTTATGTATACCGTGTAACTCTAAGTAAACGAGAATGGTCTACGTAGGTCCAAGAAACAAATAGAAAATTATAAATTTTAGAAAATTTAAAATGTGCCTTTACGATTGAATATACATACATTCATCCATATATGTTCATAAATTTTAAAATTGTTTTGTATTTATGTATATATAATCATACATATATGCAGATAAAGACATTGGTTTATAACACTACTCGACAAAATTGAACTTTTTATTTAAGCTGTGAACCAAACTGACTTTTTCTGATAGATTTCGGGATTTTAACATTTTTGTAGTACATTATTTTATTTTATGGTGTCATTTTTTTTAAAGAATTTTCAGAACTGCAAAGTTCTATGCAACTAGATATTAAGTACTTAAGCTATGTAAAAAATAGAAGCACTACCTCTTTTAAAAAAAACTACACCATAAAAAAAAAAATGTTTCGTTAAACATTTTTAAACTCCGAAATCTATAAGAAAAAGTCATTTTGGGCCACAGCCTAATTTTAGTGTTGACTAGTGTAATCAATGTGGGTATGAAAACCTCATTGATAGAATCTGCCTGTTTTCTTTTGCGTAGGCCTTAAAATTATATCTTATTTTAAGACCACAGAAGTTTCAAATAAATCATTAAGTGGATGAGCTGAAAAGACATGTAAAACAAAAACAAAAAACGATGCTACATTTGTTGCAGACGATATGCAGTTACATACACATAGGTTATAGCCAGTATGGAATTTTTACTTACTTCGAACGTTTAATCAAGCAAAACAAGCATTAACTGCAGTTTAATATTGAAAGTAAATGAAGTAAATCAGTTTTCTATCACCCACTGAAATTGAAGCACATTGGAGACTTAATTTCTTTTTGAACGATTGTAATTTAACAATAATTAAGGTTCTGTTCCAATCCCTTCCAATTAAAATTTATGAAATAATATAATAATATATAAAAATATATAATATATAATAATAATAATAATATAATATATAATATTTTCATAATCATGTTTATAAAGATACGGCAGGCGTTCGTAAAGGTTTTGAAATTGTGCAAAATCCTCTTTCAGTAAACCATTCTATTAGAACGCATTTACTTTAGTTGACAAAAATTGCAACTTGAAGTAGGCATAACACGAAATAGCTCCCTAAACATTCTTAGCCTTCCTTTTTTCTTGGAACTCGAAATAACTCACGGCGTTCTTGTCAGACTTGCCTTGAAACTACATTTTGTCATGTTTTTTGCCAATGAAGATTTTAAATTTCTCACCATAAAAGTCCCCTATGCGAATTATTAAGCGCACAGTCTGTGATTAATTTTTAATTTTTTCTCATATTTAGACTTATTACTTACAAATTTGATTATAACGCGTGGGCTCCTTCAGACTTTTTAACGCCTTTTAGCAATAGATAGCCTAGCCACATAGATGTGTGCTTTAATTTGTCCTCGGTCCACCTCGGTTAGAGCAGTGGTAGCATTAGGTGATAGAAAGCTAACTTAATGACGAGTCATATTCAAGTGATCACAATGGCACTCAAAGTCGATATACCTCTGAGTAAAATTTCTCTGAAATATCGTTGTTTTTCTTTTAGTCCGCCCTGTTTTTTTGAAGTAAAATTCAGATTTACTTTTCAAAACGAAAAGTTGGGTGCTCCCGCATTCGTAAAATTACCGTAAAAGCCGTAAACGGCTTTTTATACATCAAAACGAATCTAAATTTAAAAATAGATTGTTGATTGAAGTTGTGCGTCCACAGCTACGAGCAGAAAATCCACAGTCGAACTCTCGTCGAGCTCAACATGCTCGCAGCACACGTTCGCATCTGGATGGGCACCTTGATGCATTGACACCATTTCCAGCTTAAACCAACCTCAAAATTAGATCTGAGAAACGTAGTCAGGGAAACAACAAATAGTGAATACCTCCTAACAGCTGTGGCAGCCCGATTTGCTTATCGGTAAATATCTGATTAACATAACAGACGCCTTTTGTATGAGTTGTCCCTAACGAGTGGGTAAAACGCTTAACAGTACAGGAGGAAATAAATCTTACTTTTGCGAATGTCATAGCGCTTTGAAATGAAAACTATGAATTTTAGCAATATTGAGGAATATGCAATCACCGATACAACACGAAAAGCAATAAAATAATATGAAATGATGAATAGTCAACATTAAATAAGCTACATGTATAAGCATAATGCAATATACATGGTAAAATCATGAAAAATATTAATAAAATTGTACAGTCGTTCTTAGAAAAACTTGTTTAGTTTCATTTTCATCCATATGGTAGTCCAGGTAAAATTTTAAAAATGCGCCTTTATTATGATACGAGAGTCGTTAATTATATTTCATGTTTAGGGCACGGTAATTTTTGACTATAGTAGGGCCCAAGTTTGCGTTTTCTATTATCTGTAATAAGCCTACCAGGCAGACTGCGGTCAGTTTCACAAAAAAATGTGATTTACTCTTAGAAACGAAAAGTCAGGCGCTCCCGCATTCGTAAAACGCAAGACTTTTCCGTTTTCAAAATGACCTCATATTTTCCGCCAAAATGAAAAGTAAACGGCTTTTTGTAAGAGAAAACGAATATTAATTGCAAATGAAAAAAATAGGCGACTTATTGACGTTGGAATAAATTTGACACCATTACCAGTGCAATTGATCTTGATCCATTTTAATAAATATCTTTTATTTACACCAACCTCAAAATTAGATCTGAGAAAAGTAGTCAGGGAAACAACAAATAGTGAATTCCTCCGAACAGCTGGGGCAGCCCGATTTGGTTATCGCTAAATCTCTGTTAAAAATAACAAAGTCCTTTTTGTATGAGCTGGCACTAACGCGCGGATGTAACAGCAGACATTTTTGCCCTTAACAGTATAGGCTTAAAATGAAAAGAATGGCTTTTTGCTGAAAAGTAAAACGCAAAGTGAATGTGAAATCCTGAGCCTGCCTGTATATATCACTTATTCATGAACGATCGCCTTTAATATTGTCTAACGATAAATTCATTAATTCAACAAATTCTAGTGAGGAAAAACTTAAATTAACTCAACTCAGTTCCGTGTCATTATAATCTACAATTTTTATACCCGTACTCAAAAAAGAGTTAAGGGGTATATTAGATTTGTGCTAAAAGTGGATGTGTGTAACGCAGAGAAGGAAACGTTTCCGACCCCATAAAGTATATATATTCTTGATCAGCATCAATAGCCAAGTCGATAGAGCCATGTCTGTCTGTCCGTCTTTTCGTCTTGATGAGCGCCTAGACCTCAGAGACTATAAGAGCTAAAGTAACCAAATTTGGTTTCCAGACTCATGTGATATCACACTGCTACAAGTGTATTTTAAAATTTCGCCCCGCCCCCTTCCGCCACCACGAAAATCTGTGGCAGGCAGAATTTTAAAGGTACGATAAAACTAAAAACGCAGTAACGTAGAGAATGACCATTTCTATATAGCCAGAATGAAGAAATTTAATTTTCAGTTGGTTCCCCCGCCTCGTCCTGCAAAAGACCAGCTACTCATTCTTTTTCTCGCTCGCACACTCTGGTTCGTTTTTGGCGGCTTGGCCAATGTACGCTCTATGTGTCGTTTATTATAAATCTTTATTTCTTAATATCTTATTACAATGTCTTGTCGCGTGTCGTCGTAGTTGCTGAAGCTGCTAACTTGTCGTAGTCCGTTGCTGGAGCTGCCAGAGGGCCGCGATCCGGGTTTCCACAGTACTCCCCCTAGAAAAGTGCCAAATCTTTAGGTTTGATTTTTCTTTGCATATGTCTGCGGCACATTCGACTGCTGATCTTCCGTAAGGCTGGCCTCGTCGTTTGCCATAAATGCTGGCTTAAGCCGGTCGATTAAATTGGCTGTCTCCTTTCCATTGATCCGAATCAGGAAAACCCGGTCTGATGACTTGGATATAATCAGGTATGGTCCCGTGTACGGCGCCTCCAAGGGTTGTTTCACCGCATCAGTTCGGACGAAGACATGTGAGCAATTTTGAATGTTTTTAAGCAGGAAGAGTTTATGTGTGCTGTGATGCGAAGTTGGAGTTGGCTTCACCACCTGCATTCTTTTCCGGAACTGACTGGCAAAGTCGAGTGCGTTCGAAGGTGCGTCCAAGTCGTAAAGGAATTCGTTTGGAAGGCGTAGAGTACAACCATATAAAATTTCTGCTGCTGATGCCTTAATGTCCTCCTTGAAGCATGTGCGGAGGCCCAGCATGACGGTCGGAAGCAGCTTGGTCCATCGTGTATCCGGTGATCTTTTCCGGGATCACAGCATTGTGCTTATGAATTTTGGCTCGTTGGCACGGGAGGCAGTTCCTTGACCACTCCAGAACATTTTTGCGCATTGACGGCCACACGTACTTTCGAGAGATTTGTCTTAGAGTCGACCTGCCACTTGGGTGCGACAGTCCGTGTACGTTTGAAAATACATGGAATCGCAAGGATTGGGGAATATATGGTCGAGCTGTTCCTGTTCCCATATCGCAATATAGGATATCATCGTCGACTGGAATCGCTTGTAGACTTAAAGATGTGTCGCCATTTAAAATCTCAGACAGCTCGGTGTCCGTTGCCTGGGCAGTTTCAATAGCTTTTGTGTCCAAAGTCGGCATCGTGATGACGTTAATCCTGGAGAGAGCATCGGCAACCACGTTGTCAGTGCCACTCACGTGCAAGATTGTAGTTGAGTGTTGGGATATGAACCCCAGCTGTCGCAGCTGTCTCTCTGAAGCTTTTTCTGGTTTTTGATTAAAGGCATATATCAGCGGCTTGTGATCAGTCTTAATCACAAACATCCTGGCATCCAACATGTGTTTGAAATACTTTATAGCCTCGTAAATCGCTAAAAGCTCTCTATCATAAGTGCTGTACCTTCTTTCAGTAGCGCTGAGTTTTATGGAGAAGAAACCGAGAGGCTGCCATTTCCCTTTCGTATTTTGTTCAAGTACCGCTCCAATGGCTGTGTCGGAGACGTCACAAGTGAGACTTAGTTCTGCATTAAGACTGGGATGAGCGAGGGTTGCGGCGTTAGCTATGCTATTTTTGCAATTTTCGAATGCTTTAATCGAGCTTGGCGTCCACTGCACTGGTCGTTTATCATTTTTCTTAATGTTGCGTGTCAAATCGTTGAGTGGCGCCTGGATCTCTGACGCATGAGGTATGCAGCGACCGTAATAGTTAACTATACCAAGAAAGCGACCTAATTCGCAAATAGTTTGTGGCCGAGTGTACTCAGTGATCGCCTTGGCTCGATCCTCTGGGGGTTTAATTCCGTTACCGTTAACTGTGTAACTTAAGAACGTCACTTCAGGTTGTGCGAAATGACACTTCTTCTCGTTGATGCAAAGTCCATGCGCTTTTAAGATTTGTAGAATCCTATCCACGTGTTGTCTGTGCTCCTCCACTGAGTTGGACATTATGAGAATGTCGTCAATGTAGCAAAAGACGTATTCAACCGCTTGGAAGATCTGATCCATGAAACGCTGGAACATTTGTGTCGCATTTTTCAGTCCAAATGGCATTTTAACAAATTCAATTAGCCCGAACGGTGTGCATACTGCTGTTTTTTCGGTGTCCTCTGGGGCCATCGGTATTTGATAGTATGCTCGTTCGAGGTCTAGTGTAGTGAAAACGCTTTTGCCATATAGTCGGTCGGCAAAATCGTGAATGTGGGGAATGGGGTAACGATCGGGAACGGTGATGGCATTAAGCTTGCGATAGTCGCCGCAAGCCCGCCATCCACCACTGCTTTTTGCTACCATGTGCAACGGGCTGGCCCATGGACTTTTGGAGTATCTGCAGATTTTGTTGTCGATTAGTTGATGTATCTGTGCTTTAGCCACAGATAGTTTCTCTCCCATAAGTCGCCTGGGCCGATCTGCTAAGGGTGCTCCAGTTGTTGTTGTGTAGTGGCGAACTGAAAGTGAATCGGATGCGTTCATGTTGTCGATGTGTAGGTGCTCGCCTTGCTCCGCTTTATCGTTATTTTTCGAAGCAAAATCCTGCGAGATTACGGAAATGCTTGTGCCGTTGGTAAGACGTTGTTTCTTGATGTCAACGAGCAAATGGAACTGTGCTAGGAAGTCAGCGCCAATTATTGCTGATTGTACATCAGCGACGACAAATGACCATTTGAAGGAACGATCCAGGCCCATGTCGAGTTCCAGGTCCTGATGTCCAAAGGTTCGTATGGTAGTCTGGTTCGTGGCATACAATTCCAGTTTACTTTCTCTAAGTTTGCGTTGAGCCATGGCGCAGGGTATAACTGACACCACCGATCCGGAATCGATGAGAAAGGTCCGACTAGTGTTTTGATCTTGGATGTGCAGTCGGTGATCGTGATTCCCGGATGACATGTCGCTGGTCGTTGAGATGCTACCGCCTACCAGCTGAGTTAGCGGTAGCAGCTTTAGTTTAACTGTTGATAATATCGGCAGTCTGGGCGGCACTTGCGTGCGCGATCACCGAACGTGATGTGGTAGTAGCAAAGGGTTGCATTGTTGACATCATTGTTTGCGCTCGTGCCATTTACTGGCTGAGGAACCTTGGGCTTCTTGGCGGCGTGCATGTCGTGTTGTAGCTTATCCACCTTCTGCGTTAGAACATGCAGAGCAGCAGCAACGTCTTTTAAATTTGGATTGTTGCTACTTACCGCCTCCACGCTGTTCTGCCTTTGCTCAGCGGGCTTGGGTTGGGTCGACATAACACCTATGGAGTCGATAGCGCTATTTTCGAGCATCTTGTCGGCAATCTTTGCCAGCTTGTGCAGGTCGTTCTCCTCCCAAACCGAAATGAGTGGGCGAATCGACGAAGGCAACTCAGTAAAGAAAAGGTTTCGTATTACGGCTTCGCACCCACTAGCAGGTGCTAAGCGACGTAAATGAGCCAAGATCTCCGAGGGCTTCTTCCCAGTCATGTCGCCTCCCCGGAGGAGTCGTCTCATTTTCGAATCCTCTGATTCGCCGAAAGTTTCGAGCAGCCGACGCTTCATTGCGTCGTACTTGTTGTCAGTAGGTGGCCTAGTAATGAGATCTTCGATTGCACGGGCTGCATCTTCCTCCAGTTATATTGACACCAGGTCAAACTTGTTGTCGTCGCGCACCACATTGTGTAAACTAAGGAGGCGCTCTAGTTGCGCGAACCAAAGTGTCGGATCTGTTGAATTTTGGGATGACGATTTGAGCTAAGTTTTGAGAATTTGCAGCTGTTGGCTGTGCGTTTAATAGTTGAAGTTGCTGCAGTTGCTCTCTTAACTCGTTTAGTGTGGCCTTCGTGTTCACCATGTTTATTGCGTCGTAGAACTTGTCGTCCTCTGCCGGTTTGCTTTTGGTCGAAGAACGCAAAAAATAGTGCTGATTTTGCATTTGCAGTTGTTTTTTAACGTAGGGGCACCACTTTGGCGGCTTGGCCAATGTACGCTCTATGTGTCGTTTATTATAAATCTTTTTTTCTTAATATCTTATTACAATGTCTTGTCGCGTGTCGTCGTAGTTGCTGAAGCTGCTAACTTGTCGTAGTCCGTTGCTGGAGCTGCCAGAGGGCCGCGATCCGGGTTTCCACAGTACTCCCCCTAGAAAAGTGCCAAATCTTTAGGTTTGATTTTTCTTTGCATATGTCTGCGGCACATTCGACTGCTGATCTTCCGTAAGGCTGGCCTCGTCGTTTGCCATAAATGCTGGCTTAAGCCGGTCGATTAAATTGGCTGTCTCCTTTCCATTGATCCGAATCAGGAAAACCCGGTCTGATGACTTGGATATAATCGGGTATGGTCCCGTGTACGGCGCCTCCAAGGGTTGTTTCACCGCATCAGTTCGGACGAAGACATGTGAGCAATTTTGAATGTTTTTAAGCAGGAAGAGTTTATGTGTGCTGTGATGCGAAGTTGGAGTTGGCTTCACCACCTGCATTCTTTTCCGGAACTGACTGGCAAAGTCGAGTGCGTTCGAAGGTGCGTCCAAGTCGTAAAGGAATTCGTTTGGAAGGCGTAGAGTACAACCATATAAAATTTCTGCTGCTGATGCCTTAATGTCCTCCTTGAAGCATGTGCGGAGGCCCAGCATGACGGTCGGAAGCAGCTTGGTCCATCGTGTATCCGGTGATCTTTTCCGGGATCACAGCATTGTGCTTATGAATTTTGGCTCGTTGGCACGGGAGGCAGTTCCTTGACCACTCCAGAAAATTTTTTCGCATTGACGGCCACACGTACTTTCGAGAGATTTGTCTTAGAGTCGACCTGCCACTTGGGTGCGACAGTCCGTGTACGTTTGAAAATACATGGAATCGCAAGGATTGGGGAATATATGGTCGAGCTGTTCCTGTTCCCATATCGCAATATAGGATATCATCGTCGACTGGAATCGCTTGTAGACTTAAAGATGTGTCGCCATTTAAAATCTCAGACAGCTCGGTGTCCGTTGCCTGGGCAGTTTCAATAGCTTTTGTGTCCAAAGTCGGCATCGTGATGACGTTAATCCTGGAGAGAGCATCGGCAACCACGTTGTCAGTGCCACTCACGTGCAAGATTGTAGTTGAGTGTTGGGATATGAACCCCAGCTGTCGCAGCTGTCTCTCTGAAGCTTTTTCTGGTTTTTGATTAAAGGCATATATCAGCGGCTTGTGATCAGTCTTAATCACAAACATCCTGGCATCCAACATGTGTTTGAAATACTTTATAGCCTCGTAAATCGCTAAAAGCTCTCTATCATAAGTGCTCTCTTTCAGTAGCGCTGAGTTTTTTGGAGAAGAAACCGAGAGGCTGCCATTTCCCTTTCGTATTTTGTTCAAGTACCGCTCCAATGGCTGTGTCGGAGACGTCACAAGTGAGACTTAGTTCTGCATTAAGACTGGGATGAGCGAGGGTTGCGGCGTTAGCTATGCTATTTTTGCAATTTTCGAATGCTTTAATCGAGCTTGGCGTCCACTGCACTGGTCGTTTATCATTTTTCTTAATGTTGCGTGTCAAATCGTTGAGTGGCGCCTGGATCTCTGACGCATGAGGTATGCAGCGACCGTAATAGTTAACTATACCAAGAAAGCGACCTAATTCGCAAATAGTTTGTGGCCGAGTGTACTCAGTGATCGCCTTGGCTCGATCCTCTGGGGGTTTAATTCCGTTACCGTTAACTGTGTAACTTAAGAACGTCACTTCAGGTTGTGCGAAATGACACTTCTTCTCGTTGATGCAAAGTCCATGCGCTTTTAAGATTTGTAGAATCCTATCCACGTGTTGTCTGTGCTCCTCCACTGAGTTGGACATTATGAGAATGTCGTCAATGTAGCAAAAGACGTATTCAACCGCTTGGAAGATCTGATCCATGAAACGCTGGAACATTTGTGTCGCATTTTTCAGTCCAAATGGCATTTTAACAAATTCAATTAGCCCGAACGGTGTGCATACTGCTGTTTTTTCGGTGTCCTCTGGGGCCATCGGTATTTGATAGTATGCTCGTTCGAGGTCTAGTGTAGTGAAAACGCTTTTGCCATATAGTCGGTCGGCAAAATCGTGAATGTGGGGAATGGGGTAACGATCGGGAACGGTGATGGCATTAAGCTTGCGATAGTCGCCGCAAGCCCGCCATCCACCACTGCTTTTTGCTACCATGTGCAACGGGCTGGCCCATGGACTTTTGGAGTATCTGCAGATTTTGTTGTCGATTAGTTGATGTATCTGTGCTTTAGCCACAGATAGTTTCTCTCCCATAAGTCGCCTGGGCCGATCTGCTAAGGGTGCTCCAGTTGTTGTTGTGTAGTGGCGAACTGAAAGTGAATCGGATGCGTTCATGTTGTCGATGTGTAGGTGCTCGCCTTGCTCCGCTTTATCGTTATTTTTCGAAGCAAAATCCTGCGAGATTACGGAAATGCTTGTGCCGTTGGTAAGACGTTGTTTCTTGATGTCAACGAGCAAATGGAACTGTGCTAGGAAGTCAGCGCCAATTATTGCTGATTGTACATCAGCGACGACAAATGACCATTTGAAGGAACGATCCAGGCCCATGTCGAGTTCCAGGTCCTGATGTCCAAAGGTTCGTATGGTAGTCTGGTTCGTGGCATACAATTCCAGTTTACTTTCTCTAAGTTTGCGTTGAGCCATGGCGCAGGGTATAACTGACACCACCGATCCGGAATCGATGAGAAAGGTCCGACTAGTGTTTTGATCTTGGATGTGCAGTCGGTGATCGTGATTCCCGGATGACATGTCGCTGGTCGTTGAGATGCTACCGCCTACCAGCTGAGTTAGCGGTAGCAGCTTTAGTTTAACTGTTGATAATATCGGCAGTCTGGGCGGCACTTGCGTGCGCGATCACCGAACGTGATGTGGTAGTAGCAAAGGGTTGCATTGTTGACATCATTGTTTGCGCTCGTGCCATTTACTGGCTGAGGAACCTTGGGCTTCTTGGCGGCGTGCATGTCGTGTTGTAGCTTATCCACCTTCTGCGTTAGAACATGCAGAGCAGCAGCAACGTCTTTTAAATTTGGATTGTTGCTACTTACCGCCTCCACGCTGTTCTGCCTTTGCTCAGCGGGCTTGGGTTGGGTCGACATAACACCTATGGAGTCGATAGCGCTATTTTCGAGCATCTTGTCGGCAATCTTTGCCAGCTTGTGCAGGTCGTTCTCCTCCCAAACCGAAATGAGTGGGCGAATCGACGAAGGCAACTCAGTAAAGAAAAGGTTTCGTATTACGGCTTCGCACCCACTAGCAGGTGCTAAGCGACGTAAATGAGCCAAGATCTCCGAGGGCTTCTTCCCAGTCATGTCGCCTCCCCGGAGGAGTCGTCTCATTTTCGAATCCTCTGATTCGCCGAAAGTTTCGAGCAGCCGACGCTTCATTGCGTCGTACTTGTTGTCAGTAGGTGGCCTAGTAATGAGATCTTCGATTGCACGGGCTGCATCTTCCTCCAGTTATATTGACACCAGGTCAAACTTGTTGTCGTCGCGCACCACATTGTGTAAACTAAGGAGGCGCTCTAGTTGCGCGAACCAAAGTGTCGGATCTGTTGAATTTTGGGATGACGATTTGAGCTAAGTTTTGAGAATTTGCAGCTGTTGGCTGTGCGTTTAATAGTTGAAGTTGCTGCAGTTGCTCTCTTAACTCGTTTAGTGTGGCCTTCGTGTTCACCATGTTTATTGCGTCGTAGAACTTGTCGTCCTCTGCCGGTTTGCTTTTGGTCGAAGAACGCAAAAAATAGTGCTGATTTTGCATTTGCAGTTGTTTTTTAACGTAGGGGTCACCACTTTGGCGGCTTGGCCAATGTGGCTCTATGTGTCGTTTATTATAAATCTTTATTTCTTAATATCTTATTACAATGTCTTGTCGCGTGTCGTCGTAGTTGCTGAAGCTGCTAACTTGTCGTAGTCCGTTGCTGGAGCTGCCAGAGGGCCGCGATCCGGGTTTCCACAGTACTCCCCCTAGAAAAGTGCCAAATCTTTAGGTTTGATTTTTCTTTGCATATGTCTGCGGCACATTCGACTGCTGATCTTCCGTAAGGCTGGTCTCGTCGTTTGCCATAAATGCTGGCTTAAGCCGGTCGATTAAATTGGCTGTCTCCTTTCCATTGATCCGAATCAGGAAAACCCGGTCTGATGACTTGGATATAATCGGGTATGGTCCCGTGTACGGCGCCTCCAAGGGTTGTTTCACCGCATCAGTTCGGACGAAGACATGTGAGCAATTTTGAATGTTTTTAAGCAGGAAGAGTTTATGTGTGCTGTGATGCGAAGTTGGAGTTGGCTTCACCACCTGCATTCTTTTCCGGAACTGACTGGCAAAGTCGAGTGCGTTCGAAGGTGCGTCCAAGTCGTAAAGGAATTCGTTTGGAAGGCGTAGAGTACAACCATATAAAATTTCTGCTGCTGATGCCTTAATGTCCTCCTTGAAGCATGTGCGGAGGCCCAGCATGACGGTCGGAAGCAGCTTGGTCCATCGTGTATCCGGTGATCTTTTCCGGGATCACAGCATTGTGCTTATGAATTTTGGCTCGTTGGCACGGGAGGCAGTTCCTTGACCACTCCAGAACATTTTTGCGCATTGACGGCCACACGTACTTTCGAGAGATTTGTCTTAGAGTCGACCTGCCACTTGGGTGCGACAGTCCGTGTACGTTTGAAAATACATGGAATCGCAAGGATTGGGGAATATATGGTCGAGCTGTTCCTGTTCCCATATCGCAATATAGGATATCATCGTCGACTGGAATCGCTTGTAGACTTAAAGATGTGTCGCCATTTAAAATCTCAGACAGCTCGGTGTCCGTTGCCTGGGCAGTTTCAATAGCTTTTGTGTCCAAAGTCGGCATCGTGATGACGTTAATCCTGGAGAGAGCATCGGCAACCACGTTGTCAGTGCCACTCACGTGCAAGATTGTAGTTGAGTGTTGGGATATGAACCCCAGCTGTCGCAGCTGTCTCTCTGAAGCTTTTTCTGGTTTTTGATTAAAGGCATATATCAGCGGCTTGTGATCAGTCTTAATCACAAACATCCTGGCATCCAACATGTGTTTGAAATACTTTATAGCCTCGTAAATCGCTAAAAGCTCTCTATCATAAGTGCTTCTTTCAGTAGCGCTGAGTTTTTTGGAGAAGAAACCGAGAGGCTGCCATTTCCCTTTCGTATTTTGTTCAAGTACCGCTCCAATGGCTGTGTCGGAGACGTCACAAGTGAGACTTAGTTCTGCATTAAGACTGGGATGAGCGAGGGTTGCGGCGTTAGCTATGCTATTTTTGCAATTTTCGAATGCTTTAATCGAGCTTGGCGTCCACTGCACTGGTCGTTTATCATTTTTCTTAATGTTGCGTGTCAAATCGTTGAGTGGCGCCTGGATCTCTGACGCATGAGGTATGCAGCGACCGTAATAGTTAACTATACCAAGAAAGCGACCTAATTCGCAAATAGTTTGTGGCCGAGTGTACTCAGTGATCGCCTTGGCTCGATCCTCTGGGGGTTTAATTCCGTTACCGTTAACTGTGTAACTTAAGAACGTCACTTCAGGTTGTGCGAAATGACACTTCTTCTCGTTGATGCAAAGTCCATGCGCTTTTAAGATTTGTAGAATCCTATCCACGTGTTGTCTGTGCTCCTCCACTGAGTTGGACATTATGAGAATGTCGTCAATGTAGCAAAAGACGTATTCAACCGCTTGGAAGATCTGATCCATGAAACGCTGGAACATTTGTGTCGCATTTTTCAGTCCAAATGGCATTTTAACAAATTCAATTAGCCCGAACGGTGTGCATACTGCTGTTTTTTCGGTGTCCTCTGGGGCCATCGGTATTTGATAGTATGCTCGTTCGAGGTCTAGTGTAGTGAAAACGCTTTTGCCATATAGTCGGTCGGCAAAATCGTGAATGTGGGGAATGGGGTAACGATCGGGAACGGTGATGGCATTAAGCTTGCGATAGTCGCCGCAAGCCCGCCATCCACCACTGCTTTTTGCTACCATGTGCAACGGGCTGGCCCATGGACTTTTGGAGTATCTGCAGATTTTGTTGTCGATTAGTTGATGTATCTGTGCTTTAGCCACAGATAGTTTCTCTCCCATAAGTCGCCTGGGCCGATCTGCTACGGGTGCTCCAGTTGTTGTTATGTAGTGGCGAACTGAAAGTGAATCGGATGCGTTCATGTTGTCGATGTGTAGGTGCTCGCCTTGCTCCGCTTTATCGTTATTTTTCGAAGCAAAATCCTGCGAGATTACGGAAATGCTTGTGCCGTTGGTAAGACGTTGTTTCTTGATGTCAACGAGCAAATGGAACTGTGCTAGGAAGTCAGCGCCAATTGTTGCTGATTGTACATCAGCGACGACAAATGACCATTTGAAGGAACGATCCAGGCCCAGGTCGAGTTCCATGTCCTGATGTCCAAAGGTTCGTATGGTAGTCTGGTTCGCGGCATACAATTCCAGTTTACTTTCTCTAAGTTTGCGTTGAGCCATGGCGCAGGGTATAACTGACACCACCGATCCGGAATCGATGAGAAAGGTCCGACTAGTGTTTTGATCTTGGATGTGCAGTCGGTGATCGTGATTCCCGGATGACATGTCGCTGGTCGTTGAGAACATGCGTTAGAACATGCAGAGCAGCAGCAACGTCTTTTAAATTTGGATTGTTGCTACTTACCGCCTCCACGCTGTTCTGCCTTTGCTCAGCGGGCTTGGGTTGGGTCGACACCTATGGAGTCGACAGCGCTATTTTCGAGCATCTTGTCGGCAATCTTTGCCAGCTTGTGCAGGTCGTTCTCCTCCCAAACCGAAATGAGTGGGCGAATCGACGAAGGAAACTCAGTAAAGAAAAGGTTTCGTATTACGGCTTCGCACCCACTAGCAGGTGCTAAGCGACGCAAATGAGCCAAGATCTCCGAGGGCTTCTTCCCAGTCATGTCGCCACCCCGGAGGAGTCGTCTCATTTTCGAATCCTCTGATTCGCCGAAAGTTTCGAGCAGCCGACGCTTCATTACGTCGTACTTGTTGTCAGTAGGTGGCCTAGTAATGAGATCTTCGATTGCACGGGCTGCATCTTCCTCCAGTTATATTGACACCAGGTCAAACTTGTTGTCGTCGCGCACCACATTGTGTAAACTAAGAAGGCGCTCTAGTTGCGCGAACCAAAGTGTCGGATCTGTTGAATTTTGGGATGACGATTTGAGAATTTGCAGCTGTTGGCTGTGCGTTTAATAGTTGAAGTTGCTGCAGTTGCTCTCTTAACTCGTTTAGTGTGGCCTTCGTGTTCGCCATGTTTATTGCGTCGTAGAACTTGTCGTCCTCTGCCGGTTTGCTTTTGGTCGAAGAACGCAAAAAATAGTGCTGAATAGTGCGGTCACCACTTTGGCGGCTTGGCCAATGTACGCTCTATGTGTCGTTTATTATAAATCTTTATTTCTTAATATCTTATTACAATGTCTTGTTGCGTGTCGTCGTAGTTGCTGAAGCTGCTAACTTGTCGTAGTCCGTTGCTGGAGCTGCCAGAGGGCCGCGATCCGGGTTGCCACACGTTATGTACGCGAGCGCCCTCTAGCGGAGGAGATGTAGAATCTAAATGGTACATTTATAATCTGCATGTTAGATGTATAATATACATTGTAGATGTAGATGTATATAGCAGATGTACCAAAAAAAATGTAAAATGTAACATTTTTTTTTCCACAGAAGCGACTCAAACGTTCCTTCTCGTCTTTTTTTCAACTTTGACCTGAATTTTAAAAATTATATTTTTATTGGGCTGGTGCAGCTTAATTCCCATACAAAATCCAAATTTGATGTTTTTCGTACGAGGTAGATTCACTGTTATCATTGTAGAAAACAAACAACGCAAAACTGCAGATAGGGTTTTTAAACTTAGGTAACGGATTATGCAAAGAGTACGTATAAAATACAAATTTCGGGAATACAGAAGTCAATGTTGAAAAACAACCCAACAACTAGATAGTTTGGAAAATACGCTTTTCTCTATAACTGTCTGTACAACGGACCAGTTTTTTATAAAATATTGATTTGAAATGAATACACATAGTAATAGATACCAAACAGAAAATGATACCTTATACAGTTTACTTTGTATTCTAACTGAAAGATGCAGTATGTCAATGAAAGTTGAATATATTTTTGAACAGGGAAACAATTTTCAACTTTGATTGGTCATATCTCCTAAACTAAAAGATTTTTTTTTAAACTTGCATTTTTGAAAGCTCTGGAAAGTTCTCTATCCGATTCGTGTATTGAATTTATCTAATATTAAAAAAATTCATTGATTTTTGCCACATCTTTGCGGCTGAGGCCCCAGTGTGCGTCGGCCCTACGAAAATGAACATCAAAAACACTAACGTAGCACCGTGTAGGGCACGGGCAATTCGGTCCGTCTGCCCTAACATGCCTTCGCAATGGGCATGATCTGGTCTAGCACATGCCTTTGCAATCTCTCGCACTTTCTTTCGTCGCATATATAAACACGATTGGCGGTTTATATATGCATCTAGCTTTCTTCTTTCTTTCGCTATCTCTCTCTTCATCTATCTTTCTCTCTTTTGTATAAGGGCACGGGCAATTCGGTCCGCCTGCCCTTAGGTGAGTCTGGAAGTAGCACTCGTACCTCACTTATCGTCGCCTAATTGACCTAACCTAACCCTAATGTTGGGTTCATATTTTCCTGGGTTGGATCTGCCATTTTAACTAGGGTTCTACGTCAATAGAGAATTACTCCGCTTGGCTCGCGGGTTGGGCAAACTCCCTAATGCAACTACTTTCTCGGTATTGAAAACCAGAGCTCTGAGACAATTATTACCCGTTACGGAATTTCCCTTTGTCACTATATCTGCCTCCCTCACACTCACCACCGCAGAGGAACACGCTGTCATCCTGACAATAACACGTCCTCGTGTAGTCGTCTCGCCATAAATAACATTGACATAAAGTAATACAGTTTAGGCTTTTATTAAACGAAGGGTATTTTTCTATGAGAATATAATTAAATTTAGATTTTAAATCAGTTTTTGCTTAACATTCTTCCTATGTTTTTTCATTAACGAAAAATAAAAAATTCATTTTAATATAGTCACACCGACTTTTTCAATATTCTTTTCGTATAGGTTACGATTCCAGCAAAAATAAAATAACTCAAACTCGATTTGTTTCAAATACCACCTTTGAATCGTCAGCTGTATACCCAATCAGTATGCAAATTAATCCAATGCTGTCCCGCGTGGTCTCTGATGGCGTAGCTCAAGTAGATGACACGTCGGGTGCGTATGTGGACGTCGTTGATGGGCAGGGTTAGCTGCTATGTTGGGATGTTGGCAGAGTTATCTGCTGTGGGGTTTATTATTACGGGTGTTGCTGGCTAAGGCTCAGTCAACATCAATAACTTCAATAATTGAACGATTACGGAATTCACCGGAGTACGAACTTTTATTTGGCAAACGAACTGTTTGGTTGTATTGTGTTCTTAAGACTGAAGGCTACCGAAAATATTCGAACTTAAGTTAGCCCTGCAAAGTCAATGCATCACGCCATTCGCTCGAGTCGGCGTGCCGACTCAGCATTCTTGCGCAAGCAACACGGTGTCCGTTTACAGTTGCTGCGCGCAGAACTCTTAGTAGCGAGTCAACATTGTTTATAAAATACTACTTTGTTGCTGAGGGCAAACAGAATGCTTAAGGCTGTGTGTTAAGTGTTGTTGTAATTTGTTGCTGAGGGCATCCAAATTACTTATGATCGAGTGAATGACAATGTATGACACAAAAGAGAATAACTTATGTACTTAGTTCTTAACTACCCCCCCCTCAGAATGATGACCGTCCTCGGTCATATTAAAGTTGTCCAAAGCCTTCTGTATCTTCAGTGATGCTCGCTTTCTCCTTAGTGCCATAAAAAGGATGCATGAGCAAATTAGTCCGACGTTCAGGACTGCACCAACTGCGAACCAAAATTTAGGTGAGCCAGCCGCAATTACCTCCTCCTTGAAGTCCAGCATTGACTGCAAGTTGTTGATGTTCATACGATGCAGGAGTGGTATGCTTAGTGCCGGGTCATGTCCGATGATGTTTAGGAGTGGCGACCTCACGGTGCCAGGCTGTTTGCTTGGTGCTTTGCGCAAGTTTATGAACTCCGTGCCATTGATAGCTGCAGACCGTTCGAAAGTTATCAGGAAGGTTCCTGAGACGGTTACTTCCGCGCCATCGTCAGTTCTGACGCGCGCTGTCGCTTCGTTGATTACCACGACGCCGTCATCTATAGGCATTATTGCATTCAGGTGGCTGGGTTGAGTGTGGCAGTTGGCGGTGTTTCCCGCATGAAGGGAGCTAGCACAGGTTTCGCGCCGTGCCCGTTCGCAGAAGGTGTTATGCGTAGTCACAGTGCATCCAGTAACTGCAAATGTATCCCTTTCGCATTCCGCCAGCGTGTCCTCGTCGAGTCGCAGAATGGTTTGTTGATGTGAGACGGGGTAGACAGAGACCTTTTGGCATTTAAATTCAACCTTGGGGTAAGCTATTAATATGTGGATAATATTCTCGGACTGAAGGACCTTGATCTTAGAAGCTTCTAATAAGCTAACTATTGGGGTATCTTGTTCAATAAGTGATTTCAGATCGGCATGATCAAGGATTGTTGGATTTACTATGTTTGCTTTTGCCAACGTTATCGTGAGTATTAAATTTTGAATTTCTGTATTAAGTATTCTATTCCTTGCCAACAGTGTCTCAAATAAATGAGGAGTGTCAACCAAATCGCCTTTGCGGGAACTGATAATTTTATTGATAGTGTCTGTCAATCTGTTAATTTGCTTTTGAGTTTCGGAATTTATTATGATTTGTTTGGAGTTAGACTCCACCAACTGAGCCTCCGTAACGCGGACCTTTAGGAAATCTGAAGCATCAGGGGTACCAGCAACAACCTTCAAGGCAGTGCCTAAGAAATCGAGGCTTCGTGCAAATCTGTGATGCACTTGAAGAACGGACAACAAGGTTCTAAGGTGATCTGTATCTACGTCTAGTAATTTGCGCATATGCGACTGTGGAAAGGAATCGGACAGTTTTTCGGTCTCATCTATCATACTAATGAATTCAGAAATGTTACTCGAGTGCCTCAGGTAGCTACGTTGATCGAACACCAGTACTTCCCCGTCTAGGACCGGAATGTAGTTGGCATGCGAGAAGTCGGTGATCCGAGCATTTACCGCTGCTAGTACTACAAGTAAAGTGAGTGCAAACCTGAAATGGATAAACAGTATAAGACGTTGTTCTAACTCTAATTTGACTTACTAGCTAATTGTGGTGGGACACCTATTTCAGGTTGTCCTTATGGACCACCCTCCCCTTAATGAGGACAGACGTTCCCAGGTCTGCTTCGACCTTTTGCTCTGAGCATAAGGGAGTTAATTTGTTCCCTAACCTCTTGTTGTTCTTCTGGAACACCTTTTCTCCTACCTCAAAAACGCGGTTTTGCCTGGATGCATTGCATCTTTTGATGTTGTCTTGCTGTGCTTTAACTAGCCTGTCTTTGACGATTTCGCGACGATCACCGGCTGCTGCGTGAACAACCTCAATTGGTTTCTCGCGGGTTACTGAATGCAAACTTTTGTTGTATTCTATCGTAGCCTTTAAGATTAACTCTGTAGTGTCGCTGATTTTCTTGTCTAGCTTGAGGCATCTCGCAATTTCGGTCAGGGTGCTATGAAAGCGTTCCACCTGGCCGTTTGAGGTGCTGTGAAGCGGGGCCGCATTCACAATGCAAATGCCGTAGGCGTTCCGGAGCATCGAAGTGATGGTCTCGGAATTAAAAGCTGCCTCGTTATCGCAATAAATTGTCTTGGTAGCGGGGAAAAGGTTAACAATTTGTAGTAGAGGGCCTGTGATATCGATTATTGTTCTAGACAATATCGGTTGGACGATTGCAAATTTGGAAAATTTGTCTATGCAGGTCAAGAATTGTTTCTTGTCTGTCGCGAAAATGTCAATATGCAACATTTCACCAGTATAACTTGGTATAGGCGTATCCCCGAGTTCTTGTTTCTTCGGGTGCCTATCATACTTGGCTTTAGTGCAGACCCTGCAGTTCGCCACCACTTCTTTGGCTAAATTGCCCATGTTGGGAAAATAGTAGTTACGGAGTACTTGCTTAGTATTTTCCTGAGCTGCTCTGTGCGCTCGCTTGTGTTCGGCAGTTATGATTTCTAACTGGTCGTTTTTGTCCGTTACATCCTGCACTAGATTTTTGCAATGCCAAAACTGGGTAGCAGGGAAAAGTAAAATCAGGTCGTGTTGGAAACTTGCCAACGTGGGGAGATCGCAAAGTATTGCATTTACGACTCCAGAATTCACAACTTCTTTGAGCGTATCAAGAATTGTGCTTTTGTCAGTGTAACTGATGAGGTGGCGAGTTTTGCTGCGAAACAGCAACAAGTTTCGCTTTAGAGGAAAACGCGATTCCTCCAGGACAATCTGGTTCCTAAAGCAATTCAATGGTTTGTCTGTTGAGTCGACCGTGTAGGTCAGGGAGAGTTCGCTGTGAACGGTTGCAGCGTCCGAACGGAGCTCATCTTGTAGAGCATTAATGTTTTGTCTTGAAAGGGCATCCGCCACCAAATTTTCTTTGCCTGGTTTATAAAACATTTTGGCATTGTGCTGGTCAATGTAAGATTTCCATCTTTTAATCTTGGAATTTGTGTTCTTGTCTGCCACAGCAAACGTGAGCGGCTGATGGTCTGTGAAAATGTTAATTTCCCTAGAGCCGTACAGAAAGTTCTGCAGTCTGCCTAAAGCCCACACAATGGCCAGCAATTCTCTTTCGTTGGTGGCATAGTTTTGTTCGGCTTGTTTTAAAGCGCGAGAAATCATTGTTATTGGCCTATTGCCTTGGGAGAGAACCGCACCAATTCCACTGGCCGAAGCATCCGTGGTTAAGTCGAATGGTTTCTGAAAGTCTGGATACATTAGCATGACATCTTCTGATGCCAAAATATTCCGCAGACGGTGGAATGCATCGCGTTGAACTTCGTTGAATTCAACAGGGATTTTCTTTGATACGTGCTTGCTAACCGAACCATTTTCCCCTTTAAGTATGTCCGATATCGGACGAGCTATAGCGGCAAAGTCTTTAATAAAAACCCTATAGTAGCCGGCTAACCCCAAGAAGGACCTAACACTGTAGACACTCTTTGGTTCAGGGAATTCCTGAATGGCTTTAACTTTTTTGGGGTCGGATGTTGCTCCATTTTTGGTTACAATGAAACCCAGAAATTCAATGCTTTCCTTGAAGAATTGAGTCTTTTCAGGACCTACACGCATGTTGGCGTCGATTAGACATTTTAGCACAATGTTAATGTGCTGAACGTGCTCCGTTTCATTTTTAGAAAAGATTATGACGTCATCAACATAGACAAAGCAAATCTTTCCTATGTGCTCCCTCAGGATGTCGTCTATTGCTCTTTGGAATATGCTGCTTGCATTGCGCAGGCCGAACGGCAGGCGACAGAACTCGTACTTGCCGCTGCTTACCGAAAACGAAGTCTTTTCGCGGTCATGCTCCGCAAGGTAGATTTGGTGATACCCAGACTTTAAGTCGAGGGTAGTGAAGTATTTTGCCTTTCCTAGACTTGCTAAGATCATAGGGATGCTCGGCATGGGGTAACGGTCCGGTATGGTTTTTTCGTTCAGTTTCCTGAAGTCGATTACCAACCTTTTTTTGGGTTACCGCAAGGGTCAGTGCCTTTTTTATCAACCACCCATGTTGGGCTGTTATAGGGCGATCTGGAGGGCCTAATTATGCCATCGTCCAGCAGTTGTTTGACCTCTTTGTTTATGAAGTCAGAAACACCCATGAGACTCGGGTATCTTGAATACACGGGCTCGTTGTCTACTGTTCGGATTGTAGCGACGACAGCAGTATTAAAAGGGAGAGCTTCATCTGCGTTTGAGAAAGCTTTTTTGTTTCTGAGTATCATGTCCCTGAACTGTTTCTTTACGGAAGGGGGAACTACGATGTCGTTGACATCGGTGAAGTTCACGTCAGCACATTGATAGTACTGTAGCTTTTCGGATATACCCTGGTATTCCAGAGTATTTTTTTCCAAGTTCAATTTGACCCCGGCTTGTGTTAGCAAGTCGAAGCCTATGATCGCGTCGAAAGAGTTTAGGGTGTCGAGGAGAAAAAATGGGGAGGTATGTTTGAAAATATTCATCAAGCATTTGCGCTTGATTTCGGTAGACCCGTGGATCGAGTTTACCGAGAATGACTTGGCGACCGGCGTTATGGTTCTTAGCTCTGTTAAGGGCTTAACATAATTTTTTGCCGCGCCAGTGTCAATCAACATCTTCAGAGTTCTCCCAGCCAACCGCCGTTCAATGTACGGAAGCCGGGAGTGTTCCCTAAAAAATTAACCGAGTCGTCACCAGGTGCGTACTCGTTCTCACTCTCTAACTCTTCAACTGCCTCTTTGGCTGCCTTCTCGTACTCTGTTACAGCTTCTTTGGAGTCTGTTTGTACAACATTGTTAACGCGTTGGCGTCTTTGACCTGTTGAACGGTCTGACGAACTCTTGCGTTTTGGTGCGTTGGATTCGTTAGCCTGACGCTTGCTATAGTCGGTTTTTTGTCTATATCTGGAGGAAGAGTCAACTTCCATGGGCTGAGGAGCCTCGGTTTGATTGTCTTTAGGGGCCTGGGGCTGGGGACCGCCCTTTTGGCGCTTCACAAAATGGGGATTTCTCTCCTGATTTTGATCATCTTTGTTAAATCTGGTCGGTTTGCCTTGGGCACGGATTTTGTTACCCTCAGCAATTTGCGCTCGGTCCTGCAAGGCTTTAGCGTAAGAGTTGGCAAACATGCTTCTCTCAATGCTAGCTTCTGCTTCTCTGGCCAGGGCCAGAGCGGATGGTAGATCTTTTGGTTGTGCAGGAAACACAACCGCTCTCAATGACTTTTTAAGCCCGGAGATAAAGGCGTGTAAGGCGTCGTCTCTAACCTCCCGGTTGAGCAAATCGGCGCCTTCTTGGTCGTGAGACATTACGATTTTGTTGGTAACGAGCGTGAGTTTCTTTTCAACGTCATCGTAGTATTGCATGAGGGACATTTCGCCCTGCGAGACTAACTCCAAACTTTGTCTCAACAAACGCAAGGATGTTTTATCCGAGTATGTGCAATCTAACCTAGCTAGTATTGCATCGAAATTAAGGACAGTATTGTGAGACACTAGTAAGGCTCCAGCTGGGCCTTTGATTTTATTCCTAATGATCGCAACCGCTTGGTAGTGTGCAGTGCTCTTTGGAAACTTCTTGAATAGTTCGTACGCGTAGATGGCTGCTTGCCTCCACGCTACATACTCGTCCTGCGCACCGGTGAAATCCGGCACAGACTTAATAATGTCTAAGGGGATATCGCATCTAGCGGTGGGATCGACGGAAATTTTCTCGTATGTGATGATTTGGGGCGCTTCTACCTGCAAACTCTGTACTTGTGTAGCCAAAGCGGATATTTGTGCTTGAAATTGATTCTGTTGTTGCGCTAAAGCTTGCCTGACGGCACCCTCAACGAGAGCCTGAATTTGAGCTGGCTCCATTTCTTCAATTACAGCGGTGTCTGCTGGAGTAGGATCTACTGAGCAATTAACTTCCCCCTCCCAACTATCGTCACTATTATATTCAACTTTTACCTCTCTATAATTCCAACTCATTGGCTTATGGTTGGCACTTTTCAAAACTTAGGCCGATCGTGAAAGGTCGGCATGTAACACTGTTGGCAATAATAGAAAGTATTGTAACTTGGGGTATGCAGCAAAAAAATGTAGTGCTGCCGAAAGTATGCAGTAATTACTTGTGTAAGGTATGCAATGCTTTATCAAAAGAGCGCTGGTAAAAGTATGCAACGATTTTTAACAAAGGTATGCAATAGTTTTGTTTACGGTATGCAATGTTTTCTGAAAAATAACGCTGGTAAAAGTATGCAACAAATTTTAGCAAAAGTATGCAACGTTTAAAAATGAAATGCTGGCAGAAAAAAGGCAGCAATATTTACTTTACTTGTTTTTTGTTTTTTAAGATCACACGTATCGGTAATAATTTCTTCAAACCGAAATCACTTATGAACTTACATGACAATGGGTTCTTATTTATTGGTTGGGCGCCAATTAATCCAATGCTGTCCCGCGTGGTCTCTGATGGCGTAGCTCAAGTAGATGACACGTCGGGTGCGTATGTGGACGTCGTTGATGGGCAGGGTTAGCTGCTATGTTGGGATGTTGGCAGAGTTATCTGCTGTGGGGTTTATTATTACGGGTGTTGCTGGCTAAGGCTCAGTCAACATCAATAACTTCAATAATTGAACGATTACGGAATTCACCGGAGTACGAACTTTTATTTGGCAAACGAACTGTTTGGTTGTATCGTGTTCTTAAGACTGAAGGCTACCGAAAATATTCGAACTTAAGTTAGCCCTGCAAAGTCAATGCATCACGCCATTCGCTCGAGTCGGCGTGCCGACTCAGCATTCTTGCGCAAGCAACACGGTGTCCGTTTACAGTTGCTGCGCGCAGAACTCTTAGTAGCGAGTCAACATTGTTTATAAAATACTACTTTGTTGCTGAGGGCAAACAGAATGCTTAAGGCTGTGTGTTAAGTGTTGTTGTAATTTGTTGCTGAGGGCATCCAAATTACTTATGATCGAGTGAATGACAATGTATGACACAAAAGAGAATAACTTATGTACTTAGTTCTTAACTTGCAATCCTCATAGCTGACCCAGATGATACTTATTCAGTCACACCTGGACTCTTCATCACTACTGCACGTAATACCCATCACCCTTTTTAAGTGGCTCACACTCAGTCCCAACTGGTCTCTTAGGCAAATTTATCTCTTCTCCAGTTATTCGGTATACGATCCTCTGGCATTTTTCGTACATCATCATGGCAATACTTGTACGTTCGATTATTATGCAAAGATTTCAACACATACCGATCCCCATCAAGAGTTTCTAATATAATAAATGGCCCTCTAAACTTTGCATCTATCTTTGTCTTATGTCTTTCTTCGATTTTGAGTAAAACATAGTCACGCACTTTGTGTTTAACTTCTCTCTCAAAACCTGTAAGTCAATCTGTTCCTCTGTATCACATGGAGAAATTAAACCCATTGGACGAGCCTCTTTGCTGATCAGAAGCTCTAAGGGACTAGCTCCAGTTGCATGGTTGACTGTGAAGTTGAGGGAAAGCTGTGTTTCTCCCAGGGCAGCCTGCCAAGACCGTTGGCTATATTCAACAGCAGTTAATAGATTTTTCAAAATGCTCATTACACGCTCAACCTGACCGTTAGCACGGCTAGCTCCCGTAGCAATTAGATGAAGCTTAACATTTTGTGATGAACAGAATTCAGCAAACTTTGCACTAGTGAAACATCTACCCTGATCGGCAATGATTCGGGTCGGAACCCCAAACCCCGTCACACAGCTCTCGGTATCAAGTTTGAGAGTATGAAACAAGTAAACGTACTTTGTGAAAGCGTCAATTTGTACAAACACATACTCTTTAAGGTCACTTTTACCGCTTAATTTTCCGGTAATATCTATATGTACGGTATGCAAAGGTATATTCACTTTTGGAATGGGATGAAGCTCCGCCTGAACTTTTCCCGACGACCCCTTAACTGTTTTACGAGTGATGCAATTATCAACAAATATCGAAGTTAAAGGACTGTAAATAAGCCCACCACCGATACACTGTAGGGGTCAATTCCAATTTAGTGCGTGAAGCATTTAAAGAGTTACAATCAGTATATACTACAAACTCACGTCCCAGCAAATAGTGACGAATGCGCTTAACCGCTTCAACAACTACCAACGTCTCCAATTCATAGGAATGATATGTTGACTCAGTGGAGGAAGTGGTTTTGCCATTGATACGATGCATCAACATAGCACCATAGCCACAGGAACTCGCATCTGTATGCAACTCAATCGGATATTCTGGGTTGAAGATTACAAGAACTGGTTCATTTGTAAGAATGGTAATGACCTTCTTTCGAATCCTTTCCAGCTCTGCATTCCGAGAAAAGCTTTCCTTCACTGATGTAAGAGAATAGAGTGGCTTCATCATTTGTGAAAATCCAGACACAAATTTACGAAAATATGAAGCCAAACCGATCAATTGTCTCAAGCCACTAAATGATTCTGGGGGTGTTAGGGAGTTCAAGGCAATTATTTTACTCGGATTCGGCCTTATCTCTCCACCTCTCACCTCATATCCCCATACTGAACAGCAGTTTTAAGAAAACTACACTTTGAAATGTTGAAAAGTCCAGTCCTATTCAAAATATCCAGAACAATTTTTTATCTCTCCAGACCCAACTCAACGGTAGGTGACACACCCTAATATCATCCATGTAAACAATAACGTATGACTGAGCCTAGTCGCCAAGTGCTAAGTGACGCTACGCTGAAAAACGGAAACTGTTCGGCTAAGCGCCGGCCCATGGCAGCACAAAGAGCAGTTGACCATACTATGTAACATCTCTTAATGTAACGTCTCTCTTTGCGGTCATTTGCGGTCAGGTCACTGTGCCTGCCAAAAGTTCTATACGTTCATAGCATAAATATATCGCTTTCAAAGGTCTTGAACCGGCCCCACGTCTTCAATTGACCAATCATAAACTCGCGCTAGCAAATCCACACGTTTCGCTATTTGTCAATATAAAAACATATATATTAGCTTAAGTACAGTAAACTGTGAAATATTACCTGAACAATCATCGTCTTTTAATACCTCGCAAAACAACGCTACTGAAAAAGCTCAACAGAAACGGCATTTTCAAAAACTCGTATTGAACTTCTGGCGTTACAAACGCAGTGTATTCTACCGAATCAGAGTGCATTGGTATTTGATGATATCCGCTAGCCATGTCTAAGCAAGTAAAATAATTAGCTCCACATAGTCTGGCAACCTGATCATCGATGAGTGGCAAGGGGTATTTGTCAGAAACCGTGATTGAGTTTAGCTCTCTATAATCGACACAAAGTCGGTCCGAACCGTTTTTATTTTTTTACAAGCAAAATAGTGTTGGCGTACGGAGAACAGCAGGGTCTAATGATGTTACATTGTATTAACTCACTTATCTGAGACCGAACTGTTTGCTTTTCTTCAGGGCTGAGTCTATACGTTCTCCGCTGCACGGTACGCTTCACCAGTACTAACAAAAGAGAAGGCGTTCCGTCAATGAAAGCTGCAGAATATTGTTCAAGTAATTTAATCAAATTATCTTTGTCATTATCAATCAGGTCAGTGTTAATATTAAATAGACTAATTGGCATTTCATAAGCTGCACAAACATTAACAGATTTGATTTTCAAGATTTCAAATTTATCGAACGAAAGTAAAAGATTCAAGATTCAAAACAAATTGGAAAGATCGTACCTCGCTTTGTCATACTTCCTTTAGGCTCTGACACAAAGCACTGATTGATGCTCTGTTGCTGAGATTTTGTAATGATCGCCTCCCTGGAACATTTGTTAGCGATATATCCACGCTGACCACACCGATAACAGGTCACGTCCTCTCACGTCGGCTTCCCTCTTGAAGTTGTTTTCACTTCCATCCTGCAGTTGCTTAGTGCGACAGTTTTTCATTTTGTGGCCTGGCTTCTTATAAAAATGGCACAACAGGGTAGACTGCCTTAATCGCTTGCAGTCGGGTTCCATGTGTTCCACCCTTCCAGCACTGCGTTTGTTTGCAAGGACCGCCAACTCCGACTTGCCTCGGGTCGTATATATGTATATGTATATGTATATATGTATAAGCTATAGGTATGTCAAAAAAAAATTTCGAAATTCCAAGCAAAACGTAAAAGAAACGAAGGAAACCAAAAAATGGCATTTTTGACGCTGTCAATAAATTCTTTGAAAAATGCAAACAATAATAGCCAAAAATTATATATCCTTGTAACATCAAGATATAATTGGCTAATATTTTGTATGCATAACATTAGCATCCATAACTGCCCTGAGGCGACGCGATATCGACGATATGTGCCGCTATGTTGTAATATTTAGATATTTCTCCCCACTCCTCATTTATACACTTTATCAAATCAGTTTTTGAACTTGGGGTGACGTTTGGCCATCCTTTTCTTGAGCAATGCCCAACAATTTATGATAGGATTGAGATCTGGACTCTGGGCGGGCGTGTCAATAACTTTACTGCAATTATGAAGCACCCAGGTGCGACTCAGCAGCGATTTGTACTTCGGATCATTGTTTTGGTACATCTTGTATTTGATTTTGCTGCTGTTTCCTGGATCAACGAAGCCAAACTTTTGCGCACTTCTGGTCAATTCATTTTTTTAAATGTCCAAGTAGAACTCCTTGATCATTATATCATTAAAAATACGCAGCTCTCCGACGCCATTAGATGATATACAGCCCCACACCATGACTGAAAGACTGTCCGGCGAATTGCTAGAATTTAATATAGCAAAATTCAAGCGCATTTCAATGTTAACAGAGGATAGCAATGGCTTCTTGATGAGTATTCATGTCGATTCAGTACTTTTTTTTATTTTCTCATGGCATATGGTCTTATTGCAAAGTAATTTAATGTCATTCGCCAATTCTCTGAGGCTTTTTTACGGTGTAATTTCAATTGTTTTTAAAACTTCTGCACAGTCCCGCCGAGAAAGATTTGGTGGTCAGCCGTCAGAGATTCCAGCCTTTTTTTCTTGTCCGGACGGTTAATTATATTATATATTGTTCTAAGTCTAATTTTTTAAGTTTCAGGAAACTCTTTTGCTATTTTTTTATTTTTAAAACGATAATAAACTAATTAAATCAAATAACCTTCAGTGCGTTTGCCAGGCATTGCAAAAATCATGAATAAAAAAAAAACGTGACTTGAACCAAAGAAAAGTTTTAGCAGGAATGAGACCAAGGAAGACTAGAGAAGAGCCCGCGATCATGAAGGTGGGACCAGCGTCGAAAATCTCCGATCTGATTACCCAGCTCAAGAGCAAGGTGAATCCGGGTAGGGCCAGATCGCACAAGGCCAATAAATCGTCGTACTTATAGTGCGGGGATGATGCTTGGATCGACTTTCATATACACCGATAGAAAATTATGGTTCTCCTCATGGTGTGAATTGGTTAAAGTTCTGAACTAGAAAAAATCGCAACATGAGTAGAACTGCATTGGTTGTGATTATGCCCCTGCCCAAAGATAATTATACCCGTACTCAAAAAAGAGTTAAGGGGTATATTAGATTTGTGGTAAAAGTGGATATGTGTAACGCAGAGAAGGAAACATTTCCGACCCCGCAAAGTGTATATATTCTTGATCAGAATCAATAGCCGAGTCGATAGAGCCATGTCCGTCTGTTCGTCCGTCTGTCCGTTTTGATGAGCGCCTAGATCTCAGAGATTATAAGAGCTAGGACAACCAAGTTTGGTTTCCAGACTCATGTGATATCACACTGCTACAAGTGTATTTTAAAATTTTGCTCGTCCTCTTCCGCTTTCACAAAGGACGAAAATCTGTGGCAGGCACAATTTTAAAGATACGATAAAACTAAAACTAAAAAACTATCGTAGAGAATGCCCATATCTACCAGACTGCCGAATCTAAATCAGATCGGATTATAATTATAGCCAGAATGACGAAATTAATTTTCAGTTGCTTCCCAACTCCCTCCTGCAACGTTCAGTGCTCGAGCAACCCCTAGCGGATGAGATGTACAATTTAAATGGTACATCTAAAATCTACATGTTAGATGTTGAATACACATTGTAGATTTAGATGTAGATACTGACTGAGTACGGGTATAAGTAAATTCGCGTCCCCAGAAGCGACTTAAGCGTTCCTTCTCGTTTTTATATGGAGTTTGACAGGAATTTGTCGATTCCACGGTGCTGGATACTATTCTTTTCAAAAGAAATAATAGCAACACTACAATAAATTTTGTTCTTGAAAAGAAAAAATGCGATTACTGTTGCGATTTTTTTTATATTGCTTGATATTCCCCATAAACAAAAACAGTGCTACCGCTCTAAAAATTACTGTCTTTATGTGTTTTTTTTTTAGGTTTAAAAAAGAAACACAAAATCCCCTGTACTTCGTGGAATTGCCTTTGTAGAATACACGTGTTCATTAGTTTTGACTAAGAATTCATTGTTTCTATCATTAAAGTTAAACATAATAACATAATTGCTAGGCTACTCCAATAAAATGATTACAAACGCCTTAAACTATGAAGAAAAGACTGAAATACGCGGAAGAAAACGATCTATGTGCCCTCTTCATGTCAAAGACTAATTCATCAGAGCAAGAAGGATCCCTTCAAGCCTGCTACTGAGCTTAAAGTAAGCCAAAATTTTGGTATAAATTCGAAAAATTAAGTCAGAGACTTGAAACTAGGTACAGTTGATTCTAGTGATACGCCCACTGTTACCGCCCATATAAGGTGCAATTTGTAATAGTTTAATAGTCTTCCTTGAGTAATACATTATTATTGACGTGATATTTTATGAAAAATTATATATTTGTATTCACATATGGTTTCTGAACTAACCATAGCCACTAAATTTTTTGCATATTTCACCGCATTTTTGCTGGCTTCTTTGGATTTAATTGTCAAAGATAGTTATTTTTACTTCTTTCATCGTTTTAATCCCTTCTTGAGGTAAAAATACAAATATTGCGTAGCGTTTCATAAAAAAGGTTAGCCTAAACTACAAGATGAAAATACCCGTAAAAGTATTACGGTCGCAAATAATTTAATAGACATTATTTAATGTACACTACTACTTTAATTTGATATAGTTTTATTTTGCCGCTCGCTGCCGCGGTATAAGTTGTTAGTCACAATAGACAGGCAAGTTGGTGAAGTTTTGTCTAATTTTGGAAGGCCCAAATTAATACGCACAAAAAACAAACTAACACATATGAACAAAATCTTTTTTAAATACAAATCTTACATGCCCCGACCTTTCTGGTCCATATTTTACATATATCTTTTCTTAAAATTTAAAAAACTTACAAGCTCAAAAAGTCAAGTAAGAGATTCCCGCTTACCAACTCGTAATTAACCGAACATTAACCGAATTTTCATGGGCTGCAAAAATTGCATGCATCATTTTTTTGCCAAGGTATGCACTATGAAAATGTACCTTTAACCTTTGTTTCTAATAATTTTTCGAATTTATGCCAAAATATTGGCTGTATGGATGTGCATAAAAACCATCGTGGATCAGCACGTGTACGTGAATATCATAGAGACAGTAATGATACCCTTTGTAAAAAATGAAATGCCGCTCTTATGGGTCTTTCAACAGGACAATGACCCCAAACACAACATCTGCTCAGGCGTATATATACAAATTTTCTAAATATTATTTTTCTTATTTCGTTTTATAATAATACTTATTCCTATCATTGACAGCTTGGAACCAGTTGCTGCATATTGAGGCAAATTGCTTTTCGTCCACAGAACGTTTTTTATGAAAGCGCCCAAAAGAGTAATAAGAACGTAATTTAAAAACTATTGCTAAAGGATTGGAAAAAAACGGTTAATTATTTCTAAGTGTTGTTGTTCAAATTTTCGGGGATTGGAAATGTTATCATACATATCATACATCGATTTACATACATCGATCACCTGTGACTATGGTTTTTGAAAAGTTTCGTTGCAAAAACGACGAAGCATGAGCTTAGTGTGACTTTTTTTTTAAACATCATATATTGCACATATGTATGTATCTTTGTAACATTATAGTAGCCCTAGCACAAGCTGGCAGGGGTGGCTTCGGATGTCGAGGCACTGCCGGTTGGGATTCTCTGAGTCCGAGGGGGTTTTTTGGTAAATATGTTATCTACATCTACAATTTAGACTTAGATTATACATCTTCTCCGCCAGCGGACGCTCACGTACATAACGAGGCAGAGCGAGCGAGCGAGAAAGAGAATGAGCGGGTCTCTTGATGGAGGACGGGAAGCAACTGAAAATTAATTTCTTCATTCTGGCTATAATAATGATCCGATCTGATCATTAAATAATAATGGGCCCGAAACCTTCAAAGAGGTATTTTTTGTTAAATTTTTTCATTTTTTAGGTTTGGTTAACGAATTTTAGCTCCAAAGTCTCTCCATAGATTTTAATGAGCGATACCTTAAACCAGTGCTCCGCAAACTTTTTGTGTTCACGGTACACCTATCAAATCCAGAAATTTTGAAGGTACACCAAAGAAAAAAGCAATGTTTATTTAATTTTTATATATTTCTAGAATCAATATACCAATAAATATTTAATGTACATATATTATACATGTTCAGTGAGAAATGTGAGCCTGTTTAACTGAGCACAGGCGATCAAAAGTTGGAGCAAACGTAGATAGGGCTGCTCGCATCTCCTCATTTAACGTTCTTAGGCGTTTTAATTTTTTCGATTTGATTGTAGTGAGAGCTGAAAATCCAAGCATAAGTACGTTGTGGCAAATGGTAATATAGTAGCAACAGCCCGTTTTAAAAGCAGTGGGTACTCATTTTTTATATACAGCCAGAAATGTGCTAGCTCAATTTCAGAAAATTTTAATGTCCGATCATTTTTTAACTACATGAATTCATCCTGCTCCTTTATCGGTAAGTGTTCAAGGTTTATGATGTACGAGAATTGATTTCGTACCCAGTCCATAGGTTGCAGGTCACACTTTGGAAAGTAACAGTTAATTTTTTTAGCTAATAGCTCTAAGAGCTTCACTATCAAAGCCTGCAAGTTTTTTTTCTGAATCGGCAGCCATGACATTTGGAAACATTTCATTACTTCCATTGCCGGCGTGGCTGATCCATAGCACCAAGTTAGCGCGAAAGCTTTCAATTTTGTCCGAAGACGTTAAAGTATTGGAGTTTCTGCCTTGCATTTATCTGTTCAGGTCATTTAAATAAGCGAATATGCCCGACAGATATGCAAGTTTGGCCACCCATTCTTCTTTTTTAAACACAGAAACATAATCGGAACTCTGGGCCTCTAAAAATGTCTGGGTCTCATTTTTAAGCTTGTAAATCCGAGGTAGAACTTTTCCCCGAGAAAGCCATCGTACTTCTGTATGAAAAAGAAGCGACCGATGATCTGCTCCCATTTCCTGACAGACTGCATTAAACAGACCAGAGTTCAGCGGTCGCGACTTGGTGTAATTGACAATTTTAACAACCTCTTGGAGGACAGACAACAATTCATCAGGCAAAGACTTTGTCATCAGTGCTTCCCTCTGCAAAAAACAAGGTACATTTTTAATCCTAGGGTTTACAAATCCTTTAATTTTTCCCGTCATAGCTGCTGCTCCGTCTGTACAAATGCTTATGCAGTTGTTCCATTCCAAATTATGGTAACTGAAGTATTGGTCTGTTATAATAATCATAATCTTGACAACTTCTTTACAGACAGGTATAATTAAAACTTCAGCCAGAGAATGAGGCTTCTTAGCTTTAACTAGCAAATTAGCGATCACGTAGCTTGCTTTTTGCGCTTTGTCTGATGTTTTGAAAGACGAAGTCATGAGAGTTGCTTGTTTCTTTGAATGGTCTTTCATACGTAAAAAAATGCTTTGTCTTTTTTAGCTAACGTTGGGTGTTTAGTATTTAAATGTCGTAAACGTTTACTGGGCACCATCGAATTATTGCCCACTGGCCCTGATTCGTCTCCGCAATAAATAAAGCCATAGCTGACATAGCTCTCATCATATTTGCGATAAACAATCTTAGGTTTTTTTTCTTTGACTCTGCTTCTTCTGGCAATATATTAGTTTCACTTGACAAACTTGTGGTAAGTTTAACAAATTTTTCCATTATAAAAACGTCGGGTTGGCCATTTATTTGTTATTAAAAAGTCTATTGCGATTAATATGCGACTAATTCCACGCTTTTTGCTCGCACGAGTTCAAAACTGAGCACAAATCTGAAAAAATATTTAGAATTTGCTTGCATGTTTGAGCACTCAAAGAACCTGGATATGTGTGTGTACTTGTACATTGCACAAGTTTTCCGAGCCGAAAAGATAATATGTTAATGCCTTTTCTTCATTTTAGAAAAAGCTTTTGCGATTTCTTGTTTGGATAATACAATAATTATGTTCTCTGCATTAATCTTAATATTTAATTTCTTAGTAATATGTATTTATTTAAATATTAAATAACATCTTAAATACCAAAAGTATTTTCGTGCCTCAGCCCTAGTTTCGGTAATCAAAATATCAGGCAACTCGTTTGCTGAGGACACATTCATACATGCATACCTTTGCATATGGATACGTTATGGATACGTATGTATTTCAAATATCATTACTTATTGACATGAATACCCTAATAAAAATTATTCTTATTTAAAGTCATGTTCTTAATATAATTTGTATTCAAAATAAACTCTACAAGAGTTGTGATTGACTGGTTGAAAAAAAATTAACTGAATTCTCTGTATTCCTATTTAATATTTTGACTTTTTTCCGCGGCACACCAGCCGATGGCCACGGTACACCAGCGTGCCGCGGCACACGCTTTGCGGAACACTGCCTTAAACGACGCCAAATTAATGCACCTATTCACAAAAAAAATAGAGGACACAGTATATTATTTTTTACCGCACAAAAATCATCATTTTTGCATTTCAATGCATTATTTCCCAGACGGTAAGCTTAAATACCAAAGTGTTGAGGCTTAAGTTCTAGTTGTTTTAAATATCTTTTCAAAATAGCAAAGTTATTTACAACGAGACGTAAGATACTAGAGTTAAGTGAAAAAAACAAGCGCTACCTCTGAAAAAAGCTTTAAAAAAAAATACCAGACTTCAAAAATTCTTTAAAAAAAAGTTCTACCATAGATAAAAACCATAATTCTTTAAAAAAATGTAAAGCCCCATATCTATCAGAAAAAGTCGGTTTGGATCCTTGTGGAAAAAAGTTCGATTTTGTCGAGTAGTGTAGTTATAGAAATGGGCTTGGAGTGTATTTTTTGTGTACAGTAGATGAAGATATTGTTTATCTGACTAATGGAATAAATTATCTACGACTTCATTCCTGAATTGCTCATGCTGATACAACAGTCTTCGTCTGCTTTCACGCAAGATGAGTTGTAAATATATCTCAACGAAAAAATTGTCTTTAATTATGAAAGCCCGATCGGACCATTATATCTATAGTATAGTATATATATAGTTGAAATTGAAAAATTATTAAAAACAAGTCTTTTAGAAAAACAGCTTTGTTTATAAAGATTACACTAGTCAACACGATTTTTCCTCAAGGAACAAAACCCACTTTTTATTAAAGATTTGGGGCTTAGAAATGGTTTGATGATATTTTTTTTTTTTTCTATGGCAGAACTTTTTTTTGAAGAGTTTTTGAAAACTGGTATTTTTTTTTTAAGCTTTTTTCAGAGGTAGCGCTTGTTTTTTTCACATAACTCTAGTATCTTTCATCTGGTTGTTAAGAACTTTAATATTTTGAAAAGATAATTAAAACAGCTAGAAGATAAGCCCACACACTTTGTGATTTCAGCTTACCGTTTGGGAAATATAAAGCATTGAAATGCAAAAATGATGATTTTTGTGCGGTATTATTTACGAAATTTTGACTTTAAAAACTCAGGAAAAGTCGAAAAAAAATTATATCCTGTGTTCTCTATTTTTTTGTGTAGAGGCGCATTAATTTGGCGTCGTTTAAGATATCGCTCATTAAAATCTATGGAGAGACTTTGGAGCTAAAATTCGCTAACCAAACCTAAAAAATGGAAAAAATGAACAAAATATACCTTTTTGAAGGTTGCGGGCCCAACTGCCCATCGGGAAATGCGATCGCGATCAGGTACCAAATGTACAACCCATTTTCGTTTGCTTTGTTCCCAATTGGCAGTTGGCATTTTTTAGGTTTGGTTAACGAATTTTAGCTCCAAAGTCTCTCCATAGATTTTAATGAGCAATACCTTAAACGACGCCAAATTAATGCACATCTGCACAAAAAAATAGAGAACACAGGATATAATTTTTTTTCGACTTTTCCTGAGTTTTTAAAGTCAAAATTTCGTAAATAATACCGCACAAAAATCATCATTTTTGCATTTCAATGCTTTATATTTCCCAAACGGTAAGCTGAAATCACAAAGTGTGTGGGCTTATCTTCTAGCTGTTTTAATTATCTTTTCAAAATATTAAAGTTCTTAACAACCAGATGAAAGATACTAGAGTTATGTGAAAAAAACAAGCGCTACCTCTGAAAAAAGAAAAAAAAAAATACCAGTTTTCAAAAACTCTTCAAAAAAAAGTTCTGCCATAGAAAAAAAACCATAATTCTTTAAAAAATTTTAAAGCCCCATATCTATCAGAAAAAGTCGGTTTGGATCCTTGAGGAAAAAAAAAGTTCGGTTTTGTCGAGTAGTGTTATCTAATCAAACCTAGCCGCACCTTTTTTAAAGTAATTTTACAAATTAGAGAGTGGATGAGTTAATACTATTAACGGTCAATACTTTCAGGGGGTCTGAAAAAAAGTCTCATTTACGGACACTTTGCGAATGGAGCCAGAAAAGACACGATCAGATCTGTCTTTGCTCATTCCGCTCTTCGCTCAAGCAAAGACCCGATTTTGCAATTCTGTTTTGTTACTGTTTTTCACTGAGCAACGATGTCACGCGCGAACGAAAAAGTGTCTTTTACTCTCTAACTGCGGAAAATCTGAATTTTTTGTTAGTGGTTAAGCTAACTCTGTTTAATACAAAATTTACCTATATTAATATGTACCTACACAATAATATGCGCGAACTCAGCAAATTTGTTTATTGCTTACTTGTTCTGTCTACAAAAAAACAGAACTGCTCGTATCTTACACAGTAAAAATCCGGAGACTTGGTTTGTTCAGTCCGTTTTGGGCGACCGATTCGAAGCTATGAGAAGGCTGAAAAGTTGATTCAATCGGATCAGACGAAGCTAAAACGAAATCCCTCCGAATCGATTCGGTTGCCTGTTCATTCATGGCTCTAATTCATATATGTATACAGATTAATCTATACACTGTCCTTTTGTCTATTGTACCTACACTTGTTTAATCATTATGGTCAGAAAATGTGTTCATGAATTGTTAATTTAGCTTGTGCGCTAATTAAATGTTTTACCGTATAATTCGTTGCAGAAGGTCCTTAGCTGAAACCCAACATATGTATGTACATATGTACATACGTTTATGCATATTTTAATGTATTTTATAAATGCACGTACAAGAGAACGTGTTTGCAATTTCCCATATTAAAGTTAACCTGTAGATGTCCTGGTTCTGAAGACACGTCCATACATACTATTAAGCCGGAAAATAAGAGTTTTAGGTAGCTGATATCGACTTATCAACGGTCCTGGTCGCCAAATATAATTTTATGCATTAAATTGTGTTATAATTGATAAAATAAGAAAATGTCAGATCAAAGCCATTGAATTCAAATTGAGAGAATCGGGATTTTAGTATCTTTACACGAATTGAATCACGAGCTGTAGCTTTTCATATTTGGCACAGTGTGCCATGATGGTCAATGTATAAAAACAAAGCTCACTCCAGTCTCTAGTTCAAGCATTTAAACTGTAGAGTGAGTATGCACACATATTTTAATGAAAAAAGTTTCTACCTACAAAGTTGGCAAGCTATACACATATTTACATATATACATATTAAATATGTATGTATGAACTTAAATACAAGTACAACTATTTCTACTCTACGTATTTTAATTTACAATTGGTCAGACCACATGCAGTATGGCCTTACCACATCTTCAAAAGCAGTGGAGTGGCGTAGCTTCGTAGGGGAAAGACGGAGCGACGTACTGCAGCCCTCGAGCTTAGTAGCCCTCAAGCTCCATGGGCCCCCAAAATCGGTGGTCCCAGACTCTGACCAGCAAAACTAAAATTGTACTAGCGAACAAACCTCCAACATTTCATTTAAAAGATAACATGGGAATTCGAAACAAGCTAATACTTCTATTGGAAATGCAAGCACGTATAATGATGTACAAAAAAAGATTAAGGATATACAGCATAAAGCGGTGTACGTACATTAAATTTTGAGGTTAATGATGCCGTTAACTTTTGTGTGGAATTACAAAAATGTCTACGCCACGGTGCAAGACTTTTATGACCTTTTAGAAAATAGTATCAAACGCTGTCAAAATTGACTGGCATTTTAGACTAAAACCTAAATCCGACTTTATGGCTCAGTAGTGTAAATTTAATATCTGAAAATTAATTTTGTTTTTTCGATATGAAAAGGGGACATAGATTTTGAAAAATCTAATATAGCAAATGTTCTCCACATTCGCCTGTAAGCAAATAAGAAGTTTCGTTTTTGCATGTTTTTAAAATGAATGGTTTAATGCAATCATTTTCAGGACCATTTTCAAAAAAAAAACTATGATAAATTAAAGTGTGCTTTTTGCTAATTTCATAAGAGAATCTGAAGGAGCGAGCGATAAGGCTGCCAAAATCTGTCAATGTTTGAAAGTTATTGTACAAAATGAAGAGTTCACTCGGCACAGTGATCTTGAAAGTTATTGTAAAAAATGAAGAGTTCACTCGGCACAGTGATGATTTTAAAAGGCAAATAGCCTACGAAATATCTCATGGGTACAAGTTCGATGTTTATTTCTTTTTTGGTTTTAAAGGAGTCCTTCTCGAAATAATTGTTCAACCAATACCATAAAAATCGAGTTGGGAAACTAACACATCAAGATCCTTAAACTGCCCAACTTTAAAATTTTTGATTCGTCGAGAACACCTTCAATGAACGCTTGATCAACGGTATTTTCTTCAATATCAGCCTCACAATTCCCAAAGTCGGACGAATGAACTATGTTCATTTCTAAAATTCTTGTGAAAATATTATTAATATCCGCTACAGGGGCATTTGTATTATTACCACCTTTTTACCTCGGTCTTGATTAAGCGTTTTTGTCATAATAAAAAACTTATCTGAATTTGTCAAAAGCTCATCAGCAAGTAAAAGAAGTGACTTTAATGGAAGCAGTATGTCACAGCGGTATCTGCCTGCATACGGTGTATTGACTAAGCCTTCTCCAACCGTAACATATAACATGCGGCCAAATTTTACACACGCTATCGCGTACACTGACTTTGAGAGCGCACAATCAAATCTGTGCGAAAATTCCAATTTTGTATGATTTTTATATAAATATAGCCTGATGATCAAGCATATCAGTGATAATACAAAACTAATCATAGGAGATACAAAAAAGACAGTTTCAAGGCAAATAAACTCATGTCGAAATACTATGAACACTTATAATCTTGAAAATGGAATATAAAATCTCTTTAATGTTTATCTATTTGAATGGTAAAACCACAATGCGGTTTGGACATACTGTTAAATTAGCGGACCTTAGCTATGTATATAACCTAAAAAGAAATAATTCTCATATTGTACCAATGGCCCCATCATATAAATACATAAAGAAACAGAGCTCGATTCAAGAACAATCTAAAACACATCTGCAATCGAAACAGATAAGAACAGGAAAACATAAAAAATAAAATAAATATGCAAACAAAAAAAGTCAAGTACAAAAGTCTATTTCTTGTGTTTACTGTGGTTTGCTCACTTTCGCGGTGACCAGACGTTTATTTTGTTTTGCGCCTAGCAAACTGAACTAAATAAGCTTTTAAATTTCATATCCGAGCTTGTGATCTGATAGCTTGACTATTGCAGCCAAAACTGTGCATATATAGGCAGGCTGCGGTTTTCGTTTACTTTTTTAATAAAAAAATATTTTTTGTAAAAAATCACAAAGGCCCTGGTAATTTTTGTTTTGTCTTGATGTTGATATGCAATGACGGCACCATCAAGGGACCCCTGTGACACCAAACCGAAGCCTGTTACGCGTGGAACCCAGGCAGAAACGCAGGCCCTCCTCCCGCCCATCCGACCGAGGGGCGCTGCCGCATGACGCGCGACACGTGTTGCCGAACCGATCGCGATTATGTTGGAAAGTTAGGGGTTAGACCAACATTCGAGTAAAATTTGATTTAAACACAACTAAACGAGCTAAACATAAAAAGATCCTACTTACGGGAAAGGTATGTTAGTTCTTAAGTGCATATTATAACGGAGAGCGAGCTATAATCCGATCATAAGACCCTAAACGGTTCATGCAAGGAATAATTTGATCTACATAGCGGAAGGAACAAAGGAATAAAGATTCTAGAATCTAATAGGAATCGTAAAGTTTTTGCGGCGCTACAAGTCAGGGCTATCTACGTCAGCCTTCGTCAGGTTTTACATAAATATCACACCAAGCATTTTTCTACGATTAACTAAGGTTGAAAGGTTTATCAAAAGCAATCTACGAGGGTAAGATGGCAGTCTCGCACCTGCATCCCAGGTTTTTCTGGACTGATTCTATACGGTCCTGGTGTACTTTGTACTGGGGGCACCATAGACAATAGCCGAACTCTAAGATCGGACAAACAAGCGAGATGTAGAGAGTCTGCGTTATATAGGTGTTGTTAAATTCTTTTGGCCACCTCTTTTTAAACCCAAGCCTGCCCATGGCCCTATTTACCATGCTAAAAATGTGTTCAGAGAACTTTAACTTGGGGTCTAGTTTAGCACCAAGATAATCAACCAAGGTAATTCTCATCATCATTATCTAACTTCAGCCAATCCAGCCTTTCAAGGCTCGTTTACGCGGCTTCGAAATCCGCGTTCATTCGCTCGATCTGCACTACGCGAACTTGAAGCTCTGCCTCGTCTAAACGAATTTGCTCCTCTTTTTTAAGAAATTAATCCATGGCCTTTATTTGCCGCGCGATGGACTCTGCCTTGTTCTTATAAAAATCGAAATCACGCTACGGAATCAACACTGCGCAGCCTGGAGTCGTAGATAATGAAGAGCGGGTTTTAAGAAAGCGAGCAAGTACAAAGCTTAAGCGAAATTAAGTAATCAAACATATGCGGCTGAAGGACAATAACGACATTGGTAAAGCAGCGGTGGATTTCTGCTCCTATTACACTACTCGACAAAATCGAACTTTTTTTTCCTCAAAGATCCAAACCGACCTTTTCTGATAGATATGGGGCTTTAAAATTTTTTAAAGAATTATGGCTTTTTTTCTATAGCAGAACTTTATTTTGAAGAATTTTTGAAGTTTGGTATTTTTTTTAAAGCTTTTTTCAGAGGTAGCGCTTGTTTTTTTCACATAACTATAGTCACTTTCATCTGGTTATTAAGAACTTTAATATTTTTAAAAGATAATTAAATGCAAATGCAATGCAAAAATGACGATTTTTGTGCGGTATTATTTACGAAATTTTGACTTTAAAAACTCAGGAAAAGTCGAAAAGTTTTGCATTTCAATGCTTTATATTTCCCAGACGGTAAGCTGAAATCACAAAGTGTTTTATCTTCTTATCTTCTAGCTGTTTTAATTATCTTTTCAAAATATTAAATTTCTTAACAACCAGATGAAAGATACTAGAGTTATGTGAAAAAAACAAGCGCTACCTCTAAAAAAAGCTTAAACAAAAAATAACAGACTTCAAAACTTCATAGAAAATCTTTTATAAAAAGTTGGTTTTGTTCCTTGAGGAAAAATCGTGTTGACCACTGTTATTCACCCGCGTTGGAAGGCAAAGGCTTTCAACAGATCCATCCTGAAGGTGCTTGCCATGTGCAATTAAAACTTCGCCGTATTCTGTTTCATTTAATGCCTCCCCCACACCAAATGCATCAACTCTAGAGCCCTATCTTGTAGTAAGCTTCTTCCTTGGGCCCTGTCCGGAAGAACTACCATACGCGCTATTCCGTCCCCCAATGTAAATTAAATGAAAGCTCACTGCTTCATGATCTTCGACTAGTTAGGTCGGTATTTTCACCAGGTCCTGACGGGATTCCCCGCTGTGTACTCAGGTACTGTGCCGCCGCTCTGGGTGGACCCCTACTTAAACTATTCACCCTACCCATTAGCTCTTCATGCTTCCCCCCATCTGGAAGGAATCTTTTATTATTCCGCTCCATATGAAAGGTAGTAGATTAGTTTAGGTTAAGGCGGTAGTTGGTGAGGGGGAAAAACGCCCACCGCTACTCACTTGGTCCTGCTACAGGACCGTTGTAATGCCGCATAGGTGTGTACCCCGTCTCCCCTACACCGTGGTGAGCAATCTGATTGCGAAGTTAGCGCCAGTCCCAACCGGTGGCTTGGATGTATTTGGACAATATCGCTGGTCTAATTTCGGACAGGTCCGAAATGTCGGTGAGGAAGGGAGCCTCAAGAAGCCGTAACCTACGGCTATTCTTCCTTCAAGCAAGGCTTTGGACATCGCCCTGCAATCCCAAAACGCAAGCTACAGTGGTTTTCCCTCTGAAATTATTACTGCCTCCATCACAGGGATAAAACCAAACTTATGCATGTACGCAAAGGACGCAATTCCTAATAATCTCAAACCAGCTGACCCTAATTTATGCAAGCCCCAAGGGCTAATAGGTGCTGTCTAATGTGCGCCGGGCAGATCCGACTGTCTGAACAATTGACGACATTGAATATTCTGAATATTCTATTCTATATAGAACTGGCATACCCGCGCGCTTCGCTGCTTACGAATTGAATTTTTAGGAATTCATCGAAATTAAACAATGACAATTTTGATGTAATTACATATTTTATTCATTCCAATGCTTTGTCATAAATAATATTCTTTGTTTTGTGTCGCACAGTGGCTCGTTCTCCGAAAACTAGTGGCAAAACTTTTCTTACATTTCAGTTAGGAATTGATCAAGTTATTCAAATCCAAAATTTTATAATTTACAAACATATTTTATTATTTTAAGAATTATAATCGTTGTTCAAAAATGGACCATTTTTCTGGTTTTGAAAAAATGAAGAAAATCGTACTTAAAAGGCAAAGGTTAATGCATTTTTCTCAAAAAGTACTCAAGCTAGGAGACAATTTTGTTCCCTAGTTTGAGAAACAAATTTAAAATATGAATTTGGAAAACAAAAGGAAATATTTTTTGTGATTATATTTTATTAGATTAAAAAAAAAAAAAACGTAATTTTTTGCACTATTTTCAATTTTTAGCGGAATATAAAAGAACGGCCAGGCATTAGACTGCACAAAAAAATAGTAGTGATATTCAGCAAACAAACAAAAGAAAAAACCATTACCAAAATTGCATCTTTAAGGAGATATTGGTTATTTTTCATTCTAACCCATGCTAACTTAACGGCCCTACGTAGTCTGCCAGTAGAGAACGCAGCAGAGATGTTGCTCGTTATATTCTTTGTTTCAAATTCTTACTAGCTAACAATTAACAAACACATTCATATGGTATAAATGCTTAAATTTTAGATTAGCCAAGCCACACCTCCTTGCTAAATACATAATTGCAAATGCATTTAATTAAATATTTTCATATTTAACGAATCAATTTTCCCTATTTTCAACCATTTCAGGAATATACTAATTTTAAATCCGGAACGGATCTCATCCGGGAAGCTAATAGCAAGTTGAAAAAATCTTCAGGTGTTAGCTGGGAAAGCTTTTCTTTCACAGTTTTTAAAAATGCTTTGATTACACTAGTCAACACGATTTTTCCTCAAGGAACAAAACCAACTTTTTCTTAAAGATTTGGGGCTTAAAAATGGTTTGATAATATATTTTTTTTTTTTCTATGGCAGAACTTTTTTTTAAAGAATTTTCGAAAACTGGTATTTTTTTTAAAGCTGTTTTCAGAGGTAGCGCTGGTTTTTTTCACATAACTCTAGTATCTTTCATCTGGTTGTTAAGAACTTTGCTATTTTGAAAAGATAATTAAAACAGCTAGAAGAAAAACCCAAACACTTTTTGCATTTCAATGCTTTATATTTCCCAGACGGTAAGCTGAAATCACAAAGTGTTTGGGTTTTTCTTTCAACAATTTTAAAACCCCATATCTATCAGAAAAAGTCGGTTTGGATCCTTGAGGAAAAAAAGTTCGGTTTTGTGGAGTAGTGTTATATCTCTATTTCATGATTCAAAAATTGAAAAAATCAATGTTTTTACTTGACGTTTTTTGGACGTTTACTTTTCGTGCTACAAAAATATATTTGCATGTTGTTCAATTTTATTTATATTTTTTTATGACGGTTTTTATTTTAAAAAAAACGAAATTTCGAGTTTAAATGTTAATAACGCCCCTTTCAGTAACACGCCTACTTAAATTTTTCTTTTAAAAATAATAATAACATGAATAACACTAGCACTACTCGACACGAGTTTTCCTCAAGGAACAAAAGCAACATTTTCTTAAAGATTTGGGGGGAAATGGTGTAAATGCCTTAACCAAACCAAGATGAAAAGACATCCACATTTGTTGAGTTCAATATTAAAACTCGTTCTTTATTAAAATTGTATGAGATTAGGTAGCTCTACTGTGAAGCAAAACTAGGCTTAGGTCTAGTGCAACGCAGTGGTATGTGTTTGTGTGTGAGCACGCTGGAGCTCTGGTAACAACATTAGATAACAGATGTGTGTACATTTGGTGTGACATCGGCGACCAACGCATCGCAGACATCTGTCAGCGTGGGACAGTTTTAAGAGATTTCTCGGCTGTGCAGTTAAGAACTAGATAAGGGTTGTAGAGTTCGTATTGTGGGAAAATTTATGAGTTTATGTCTAAATATTTACATTGGTGTACAAGTGCGGTCGTTAAATTGGTTATTATTACCCTTCATGTTTTAGAGCATTCTAAACATTCTGCAAAAGGCCAGGAAAGGTGCCGAGATGTATTACTTTACAAATTAATTTTTTCTCAATTTCAATTTTGTATTCATACATTCATACATACATAGGTGTACCTTAAAATATACTTTTTTTATTGTTTGTTTTAACTAACCATGCCTTCCGGTATGACAATGCCTTGCAATTGCCGCCTTACATTTATCTTTCTTATAAAATATACAAATAAAATTACAGTTATTAGCTTGTGCGTTTTCAAATAATTTAATTCATTTTGTATGCGGTTTATTTCGTCTGTATGATTAATAATTGGTGAGTCTAATTGGTTCCAAACAATCTTGGATATTTCGCGGATGTCTCCTATATATGACAAAGACAATGTTCCCTGATCTTCTATTAATATTGTGATGAGGAATTAGAACCTTATCATTAACTCGAGCAGTACAATCTGACCTAATTGTTAAAATCCCCTGTTCCGGCAATTCTACCATCTCTAAGCTTGTAGGGCCGCATTGTATCCTAGCCCTTGCATTATCATCAACCTTAAAGAACCAACTACTTTTTTTTTCCGACTCCATCCAATACGACTTGCTCTCCACTATTGACTTATATATGTAATTTGATGCTCTATTTCGTTTGAGAGGCTTTAGTTCACAACTGCCATCGCTGGGACTACTCCAAGTCCAACTTCCTTCACAAACTCCTTTATTAGATTGCCACCTTTGGCACTTATTGAGGGTAGATTCTTTCATAAGGTGATATGCATATATCTCGAAGTTATAAACTAAATACTGAACATCGACGTGCACCATAATCATGCGTTCTTCAATTCTGATTGGTATTTGAACAAATCTAAATAATGCTGACCCATGTCGACCAAACAAAGGTATCTTCGCGTATATTTGGTTTATCAACTTTGGGTGATGCGTTAGAAAATTGACAACTTAATATAAATAACAACATGGCCATTATAAACCCGAGTTTTGACATTCTCGATGAATTTCTAGTCTGCCTTTTTTTATGGATCTCTACATTGTCAGCCTCAACCCTGTCGACAGACTTAATTCCGTTTAAGGGACAAATTTTACTGATGGGTCTAGTGATAAATCCATCTTGCAATTTTATCTCTACTACCCTGACCTTTTTATCTTTGCCTTTATGGATTTTACTCCAGCCTCCCAGATACCTCCGAAGTGAGGCCCTGCCGGGGCGATAAAATGCCAATGCTGTTGTCCCCGATAACTCTTTTACCAAATTCATAAAACGAGCTATTGCTCGTTTCCTTGAATCCCCTAACGTGACATCTTCATTAAATGGAATTGACACAATATATCGCCCATCTGAATCTTTCTTTGTTGTTCTTATAAAGTTGTTTTCACATTGTTTCGTCATGTCGTCGTCTTGGTCAATGTTTTATGTTAAGATTATTTTATGTTAAGATTATTTTTGAATTGTTTTGAAGTCTAGTGTAAGTAGGTTAGGGCAAGGCGGGAGCGCAATAAAGCTCGCTCTTTCGCTCAAGGCGAATTCGCCCCGCTTTGCCACCGTAGGTTAGCTAGGCTTAGAACAAAATGTAATGAATTTTAGAATAGAATCGTTGAAATTGAAGTCGATCGAGCGCACGTCAATTATTATCGTCCCCGCCTTTTAAATAAATCTTTACGCCACCACAATCTTTATTAGAAAAACTATTCTAATTTTTCATGGCGCCCCGGGTGGACACTAAAGAACAAATATAAAGGCAACAAATAATAGTGACAGTGACACAGTGATAACAAAATCAGTGTAAAAAAAAACAAAAAAAAAAACATACATACTGATTAGTTATAAATAATATAACTAATTAATTCTTTATTATAGAATTAAAAGTAGTGTATAGTTGCCCGCGTCGTGTTGTGCTTCAAATGACAAAAGACTTGCCAAAACCATCGTGTCGGCCGCGCAATACCCTCACCCGCTCCCTGCTCGTTCACCGTTGCTGCTCCCTGCTGGTTACCTACCGCTTCACCATCAGACACCGTTGCTGCAACCTAGGAGACGAATGGCCCCTTGTGATTGCACGGACTGCAAGAGGAAAGTGGCAGCTGGACTTAAAGATCCGAACGCAGAGCCTGAGGTATTTGTGCAAAAAATTGAAAGCTAGAGCCGAAGACAAACATAAATACATATATAAATTGTCTTGTGCTGGAAAAATTGCACCTCGCTTTCAATTCTTGGCACAGCCGTATGATATAGTAGAGTTTGATTTGCATGCATTTAATTTATTAGTGCACATACATACATATATAACACCATATAACACATATGTACAAAAACCATACCATACTCTATTTGAACCGCTATTTGGACGCACAATTATATATATATCGTTTACCGCAATCACTGTCGCCCCCCCCCCTTTCCCCTCTCGTTGTGTGAAATTCGCCAAAAAGTGGGTTCGTTAACCCAAGCCGCGGTGTATAACACTTACTTCCATACATACATACGTACACACAAGCAGCTGCACCGGTGCATTCTTTTCGTCTCTCGCTTTCGCTTATCCACCGTTGCTTGCTGTGTATTTGGTGTGAGAATTTTCGCTGCCGCGCTTGATCAAAACGGAGCGCCAAGTGACGCGCTACCCTGTTTTTCGAGGGTATATTGTTTTTATTGTCACTTCGCAAGTGACGCGCTACCCTGCATTCTTAGGGTATATTGTTTTGGCTCTCAGTTGGAATGTGACGCGCTACCCTACAGTGTGAGGGTATATCGTTTTGGCTGTCACTTGCAACCAACTATACACCTCGTGCCTCGACATTCAATTATTGTCGTTTTCGATTTTCGTTCTTGTTTGAACATTTATTATTTCTTTATCTACAAAAATATTGGTTTTCGTCGCGTAGATTATAAATAGTAAAATGGCACAAGAAAATAAGGCTGTTCTCGATGACTTAAAAAGTAAGCTCAGAAACCGAGTCAAAAGCATTCGCCGCTTAGAGGATCGATTCCATTGCAATTGACAGAGCTACAATGCAGACTCGATGTTCTGAATTCTGCTATTAACAAGGCCAACCTATTGCAGGAGCAAATAGAAGAAATTGATAGCAAAGATGAATTTGGAGCCGAGCTGGAAGAAATGGCCATTGTAACCAAGGCAAAGATAATGTCGCTTATCGATGCCTTGAAGCTAACAAGCGATACGCCGCCCTCGGTATCAGCTTCTACAGCCCCAACTCGTGCTCGACTTCCGAAATTGGCACTACCAAAATTTAGTGGTAAATATTCGGAGTTTAAAAATTTTATTAGCCTTTTTGAGACTCTTGTTCATAATGATGAGAGTATACCGGTGATCGAAAAATTTAATCATTTAATTTCGTGCCTCTCTAATGAAGCATTAGGAACAATAAAGGCGTTCCAAGTCGCCGAGGCCAATTATGCAAAGGCCATGGACAGCCTAAAGCGAGTATATGACAACGAATGTCTAACATTCTCGAACCAAATCTCCGCACTGTTCAATCTGCCAAAAATCTCGCAACAGTCCGCATCGTCCCTAAGAAGCCTCATCGATACAGTGTCATCGATCTATGGTTCATTATTATCGATAGGAGACGATACGAAGATTTCGAATGCAATGCTCATTCATCTCGTTTTGAACAGAGTCGACCCAGTGACTAGACAGAAGTGGGAAGAACAGCTTGACTTCGAAGAGTTGCCGCTTTGGTCCGACTTTGAAAAAGTTTTAAATCGTCGATACCAGCATTTGTCTGCGGAAGAGTCGACAAAGCCAAGGCAAGAAAAAGTCATGCCAAGCAAGTCGCACAATCGCAGTTCATTTGCTTGTTCTTCCACTCCCCCAACAGTAGAGCTCAGCGAACATGCAGCTATTGCAATTCGGGAGACCATGTAGTGGCCAACTGCACGCCATTTTCACGTCTCTCGGTTATGCAAAGGTTCGAGTTCACAAAGTCTGCGTCCTTATGTATAAATTGTCTGCAAAAGGGTCACACTGTTGTAAGATGCAAGGTCGCCAAATGTCGAGTTTGTGGCCGCTCACATCACACATTGTTGCATCGATACACAGTGACTGATAATAGTCTCGCGTTGCCGCCACCCCCAGAGAGTTCGTCTCCTCCTTTAAATCAGGACCACCCTTCCACCTCTCATGCTCTGCATGCGACTTCGTTGGACAGGGTGATTTTGGCTACGTCGATCGTAAGTGTCAGAACAAAAAATGGTGAACACATTTTGGCCAGAGCTCTCCTTGACTCTGGATCCCAAACAAACTTCATCACGGAAGACCTCGCCCACCGCTTACAGATCCGTAGAGAGGAGTCGTGTATTACCTTGCTTGGTATTGGTGAATCCAATTCTCAAGTAAAGAATAAAATACACACTGTGGTGAAGTCGCGTATAAATGGTAGTGAGTTCTCCTTTGATTTTTGGATCCTGAAATCAATTTCAGGTTATCATCCTGACCAGTCAGTTAATGTAACTGATTGGAAAATCCCAGAGAACCTACCACTGGCAGACCCCTATTTCTCCAAGCCACAAAGAATAGACATGCTGATTGGAGCTGAATCATTCTTTGAGTTATTAGCTGTTGGTCAAATCAAGCAAGGTCCTGACTATCCAACTCTGCAGAAGACCCTTCTTGGCTGGGTTGTTTCGGGAAAATATGTTTCCAAAAGTTCTGCCCCCCAAACGGCAAACAGTTTGAGTTGCAGTGAAGAGCTGTTAGTTTCCATTGATAGGACCTTGCAAAAATTCTGGTCACTGGAAGAAATGCCATCTCCAAAGAAAATTATTTCGCCTGAGCACACGTTATGTGAAAATCACTTTCGGAAGACGACTCAGGTATTGCCATCAGGTCGGTTTGAAGTAAGGCTGCCGTTTAAATCAGATCCAAATTGTTTGGGCAACTCCTTTGAGGTTGCTAAACGGCGGTTTTTGTCGCTCGAAAGAAGATTGTCTCGTGACCCTGAGTTGAAGAAAATGTACTTGGAATTCATGGAAGAGTACCTCAACTTAGGTCATATGTCACCGACTGACAATACGGTTCCTTCTACTCCACACTACGTAATTCCACATCAGTGTGTCCTTCGGCCCCAAAGTACGTCCACCAAGCTTCGCGTCGTGTTCGATGCGTCGTCGAAGACGTCCTCTCAGGTGGCCTTGAATGAGATTCTGATGGTCGGACCGACCATTCAAGAGGAATTATACTCAACACTGCTCCGCTTCCGTCTGCACAGGTTCGCCCTGACTGCCGATGTGAAAAAGATGTATCGCCAAGTGATGGTGAATGAAGCGGATAGGCAGTTTCAGATGATAGTGTGGAGAAGAGACCCATCTGAGTCCTTGAGATTATACAAGCTTAACACCGTGACTTATGGGACTGGACCAGCCCCTTATTTGGCTATCCGGTGTTTAAAAAGGTTGAGTGAGTCTGTGAAGCTATCATTCCCTAAAGCTGCTGACGTTATTGGGTCCGACTTTTACGTTGATGACATGTTGACTGTGCTGCATGCGTAGAGGAGCTAAGGGCAATTAAGTCCGAAGTATCTCAGGTTCTTCAGACCGCAGGGTTTGAGTTAGCGAAGTGGTTTTCGAACTCACCTGAAATCACCGCATCTGAGAGCACAGCAAAACCCATAACGATCTCGGATTCAGAATCGACTAAGGCGTTAGGAATCTCATGGTTGCCTAAGGAAGTCCAAAGTAGCGCCGCTCAAGACCAAAACGCTCCCACGGCTTGAGTTATGTGCCGCTCACCTTCTCGCGGATCTCTGTCACAGAATCAAGCCCCTATTAAAGGTCCCTATCGAACGAGCTGTTTATTGGTCAGACTCTGAAGTAACTCTTCACTGGATTCGGTCGCATCCATCTTCGTTGTCGACGTTCGTTTCGAATAGGGTGGCTGAGATTCAGGAGTGGTCAGATGAAGCTACGTGGCGGCATGTCCCTACAAAACAGAACCCTGCAGATATTGTGTCAAGAGGTTGTGACGTCAAAGAAATCGTCCAGTCAATCTGGTTTGAAGGACCATCATTTTTGAAGGATGAAGGAGAGACCTGGCCAAAAAACCCTCATTTCGAGCCTACAGAAGATGTCGAGCTGGAGAAGAGGAAGAACGCGGTCGGGCTGACCGCTGCGGTAGAAATTTCGGATTTGGTAGATGTCATCGAGGGATTCTCGTCACACCTCAAGCTGCTTAGAGTGTTTTGTTATATGTTCCGTTTTATAAAAAAATGTCAGAACCCGAGCATAACGTTTGAAAAAACGGTTTCACCGACCGAGTATGATGAAGCCTTTCGCAAAATTGTTGAAGTTATCCAACATCACGAGTGTCGTGAGGAAATCGAGAAAGTTCGGAAAGGATCTAGAGTTGGTCCTAGTCTTCAGCGGTTGAACCCTTTCATCCATGAAGACACTGGTACTTGGTGTACTTTTTCGTTGTTGAGAGTAGGGGGGCGACTAGCTAAAGCTCCTATATCATACGATGCCAAGTTTCCGTTGCTTTTGACGAAGCGTTCGCAATTCGTGCGGAGCAATGTTCGTCATCTGCACCATATCAATTTTCATGTCGGCCCACGAGCACTTGTGAGCATCCTTCGACAGAGTGTTTGGATCGTAAACGCTCAGGAGGTCTGCAGTCAGACAGTTCGATCGTGTATCCGCTACTTTTAATGCAAGCCTCGACTGCTGACGCAACTGATGGGAAATTTACCCGCAGACCGGCTCCGTGCTCTCCGCCCATTTTCAATTTGCGGCGTTGATTTTTGTGGACCCGTCTCGACGACATTGAAAATTCGAGAAAGGCCCCCATACAAGTCCTATGTCGCGCTTTTTGTTTGTTTTGCGTCCAAAGCGGTTCACTTAGAACTTGTATCCGACTTGACCACTGACTCTTTTTTATTGGCTTTCCAAAGGTTCGTTGGGCGCCGAGGATATCCCCAGATCGTCCATTGCGACAACGGGACGAATTTCGTCGGAGCGAGCCGCCACCTCAGCGCTCTGCAGAAGGCGCTCAAGGACGGGGCGGACGCAGTTCGCGAATTCGCGTCAAAAAACGGATGCGAATTTGCGTTCATACCGCCTCGAGCGCCGCACATGGGAGGACTTTGGAGGCAGGTGTGAAGTCTGCGAAGAGCCTACTCCGTAGGCAGCGCGCTCTTGACCGCCGAAGAGCTCGCCACAGTCCTCGTCGGGATCGAGGCCGTCCTGAACTCCAGGCCGCTGGGAGCCCTCAGCCAGGACCCCAGCGACGGCGAGGCACTCACGCCCGGGCACCTGCTGACAGGCGGGTCGCTCATCGCCCCCCCAGCACTGCGGACTCCGGACCAGGAGGGTCTCAGCTGCTTGCGGCGATGGCAACTTGCCTCGTCAGTCAGGCAAGCGTTCTGGCGGAGATGGTCCAAGGAATATGTCCTGGGCCTTCAAATTAGGGGCAAGTGGCACCAACGGAAGCCCGACGTCAAGGAGGGAGACCTCGTCCTCGTGGCCGAGGACAACATGCCTCCACAGGAGTGGCTCCTCGGGAGAGTGATCGCCACGCACGCCGGGGAGGACGGCATGGTCAGGGTCGTCGACCTTAGGAGGAGCGATGGGGGCATTTTTCGGCGGGCCATCCACAAGTTGGCCCCGCTACCAGTGTGTTGAAGCCGCTCAGGCCTTCAACGGGGCCGGTGTTTCGTCAAGTCGTCGTCTTGGTCAATGTTTTATGTTAAGATTCTTTTTGAATTGTTTTGAAGTCTAGTGTAAGTAGGTTAGGGCAAGGCGGGAGCGCAATAAAGCTCGCTCTTTCGCTCAAGGCGAATTCGCCCCGCTTTGCCACCGTAGGTTAGCTAGGCTTAGAACAAAATGTAATGAATTTTAGAATAGAATCGTTGAAATTGAAGTCGATCGAGCGCACGTCAATTATTATCGTCCCCGCCTTTTAAATAAATCTTTACGCCACCACAATCTTTATTAGAAAAACTATTCTAATTTTTCACACATAATTCTGATTCGATATCGTTTTTGTCTTCTTAATCCACTTCCCAATATCGATCCATATCTTTTAATTCGATAGTGGTTGCAACAATTGCCTCTTTTCCTTTCGATTTTTTACATCCAGAGACAATCCACCCGAAATCCGTTTTTGACCCAAGATTTTAACAATTCCATTCTGTAGAATTATAATTATAAGGTCAACACGGCCAGTGTTATTAAATTCGGGGTCAGCTAAATTATGCTTTTCCCATTTCGATTTGTCAACATTCACGGTGTTGACTGGAAGAGCCTTCATTAATTTTGGCAGTATTATAGATTCAACCTTTAAAATTTTTTGTAAATCATCACTTTTAATTTGAAGATTTACTTTGTGCTTCGATATGCACTTCCCCATGGACGATACGCCACTGATCTCTGTTTGAGATCGAATTTTTTTTTAATTTCAGAATCTGCGCAGATTAATCTGAAATAATTGTGCTTTCTGACCCACTGTCAATCAAAGCCCTACATTTTTCAAATTCTCTATTAGAAGATTTTATTTGAACACGCGCTCTAGCTAACAACGCTTGTTCCGAAGTCATGAAAGTGTTCACTTTTTTCACTTTTTTGATTGTTTACATAATTAATATGTAGCATGCTATGGTGATTTCTCTTACACAGCGAACATGATGTCTCGCTAGTGCATTTTTTACTATGTGTGTGTTTTAGGCATTTATAACACAGAAACGCTTTTTTAACTTTATCCATTCTTTCAGATGGATTTAAAGCCTTAAATTTGTCACATTGAAATATTGTGTGTCCCATACCGTTGCAAATAGGACAGCTATTAGTAGACAACTCTTTTATGTTGTTACTAAATATTTCTTAACAGGTTTTTCATCCTGCTCGCAAAAATCCATTACGTCGGATAATTTTTTAATTTCCTTATTTTTCTTAACATGGCTCTCCATATAATTGTAGAGCCTCTTTATTTAATTTTCTGATAATTATATGTGCAAAGATTACATCAACCTTATCAGATAATTGTGCCTTTTATTTTATCATGTGAATTGACTCATTTATAGTGTTAATAAACATTCTTAACTGCCCAACTGAGTCCACATTTAAATTTTGTAGCTCAAGAAGGCGGTTCAATTGATCGGAAAATTTGTTCCCTTTATTTTCATACCGCTTGGTTAACAGTTCCCAAGCGGTCACATAATTTTCCCCTGAACCTAACAATAAGTGAGAAACTACATGTTGCCAACGAAATTTAAATTTAAACCAGGGCTCAGCACGGCCCTATCCCATGGGTGCGGGACAAGGCGCTGCTGCTGCGCTGCCGGTACACCGACAGTATAAAAAAGCAGCGGCGCTTCGTATGGCTTCGGCAATGCGACTTCGGCATTTGTTGTCTCGTTTTCACACCAGATACAGAACGAAAATGGCATCAGTTGCTGATCAGCCGTCATCAATGTGAGACCACGCTACGCAACTACTGAAATATACACTGAGACAAAAAATGTTCGATGGGAATTGGGAAAACAAATTTTTCTTTGTCCAAAATATAGAACAATTCACAGCTATTGTAAAGTCGCTGCATGACAACATGGGCAAAAGGTTTGAGGATTTAAAATTGATTAGAAATATGGTTAAGGTACACGATTATCCACTTATTTGTGAATTGCAAGATCTGGATGTTCCGATACGCCAAGAGCTCATAATATTACGGGATGATCTGGAAATTCCTTTAGAAAGTGGAGAAAAGTTTTGGGCGCTCATTGATGACAGAAAATATCCAAACCTGAAAGATGAAATGTACAAGTTGTATTCTATGTTCGGAACGACTTATAATTGCGAAGTGGCGTTTTCAAGCATGAACATAATATTAACAAAGCTACGTAATTCTACATCTGATCAGCATTTAGCCGACCTTTTGCGCATCAAAGAATACAATGGAAGCATAGATTTGGACATTATCACAAAAACGTTTTTATAAGAAACCATTTGCCCATGTTTCCACTCAGCGTCGTTCGATTCGTTGGAATGTGGCTGCTTAAGGGCGTGTTGGTAAGAGAGTTATTATTTTTGTATTATTATTTTATTATTATTTTGTTATGGTTTTGTTATTATTTTATTTACGTTTTCTTTTTTATAATTTTACTCAATTTTTTGTATTATTTTGCTTTAAACTTTTGTTTTCCTTGAAAGTTTCAACACGAAATAATTGCAGCATCAACCACAAATAGATTCGTGCAGTGTAAAGCAAGAAACCGGTTTCGGCGTAGGCATCTTCGTGTTTTAGCTACGCACACAAGCGCACTTCACTGTATGGGTGCCGAGCCCTGATTTAAACCATAACAGCCACGTAGGCGCATACGGCAACGCCACCATTCATAAGCACCACCATTCGGCAACTCTAAAACAGAGACTATTGAGGATAAACCAGCGAAGCAAGAACACAAAGTTTTTTAAAGCTCTCTCTTATTATTATTACTAAACTCACATAATATATTGGAATGCTATATAAATTTGCTTACCCTTTATTGCTTCCAAATATTCAACGCCAGTGCCTTAACATTTCTTTAAAAAACTTTTAATTACGCACAAACAACAAACATAATCGTGAACCACGCTTGGATTTCAACAAATTGCGAAATTCACAAGATGCTCGCATACACCATAGCCTACATACGCACACATAAGTGTAAAAGCCTTGTATGTGTAAGAACCTTGCTGTAGTAGATCGCGCCGAATACAAGGAACGTGGGAACACACAGTAAAACCAAGTTAAAGTGCACAAGTCAATAACATATGCCTATAAAACGAGATAATACGGTCTGTGGCGTCTGCAGAAAGAATGCGACAAATGCATGTACGAGAACAGCTGCGCAGTGGCCGGCTTTTCAAATGCAGAAAACATGCTTCGGCTCCAGAAGTGTCTTAAGGGCAAAGCTTATGAGTTGGCAGCTGCTGCTGCCAGCATTAGTCCCAGAAGTGATCGATACCCTAAAAACCTTCTTTGGGCGACCGGAACAAATCCTTGACCGTTTGATTGATAAAATTAGAAAAATCAACGTACACAAAGACAAATTGGAATCTCTTATAGATTTTGCAATGCCAGTACGCAACGCGTGTGCAACTATGGAGGCCTGCAAATTAAACTCACACCTGGACAACCCCTTACTGCTTCGCGAACTCGTCGATAAGTTGACCACTCAACAAAAATTAAACTGGGCCATGCACCCACGCAGTGACGGCATCCCAGTCATCAAATCATTCAGCGATTGGATATACGATCCAGCCGAAGCAGCATCCACTGTTATACTTGTACCAAGCTCAACGGCCAGCACAGTCAACACTCACGCACAGGTTCGCCATGGATTGGACAACAACGAAAACTCTCAGCCAGAAGAAGATCAGCAACAACAAGCTACTTCCTTTCTCATATGTATAATGTGCAAGTGCACCAAGCACCACGCCGCCCAGTGCGAGAAATTTCAGATGTTGACCGTCGAGGAGAGGCAGCACATTATCAACGACACCAAGAAGAGCCACCGCCGCAAATGTTTCTCTAAACGAGATTGTGGCGTAACTGCCAATCTAACCATCACCCACTTCTTCATAGAGAAGCACCCAAGGCCGAACTCGTCAGTGCCCACCTTATGGAAAGCAGCATAGAAGAACAATACTTCCGAATTTTGCCCGTCAAACTACGCGGAAACGGAGTTAAGTTCGACACCTACGCCTTTTTGGACGAAGGCTCATCCGTCACACTTATTGATGACAGCATTATGGGAATTCTTCAGGTTTGCTCGGCTCCCGATCCTCTTTGCCTGCAATGGACCAGCGAAACCACTCGAATGGAGAATACATCCGTTAGAGCTCATATTAAAGTATCAGAACCGGGAAGCCACAAAATGTTATGGCTCAATAATGTACGTTCAGTCAAAAATCTCGCGCTACCAAAACAAAGCGTCGATGTCATCAAACTGTGCAACGAATATTCCCACCTCCAAGGATTGCCAATAAAATCGCCCGAAAAGGTGCTTGGTATGTACTGGGAACCCTCTAGAGATGTTTTTATGTATATTTTTAGATTTGCAAGATTGAAAAGAGACGTTTTGAATGGTGAAACAACTCCCACAAAACGCGAAGCCTTACAAGTATTGAAGTCCGTATTCATGCTACACTATTGGTCTGAAGATGCTACTCCAAAAACTCTGGCGAGCTGGTATAACATGGGACGCAGAGATTCCAAATACACTCCTTATTTTTTGGACACAATGGAAAAGCGTACTTCTACAAGCTGGAAAGCTGGAATTCCCTCGCTACTAATCATACCTGCTGAGAAATGCAGACCAGATCAACTTTCATACATTCGTAGACGCAAATGAAGACGCCTATGCCGCAGTCACCTACCTTCGCATAAAGAGAGGAGAGGACATCGACACGGTATTATTTGCAGCCAAATCTAAAGTCGCACCATTGAAACCCGTCTCAATACCACGCATGGAGCTTTTAGCAGCCGTAATGGGAGTGGGACTAGCAAAAAGAACCATGAACACTCGAGGACAAAGAATCAATTCAAGCACATACTGGTCCGACTCTAAAAGCGTTCTTCAATGGTTAACTATGGACCCTCGAAAATTGCAATCCTTTGTTATGCATAGAGTTGGTGAGATCATAGATAACACCAGCCGTAAACAGTGGCGCTGGATTCCTACGAAGGAAAATGTTGCAGACTCAGCTACAAAATTCTTCAAAACTCCTGATGCATCCAGGTGGATCCAAGGCCCACAATTCCTTAGACAATCGGAAGATGGCCACAACAAGATGTCGTTTTTGATCAAAATAACGACCAATCCGAATTACGTAAGCATGTTTTCATAATAACGAAACTAAAGCATTTTGATTTTGCAGTGGATTACTTTTCGGACTGGAAACGTATATATAGAGCCGTAGCTACCTTCATCCTTTACATCCAAAGGCTGAAAGCGAAATGCGCCAGAAAATCACTGCCAAAATTCCTAAGTCCTGAAATCATACATGCAGCAAAGTCGTGGCTATTTAAACAGTCGCAGTCAAAGGCGTATTTTATGGAAATTAGCGCCCTTAAACAGCATTCAGCTGTCGACAAGTCAAGCCCATTAATTGCTCTGAACGTTTACCCAGATGCAGAATACGTCCTACGTGTACAAGGAAGAGCAAATCGCCAGAATCCAAAAGAAAACGCCATTGCCAAAAAAGTGCAGAGTCGGCTACGAAACTTAAATTTAAACCATAAAAGCCACGTAGGCGCATACGGCAACGCCACCATTCATAAGCACCACCATTCGGCAACTCCAAAACAGAGACTATTGAGGATAAACCAGCGGAACAAGAACACAAAGTTTTTTAAAGCTCTCTCTTATTATTATTATTAAAATCACATAATAAATTGGAATGCTATATAAATTTGTTTACCCTTTATTGCTTCGAAATATTCAACGCCAGTGCCTCAACACTACATATCTCGCTTCTCCCTTAAGTGAAATCGTAAGGTAATTACATTTTAAGGTAGGACTAAGATCTTCTCTTAAATGAATAAGTTCGGTAAAAAACTCATAAAACAGGTCCCAGTCTTTGGAATCCCCAAAGAATGTGGGTACCTTAATTTTTGGAAATGTTTGCAAATCATCAATTTTTTTATTTGTAACTTCTCCCATTTTGTTTCATTATCCTTAAGTTTTTTCTTCATGATTTTAGTTACAGTTAACACATCAAATTTAAATTCACTTAAAACATCATCATACATATGAATCCATTCAATCATTTCGTCTTCTTTTATACCAACTACCTTTCTCCAATAAAACATTAACTTTTCTATCCTGAATTCCAAATTTTCCTTTTTTCCGTCATCTATAGCATTAAAAGTTTCATCTAAATACTTTTTTAGCTGCTCTATTGATTTTGAAAGTTTGCTAACAGTTTTCGTACCATCCATATCGGAACCAGAAATGTTTTGCTTCTACAGAACTCTTGTTCCATATTGACACTTTCACTCATCTTATTCTGGCTATCCACTGTACTTTCAATTCTTCCTATTATACCCATCATAGCTGCATAGTGGTTTTCTTAAAATAGTCGTGATCGACTACACCAATTTGTCATTCATTCTGCTGTCAACAATTTAACTTCTTTAGCCTGCTCACTAACACTACTCGACAAAACCGAACTTTTTTTTTCCTCAAGGATCCAAACCGACTTTTTCTGATAGATATGGGGTTTTAAAATTTTTTAAAGAATTATGGTTTTTTTCTTTTGCAGAACTTTTTTTGAAGAATTTTTGAAGTCTGGTATTTTTTTTAAAGCTTTTTTCAGAGGTAGCGCATGTTTTTTTCACATAACTCTAGTATCTTATTTCTGGTTGTAAATAACTTTTCTATTTTGAAAAGATAATTAAAACATCTAGAAGTTAAGCTCGAAAACTTTGTGATTTCAGCTTATCTTCTAGGAAATATAAAGCATTGAAATGCAAAAATGATGATTTTTGTACGGTATTTTTTCCGAAATTTTGACCTTAACAACTCAGGAAATTATATTCTGTGTGCCAACTGCCGATTGGGAACAAAGCAAACGAAAAAGGGTTGTTCATTTGGTACCTGATCGCGATCGCAATTCCCGATGGTCAGTTGGGCCCGCAACCTTCAAAAAGGTATTTTTTGTTAATATTTTTCATTTTTTAGGTTTGGTTAACGAATTTTAGCTCCAAAGTCTCTCCATAGATTTTACTGAGCGATGCCTTAAACGACGCCAAATAAATGCACCTATACAAATAAAATAGAGGACACATAATATAAATTTTTTTCGACTTTTCCTGAGTTTTTAAAGTCAAAATTTCGGAAAAAATACCGCACAAAAATCATCTTTTCTGCATTTTAATTCTTTATATTTCCCAGAAGGTAAGCTGAAATCACAAAGTGTTCGGGCTTAACTTCTAGATGTTTTAATTACACTAGTCAACACGATTTTTCCTCAAGGAACAAAACCAACTTTTTATTAAATATTTGGGGCTTAGAAATGGTTTGATGATATTTTTTTTTTTCTATGGCAGAACTTTTTTTTTAAGAATTTTTGAAAACTGGTATTTTTTTTAAGCTTTTTTCAGAGGTAGCGCTTGTTTTTTTCACATAACTCTAGTATCTTTCATCTGGTTGTTAAGAACTTTAATATTTTGAAAAGATAATTAAAAAAGCTAGAAGATAAGCCCAAACACTTTGTGATTTCAGCTTACCGTCTGGGAAATATAAAGCATTGAAATGCAAAAATGATGATTTTTGTGCGGTATTATTTACGAAATTTTGACTTTAAAAACTCAGGAAAAGTCGCAAAAAAATTATATCCTATGTTCTCTATTTTTTTGTGTAGAGGTGCATTAATTTGGCGTCGGTTAAGGTATCGCTCATTAAAATCTATGCAGAGACTTTGGAGCTAAAATTCGTTAACCAAACCTAAAAAATGGAAAAAATGAACAAAAAATACCTTTTTGAAGGCTGCGATACCTTAACCGACGCCAAATTAATGCACCTCTACACAAAAAAATAGAAAACACAGGATATAATTTTTTTTCGACTTTTCCTGAGTTTTTAAAGTCAAAATTTCGTAAATAATACAGCACAAAAATCATCATTTTTGCATTTCAATGCTTTATATTTCCCAGACGGTAAGCTGAAATCACAAAGTGTTTGGGTTTTTCTTCTAGCTGTTTTAATTATCTTTTCAAAATAGCAAAGTTCTTAACAACCAGATGAAAGATACTAGAGTTAAGTGAAAAAAACAAGCGCTACCTCTGAAAAAAGCTTTAAAAAAAAATACCAGACTTCAAAAATTCTTTAAAAAAAGTTCTGCCATAGAAAAAAAAACCATAATTCTTTAAAAAATTTTAAAGCCCCATATCTAACAGAAAAAGTCGGTTTGGATCCTTGAGGAAAAAAAAAGTTCGGTTTTGTCGAGTAGTGTTATCTTTTCAAAGTTCTTTACAACCAGACGTAAGACACTAGAGAGATGCGAAAAAAAGCAGCGCTACCTCTGAAACAAGCTTTAAAAGCAATACCAGAATTCAAAAATTCTTCAAAAAAAAGTTCTGCCATAGAAAAAAAAATATCATCAAACCATTTCTAAGCCCCAAATCTTTAAGAAAAATTTCGTTTTGTTCCTTGAGGAAAAATCGTGTTGACTAGTGTTATAGGCCTTTTACATTGGGGCTGCGTCATGCTTCTTTGCGTCTTTGTGGAGACGCAGTTTTTTTTACATAGGATAAACATAGTGCCCTAGTGGTGGCAAAAAGTTGCGTCAGTTTGTGATTCATGTGCGTCTATTCGATATATTCGATTGCTATTGCTCATTTATGCACTTTTCTGCCTATCAGCGCAACTATCACCACTAATAACAACAAAAACTTACAGATCAAAAATCAAATTTTGGCGCTAAAAATGCATGATTGTGCAAAAAAGGTTAAAATATACATAAAATCATTAAATAAAATACTTGAAACTGATTGTATTATTATCATACGAAATTTTTCTGACCCCCTGATGCCATTAAGACACTGCTGGAAACGAACTTCGGTGGTTTTCATAATTTGAAGAAGAACTCCCACAAACTCTACAATGAAATGTTTGAAAATAATATAAAAATATGAGAATCATTTCTCTTTCCTCCATTTTCCTGCCGCCTTGCATAATTCTGTTGATTTTCAAAAATTTGTGTTTCGTTCCTTATCATCAAGCACCCAAATCCAAATTCAAGACGCACGTCTGTCAATGTAAACGCCTTTTCTGCTTCATTGCGTCTATTCGGATATCGATAGCAGACGCGCCCAGTGTAAAAAGGCTATTATATAAGGTGGTCTTGTCGGCAGTAGCAGGCCCTTAACAATACTTACAATAAGTGCGAGTGAAAGGCCTCAGAGCAGTATGTGTGAGTGAAAAAACGATAGAGCGTGTGGATTAACCCTCTGATGGTCCAAGAGCCTAGCACTCAGAACGAAAAAAACACCTCGCGAACAGAATCAGGGTTGATATTCGTATGAAACCGATAAGAAATGTTTTACGCGTAAAACTGTTTTCTAGGCTCTGTACGGAAGGCACTACTCAGATCGAAAAATAAAGAGGTCGGTATATACTGGAAAAGTATCAGAAGTATTTGCTTGTTTTTTGGTATGTTTAGACCCACCTCGAAAAAGATATCAATTTGATATCTTTTGCCAGCAAACACGACGCAAACATTGCAATAAGAGAACATAAAACCATATTAAATATATTAATAATGAAGACAAATAGAATCTAGTTAGTGCAGTATTATATGAATGACAATTATATGAATATTATAATATATTATTTTTATTAATTTTCATGAATATAAAACCAATATTGTTTGCAAAACATGTTATCTACACGGTGGTCGGCACGGGTCTGCTGCTGCTGATAGTCTGACCAAAGACAATATACGTATAAGATGCGGAACGCTCATACATTTCAATTGCCATATGCAAAGCAATTTTTCAGCCAGCGACGAAATTTGCGCCATTTCGCTCACACAAATTTGAGAGCGTGCGAATCTAAAAATAGAATCCGCTTGCATGTGTGAGCACACACAGAACCTGCAAGTGTGTACTTGTGCGAAGCGGACGATTTTCGAAACGAAAACCTTTTAATGAGTTGAGAAACGAAATTATTTACCGGCGTTGAATACGTCGCGCGCTGAATACCCTAATGACAATTATTCCAATGTGAAGTCATGTATTAAATATATTATGTAATTTTAAGTATATCCGCTAATTATTATCGAATATACCATGTTAAAAGAAATGATCATTGGAGGGATATACAATAAAGAAGTTTATTAATATTGGGGTGGTAAGTGTCTTGCAAAATTAACTTACACTTATAAATTGAAGGGTATATTTCGACAGCGCTGTAAAAATCGTATGCATGTGCATACATACAGTCGTCGCGACGACTCGGCTCGGCTGTCGCAGCGGCATAGAACCAACTTCGTGTGCCTTCGTATGCTGAGACCGGCTGGCTTTAGAGCGCTCTCTCTCTCAAAAATTTCAAGAGAGCCTGGAGCCAGCTCTAGAGCCAGCATGAAAAATTCGTGTACCAAAATTTCGTATGGCGTTATTTATCTTATACTTATATTGTCTTTGGTCTGACACATTACCTTGCCAATAAAATGTTGTGGAGCCCAGGATATGGCTGGGGAAGAGCGGCCCCAGCCGAAGAAGTGCATTTTATTAACTTTGAACAAAACCAAGCAGCTGTCTGAGCAGTGTAACCGTACGGAATGAAGTGCACACCTCTGGTCACACCACTGGTCGCTCGAAACAGTTTTTCGATCTGAGTACTAGGCTGAGCTGAATACTAGGCTTTAATCAAAGAAAAAAAGAATGCTTTCACTATAATTAATATTACATATATTGCTCCGAACTCGACTTAAAAAGGTGGCATTATTTTTGTTTCATCGAGGAGCGTTTTCCTCAATATAGTTGTTCACCCCCATGGTGTGACAATCTCCAGTGAGCTAATTATACTCGATGCGAATAAATTTGCTGTAATCTAAGAATAATCCGAAAGTCGAGGGGGTTCAGTTGAGTACTAGCCAATAACTATTTATTCGGTTTCTTAGTGCATGAGCACTAAGCATAAGCGGGCTTCTAAATTGTTCTGAATTCAATTATAAATTCAATGCAAGAGCGTAACAAAGAGAGTAAGAATGAGCGTAAGCACTAACCATACAGTATATAGATGTGCCAGTTCCTACACCGAACGTGTCGCAGCTGAGCCGAAGGCTTGGGGGTGCTGGGACCATTCGGCTGTGGTGCTGAGACGTTCGGGTCGTGGGCCTGAGACATTCGGCATTTGTTCGACATGTTCGATTCATGACGAGATGCGAAAGCAAGCCGAGAATTGCAAATTCATGTGTGGTACACAGACACGAAAAATTATTTATCAATTCATATTTTCCGTAACCGTTTTAAGTTTGTTTTGAGTTTCGTTTCCAAGTTGCGTAAATGTATTGTGTGTGCCATGTATTCACACATACTATGCTTGTGTGTGGGCTCTAAAATTTTTGGCCGGCCCCGGAAGAATTGCCAAATTGTGTACTGGCCTGCAGCATGTTCCATTCGCGATGAAGAGGTGCACCACGCGTACACGACCATCCCTTCCGAGCACTGTAGACTGCTCTCGGCCTTTATTGTATTAACTTAACGTGTATAATGTTAAATTATTTGGATGAGCGTTAATCACCAATTGAACAACCTTTATGGGAAAGAAAGATTCGCATCGTTTTAGGTGTGTTTTATTGGTTTATTTAATCAAATCGCTGGATAAATCTGAGCGATTTTGATTCCGCTTAAAAGTCGGTATGTGGCACGGCGGAATGGAATTGAGGTGATTTTACAGCGGAAGTGATTTCTGTGGCACCTCTGATAATGACTGAGTACGGGTATAAAAGTAGAGTCGCGTCCGAAGAAACGACTCATACGTTCTTTCTCGTTTTTCGCTGTACTTCTGTGAATATAGGAACGTTTGTTTTAGAACATTTCATCACTCCCATGTCTTTTCCATACTTTTTCACAGTTTTATCGCTCAAAGTGTACTTTTTGATTAGCCCACAAAATGATTTAGCTTTACTTGGCGCTGTCTTGACTGCTGTAATGGAAATTTTTTCCCGGACCCAGGAGCTCTATCCCTTTTTATACCCGTACTCAAAAAAGAGTTAAGGGGTATATTAGATTTGTGGTAAAAGTGAATGTGTGTAACACAGAGAAGGAAAATTTTCCGACCCAATAAAGTATATATATTCTTGATCAGCATCAATAGCCGAGTCGATTAAGCCATGTCCGTCTGTCCGTCCGTCTGTCCGTCTTCATGAGCGCCTGGATCTCAGAGACTATAAGAGCTCCGCCCCCGCAAAGGACGAAAATCTGTGGCACGCACAATATTGAAGATACGATAAAACTAAAAACGCAGTATTGTAGAGAATGCCCATATCTACCAGATTGTCGAATCTGAATCAGATCGGATCATAATTATAGCCAGAATGAACAAATTAAATTTCAGTTGCTTCCCCCGCCACCACCCCCTGTCAGAGACACGCTAATCATTCTCTTTCTCGCATGCACACTCTGCCGCGTTCAGTGCACGAGCAACCCCTAGCGGAGGAGATTTAGAATCTAAATGGTACATCTATAATCTACATGTTTGATGTAAAATATACATTGCAGATGTATATGTAGATAATAGATGTAGCAAAAAAATGTTAAAAGTAAAAATAATGCTCAAAAATGTATATACTGACTGAGTACGGGTATAAGTGGAGTCGCGTCCCCAGAAGCGACTCACACGTTCCTTCTCGTTGTTTTCATTCTGAATATCCAAAATTACTTTATAAATACAAGTTTTCTTGATGCCCGTATCAGAAAAGAAATACAAAATATAATTTTTTGGCTAAGATGCGTTATTTGCAAATTAAATTTTCGAGGGTCTACTGTGCTGAGAGACATTACTAGAAAGGTCATTTTTGTTGCTATGCATGATCTAATAGTACTCTTCATTACCGTGTGTTTTGTTTTGCGCTGCCGATTACACTAGTCAACACGACATTTAGGCTGTGGCCCAAAAATATTTTTTTTATAGATATCGGGATTCACAAATTTTTAGCGGATTATGGATTTTTGTATGGTTTAGTTTTTTTTTAAGCATTTTTGAAAATCCGGTAATTTTTTAAGTTTTTTTTCAGAGGTAGTGCTGTTGATACCTTGATACCGTCGTTCCATAGATTTTAATTGTTGATGAATTCTCTCTCCGTATTCGTCACTAACGTACCCTAGGTTTGTCGAAAAAAAGTCTTAGTGGGAGTGCAGGAAATGGACTTTAAGCGCATATTTGCCCCGATTTTTTTATAATTCTTAGTTAGCTCTTGGACGATACTACATAATCATCAGAGAATATAAAGGAAACATTTGACCTGAACCGGTATCCTACCTCAGATTGGGTATAACGAAAAAAGTAACTGTCAACAACATTTCGTACCAAAGGAACACGTTCAGGTACCAAAAATGCAACCCCTTTTCCTTTGCTTTATTCTCAATTGGCATTTGGGCACACAACCTTCCAAAAAGTATTTTTGTCTTTTTTTTTTTTTTTTTTCATTTTTGAGGTTTGGTTAATAAATTTTAGCTCCACCGTTTCTCTATAGATTTTAATGAACAATACCTTAAACGACGCTTAATTCATGCGCCTATCTAAAACTAAAAAAGTTGACCAAAAATTTTTTTTCGACTTTTCACGAATTTTTTAAGTTGCAAATTAAAAAACAAATACCGCAAAAAATTATGAAATTTGAAAGCTTAATATCTTACAGGCGTTAAGCTGCAGATACAAAGTGTCTGCATTTGTCAGCTTTTTAGAACTGCAAACTGCAATTCTATGGAACCTGATATAAGATACTTAAGTTATGTGAAAAATAAAAGCACCTCTGGAAAAAACATGAAAAAATACAAGATTTCAAAAATTCTTTAAAAACAAATTAAACCATATAAAAAAATAAAGTAATACAAACATTTGTAAATACCGAAATCTATCCGAAAAAGTCATTTTGGTCTATATCCGAAAGAAAAAGTTCAATTTTGTTGAGTAGTGTTATTCGAACTTATTCAGAACATGTTCAATTTGGTTCGTATTTCACTCGGCATACTTTATACTATTGTATATTTTATACGCCATATTATTCGTAAGCGATCTCTTTCACTGTCTTCTTATACCAACGCCGTTATATATGCCCACACGGCATGGGAAAAGTTAGTATCATAAGTAAGCGCGTCGAAGGGGTAGATGAATTTGTTTATTCATTCATTCATACAATAATGATCCGGTCTGATAAAGATTCAGCAATGTGGTAGATATGTATGGTCATTCTTTATGATACTCGGTTTTCCTTTATGTTTAAAATTGTGGATGGTCATTTCAAAATGGGGCCGTGAGTGTACTCTTCGAGTATCTACACTAGTAAATGCACACATATGTACAAAGCAGTTTTGTGCGACATGGAAATGTTTTATGTTTGTTTTAATTTTTCTTTAAATTTTGGCTTTCGGTTGTCTTTTCATCTTAACTTGCCAATGTTGAGTCTTATTGCTTGTATAAAAAACGATCCATCTCTCGATTACCAGTAGCTGCTGGTAGCTAGTGAAAACATGAAGATAGTAAATACATCAGGCAATCGCTGCATGTGGTGATAGAAGCTACAATCTACAATCTACTTTAGTTTAATATATACATATGTATGTACCTACATATGTACATACATATGTGTTTACACTTGCATATCAAAGCCTTTGAATGCAGAGAGAGCGCTCAAGAATATTTTTAGTTCTCGAGCTGAGCTCTCCGTTTGATGTGCTTGGGTGTTGAAAATATACCAAGAGGGATCATTCAGTAAGTCAGCTTAGTCGATTTCTTAATTAAGTACGTTAATATAGCGGTCATTTATGTGTGTAATATTATTCCTAAGTGTGTATGTATATTTGCGTTCCTTTTGTCTATATAGAATACAAAGGAGAAAACTACCATGCCCTGCAAAACTATATATTGGTTTGCAATTTTGCACATTTTTGCCTACTTTCTGCATGATGTTGAAATGCGAAATATTAATGCAGCCTACGAGTCATCGGCATCTCAGTGCGGCTATCTGGTGAGTAACTGCGCATTTAAAATACAACAACAAAGAAATGTAATCCCTGGGAGTCGATGCTAAAAATACCCTTCCGTTGTTTTTGTTATTTGCTAGGGTATTATAATACGATTTTCCTACTAATGACACATCTGAAAAGTTATATTTGAAATTATCATTAATATGTTTACTTTAGGGATCGCTACGCAAATACCTGTGTATGTTCACATGTTTTAAGTTTTGCACGTGTATGTGAGCGCACAGCGCAGCATCCAGAACACTTTCCTATGCAGCGACCTGTGGTTTTTATACCCGTACTCAAAAAATAGTTAAGGGGTATATTAGATTTGTGGTAAAAGTGGATGTGTGTAACGCAGATAAGGAGACGTTTCCGACCCCTTAAAGTATATATATTCGTGATCAGCATCAATAGCCGAGTCAATAGAGCCATGTCTGTCTGTCTGTTCGTCTGTCCGTTTTTTTTTTTTTTTTTCTTGGTTCTAATTCTTTTAAACAAATTTTTTAAATAAAATTATAAACTTTAATATTACCATCAAACAGACGATAAAAAAATTAAGGGGTGTCCCGTTTAAATTTCAAAAAGACATTTTTTTGGCTCAACCAAAGACAATATAAGTATAAGATACCATACGAAATTATTGCACACGAATTAAGCATGCTGGCTCTAGAGCTGGCTCCAGGCTCTCTTGAAATTTTTTAGAGAGAGAGAGAGAGCGCTCTAGAGCCAGCCACTCTCGTGTATGCATACAGCATACGAAGGCACACGAAGTTGGTTCTATGCCGCTGCGAGAGCCGAGCCGAGTCGTCGCGACGACTGTATGTGTGCACATGCGTACGATTTTTTCAGCGCTGTCGAAATATACCCTTCACTTTATACATAAGTGTAAGTTAATTTTGCAAGACACTTACCACCCCAATATTAATAAACTCCTTTATTGTATATCCCTCCAATGATAATTTCTTTTAACATGGTATATCCGATAATAATTAGCGGATACACTTAAAAGTACATAATATATTTAATACATGACTTCACATTGGAATAATTGTCATTAGGGTATTCAGCGCGCGACGTATTCAACGCCGGTAAATAATTTCGTTTCTCAACTCATTAAAAGGTTTTCGTCTCGAAAATCGTCCGCTTCACACAAGTACGCATACATACGCACTTGCTGGTTCTGTGTGTGCTCACACATGCAAGCGGATTCTATTTTTAGATTCGCACGCTCTCAAATTTGTGTGAGCGAGATGGCGCGAATTTCGTCGCTGGCTGAAAAATTGCCTTGCATATGGCAATTGAAATGTATGAGCGTTCCGCATCTTCTACTTATATTGTCGTTGGTTATGTATCTTATAATTATATTGTCTTTGGCTCAACCCAATGTATATAGTCTACATACACAGCCCAAAACATATGTATATAAATGGGCTAATCCGAACATTTTTAAACTAAAGCACATTGGGCGAGAGAGCCGATATTTTCATTTTCAGCGTGCATACCTTTTATAGAAAAAATGCATCCTTTTTTTATTTTAATGCTGCACTGAAATTTTTGCAGATGTTTGGTTAATTACGAGTGGGTGTATAAAAGGCGGGAATCAGAAAAAGACTTAACCAACTTGCCTGTCTATTCGGGTTTACAACTAATGCCGAGACAACTAGATCCAAAATCTAACTATGGAAATTTAAAATGGAAAGTGTATACTTACTAAAGTCTATTAAATTACACTACTCAACATAATTTAACTTTTTCTTCCCCCTGTGTACCAAAATTACTTTTTATCAGGGGTGCCACAGAAATTACTAGTGAAATTGAAAACCGCGCAGAGGATTTCCGCTTAAAAATTTCCGCCGTGCCACAGAATTCCGAGTGATTTCATTTTCCTTAGCATTGTCACAAACCAAATTCGAACTAAGGCTAGAGTTGACACTTTTCAAAATTCATTTCGAATGGGGCTCATTTTGCAGTTTTATTGATTTTATCATATCAAAACAATTGGTTTTTCTTTTTTTCTTTTTTAATATAAAATAGCTGATTTTTCAAAGCTGTACTTTTATAATTTCAAAACAAAAAAACATCCAATATCGTGCGAGTCAAAGAAAACACTGTACTCGGAAACTCTAGCAGTTGTCTGGCAAGTCTCCGTGCATGCCAGCAATCAGCTGTTCAAGAAAAGATACATCTGACGGGAAACTTAATTAAAATGCTTTTACCGAGACTGTTGGACATCGAAGAACTACGGAGGCAACATATTAGAATACAAACCTTGCATCGCAGGCTTCTCAGATGCGCATCGGACTCGTTTTCGCCTTCAGACGATACGCATGTAGTTTTTGTGATTGTCTTCTCAAACTACTGCTAATTTAGTTCATTAAAATTAACAGTTTTTGGTATAATGATCGCTATGCTTCTATTTGTGCTGCCATGGGTCTGCACATAGCCGAACAGGGATTTTTGACATAAATGCAATGGCAATAATATGTAGAAATGGTTTGTTAGTTCTGTTTTGGCATTTTGAAGGCATTTTGGTAGAACTACAAATGACTACAAATGTTTTCACAATTTGCACAAAAAGTATGCACACGTTTGACGTAAAGGAAGTTTTACTGAAATGAGCTATTTTTTGTAATGCTTAATAAAAGAAAACCAGAATGCTTTCAGTATAATTAATATAAAATATATTGCTCCGAATTCGACTTAAAAAAGGTGGCATTACTGTATTAACTTAGAAAGTCCGAATCGCCCTAAGTGGCCACCTCGCTCTGCAGCGGATTGACATCGGAATCGTTAAGTGAAAATTCAGTCAGCGGATTGAATAGTGACTTACTAAAATGCTTATTTTATTAACTTAACATATATATTGTTAAATTATTTGGATGAGGGTTAATCACCAATTGAATAACCTTTATGGGAAAGTAAGATTCCAATCGTTTTTGGTGTGTTTTATGGGTGTATTTAATCAAATCGCTGGATAAATTGTGGGTGATTTTGATTCCGCTGAAAAATCGGTGTGTGGCACGGCGGAATGGAATTGAGGTGATTTTCCAGCGGAAGTGATTTCTGTGGCACCGAAACGATTGGAATCTTACTTTCCCATAAAGGTTATTCAATTGGTGATTAACCCTCATCCAAATAACACTAGTCAACACGATTTTTCCTCAAGGAATTAAACCAACTTTTTCTTAAAGATTTGGGGCTTAGAAATGGTTTAATGATATTTTTTTTTTCTATGGCAGAACTTTTTTATTAAAGAATTTTTGAAAACTGGTATATTTTTTTAAAGCTTTTTTCAGAGGTAGCGCTTGTTTTTTTCTCATAACTATAGTATCTTACGTCTGGTTGTTAAGAACTTTAATATTTTTGTGCCAATTGGGAACAAAGCCGCTCTCTTGTATGCATACAGCATACGAAGGCACACGAAGTTGGTTCTATGCCGATGCGACAGCCGAGCCGAGTCGTCGCGACGACTGTATGTGTGCACATGTATACGTTTTTTACAGCGCTGTCGAAATATACCCTTCACTTTATAAGTGTAAGTTAATTTTGCAAGACGCTTACCACCCCAATATTAATAAACTCTTTTATTGTATATCCCTCTAATGATAATTTCTTTTAACATGGTATATTCGATAATAATTAGGGGATATACTTATATAAAAGTACATAATATATTTAATACATGACTTCACATTGGAATAATTGTCACTAGGGTATTCAGCGCGCGACGTATTCAACGCCGGTAAATAATTTCGTTTCTCAACTCATTAAAAGGTTTTCGTCTCGAAAATCGTCCGCTTCGCACAAGTACGCACACATACGCACTTGCTGGTTCTGTGTGTACTCACACATGCAAGCGGATATTATTTTTAGATTCGTATGCTGTCAAATTTGTGTGAGCGAGATGGCGCGAATATCGTCGCTGCCTGAAAAATTGCCTTGCATATGGCAATTGAAATGTATGAGCGTTCCGCATCTTATACTTATATTGTCTTTGCCCTAGCGGAGGAGATGTAGAATATGAATGGTACATCTATAATCTACATGTTAGATGTAAAATATACATTGTAGATGTAGATGTAGATAACAGATGTAGCAAAAAATGTAAAATTTTTTTTAAATTCTAAAATTTAAAAAAATTATGCTTAAAAATGTGTATACTGACTGAGTACGGGTATAAGTAGAGTCGCGTCCCCAGAAGCGACTCACACGTTCCTTCTCGTTTCTTTTATTAAGCATTACAAAAAATAGCTCATTGCAGTAAAACTTCCTTTACGTCAAACGTGTGCATACTTTTTGTGCAAAGGTGGCATCGCTTTAAAATGCCAAAACAGAACTGACAAACCATTTCTACACATTATTGCCATTGCATTTATGTCACTTCCGTTTGTGCCTTGAAGGTGGGTTGATGTGTTTTGCTCGCGCTCCGGAAAAAAAAGGGAAAGAACAAAACTTTGGTCCAAAATTAAATCCTTCAACGCGGAATACTAGCCGGTTGTTTTTTTAATCGAGCTTATATAAATATTAAATAAATTGAAGGATTACAATTTTATTAAAGGATTAAGGTGAGTCTTGTGAACTGAAAGTTTTGGTGAAGCAGAGTGTGAAAGTGGCTGACGCCATGGCGTCGAGCCAGAATTGTGAGTCGATGGAGGATATCTCGTCCGATATGGAAGAGTCATCTGATATCTCAGCACCGGACAATTCTGGTAGAGCTATTAAGAGAAACGCGATAATTAAAAAGGCAATTTGCAAGGCTCCGCGTATGGACAAAAATGTGTCAGGAAGTAAGGTTAAGGTGAGCTCTTCAGACTCAAAAGACATGGTGCTACAGCAAATGTTGAGACAAGGATTAAGCAAGGGAAAATAAATACAAGTGACGACTCAGCAAATCAAAAAAAATGGACGGAATACAAGTATGACGTTAGTTTTGTTGGCGAAGCGGCTGTCATATTTAACACTGGTCAGGTTGAAAATATTCAAAATATTAGGGCTAAGAATGGTCTATTCTTCTACGAAAAAATTAAAGGGTTAAAGCTGCCAGGGCTTTGCAATATTGTTGCTTTAGGCATTTCATCATACAAGGTATATTTCCAGAATGGAAAGTTTGCAAATGAGGTTGTGAAGAACGTTAATTTAAAAAGCATGAACATATCAGCGTATATACCAGGGGATTATGTAGAAACATATGGAGTTATTAAAAATATCCCTGTTGAAATAACAGATGAAGAAATACTGATGAACATCAAGTCGGACGTTCCTGTTAAGTCAGTGACTAGATTAAGACGCAAAGCAAAATCAGAGACAGGGGCTACTGAAGTAGTGTGGGAACTCTGTAAGTGAAAATTGGTTTTTCAAATGTAGAAATCCCATCGCATGTTGTTTTGAATTACTGCAGACTAGAAGTTTCTCATTTTTTACGAAATATTTTACAATGTTTTAACTGTGGACGGATTGGTCACGGTTCACGAACGTGCAAAGCAAAGAAGCGTTGTCTACGTTGTGGTGCGCCGGAGTGCACTTCTCCAAATTGTCAGGTGTAAAAATGGATTTTATGTAACAGTAATGAACACACGGCTCGTGATAAGAACGTATGTCCAAAATGGGCACTGGAGGAAAAAATAATGAAAGTTATGTGTGTAAAGAAATTGTCGAGGAAAGAAGTGACATCCCAATACTTGATGAACAATCGATTTGATTTATTATCCCAAAATGAAAATGTTTTTCCTGCTCTACCATCGAAAATGCCTGAGACAATAGATAAAAACGAGCTTGTAAACAATATCATAAATAGTAACCGATACACCTCAATAGTAAAAAACACTTTAGTTCCCCTCCAACAAAATTTCCATCATTTCTCATTACCATCCTATACTCATGACACTTCAGAACATAAATTCCAATACCCAGTCAAGGAGGATATAAAGTTTGCTGATATTTGTGCTCAACTTTTTCGCTTAATAACACCATTCATTGATTCGGATGAAGTGTTATGCGAGTCCTTTCAAGATTTAAAAGAAAAATTTATAAGAACAGGCAAATCTAGTATAATGTTTTTTGGAGAAAAGTTTGAGTCAGAGCCAGACTTTAAAAACACAATAAAAATGTCAGTTAAAATATTTCAATATAACATTCAATCGCTCAAAGCAAATAAAAATGACCTAGAGTTTCTGCTTAATAATGAAGATTTTGATTTTGCGTGTCTTTCTGAGATCTTCTCCCATGGAGATGATCCTACTTTTAGGAACATTTTAAATTTCAAAGCTGCTGAAAAACTTAGAGCTGACAATTATGGAGGTACTTCGGTACTATTAAAAAATAAAATTCTTTTCAAAAAAATTCCTTTCATTGCTACATCTGACATATCAATTATACAAACAACCAATTTATCCCGAAATCTCACAATAGCTTCAGCCTATTGTGAGCCAAATGTACCTCTCGATGATTTTAAATCAGACATTAAAAGACTTTTTTGTAAATGTAATTTGTAAATGTGGTAAGCCACTAAATGACATCAAAAACTTCCGACCAATATCGCTAATCTCAGTTCTTGCGAAATCTGTAAACGTCATGGTTAAAAATAGATTGTCTGAGTTTTTGGAAAAAAACAAGTTACTGCCTTTCAGGTGTTATAGGTGTGCTTATAGGAAAAAGAAAAGTGTTCCATGTGTATTAACGATCTTTTGTCAACCATTCACTGCTCAAACGGCAAAATAAGAAAATAGTAATTGCTTGCCTTAATATAGAAACAAAAACAATCATGTTGTGGATAAAAGTTCCTAACCAAATTATACTATGGATTCTAAATTTCTTGTCAGTAAGGTTTTTGCATTTAGGTTCGGAGACTGAGAAGGTTACAAATGGTCTGCCACAGGGAAGCTGTCTGTCGCCAGTTCTTTTTAATCTGTACACTCTTCGGCTACATCAAATTAAGAACAACGACACCAAGATTTTTCAATTTGCTGATGATTTCATAATCTTGTCAGCCAAACCCACTTTTTGTGAGGCTGCAATAAATTTACAAGGCAAGATCGACAGTTTTCAGCTCCTTTGTGGAGATCTAGGACTAAACCTGAATCCAACTAAGTGTTCGGTTATGCCTATGACACCTTTCAAAAAAACGAAAGTAAATATCGTTATGAATCTGCAAAGTATCCCTGAAGTCAGGGAAATAAAGTTTCTGGGTAGAATAATCACATCGAGTTTGTCTGATAAGAAACATGTAGAAAAAATAAGGAAAGAATCTGGGGTTGGCATGAAACTGTTGCAAATGGCCACCATTATTAAGAGTGGCCTAAGACCTCAAGTTGCCACAAATATATACAAAGCACACATTAGATCAAAAGCTGAATATGCGTCGACCACCATGGCAAACCTAAATAAAGGTAACTTTGGGAAACTTTTTTCGAGACAAGCCGCTGCGCTTCGTCGATGTTTAGGGGTAACACCAGATACTCCAAAACATGTGATTTTTGCGTTGGCGGGTGAAATGCCCCCCAAACTTCAGAGCAATGTTTTTAACTGCCAAAGAGCTTTTGAGATTAAAGACTCAAAACTACGATCTTTACAATAGTTACACCTGCTCTCAATCAGTAAATTCGTCTTACACGATAGTAGCTAACAAGTTTAGGGATATTTTTGAAATGGTTTAATGATATTTTTTTTTTCTATGGCAGAACTTTTTTATTAAAGAATTTTTGAAAACTGGTATATTTTTTTAAAGCTTTTTTCAGAGGTAGCGCTTGTTTTTTTCTCATAACTATAGTATCTTACGTCTGGTTGTTAAGAACTTTAATATTTTTGTGCCAATTGGGAACAAAGCCGCTCTCTTGTATGCATACAGCATACGAAGGCACACGAAGTTGGTTCTATGCCGATGCGACAGCCGAGCCGAGTCGTCGCGACGACTGTATGTGTGCACATGTATACGTTTTTTACAGCGCTGTCGAAATATACCCTTCACTTTATAAGTGTAAGTTAATTTTGCAAGACGCTTACCACCCCAATATTAATAAACTCTTTTTATTGTATATCCCTCTAATGATAATTTCTTTTAACATGGTATATTCGATAATAATTAGGGGATATACTTATATAAAAGTACATAATATATTTAATACATGACTTCACATTGGAATAATTGTCACTAGGGTATTCAGCGCGCGACGTATTCAACGCCGGTAAATAATTTCGTTTCTCAACTCATTAAAAGGTTTTCGTCTCGAAAATCGTCCGCTTCGCACAAGTACGCACACATACGCACTTGCTGGTTCTGTGTGTACTCACACATGCAAGCGGATATTATTTTTAGATTCGTATGCTGTCAAATTTGTGTGAGCGAGATGGCGCGAATATCGTCGCTGCCTGAAAAATTGCCTTGCATATGGCAATTGAAATGTATGAGCGTTCCGCATCTTATACTTATATTGTCTTTGCCCTAGCGGAGGAGATGTAGAATATGAATGGTACATCTATAATCTACATGTTAGATGTAAAATATACATTGTAGATGTAGATGTAGATAACAGATGTAGCAAAAAAATGTAAAATTTTTTTTAAATTCTAAAATTTAAAAAAATTATGCTTAAAAATGTGTATACTGACTGAGTACGGGTATAAGTAGAGTCGCGTCCCCAGAAGCGACTCACACGTTCCTTCTCGTTTCTTTTATTAAGCATTACAAAAAATAGCTCATTGCAGTAAAACTTCCTTTACGTCAAACGTGTGCATACTTTTTGTGCAAAGGTGGCATCGCTTTAAAATGCCAAAACAGAACTGACAAACCATTTCTACACATTATTGCCATTGCATTTATGTCACTTCCGTTTGTGCCTTGAAGGTGGGTTGATGTGTTTTGCTCGCGCTCCGGAAAAAAAAGGGAAAGAACAAAACTTTGGTCCAAAATTAAATCCTTCAACGCGGAATACTAGCCGGTTGTTTTTTTAATCGAGCTTATATAAATATTAAATAAATTGAAGGATTACAATTTTATTAAAGGATTAAGGTGAGTCTTGTGAACTGAAAGTTTTGGTGAAGCAGAGTGTGAAAGTGGCTGACGCCATGGCGTCGAGCCAGAATTGTGAGTCGATGGAGGATATCTCGTCCGATATGGAAGAGTCATCTGATATCTCAGCACCGGACAATTCTGGTAGAGCTATTAAGAGAAACGCGATAATTAAAAAGGCAATTTGCAAGGCTCCGCGTATGGACAAAAATGTGTCAGGAAGTAAGGTTAAGGTGAGCTCTTCAGACTCAAAAGACATGGTGCTACAGCAAATGTTGAGACAAGGATTAAGCAAGGGAAAATAAATACAAGTGACGACTCAGCAAATCAAAAAAAATGGACGGAATACAAGTATGACGTTAGTTTTGTTGGCGAAGCGGCTGTCATATTTAACACTGGTCAGGTTGAAAATATTCAAAATATTAGGGCTAAGAATGGTCTATTCTTCTACGAAAAAATTAAAGGGTTAAAGCTGCCAGGGCTTTGCAATATTGTTGCTTTAGGCATTTCATCATACAAGGTATATTTCCAGAATGGAAAGTTTGCAAATGAGGTTGTGAAGAACGTTAATTTAAAAAGCATGAACATATCAGCGTATATACCAGGGGATTATGTAGAAACATATGGAGTTATTAAAAATATCCCTGTTGAAATAACAGATGAAGAAATACTGATGAACATCAAGTCGGACGTTCCTGTTAAGTCAGTGACTAGATTAAGACGCAAAGCAAAATCAGAGACAGGGGCTACTGAAGTAGTGTGGGAACTCTGTAAGTGAAAATTGGTTTTTCAAATGTAGAAATCCCATCGCATGTTGTTTTGAATTACTGCAGACTAGAAGTTTCTCATTTTTTACGAAATATTTTACAATGTTTTAACTGTGGACGGATTGGTCACGGTTCACGAACGTGCAAAGCAAAGAAGCGTTGTCTACGTTGTGGTGCGCCGGAGTGCACTTCTCCAAATTGTCAGGTGTAAAAATGGATTTTATGTAACAGTAATGAACACACGGCTCGTGATAAGAACGTATGTCCAAAATGGGCACTGGAGGAAAAAATAATGAAAGTTATGTGTGTAAAGAAATTGTCGAGGAAAGAAGTGACATCCCAATACTTGATGAACAATCGATTTGATTTATTATCCCAAAATGAAAATGTTTTTCCTGCTCTACCATCGAAAATGCCTGAGACAATAGATAAAAACGAGCTTGTAAACAATATCATAAATAGTAACCGATACACCTCAATAGTAAAAAACACTTTAGTTCCCCTCCAACAAAATTTCCATCATTTCTCATTACCATCCTATACTCATGACACTTCAGAACATAAATTCCAATACCCAGTCAAGGAGGATATAAAGTTTGCTGATATTTGTGCTCAACTTTTTCGCTTAATAACACCATTCATTGATTCGGATGAAGTGTTATGCGAGTCCTTTCAAGATTTAAAAGAAAAATTTATAAGAACAGGCAAATCTAGTATAATGTTTTTTGGAGAAAAGTTTGAGTCAGAGCCAGACTTTAAAAACACAATAAAAATGTCAGTTAAAATATTTCAATATAACATTCAATCGCTCAAAGCAAATAAAAATGACCTAGAGTTTCTGCTTAATAATGAAGATTTTGATTTTGCGTGTCTTTCTGAGATCTTCTCCCATGGAGATGATCCTACTTTTAGGAACATTTTAAATTTCAAAGCTGCTGAAAAACTTAGAGCTGACAATTATGGAGGTACTTCGGTACTATTAAAAAATAAAATTCTTTTCAAAAAAATTCCTTTCATTGCTACATCTGACATATCAATTATACAAACAACCAATTTATCCCGAAATCTCACAATAGCTTCAGCCTATTGTGAGCCAAATGTACCTCTCGATGATTTTAAATCAGACATTAAAAGACTTTTTTGTAAATGTAATTTGTAAATGTGGTAAGCCACTAAATGACATCAAAAACTTCCGACCAATATCGCTAATCTCAGTTCTTGCGAAATCTGTAAACGTCATGGTTAAAAATAGATTGTCTGAGTTTTTGGAAAAAAACAAGTTACTGCCTTTCAGGTGTTATAGGTGTGCTTATAGGAAAAAGAAAAGTGTTCCATGTGTATTAACGATCTTTTGTCAACCATTCACTGCTCAAACGGCAAAATAAGAAAATAGTAATTGCTTGCCTTAATATAGAAACAAAAACAATCATGTTGTGGATAAAAGTTCCTAACCAAATTATACTATGGATTCTAAATTTCTTGTCAGTAAGGTTTTTGCATTTAGGTTCGGAGACTGAGAAGGTTACAAATGGTCTGCCACAGGGAAGCTGTCTGTCGCCAGTTCTTTTTAATCTGTACACTCTTCGGCTACATCAAATTAAGAACAACGACACCAAGATTTTTCAATTTGCTGATGATTTCATAATCTTGTCAGCCAAACCCACTTTTTGTGAGGCTGCAATAAATTTACAAGGCAAGATCGACAGTTTTCAGCTCCTTTGTGGAGATCTAGGACTAAACCTGAATCCAACTAAGTGTTCGGTTATGCCTATGACACCTTTCAAAAAAACGAAAGTAAATATCGTTATGAATCTGCAAAGTATCCCTGAAGTCAGGGAAATAAAGTTTCTGGGTAGAATAATCACATCGAGTTTGTCTGATAAGAAACATGTAGAAAAAATAAGGAAAGAATCTGGGGTTGGCATGAAACTGTTGCAAATGGCCACCATTATTAAGAGTGGCCTAAGACCTCAAGTTGCCACAAATATATACAAAGCACACATTAGATCAAAAGCTGAATATGCGTCGACCACCATGGCAAACCTAAATAAAGGTAACTTTGGGAAACTTTTTTCGAGACAAGCCGCTGCGCTTCGTCGATGTTTAGGGGTAACACCAGATACTCCAAAACATGTGATTTTTGCGTTGGCGGGTGAAATGCCCCCAAACTTCAGAGCAATGTTTTTAACTGCCAAAGAGCTTTTGAGATTAAAGACTCAAAACTACGATCTTTACAATAGTTACACCTGCTCTCAATCAGTAAATTCGTCTTACACGATAGTAGCTAACAAGTTTAGGGATATTTTTGAAATGACCAAACCAGCAGTGACTTTCACTGCTAATAAAAGACTGCATCTACATAGTAACCCCTTTAATATAAAAAAACATGTGATTTTTGCGTTGGCGGGTGAAATGCCCCCAAACTTCAGAGCAATGTTTTTAACTGCCAAAGAGCTTTTGAGATTAAAGACTCAAAACTACGATCTTTACAATAGTTACACCTGCTCTCAATCAGTAAATTCGTCTTACACGATAGTAGCTAACAAGTTTAGGGATATTTTTGAAATGACCAAACCAGCAGTGACTTTCACTGCAAATAAAAGACTGCATCTACATAGTAACCCCTTTAATATAAAAAAACTAAATGTACCTAAAGAACAAATTCTTGTTATGTATTATGAAATTCTCCACAATCTCAAGGAAACAAAGTACCATATCTTTGCAAGTGATGCCTTAATATGTGATAGTAAAGTGGGTATGGGTATTATTGATGTAAACGGAAAAAAGACTTATAGATTTAAATCAGAGATACAAATTTCGTCTGCTATGGCGGAATTATTTACAATTAACATGACCTGTCTCATTGCCAAGAAATTAAGACTAAGTAAAGTAGCTATATTTACGGATAGTTTAGCAGCTATATATATGTTAAAAAATGCAGAATCAGACGCCTATCCAGTGGCAAATATTCACAACTTACTGGTATGGCCAGAGTTAATCTCTGTAGAAATCTACTGGATGCCAGGTCATATGGGTATCCCAATAAACGAACAAGCGGATGAAGCTGCAAAATCTGCCATCTCAAATGGGGTTTTTGTTAGGCTGAACTATACGTTAGGTGAAGCATGTCGAGAGGTCAAGAAAAGAGTTTTCGCCTTATGGAATGACTACTACAAGGAGGCTTCCTCATTGTCTGGTGGTTTTTTCTTTGATTTATTTCCAAATGTTCCAAGGGAACCCTGGCACAAGAAGGTTAGATGGAACGCTCAGGATATGAGACTCCTGAATCGACTCATGATAAATCATACGTATGACAATGTTTTTTTGAAAAAATGCAAAATAGTTAGTTGTGACCTATGTCCAACATGTAACGTAACGGAATCTGCAAATCACCTGATTTTCAACTGCACAAGGCTCATGCCCCTAAGGCGTAAATTTCAAATATTTAAGTATTACAACTCTACGCACGATTTGTTTAAAGCAAATATCCTTCTACATATGAGGGAACTCGCGAAATTTGTAAGAGAAGCTAAATTAGACTTTTAATCTCGTGTCGTTTAAAACACATCGAATGTAATTGTGTATATAACATATCAACTTAGTTTCTTGGCTTGGAAGTCTTCTTTTGGCCAATTACTCTCTTTGAGAAAAATACAAATACAAAATCGATCACGCTGCCAATTACTCATCTCTATGAATACTAGAAAGTGGCAGTAAAATCGATAGTGTCTCGCACATATCGATACATCGTTTCTGGTCGCTGCTACAACAGACCAACCACTAACGCCAACAGGCGTTGAAATCACAAAAAAAAAAAAAAATTGCATTTATGTCAAAAACCCCTGTTCGGCTATGTGCAGACCCATGGTAGCACAAATAGAAGCATAGCGATCATTATACCAAAAACTGGTAATTTTAATGAACTAAATTAGCAGTAGTTTGAGAAGACAATCACAAAAACCACATGCGTATCGTCTGAAGGCGAAAACGAGTCCGATGCGCATCTGAGAAGCCTGCGATGCAAGGTTTGTATTCTAATATGTAGCCTCCGTAGTTATTCTATGGCCAACAGTCTCGGTAAAAGCATTTTAATTAAGTTTCCCATCAAATTCAGATGTGTCTTTTCTTGAACAGCTGATTGCTGCCATGCACCGAGACTTGCCAGACAACTGCTAGAGTTGCCGAGTACAGTGTTTTGTTTGACTCGCACGATATTGGATGTTTTTTTGTTTTGAAATTATAAAAGTACAGCTTTGAACAATCAGTTATTTTTTATCATAAAAGAAAAAAAGAAAAACCAATTGTTTTGATATGATAAAATCAATAAAACTGCAAAACGGACCTTATTCGAATTGAATCTTGAAAGGTGTCAACCCTAGCCTTAGATCGAATTTGGTTTGTGACAATGCTAAGGAAAATGGAATCGCTCGGAATTCTGTGGCATGGCGGAAATTTTTAAGCGGAAATCCTCTGCGCGGTTTTCAATTTCACTAGTGATTTCTGTGGCACCCCTGATATACTTTGTGGGGTCGGAAACGTTTCCTTCACTGCGTTACACACATCCACTTTTACCACAAATCTAATATAACCCTTAACTCTTTTTTAAGTACGAGTATAATAATTGATATCGAAATTATTAATACAAATGTGTTCCCGAGTTTTACATGCGTCTAGACACAAACCAATACCATTGCTAGGCGAGCTGCACACTGTTGCAAAGTGTGGTCAAAAAGAGAAAGAAGTGGTAATCATTGTAGCAAAATTTGTAATAATATAACGAAGTGTTCGAGCCTGCAGTATATTTTTAAAATCTTCGGCCATACCAAAGTTTTATAAAAGCCGACAAATTCCGTTGGCATATGGACCAATTTAAAGCAGAAGCAAACAGATTAACACAAGCCGGAATTTGGAAGCCGCTCAAGTTCAGCAATTGGGCATCCCCCATTGTGATTGCACCTAAGCACTAACCATACAGTATATAGATGTGCCAGTTCATACAACGAAAGGGGCGCAGCTGAGTTTTCTGTCCCGGGTCCCCAGGTCTTCGGCTGTTGGACCTGGGACGTTCGGGTGGCGGACCTGAGACGTTCGGGTCGGGGACCTGGGACGTTCGGCATTTTTATCGACATGTTCGATTCATGACGAGATGCGAAAGCAAGACGAGAATTGCAAATGTATGTGTGTACACAGGCACGACAAAATATCAATTCTTATTTTCCGAAAGCGTTTTGAGTTTGTTTTGAGTTTCGCTTCCAGGTTACGTAAATGTGTGTGTGCCATGTATTCACACATACTATGCTTGTGTGTGGGCTCTAAAATTTTTGGCTGCTAGAATTGGATTTTCGTTTTGTTTTGAGGGCTGATGTAGCGACATGAGCTGACCTGCCGCAACATAAATGAGGAATGGGCAGAGTGGGTGGGGGTGGGAAATAAATACAATATATAAAAATAAAATAAGTTAATTTTTTGACATATCCTTATATATATCCTTCCTTACATATCCCTGTTTTAGAAATGTATATACTAAATAAAATGTGCATGTACATAAATTTTGTGCAAATGACTCAGCTTTCAACTTTGCAAATTTGTCAATAAATTCCTTTATTTCCGAGAACTTTTCTATATATATTTCTTTATATATATATTAATACATAATGCAAATAATTAGTATATGTATACACATATGTAGATTTTTTAACTTAAATCAATTATTTATCATATACATACATTGATTGTTAGCAAAGACCATACAATACAAAACAACAAAATATGAAGTCTGACAACGGGAACTGGTCCAGTCCAGGGCCGGATTAGCAGTTGCCTAGGGCCCACCCTAGGGCTAACAGAAACAATTTAAAAAAAACTCAAATAGTGGATACAAAATATAATAGCCACTGATAAACATAAAAATCGAATGTTTGTTTGATTAATTTGTAAGTTTTTATTTCAAATGAGAAGAGAAGGAATTAGCGTGAAAAAATGGAGAGCCCCAGATTGAAGGTTGCACAGGAGGGTTGATGCGGCCCTGAATAGGACGAAAAGGCCTGCCGCACAGCTCAGATCGCTACATCAGCCCTCAAAACAAAACGAAAATCCAATTCCAGCAGCCAAAAATTTTAGAGCCCACACACAAGCATAGTATGTGTGAATACATGGCACACACACATTTACGTAACCTGGAAGCGAAACTCAAAACAAACTCAAAACGCTTTCGGAAAATAAGAATTGATATTTTGTCGTGCCTGTGTACACACATACATTTGCAATTCTCGTCTTGCTTTCGCATCTCGTCATGAATCGAACATGTCGAAAAAATGCCGAACGTCCCAGGTCCCCGACCCGAACGTCTCAGGTCCGCCACCCGAACGTCCCAGGTCCAACAGCCGAAGACCTGGGGACCCGGGACAGAAAACTCAGCTGCGCCCCTTTCGTTGTATGAACTGGCACATCTATATACTGTATGGTTAGTGACCTAAGCCAGGTGGAGCGATTCGGATTTGTGGTGACTTTAAGCAATCAGTCAATGCACAAATCGATATAGAGCAGTATTCATTGACGCCCTCAAAACAAAACGAAAATCCAATTCCAGCAGCCAAAAATTTTAGAGCCCACACACAAGCATAGTATGTGTGAATACATGGCACACACACATTTACGTAACCTGGAAGCGAAACTCAAAACAAACTCAAAACGCTTTCGGAAAATAAGAATTGATATTTTGTCGTGCCTGTGTACACACATACATTTGCAATTCTCGTCTTGCTTTCGCATCTCGTCATGAATCGAACATGTCGAAAAAATGCCGAACGTCCCAGGTCCCCGACCCGAACGTCTCAGGTCCGCCACCCGAACGTCCCAGGTCCAACAGCCGAAGACCTGGGGACCCGGGACAGAAAACTCAGCTGCGCCCCTTTCGTTGTATGAACTGGCACATCTATATACTGTATGGTTAGTGACCTAAGCCAGGTGGAGCGATTCGGATTTGTGGTGACTTTAAGCAATCAGTCAATGCACAAATCGATATAGAGCAGTATTCATTGCCAACAAAAGAAACTCTTTTTCACGTCATTCGTCACGATAAGCAATTCAGCAAAATAGATTTAAAGGATGCATATCTTCAAATGGAATTGGATGAGGCTTCGAAGCAATTCATGGTCGTAAACCAGTGGTCGGCACACACTCGCAAAGGGTTGCAGTGCGTTTGTGTGCATATACAGTAGGCAAAACGGAACATTGTATTGGTGCCAAACCCTGTGATGCATCATCATCTCAGATACTTCCAATAGGATTCCTCGTCCCCTGCTCCACCATGAAGAGCCGGTCCAAGAAACAGATGCTTCGATTGGCATTTTCTTCTGTCCATTAGTCCAATTAGCTCAGAGTTTCGGAAGTAAGTCAGTCAGTGAACTCGCCACTCCCAATCTCGTCGCAGTCCAGCTTCTCGCGTTCACTGTGAACGGTTCTTAAATTTCCGTGCAGCTCCTCGATTTGCTTCAGCCTGCCAACGAGCATAAAGTGGTCACATAGGGAAGCGATATCCAAGACAACTTTTAGCTGCTTCATCCGCCGGAGCGGATCAAATAACTCCGGTGCTTTTCACTTTAGGAAAGCCACACTTTCCAGCAGCTGTTACTGCACCGCCGTTTCTCTCACATATTTCGGCGGCAGGCGCTTGAAAACGTTCATATCGGGAAGATGACCGCAAAGAAGAACGAACGCCTGCAATAAATGCAGCAAGAACCGCGAGCAGACGACGCGAGCACCGCTTTTGTGGCTTGTGCACAGCCGAATACCGAAAACGACAAGTTGTATTTTTTGTTTGTTTTGATTTACTTGTTTATATCACGTTGGGGTCACCAAATGTTGAGCTACAGAGCTTCTTTAGTAGCGTTGTTTTGTGAGATTATTAAAGAGATGACAATAGTTCAGCATTTATATAATACTAGCTGACCCGGCAAACTTCGTACCGCCTAACAATCAATGAATGTCGTGTTACTTTTTAGCTGAACTAATTTAGGCTTTGATGAACGTAAAACAATGATACAAAATAATATATTTATATAGGAGTACCTACGATTTGATTTTGAATTATAATATTGAGGTCATCTTTATTTTTAGCGGCCAAAATTGCTCGCTCACTTAACCATTTAGTATTTTTGTGGTTAGCATTGATATCCGGGAATACTTTGTTGATAAGCTCGTCTTTTGATGATACGAAATTGCAAAAATTTGGAGGAAATGAAATCAAACCGCTCGATTTGTCAACAGGAACACGGCCATTACCGATAGTCAGCAATTGCTTCGAGAAATCATCAGCAGATAGATCGTTCAACAATGCAACTCTCATATTTACAGACAGTTGAAGTTTCTTTACATATCACCACAGATTTGATGCTTTGAGGCAAGCGTTTATTTCGTCGGCAGCAGTAGATCTTGGAATGACTGGTAGTGTTGGTCGGAAATCGCCAAATAATAAAATCATTGCACCACCAAAACATCTCGAGTCATTGCGCAGATCTTTTAATGTTCGGTCTAGTGCTTCCAATGCGCGTTTGTGCGCCATTGTGCATTCGTCCCATATGATGATTTTTGATGCTACTAAAACTTTGGCCATTGCGGAGTGTTTCGAAATGTTACATGTCGGTTGTTCAGTAGTTTGAAGGTTTAATGGCAATTTTAACGCTGAGTGAGCCGTACGGCATCCGTCTAACAATGTGGCCGCTATTCCAGAAGAAGCAATTGCTACCGCAATTTCGGATCTCGCACGTACAGTGGCCAAAAGCAATGACATGAGGAATGTCTTCCCAGTTCCACCGGGGGCATCCAAAAAAAATAAGCCGCCATTTCCATCATCAATTGCATTAATCAGTGTATCATAGACTTCCCTCTGCTTAGGATTCAACAGAGGTACATTCGTTTGAACTGATTGGATTAGTGGATCATATTCACGTTCACGTTCCAATTCTCTATTAAATGCGTCATTCATTCCGCGATCTGGCGTTGGCATTCCTAACCTAACTGCCGCACATGAGGTAACACATATCTTCGATCAAGACCAAAGTCTGGTTATGGATCTCCTCATTCACCTCAAGATCGGAATTTCTTGAGGTGACGCGAATTCGATGTAAAATATCTTCTGACATGTTATCTTTGTATTTGTTCCACAGGTCACGTGGGTTCGATGGGAAGCATGTTGAAATGATGATAGCAAATAATGTGCGTATCTGACTTGGAGATGCAGAAATAATTGCTTCAGCGATTGTCGTGTCCCAATGAGTATCGTTTTCAAGCAAAGTTAGCTCTTGACATGCTGCAAGAAATGTGGAGCACACAATACCATTAACAGTTCGTAGTGATTCAAATGAAGTTGGTCCTCGAACATGTACCAGCAACAACCGCAATGAGAAACATTCATCATTCTTCGGATGAACTGTGTAAATACGACCAAGAGCATCAGTAGAACGCATATCTGGATGACCAGGAACTGCATCGCCTTGCTTCCGACGTTGCAATTTCTTCGATGTAGCGTTCCAAGTGTAATAACGTGGCATTTCTGAGTAAAGCAAAGTTCGTGCGAACGGATCGCTTTGACAAATCGCAAAGAAACTGGTCAGTTCTGTCGCTGGAGGTGTTTCGGCACGTTGAGCAGCATTCGACGCTGTGAAATATACTCTCTGACCGTTCTCTAGATGCGCCCCCAAATGTAAAACAGTGGGATGACGTTCGTGAATAGGGAATGAAAATATACGCCAAATTGCTTCATTGCAGTTCACATATCTACCAACTTGATAGCGCGTGATTTCATCGTTGGTATTGGATGTTTGGATACCAAAAACCGCCATGTCGCTCCCTTTCGTGACATATTTGCAAATGTATTTAATTGACTTAACCGAATTGCAATATTCAACATTACAATGTGCTTTGAATGTTTTGGAAAGAAGTGGCGAATATGGAACAATCCAACTGTTGTCAACTACGAAATCGTTTCCTTTCACTTTAGTTTTGATAGTTCTGCCTCTCTTTGCTCTTGTGTTTGAGAAGCACGAATTAAGGCCCTTCTTTACTCCATACTAACACGTCGCTGTTCTCGTGCAATTTCTCGTTCTCCATCATATATATTCCGTTGCCTAATTGCATTACGGCTTCGCTGGGAAAGATTAGATCTTCTAGGACGCGGCATTGTTATTAAAATGTGCGCTCGCATAAAACCACCAAACTGATTTTTTATTCCCTAAATTCCGTTCCTTTCCGATGATTTTATGTAGAATACTGTAGAATAAATCTTAGGGAATTTGACTATTTGACAGGATTGGACAACAAATGTTTGACATGGAGAAAGAAAATCCATGAAAACTCGATATGTGTAATAAACAAATCAGCATCTATTGAAATGCATCTATTCATTACGCATATCGAGTTTTCATTGTTTTTAATATGTATTCTGCTATTCTGGACGGAAACAAATCCAACAAATCAAAAACCATGGAAATCGGTCCAGCCGTGCTCGAGTTATAAGTGTTGTAACAGACACGATTTGTATTAAAGTCCACTATTTGGCTGCGTAAGCAAACAATGTCCTTTCTGTCAACTTCTGTCAACTGTCATATTCATTCAACTCGGCTATTGATGCTGATATAAAATGTATATGCTTTAAGGGGTCGGTCGGAAACGCTTTCTTTTTGGCGTTACACCCATCCACTTCCACCACAAAACTAATATATCCCTAAGATCCCAAAGTCTCCTTTAACGAGGCTATTTATTGACTTTTTGAAAATGGTATTTTTTAAATTAGAGAGAGATTACGTATGAGATCGAACTGGGCCCGCAACCTAATTTTGGTCTCGCATATATTAAAAAAATACTGTGCAAAGTACATTCAAAAGTTTTGTTTTTTTTTTTATTTTAATTTTGTTTTGTTTTAATTAATGAATGATTTAGTTTATGCCCATAGTCATAAGTTCAATTGTGTCGAAGGCTGAGCTGCATTTACTTCTTAAACGTTTTTAATTTGAACCCACCGAATATTTCAGAGCTGTCATCCTACAAAATCGAATATGTTAAATGTGCATCTTATAGCACACACCCATGATGACGTCGGATGGTTAAAAACGGTTGACCAATATTACTATGGCAGTAAGACCAATATTCAAAAGGCTGGTGTGCAATATATAATTGATTCAGTTGTGGATGCTTTGGTCAAGGATCCAGAGAAACGATTTATCTATGTTGAATCGGCTTTTTTCTTTAAATGGTGGAAGGAACAAACTTCTACAGTTCAAGAATCCGTGAAAACGCTAGTAAACGAAGGAAGGTTGGAATTTATTGGTGGAGCATGGAGTATGAATGATGAAGCCACGACGCATTATCAAAGCATAATAGATCAGTTTTCCTGGGGATTAAGGCATGGATGAGAATAACATTTTATAAAAAAAAATTCATTAATAGACCCATTTCAGACGACTAAATGATACCTTTGGAGAATGTGGTCGTCCTCGAATAGGGTGGCAAATTGATCCATTTGGTCACTCAAGAGAAATGGCTTCTATATTCGCGCAAATGGGATTCGATGGATTGTTTTTCGGTCGATTAGATTACCAGGATAAGGACGAACGTCTTATGACAAAGAACGCGGAAATGATATGGCATGGATCCGCCAATTTAGGTATTTGGAAATGTTTTTATTACACTAGCCGACACGAGTTTTTCTCAAGGAACAAACCCAACTTTTTCTTAAAGATTTGGGGCTTAGAAAGGGGCTTTTTCAGAGGTAGCGTTTTTTTTCAAACAACTCTAGGATCTTACGTCTGGTTGTAAAGAACTTTGCTATTTTGAAAAGATAATACAAGCATCTAGAAGTCAATCCGAAACACTTTGTGATTTCAGCTTACCGTCTGGGAAATATAAAGCATTGAAATGCCAAAATGATAATTTTTGTGCGGTATTTTTTACAAAATTTTGACTTTAAAAACTCTGGAAATGTAAAAAAAAAATTATATCCTGTGACCTCTATTTTTTGATACCTTGATACTGTCGTTCCATAGATTTTAATTGTTGATGAAATCTCTCTCCGCGTTCATCACTAACGTACCCTAGGTTTGTTGAAAAAAAGTCTTAGTGGGGCTGCGTTTCTGCCTGGGTTCCGCGCTTAACAGGCTTCGGCTTGGTGTCGCATGGGCCACTTGATGGTGCAGTCACTGCATATCAAGGTCCAGAAAAAAAAAAAAAAAGGAAATGGACTTTTAGTGACATATTTGCCCGATTTTTGTATAATTCTTAATTAGCTCTTGGACGATATTAACATAATCATCAGAGAATATAGAGGAAACATTTGACCTGAGCAGGTATCCTACCTCAGATTGGGTATAACGAAAAAAGTAACTGTCAACAACATTTCATACCAAAGGAACGGTACCAAATGTACAACCCTTTTTCGTTTTCTTTGTTCCCAATTGGCATTTGGGCACACAACCTTCCAAAAGATTTTTTTTGTTCATATTTTTCATATTTTAGGTTTGGTTAGCGAATTTTAGCTCCAAAATTTCTCCATAGACTTTAATGAACAATACCTTAAACGACGCTTTTAATGCACCTATACACAAAAAGTAGAGGTCACAGGATATATTTTTTTTTCGACTTTTCCTGAATTTTTAAATTTTTAATCATCATTTTTGCATTTCAATGCTTTACATTTCCCAGACGGTAAGCTGAAATCACTTAGTCTTTTCAAAACAGCAAAGGCTTTAAAAAAATACCAGAATTCAAAAGCTCTTAAAAAAAAAGTTCTGCCAAAGAAAAAAAAAGCATAATTCTTTAAAAAAATGTAAAGTCCCATATCTATCAAAGTCGGCTTGGATCCTTGTGGAAAAAAAGTGTTGGATTTTGTCGAGTAGTGTTATTACTTGGTATATTATATAAACAAACCGATAACAAATACTTTCTCAAAATAGCAAAGGCATCTGATCTGTTCAGTGGTGTCCTTTACAATAACTACCAAGCACCAGATGGATTTTGTTTTGATATTCTGTGTAATGATGATCCCATAATTGATGGAAAACATAGTCCCGATAACAATGTTAAAGAACGGGTGAGATTCCGGATGTTCGATGTTTTTGGTGTTATTACTTGCAAGAGTCATTATGTTCGACATTTTGTCATTTTTTTGTCTTCCTATTGTGTTACTAATTGCATTAGGTCGATACGTTTTTGGATTATGCCAAAACACAAAGCAAATATTACCGCACCAATAATGTTATTATAACAATGGGTGGTGATTTTACATATCAGGCTGCACAAGTGTATTACAAAAATCTCGACAAATTAATACGGTAATTTTAATTTGGTTTTTATGTGCAACGTATATATTGTTAACGAAAGCCTCTAAACTAAGAATATTCTGTCGAAAATGATTTGTCAGGAGGTGCAAAAATTAATTGCATTCATTGCCACCCATATAAGTAAATGTATGTATGTATAAACAGGTAGATGCTTTCTTTGATTTTGTTACTAAAATGGCTGAAAGTTATCGGACACCTAACTTACTTATTACTATGGGTGAGGATTTCCACTACCAAAACGCTGGAATGTGGTATACAAATCTGGACAAATTAATAAAGTAAGTAATTCAAGGGCAAGGGGCTTTCCTTAACAAATTATAGCAAACATGAAAAGTTGCGAGTTGGGAAACCATTACGCAGATAATTCTTTTTTATAATTCAAAGGTATGCGAATGCGCGTCAGGTGAACGGGTCAAATATAAACTTAATTTATTCAACCCCATCCTGTTATCTTAAGTCGCTGCACGAGTCTGGCATTACATGGCCTACTAAGACCGATGACTTCTTTCCATACGCATCTGACCCTCATGCTTACTGGACCGGATACTTTACATCGCGACCAACGTTAAAACGCTTTGAGCGGGATAGTAATCATTTCTTGCAAGTATGCAAGCAGCTAAGTGCAATGGCTCCAAAAAAATCGGCTGAATTTGAGCCTCATTTGACATTTATGCGCGAAACACTTGGTATCATGCAGCACCATGATGCAATAACAGGCACAGAAAAGCAAAACGTCGCGTTCGATTATGCAAAACGCATGAGTGTTGGGATCAGGGCATGCGCTGGGAACACAAGATCTGTGTTGAATCAACTATCGGTAAAATCCGAGAAAAGTTCGAGTACAAGTGAGCCCCGCTCTGATTATATTTTTGATTTTAACATCTGCCCCTTGTTGAACATCACATCGTGTCCCTTATCTGAGTTAAATGAAAGATTTGCGTTGACGCTTTACAATCCACTGGCCCACTTCACCGATGAATATGCGAGAGTACCCGTTACACACTACAACTATAAAGTAATTGATAATAATGGTAAGTTAAAGAAAATCATACACATTTGTTAAATAAAATCAAACAATATACATTTAATTATAGGTGTGACTATGGATATTCAGGTGTTACCAGTACCCTCCGCAGTAATGAAAATGAAGAACAGAAGCTCAAATGCACAGTACGAGCTGATCTTTCTTGCGTCTAACCTTCCACCATTGGGGTATCGGACTTATTATATTGAAAAACAAAATTATTTTAAAGAATTTTTAGAGCCAAGTGTTTCTCCAAAGAAAAAATCAAGTTTAACAGTAATTGAAAACGAAGTAAGCAAAGCTTAATCGTAAGCCATCTACTGTTTAATTTTTTTAGTAATTGTTCTTTCTGTAGCATATTAAATTAGGATTTGACACTAATGGGTTTCTCTCAGAAGTAACTGCTGATGGCATAACACAATTCGTTAGCCAAGAGTTTCTGTATTATGAAGGTGCTAAAGGAAACAATGCGGAGTTTCTGAATCGATCATCTGGAGCTTACATCTTCCGGCCAAACCAAAACAAAATCCACTTCGTCGCTAACCAAGTAGATATAGAAGTATATAGAGGCGAAATTGTTCAAGAGGTCCATCAAAAATTCAATGATTGGATAAGTCAAGTGGTACGCGTATATCGATCGAAAAGTTATGCTGAGTTCGAGTGGTTAATCGGCCCAATTCCAATTGATGATGAAGTTGGGAAAGAAGTCATAACCCGCTTTATCTCTGGAATCGAGTCGACGGGCATATTCTACACAGATTCAAACGGTAAGATTTTTAGCATTTAAGCTTTAAAGGTTATATAATCAATACCAATACAATTAGCATCTCCAGTCGCTTATTTCGGTTTGCATAAGCTCTCCTCCAGGGTTTGAAATTCAACGAAAAAACATGAAGAACATGGAAGGTTGATTTCGGGGGCTACAGCTGTTAACAACCTTGCGCTTCGATCGTTTCCATTAGTTGTATTATATAGTGGGCGAATTTTACCCGAATCTTACTAAGCTATGGAAAAAAAAAAATTAATTCGAAGAATATTATTTACTTAGATTTATGCTTCTTACCTCTATTATTTCTAACTAGTATACATAATGTAATTTATATTTTAAAACCCAAAGGTCGGGAAATGATAAAGAGACGGCGAAACCGCCGTGATACATGGAACTTAAAACTGAACGAAGAAGTATCAGGTAATTACTATCCTGTTACAACGAAAATTACTTTGGAGGACGGAACAGCGCGTATGGCAATTCTTCCGGACAGGGCCCAAGGAGGAAGCTCACTACAAGATGGGGCTCTAGAATTGATGGTGCACCGTCGCTTACTACACGATGATGCATTTGGTGTGGGGGAGGCATTAAATGAAACAGAACACGGCGAAGGTTTAATTGCACGTGGCAAGCACCTTTTTTTCTTTGGTCAGTCCGGTAATCGCTCGGGAATTTCTTTAAAAGCTACTGAACGGATTGTACAACTAGAAAACTTTTTACCTACATGGAAATTTTTTAGCAATATGACGTCATACAATGCAGAAGAATGGCGCACGTCTTTTAAAAACATAGTGAGTATTATATTGATTCAATTGTATTGATTGCAAACACATTTTTTTAGTTCCAGGGAATTTCATTGGTTTTGCCAAAATCCGTACATTTGCTTACCTTAGAACCATGGCACCTAAATCAACTCCTTGTACGATTTGAACATATAATGGAGAAAGAAGAAGATGTAATTTATTCTAGATCCGTACAGATTAATGTTAAGAACGTCCTAAGTACTTTCGAAATTGACGACATGCGCGAAACAACTCTAGATGGTAATGCCTGGTTAAATGAAACTGAACGATTGCAATTTATACCTGACTCTGAGGAAGAGGTATACAACTTATACGCAACATTCACAAAATCAGCAAAGGCTATACATTTATTAAGTGCTGCGAAACCATTACTGGGTGTAAAATATACTGATGAAGCTTTACCATCTGGACAGTTGGGTGCTGAAAGTAACCGTATTAAGCGGACTGTTCACACAGAGCGTTTCAATTTACATAAAGATGATCAAGTCCCAGGACCTAAAGGTGTAGATATTTCCTTTAAATCAAATAGTGATAACCAGAAATATATAATTGAGTTGAGCCCAATGGAGATTCGTACTTTCGTTGTATATTTGTCGGTATAATAGGCTTTGACTTCTGTTTATTAATTATTGACTGTTTTGGGGATAATGATTTTAATTATATCGAATAAATAAGAACGCACAGACGTTTAATTGAAATGTATTTTTTTTAATGCCATCCAAATTGAAAGTGGTCTTGCTTGCTGAGCGCAGCTTCGCTCTGCATAGATAAGCAGCGCGGAGTCGTAGATAACGAAGAGCGAGCTTTGAGAGAGCGATTAGCAGGGCAAGCAAGTGCAAAGCTTAATCGAAATTAATTTAATAACGATAACGACATTGGTAAAGCAGCTAGTTGGCAGAGTTCAGCTCCGAACATTCAACGCCGTTGGAAGGCAAAGGCTTTCAACAGATCCATCCTGATGTCTTCCGATTTCTTCCCAACGGCCGTCTTGAAAAGGCCTCTTGGCCGCATTGAGAGCGACATCACAGGAAAGGATGGCAGAGTTTCCTCGTTGATCGTAACGAGCGATCGTAGCTCGATATTTGGATTTTGGCACGTGGATGGTTAATGCTGCCAGAAAGGATTCTGTGGAAAAATCCCGAACGACTTCCAAATGAGTTGCCTTGGTTGTTGCCTTCCGACTTGTAGTAAAAGGGTCCGAAAAAATCAACGCCTGTGGTTTGGAATACTGGATTGGTTCTTACGCGGTTCGCAGGAAAACTTCCCATGATATGTCCCTCAACACTGGTTTCAAATGAAAACATCGAACACACTTGCGAATGATGCTTGCAACATATTTGCGTCCGCCAATGGGCCAAAATTTCTGCCGCAGCAAACCGAGCAATCCTTTAGATTCTGCATGTAGAAACTTCTAGTTAAAACGAGAAGGAACGTGTGAGTCGGTTCTGGGGACGCGACTCTACTTATACCCGTACTCAGTCTGTATATATACATTTTTAAGCATGATTTTTTTAAATTTTTTAATTTAAAAAAAAAATTTTACATATTACATATTTTTGCTACATATGTTATCTACATCTACAATATATATTATATATCTAACATGTAGATTATAGATGTACCATTTGGATTCTACATCTCCTCCGCTAGGGGTTGCTCGCGCACTGAACGCGGCAGAGTGTGCGTGCGAGAAACAGAATGATTAGCGTGTCTCTGGCAGGTGGTGGCGGGGGAAGCAACTGAAATTTAATTTGTTCATTCTGGCTATAATTATGATCCGATTTATATTTTGATTCGCCAATCTGGTAGATATGGACATTCTCTACGATACTGCTTTTAGTTTTATCGTATCTTTAAAATTGTGCTTGCCACAGATTTTCGGCCTTTGTGGGGCGGAAGGGGGTGGGACGAAATTTTGAAATACTCTTGTAGCAGTGTGATATCACATGAGTCTGGAAACCAAATTTGGTTGCCCTAGCTCTTATAGTCTCTGAGATCTAGGCGCTCAACAAGACGGACAGACAGACATGGCTCTATCGACTCGGCTATTGATGCTGATCAAGAATATATATACTTTATGGGGTCGGAAACGTTTCCTTCTCTGTGTTATACACATCCACTTTTACGACAAATCTAATAGGGGTAACTCTTTTTTGAGTACGGGTATAACAATGCAGATGTACTAGCACTCTAACTCTCACATACACAAATTTACAGACAACTCGAATACCTCCTCAAAATGCAAAGCGGCGAACAAAATGTGGTTTGGATTTATTGTTATGCGAATCTTGCCTCTAAATATATTTATATATAAATAGATATGTACGTACAAACGAGTATATTGCACTTGTACATATGTGTGAGACCCATCGAGCATGCATCCGAATGTGTGTGTGTTGGCCCCGCTGCGGCACTGCTTTACAATTAATTTGTCACACATGACGTATGCTGAATATTATTTGGTGCATCGTCTCTCGCGTCTCTGCAATCGAGTAAATCCGTGGCAATGGGCAATTATACAAATTTTCTTCATACACAATTGCCACTGCAAGTTGAAAATAGACCAAGGAATACTGTGCCCCACCATGCTGTAGGATTGGCAGCAGGAGGGGAATTCTCCTCCTGACCTCCTCCAATGATGCGACAAAGTGGCAGCTCTATAAATTATTCAGCCATAGAAGGGGCGATACACGTGGAAGGAGTTGAGCGGCGCGGATTTCAGGTCAACTTTAAATGTTTCAATGACATTTACATTCGAGCTCTAAAGTTCTCATCAAGAGGGATACAAGTAAGCAACTGAATTAATATCTGTTCCGATAAGCTGAGAGACAATGCCAAAACACCATACCTATTGTAATATCTATATCTATATATAATATCATATATTTGTAAAAGTTTAAAGACACTGTTGGTTCCACGAATATAAATAAGTACGTATAACCATTTTTTTATTTTCACTATCTTAGAACATTTTCAAGAAGTCACGAAAATCTGCTCAATCCATTCAGACGGACGAACGGACGGTCGGACGGACAGACAGACATGGCTATATGGACTCGGCTATTGATGCTTGACGCCGACCGACGATGACCGCGTAGGATTTGCCATCAACACTTCAGTATATCGACACCGAAACAAGAATACCAGATCTCGTAGCGTAAATGATATGTGCGTGTGCACCATATGATGAGTGACTGTGAGTGTTTTACTCTGTAGGGGTGAAATACATTGGCTTAGGTCTAACCTCAACTATTTAGTTACTACATACCGCAGTCTTTCCTCCTACTATCTTGGTCTGGTCAATCGGAATAACCCGAAGCGGGAAACATGGCTTGACTTCTTAACTTTAATGTGACCACAGGTCACCCAAATACCTAATCTTTTCAAAAATACTAGATGCGAATATTATCGATCGTTAAAGCTAATTCGTTCCGGGACATCCCGACCCCCGTGAAGCAGCTGCATTCACCACATCCAGTACAGCTAACTTGGAGACGGGACGCATCATAAGCTTGGATCGATCGTTGCTGGCCATGCGCACCGCCGCTCGTCGTGGTACTCCGTCCACTTCAGCATACACCTCCTCAACGATGCCTCGCCTCCATTCTCTCCTTGGTAAGGCAGGATCGCATACGTACATGAGATCTCCACGACGCATTGGCTCGACGTGCTTGCACCACTTCTCCCTGCGTACAAGTGTAGGTAGGTACTCATGTACCCAGCGTTTCCAGAACCGATCTCTCATCATCCGGGCAATCCGCCACTGTTTCCTTGTGGCGAACTTCTTAGGCGACTGACCATCGTCTTCTGGAAGGTCCGGTACGCCGGCTGCTCCTTTCAGCAGGTCGTTCGGTGTCAATGGGGCTTCCTGATCAACCGTGACTAGCAAGTGTGTGACTTGACGCGAGTTGACAATGTTTTCCGCCTCAATCAGGAAGCTCGCCAGCACGTGCTCTTTAGGGGCCACCTCCTTCACAGTATGCGCCAGCACTTTCTTGGCGCTCTGGATCATTCTCTCCCAGACGCCTCCCTCAGCTGGGTTTGCCGGACAGTTGAAGATCCATTCGACTCCTCTGGACGACAGTTCACCCTAGATCTTCTCCGGTTCGAATACTTCATCGAATTTCCTGGCCTCTCTGTCAGCACCGACGAAGTTCTTTCCGTTGTCGCTTCTCATCCTGACCACAGACCCACGGCGGCACAAGTTCCTCATCGCGATGATGCACGAATCTGTCGACAAATCATGTGCCATTTCCAAGCGGATGGCCCTTGCAGTTAGGCAGGTGAATAGTGCGACCCACCTCTTCTCCGTTTGACGTCCAATCGTCACCGTCAGCGCCTTAAATAGTCCAGGCCGGTATACTTAAATGACCATCCATTGGCCTCGAGCCGGTCCTCTGGCAAGGGACTGTCATTGTTGGCTGTCTGGATCGTGCTCTGCGCAGTTTGCAGATGTGGCAATTGGTTACCACCCTCCGGAGTAACCTCCGCAAGTTGGTTATCCAGAACATCTTCCGGATCTCGCATATGGTCGCATCCAGGTTTTGATGCCGCATCTTATCGTGGTAATGACCGACGATCATCCCTGCCAGTGCGTGTTTGTGCGACAGTATGATCGGGCGCCGCGCACGCGGCCGCATCGATCCTTCCACACGCACGTATGACTCCAACTTCGTCGACGTATGGGTGATTGGTGCTGCTTATCCAGAGCAGAACCGTTTTGGAGTGGGTTCAGAGTACGCAACTGCTGATCGATACACCGTGCTCCCTTTTTACGGTATCCATCAGTCTCGTTCCCAGTACGGCTGCTTGAAGTTCCAGTCGTGGTATCGACATGGTCTTCATCGGGGCACATTGCCGTCATCAGATGTGGCTCTCCAGTAAGCCACCGCAGCGAACGCCAATCGGCTTGAGTCCACGAAGACGTGCAACTGCAGATCCCGCACGCATCCGACGCCAAAATAGTGGCGCACACATCTGAATCCTCTTACGTAGTTCATGTCTAGCTCCCAGCTCTCAAACGCTATGGCCAATTCTGCTGGCAGCTGGCTGGCTCGTCCCAGTCCACTCCTCTCCGCCAAATCTCTCTCATCAGAACTTTGGCGGTCACCAGGTAGCAGCTCAAGAATCCAATCGGGTCAAAGGTAGACATGACGATGCTTAGGAACTCCCTTTTGGTGGGGACACGTTCACCGGTCATCACGCTGCTGGACACCAGATGGTACTTGACGATGAATTCGAAGTCATCTGTAGCCGGCTGCCAGAACATGACCAGCATCTTCTCCTCAGCTTCGGTCCATTCGACATTCATATTGGACCGGTAAAAATCGAAACCAGCGTTAGCATGAATTTCTCTTACCCGTGTTGATACAGCAATAGCTTCGTTCTGGTCTGCAAAGCTATCCTCGTAGTCGTCCACATAGTGGTACTCATACGCCAGCACCGCCCAGGGATCTGTATGGAGGTACCCTGAGGCATTTAGGGTCTTGACGTAGTGCGCTGAGCACGGCAAACATGCGGCTCCGAACGTCATCACCTCCATCTCGTACAGGTCTGGATCCCGCCGGTCGTCTCCGTTCCTCCACAGGAATCTCTGGGCACATCTGTCCTGTGGCTGTATCAACACCTGATGAAACAACTCCTTGATTTCTGCGCATACTACCACTGCTCCTTCCCGAAAGTGGAAGAGCACTGCTGAGAGCGATTAGTACTGTTGTGGATCTTTAAGCAGAGCTGAATTCAGGGACACGCCACCAACCTGGGCGGCCGTATCAAACATCAGACGAATCTTCCCGGGCTTGTTTGGGTTCTCGACCCCGAAGTGCGGCAGTTACCAGACCTTGTCACTGTTGACTGAAGTGACTTCCTGCTGCTGTAGCCGTCGTGCGAATCACTTCTTGACGTAGTCATCAATGATTCCATTGTATGCCTGCGCGAAGTTCGCGTCACGCCGCATTTTCCTCTCGATGTTGACCAGTCTCTTGAGCGCCATGTTGTAGCTGTTTGGTAAACTCGTGTCGTCCTACTTCCATAGCAGACCAGTTTGGAATCGTTGGCCCGTTCGTTTGGTCGTCTCCTGGAGAATCTTTAGAGCCCGTGCATCACCGCTAGCTACGACGCGCGGCGCTGGCTTCACCCCGAAATTCTCTATTTCGAAGTAGTCGCTGACCATCTTCTCCAGAGAACTATCCTGTGGGAATGCTAAAAGACACGATTTCGAGTTTGGTGAACCTACTTGACGTTTCAACGGACCAAACACCACCCATCCGAGCTTAGTGCCAGCTGCATATGGTCCTCCTGCTCCAAAGCTCCTACTTTGCATAGGTATTCCCAAGTGCATTCCAATCCAATCAGGATCTTCGGCACTGCGTTACAGTAAGGCTTGATCGACAAACGTGCACTGGTCCTCGTCGTTTTGACATCTTCTCGACGCAGGCTTTGCATCGGTAGATTCAAATCCGAGACCGCGTACAAATTCCTTAACCCATGGCGTTTCAGCTTCCCTTTTCCGCTAATCTGCAAACTCACCATCTTCGCGTTCTCACTCGAGGACTTTCCGCCAAACCATTGAATGTTCAGCTGTCGACTCTTGCCCTTCAGGTCTAGGCTATGCGCGAGCTCGTCATCCATCATTGTTACGGACGAGCCTGCGTCGAACAGGGCGTAGGTGTCCACTTGCTTGTTTTCCCCTGTACAGAGTCACGGGCAAGATGCGGAAGAGTAGATGACCTCCATCCGAACCGACACAGCTTAGGTTCCGGTGTGCGACTTCAGGGCCGTCCTTTGGCACCTGCCTTTCGTCTAGGGACCTCCTCGGGGTCGGGTCCGATGGCTGCGATGTTTGTGGGTCATCAGTGATCGCTTGCGATTACCTTGTTGGTCCCTCCGTGGCCCACTGTATAACTGTAGTGGCCGTCTGGGATCTCTGGGGTCGTGCAGTAGGTAATGATGCCTTCTCTGGCATCCGTAGACAGTGCATTTCTTGTCCCTTTTGCAGAACCTGACATATGTCCACTTTCCAGGCACGAGAAACAGACCCGATGCTCCCTCACCAACTCAACTCGGGATGTGGGAGAAGCATGGATGAAATCCTTGCAGTCCTGGATCGTGTGCTGCCCTTCACATATTGGGCAACACTTGGTGCGGTCGTTGTGCCATTGCTGATCGATGTGACTTGTCCTAGCATGCAGTACCCGTCGTTTGGGATCCTTGCTCCCGGCATCCGTGATCGTACACACCAGTTTAGCGAGATCATTCAGCCACTCGCTCAAGTGCAAGACCGTTGGGTACGATCCTATTGCTGCAGCATGCCTAGCCCAGTCCAACCTTTTGCTCTGGGGCAACTTAGCAATCAACTCCTCCATCAGGGTAGGATTACTCAAGTGCTGGACTACGTGCGTGGTTACCGTAGGAATGCTGCGAGATTGCTGACTCGTGTAACAAATGGCACAAGCTTGCTTAGCTCCATATGACCCAAGCAAATTTGTGGGCATCATAAAGTTGTGTTGTGGCTCCCGTAGTGCATGCACGTAACTTTGTTCTGGCAGCACCGTGGCCGTAACACAATATGGCGTGGAGTAGCTCATCGTTGTACAGTTTGTGCTCAGTGTGACTTGCCGCCCTATTGCCAAATTTCCACTCAATTGTGCCGGCAAACTTCCACTCAATTGGAACGGCAACTGTGCATATAAAGATGGCGGCACTGTCTCGGATAAATCTGGCATCAGATCCTCACTCGAACATTGCGATAGATTTGCACGCAGAATCTGCCGCTCTTCCCTCAAACATGGCGGTGTATTCGCCGCACCGCTCACTCAAGAACCGCAAAATCCGTTTCCAACGGGTTTCCTTGCGGTTGCCTCTTGACCTTTACTTGCCCTTGCCTTTTCCAGCTCCTTCTCCAAGATGGCGATCCTCTGCGTCAGTGCAGCAACTTGGACATTGTGCTCTGGCCTGATCCGTCAGACTGTACAGCACCACTCGGATTCCTTCCTTGTGTCCCACTCTCCTTAGGAGTTTGTGACGCCGACCGACGATGACCGCATAGGATTTGCCTTCAACACTTCAGTATATCGACACCGAAACAAGAATACCAGATCTCGTAGCGTAAATGATATGTGCGTGTGCACCATATGATGAGTGACTGTGAGTGTTTTACTCTGTAGGGGTGAAATACATTGGCTTAGGTCTAACCTCAACTATTTAGTTACTATATACCGTAGTCCTACTCTCTTGTTCTCGTCCATCGAAATAACCCGAAGCGGGAAACGTGGCTTGACTTCTTAACTTTAATGTGACCACAGGTCACCCAAATACCTAATCTTTTCAAAAATACTAGATGCGAATATTATCGATCGTTAAAGCTAATTCGTTCCGGGACATCCCGACCCCCGTGAAGCAGCTGCATTCACCACATCTAGTACAGCTAACTTGGAGACGGGACGCATCATAAGCTTGGATCGATCGTTGCTGGCCACGCGCACCGCCGCTCGTCGTGGTACTCCGTCCACTTCAGCATACACCTCCTCAACGATGCCTCGCCTCCATTCTCTCCTTGGTAAGGCAGGATCGCATACGTACATGAGATCTCCACGACGCATTGGCTCGACGTGCTTGCACCACTTCTCCCTGCGTACAAGTGTAGGTAGGTACTCATGTACCCAGCTTTTACAGAACCGATCTCTCATCATCCGGGCAATCCGCCACTGTTTCCTTGTGGCGAACTTCTTAGGGGACTGACCATCGTCTTCTGGAAGGTTCGGTACGCCGGCTGCTCCTTTCAGCAGGTCGTTCGGTGTCAATGGGGCTTCCTGATCAACCGTGACTAGCAAGTGTGTGACTTGACGCGAGTTGACAATGTTTTCCGCCTCAATCAGGAAGCTCGCCAGCACGTGCTCTTTAGGGGCCACCTCCTTCACAGTATGCGCCAGCACTTTCTTGGCGCTCTGGATCATTCTCTCCCAGACGCCTCCCTCAGCTGGGTTTGCCGGACAGTTGAAGATCCATTCGACTCCTCTGGACGACAGTTCACCCTAGATCTTCTCCGGTTCGAAGACTTCGTCGAATTTCCTGGCCTCTCTGTCAGCACCGACGAAGTTCTTTCCGTTGTCGCTTCTCATCCTGACCACAGACCCACGGCGGCACAAGTTCCTCATCGCGATGATGCACGAATCTGTCGACAAATCATGTGCCATTTCCAAGCGGATGGCCCTTGCAGTTAGGCAGGTGAATAGTGCGACCCACCTCTTCTCCGTTTGACGTCCAATCGTCACCGTCAGCGCCTTAAATAGTCCAGGCCGGTATACTTAAATGACCATCCATTGGCCTCGAGCCGGTCCTCTGGCAAGGGACTGTCATTGTTGGCTGTCTGGATCGTGCTCTGCGCAGTTTGCAGATGTGGCCACCCTCCGGAGTAACCTCCGCAAGTTGGTTATCCAGAACATCTTCCGGATCTCGCATATGGTCGCATCCAGGTTTTGATGCCGCATCTTATCGTGGTAATGACCGACGATCATCCCTGCCAGTGCGTGTTTGTGCGACAGTATGATCGGGCGCCGCGCACGCGGCCGCATCGATCCTTCCACACGCACGTATGACTCCAACTTCGTCGACGTATGGGTGATTGGTGCTGCTTATCCAGAGCAGAACCGTTTTGGAGTCGGTTCAGAGTACGCAACTGCTGATCGATACACCGTGCTCCCTTTTTACGGTATCCATCAGTCTCGTTCCCAGTACGGCTGCTTGAAGTTCCAGTCGTGGTATCGACATGGTCTTCATCGGGGCACATTTCGTTTTGTAACATACAAAATGTGCCTGCACATTGCCGTCATCATATGTGGCTCTCCGTCAACCGTCAACCGTCAACGACTACAGACTTATTTTTTTATCGCTCCGCGGTGAAAATCAATTAAATCAATTAATCGCGATTAATCATAAATTAAATTCGCGAAAAAGCGCTCGGGGTAGGCATGGGTACTAGTGATCGTGCTGCCCATGAATACCATCCAATCGAGTAATAAAGACTAATAGAAATAATAGAAAAGAACAAATGTCAACGTTTAAGAGCACCAGCTCTGTAAAGACCACAAGCACTGTAACCAAAACCAAAATGAGCCAAGCCCGGCAACAACAACAAGACGAGCGTCGGCTCTCGCAAGCAAAAAGCAACGCGTACTTCTCTATACGCTCGCCAAAGGCAGCAGTACCAACAAAAACTGCATCACTGCAAGTGAACGAGGAGAGAGCACGCTCTCTCTCCCCTGCATTGGAAAGTGGGTCATGGAGTGCTCAGTGCCCATCCCCCGACTCGTACTGCCTAACCAGCGATTTGCTAATATCGACAACAACTAGTACAATGCCCTCGCTCAAAACTGTGTCTTCGACCACAACAACGACAACAACCACAACAACAACCACTGCAATTGCTCAGCGCCCGATACTGTCGACCCACTACGACAAGCCCCAACTCTCCCAACCAATAAGTTCAAAAAATGCTAACGGAGCGTTAATTCAGACTGGGCTCGATCGCTATGTGCAAATCAAAAGAAAATTGAGCCCACAAAATGTGAAGAACAACAATGCAGCTAAAATAACTAAAATAACCGAGAACACTGTGCCACATAAGGCACTAGCAAACAATAGATTTGCGATACTAAGTGTCCCAAATGAAGATGAGATCACCCAAACACCCAAGGCCAAAAAATTAAGACCGCCACCTATTTATGTTCGACAGGCAAATTGTGCTGAACTGGTCAAAAAAATAACTGATACAATTGGCGCAAACACATTCTATGTCACGTACATAAAAAGGGGTAATATAAATGAAATAAAAATACAAGTCAATGCGAACAAAACTATCGATCAGTTGCGAAATACCTCGAAAATGAAAAAATGAATTACTACACCTACCAACTTAAAAGTAGCAAAGGATTACAAGTGGTTATCAAAGGAATCGAACCAACAGTCCCAATCAATGAGATAATAGATGGACTTAACGATAAGGGCTTCGAGGTCAAAATGGCAATGAACATAATAAATAGAAATAAAATTCCCCAGCCAATGTTCAAAGTAGAACTGACACCTGAAAGTATGCATATAAGTAAAAATGAAGTTCACCCAATATACAAGCTTCAATACCTACTGCACTGTAGGATCACCGTTGAGGAACCACACAAACGAAATGGACCGGTCCAATGCACAAATTGCCAGGAATATGGACACACGAAAACCTATTGCACTCTACGGGCAGTCTGCGTTGCCTGTGGTGATGTTCATCTCACTGAGGCCTGCCCCGTAAATAAGGAGGACCCATCTGCCAAAAAATGTAGCAACTGTGGGGGAAACCATACTGCCAACTATAGAGGTTGTCCTGTCTATAAAGAATTGAAAAATCGCCTAAACCAACAAATAACTGCAGCTCGAAACCCGATCGTCCGACAAAACTTAACATATATACCATCAACTACGACTCCAGGAGTTTCTTTTGCTCAGGCGTTAAGTTACAACAACGGGTCGTACGCTTCAGTCTCTAAGCCGACACTTCAACCAACCACAGCTGGAATAATGCAGAATCAGGCATCAAATCAGATCCCAGAAATCTCTGCCCAACATACCCCTGCTAATCCATCCCAATTGCCTAGTGGAATTGAGTCAATGCTGGTAACTATAACAAATACAATGGTAGCAATACAACAAACGATGCAGGAGCTTATGCGCAACCAAAATCTCCTCCTGGAGCTCCTAATCAAACAGAAATCTGTTTAAATGTCCTGTCTAAATATATGTTTCTGGAATGCAAATGGCATTTCTCAGCACAAATGCGAGCTCTTACAGTTCCTCGCTCAACACGACATTGACGCCATGCTCATATCAGAGACTCACCTTACAAATAAAAACTATTTTCACCTCGATGGCTATAACTTCTATGCGACAAATCATCCCGATGGTAAGGCACATGGAGGTACTGGCGTTCTGATCAAGAATCGCATTAGGCATTATCCATTGCCTTCATTTGCTACACCTTATCTACAGGCAACAGCAATTCATATTGAAATTCAGAGCGGCTACCTAAACCTAGCCGCAGTAACATTCTTCGACCTACTAGGTGACCGATTTATAGCAGCTGGTGACTACAATGCCAAGCACACCCATTGGGGATCTAGACTTACCAACCCGAAAGGAAGACAACTATATAACGCTATAATAACCCCACGAAACAAGCTAGACTTTATCTCTCCGGGCAAGCCCACATATTGGCCCACAGATCCAAACAAGCAACCCGACTTGATTGATTTTGCAGTTACACGAAGGGTGCTGCAAGCTCAGATTAATGTAGATCACTTAACAGATCTATCATCGGATCACTCGCCCATTCTACTTCACCTTTACGACCATCCACAGCTTTCGGAACGCCCACACTTTCTAACTTCTAGCAAAACAGATTGGCTCAAATACAGGAAGTACATAAGCTCTCATATTGATAGCTGCCCAAACATTAACTGTAAAGATGACATTGATAGGTCAGTCGAAGCATTGGTTTCCTCAATGTCACTGGCGGCAAAACACTCAACACCAATATTAGCATCTAATAAGCTTTCCAACAGCAGTCGTATTTCTAGGCACATTGAAGTGCTGCTACGCGATAAAAGAAGGCTTCGCCGAGAGTGGCAAGCACACAGATCACCTGCATCGAAAGAGCGGCTAAAAATAGCCAACCAACTACTACGCAGAGCCCTAGAAGATGAAAAAAACCGAGCTCAAATATCCTATATGGAGCAACTCTCCCCAACTAGCAAACGATTCCCACTGTGGAAAGCAAAATCAGGCGTATGCCCACCAATCGAGAGTGAATCACCTTTGCGTACACAAACAGGAGAGTGGGCTCGCAGCAACAAAGAGAAGGCAAATACATTTGCCGTCCATCTAGAAAACGTCTTCAAACCGCACCCAGCAACGAATAGCTTTGTGCTCCCACCATCCAACAATCCCGAAGCTACTCCGCCTATCATATTCCAATCAGGAGAAGTCACAAGGGTCATTAAAGACCAAATCTCAAAGCAAAAGAAAGCTCCGGGCCACGATTTCATCTCTCCTAAAATGATCATAGAATTGCCGAGCTGTGCAGTGTATTTCCTTACTATGATATTCAACAGCATGATGAAATGGGGCTATTATCCTCAAGAATGGAGGAAATCAGTCATCACAATGATTCATAAAGCCGGAAAAGACAAGTCCAAGCCATCATCATATAGACCTATCAGCCTACTGCCTTGCCTATCAAAGATATTTGAAAAGCTGCTCCTGAATCGTATCAAACAACACCTACACATTAACGGTGCCATCCCGACTCACCAATTTGGATTTCGCGAAAAACACGGAACCATTGAACAAGTAAACCGTATAACCTCTGAGATACGAAATGCATTTGAAAGACGGGAGTATTGCTCCGCTGTTTTTCTGGATGTCGCACAGGCTTTCGACCGCGTTTGGTTAGATGGCTTAATCCACAAAATCAAAATATTACTTCCACAGAACATCCATGGAATAATGGAGTCATACCTACAGCAAAGAAGTTTCGCAGTACGATGCAAAGATTTCCTCTCTGAATATCATCCAATTGAAGCTGGTGTACCGCAAGGCAGCGTGCTTGGACCGACACTGTATATCATATTCACAGCAGATCTACCGACAAACAGCCTAACAACAACTTCGACATTTGCTGATGATACTGCCATATTAAGTCGCTCCAAGTGCCCAAGAAGGGCCACGGATCACTTATCATCTCATCTCGTGGCCTTAGAAAAATGGCTAGCAGACTGGCGGATACATGTAAATGAGCAAAAGTGCAAGCATGTCACCTTCACGTTAAACAGACAAACTTGCCCTCCATTATGTCTGAACAATATCAACATTCCACAAACCACCGAAGTAACATACCTTGGTGTTCATCTGGATAGAAGGCTTACTTGGAGTAAGCACATCGAAGCGAAGAGAAATCTACTTAAATTTAAAGCTAGTAATCTACATTGGCTAATAAACACCCGTTCACCACTAAAACTGGAGTACAAAGTACTTTTGTACAATGCAGTTCTCAAACCCATCTGGACATACGGCTCCGAGCTATGGGGAAATGCTTGCGTTAGTAATTTAGAAATAATCCAGAGAGCTCAATCGAAGATACTAAGAACTATCACTGGGGCACCATGGTACATACGGAATGAAAATATCCATAAAGACTTAAATGTAGGATCAGTTAAAGATGAAATTGCCAAAGTGAAAGCAAAGTACCAGGCCAAGCTTCAAGCCCATCCTAATAGACTTGCGCAGTCTTTAACTTGGCACACTAGCCATACACGACTCCGGCGAAGAGACCTTCCCACCCAGCAATAATACTTAGCTAGGGACGTACTCTAAGTAATTAAGTGTAAATAATTAAATAAATATATTAGGCTAAGATTTGTATACTTGTCGTAAGTCTCTAATAGGGAAGATTCGATAAATAAAATCCCGTAATAATAAAAAAAAAAATAAAAATATGTGGCTCTCCAGTAAGCCACCGCAGCGAACGCCAATCGGCTTGAGTCCACGAAGACGTGCAACTGCAGATCCCGCACGCATCCGACGCCAAAATAGTGGCGCGGACATGAATCCACTCACGTAGTTCATGTCTAGCCGCCAGCTCTCAATCGCTGTGGCCAATTCTGCTGGCAGCTGGCTGGCTCGTCCCAGTCCACTCCTCTCCGCCAAATCTCTCTCATCAGAACTTTGGCGGTCACCAGGTAGCAGCTCAAGAATCCAATCGGGTCAAAGGTAGACATGACGATGCTTAGGAACTCCCTTTTGGTGGGGACACGTTCACCGGTCATCACGCTGCTGGACACCAGATGGTACTTGACGCTGAATTCGAAGTCATCTGTAGCCGGCTGCCAGAACATGACCAGCATCTTCTCCTCAGCTTCGGTCCATTCGACATTCATATTGGACCGGTAAAAATCGAAACCAGCGTTAGCATGAATTTCTCTTACCCGTGTTGATACAGCAATAGCTTCGTTCTGGTCTGCAAAGCTATCCTCGTAGTCGTCCACATAGTGGTACTCATACGCCAGCACCGCCCAGGGATCTGTATGGAGGTACCCTGAGGCATTTAGGGTCTTGACGTAGTGCGCTGAGCACGGCAAACATGCGGCTCCGAACGTCATCACCTCCATCTCGTACAGGTCTGGATCCCGCCGGTCGTCTCCGTTCCTCCACAGGAATCTCTGGGCACATCTGTCCTGTGGCTGTATCAACACCTGATGAAACAACTCCTTGATTTTTGCGCATACTACCACTGCTCCTTCCCGAAAGTGGAAGAGCACTGCTGAGAGCGATTAGTACTGTTGTGGATCTTTAAGCAGAGCTGAATTCAGGGACACGCCACCAACCTGGGCGGCCGTATCAAACATCAGACGAATCTTCCCGGGCTTGTTTGGGTTCTCGACCCCGAAGTGCGGCAGTTACCAGACCTTGTCACTGTTGACTGAAGTGACTTCCTGCTGCTGTAGCCGTCGTGCGTATCACTTCTTGACGTAGTCATCAATGATTCCATTGTATGGATTTTCCTCTCGATGTTGACCAGTCTCTTGAGCGCCATGTTGTAGCTGTTTGGTAAACTCGTGTCGTCCTACTTCCATAGCAGACCAGTTTGGAATCGTTGGCCCGTTCGTTTGGTCGTCTCCTGGAGAATCTTCAGAGCCCGTGCATCACCGCTAGCTACGACGCGCGGCGCTGGCTTCACCCCGAAATTCTCTATTTCGAAGTAGTCGCTGACCATCTTCTCCAGAGAACTATCCTGTGGGAATGCTAAAAGACACGATTTCGAGTTTGGTGAACCTACTTGACGTTTCAACGGACCAAACACCACCCATCCGAGCTTAGTGCCAGCTGCATATGGTCCTCCTGCTCCAAAGCTCCTACTTTGCATAGGTATTCCCAAGTGCATTCCAATCCAATCAGGATCTTCGGCACTGCGTTACAGTAAGGCTTGATCGACAAACGTGCACTGGTCCTCGTCGTTTTGACATCTTCTCGACGCAGGCTTTGCATCGGTAGATTCAAATCCGAGACCGCGTACAAATTCCTTAACCCATGGCGTTTCAGCTTCCCTTTTCCGCTAATCTGCAAACTCACCATCTTCGCGTTCTCACTCGAGGACTTTCCGCCAAACCATTGAATGTTCAGCTGTCGACTCTTGCCCTTCAGGTCTAGGCTATGCGCGAGCTCGTCATCCATCATTGTTACGGACGAGCCTGCGTCGAACAGGGCGTAGGTGTCCACTTGCTTGTTTTCCCCTGTACAGAGTCACGGGCAAGATGCGGAAGAGTAGATGACCTCCATCCGAACCGACACAGCTTAGGTTCCGGTGTGCGACTTCAGGGCCGTCCTTTGGCACCTGCCTTTCGTCTAGGGACCTCCTCGGGGTCGGGTCCGATGGCTGCGATGTTTGTGGGTCATCAGTGATCGCTTGCGATTACCTTGTTGGTCCCTCCGTGGCCCACTGTATAACTGTAGTGGCCGTCTGGGATCTCTGGGGTCGTGCAGTAGGTAATGATGCCTTCTCTGGCATCCGTAGACAGTGCATTTCTTGTCCCTTTTGCAGAACCTGACATATGTCCACTTTCCAGGCACGAGAAACAGACCCGATGCTCCCTCACCAACTCAACTCGGGATGTGGGAGAAGCATGGATGAAATCCTTGCAGTCCTGGATCGTGTGCTGCCCTTCACATATTGGGCAACACTTGGTGCGGTCGTTGTGCCATTGCTGATCGATGTGACTTGTCCTAGCATGCAGTACCCGTCGTTTGGGATCCTTGCTCCCGGCATCCGTGATCGTACACACCAGTTTAGCGAGATCATTCAGCCACTCGCTCAAGTGCAAGACCGTTGGGTACGATCCTATTGCTGCAGCATGCCTAGCCCAGTCCAACCTTTTGCTCTGGGGCAACTTAGCAATCAACTCCTCCATCAGGGTAGGATTACTCAAGTGCTGGACTACGTGCGTGGTTACCGTAGGAATGCTGCGAGATTGCTGACTCGTGTAACAAATGGCACAAGCTTGCTTAGCTCCATATGACCCAAGCAAATTTGTGGGCATCATAAAGTTGTGTTGTGGCTCCCGTAGTGCATGCACGTAACTTTGTTCTGGCAGCACCGTGGCCGTAACACAATATGGCGTGGAGTAGCTCATCGTTGTACAGTTTGTGCTCAGTGTGACTTGCCGCCCTATTGCCAAATTTCCACTCAATTGTGCCGGCAAACTTCCACTCAATTGGAACGGCAACTGTGCATATAAAGATGGCGGCACTGTCTCGGATAAATCTGGCATCAGATCCTCACTCGAACATTGCGATAGATTTGCACGCAGAATCTGCCGCTCTTCCCTCAAACATGGCGGTGTATTCGCCGCACCGCTCACTCAAGAACCGCAAAATCCGTTTCCAACGGGTTTCCTTGCGGTTGCCTCTTGACCTTTACTTGCCCTTGCCTTTTCCAGCTCCTTCTCCAAGATGGCGATCCTCTGCGTCAGTGCAGCAACTTGGACATTGTGCTCTGGCCTGATCCGTCAGACTGTACAGCACCACTCGGATTCCTTCCTTGTGTCCCACTCTCCTTAGGAGTTTGTGACGCCGACCGACGATGACCGCATAGGATTTGCCTTCAACACTTCAGTATATCGACACCGAAACAAGAATACCAGATCTCGTAGCGTAAATGATATGTGCGTGTGCACCATATGATGAGTGACTGTGAGTGTTTTACTCTGTAGGGGTGAAATACATTGGCTTAGGTCTAACCTCAACTATTTAGTTACTATATACCGTAGTCCTACTCTCTTGTTCTCGTCCATCGAAATAACCCGAAGCGGGAAACGTGGCTTGACTTCTTAACTTTAATGTGACCACAGGTCACCCAAATACCTAATCTTTTCAAAAATACTAGATGCGAATATTATCGATCGTTAAAGCTAATTCGTTCCGGGACATCCCGACCCCCGTGAAGCAGCTGCATTCACCACATCTAGTACAGCTAACTTGGAGACGGGACGCATCATAAGCTTGGATCGATCGTTGCTGGCCACGCGCACCGCCGCTCGTCGTGGTACTCCGTCCACTTCAGCATACACCTCCTCAACGATGCCTCGCCTCCATTCTCTCCTTGGTAAGGCAGGATCGCATACGTACATGAGATCTCCACGACGCATTGGCTCGACGTGCTTGCACCACTTCTCCCTGCGTACAAGTGTAGGTAGGTACTCATGTACCCAGCTTTTACAGAACCGATCTCTCATCATCCGGGCAATCCGCCACTGTTTCCTTGTGGCGAACTTCTTAGGGGACTGACCATCGTCTTCTGGAAGGTTCGGTACGCCGGCTGCTCCTTTCAGCAGGTCGTTCGGTGTCAATGGGGCTTCCTGATCAACCGTGACTAGCAAGTGTGTGACTTGACGCGAGTTGACAATGTTTTCCGCCTCAATCAGGAAGCTCGCCAGCACGTGCTCTTTAGGGGCCACCTCCTTCACAGTATGCGCCAGCACTTTCTTGGCGCTCTGGATCATTCTCTCCCAGACGCCTCCCTCAGCTGGGTTTGCCGGACAGTTGAAGATCCATTCGACTCCTCTGGACGACAGTTCACCCTAGATCTTCTCCGGTTCGAAGACTTCGTCGAATTTCCTGGCCTCTCTGTCAGCACCGACGAAGTTCTTTCCGTTGTCGCTTCTCATCCTGACCACAGACCCACGGCGGCACAAGTTCCTCATCGCGATGATGCACGAATCTGTCGACAAATCATGTGCCATTTCCAAGCGGATGGCCCTTGCAGTTAGGCAGGTGAATAGTGCGACCCACCTCTTCTCCGTTTGACGTCCAATCGTCACCGTCAGCGCCTTAAATAGTCCAGGCCGGTATACTTAAATGACCATCCATTGGCCTCGAGCCGGTCCTCTGGCAAGGGACTGTCATTGTTGGCTGTCTGGATCGTGCTCTTCGCAGTTTGCAGATGTGGCAATTGGTTACCACCCTCCGGAGTAACCTCCGCAAGTTGGTTATCCATCTTCCGGATCTCGCATATGGTCGCATCCAGGTTTTGATGCCGCAACTTATCGTGGTAATGACCGACGATCATCCCTGCCAGTGCGTGTTTGTGCGACAGTATGATCGGGCACGCGGCCGCATCGATCCTTCCACACGCACGTATGACTCCAACTTCGTCGACGTATGGGTGATTGGTGCTGCTTATCCAGAGCAGAACCGTTTTGGAGTCGGTTCAGAGTACGCAACTGCTGATCGATACACCGTGCTCCCTTTTTACGGTATCCATCAGTCTCGTTCCCAGTACGGCTGCTTGAAGTTCCAGTCGTGGTATCGACATGGTCTTCATCGGGGCACATTGCCGTCATCAGATGTGGCTCTCCAGTAAGCCACCGCAGCGAACGCCAATCGGCTTGAGTCCACGAAGACGTGCAACTGCAGATCCCGCACGCATCCGACGCCAAAATAGTGGCGCACACATCTGAATCCTCTTACGTAGTTCATGTCTAGCCCCCAGCTCTCAAACGCTGTGGCCAATTCTGCTGGCAGCTGGCTGGCTCGTCCCAGTCCACTCCTCTCCGCCAAATCTCTCTCATCAGAACTTTGGCGGTCACCAGGTAGCAGCTCAAGAATCCAATCGGGTCAAAGGTAGACATGACGATGCTTAGGAACTCCCTTTTGGTGGGGACACGTTCACCGGTCATCACGCTGCTGGACACCAGATGGTACTTGACGCTGAATTCGAAGTCATCTGTAGCCGGCTGCCAGAACATGACCAGCATCTTCTCCTCAGCTTCGGTCCATTCGACATTCATATTGGACCGGTAAAAATCGAAACCAGCGTTAGCATGAATTTCTCTTACCCGTGTTGATACAGCAATAGCTTCGTTCTGGTCTGCAAAGCTATCCTCGTAGTCGTCCACATAGTGGTACTCATACGCCAGCACCGCCCAGGGATCTGTATGGAGGTACCCTGAGGCATTTAGGGTCTTGACGTAGTGCGCTGAGCACGGCAAACATGCGGCTCCGAACGTCATCACCTCCATCTCGTACAGGTCTGGATCCCGCCGGTCGTCTCCGTTCCTCCACAGGAATCTCTGGGCACATCTGTCCTGTGGCTGTATCAACACCTGATGAAACAACTCCTTGATTTTTGCGCATACTACCACTGCTCCTTCCCGAAAGTGGAAGAGCACTGCTGAGAGCGATTAGTACTGTTGTGGATCTTTAAGCAGAGCTGAATTCAGGGACACGCCACCAACCTGGGCGGCCGTATCAAACATCAGACGAATCTTCCCGGGCTTGTTTGGGTTCTCGACCCCGAAGTGCGGCAGTTACCAGACCTTGTCACTGTTGACTGAAGTGACTTCCTGCTGCTGTAGCCGTCGTGCGTATCACTTCTTGACGTAGTCATCAATGATTCCATTGTATGGATTTTCCTCTCGATGTTGACCAGTCTCTTGAGCGCCATGTTGTAGCTGTTTGGTAAACTCGTGTCGTCCTACTTCCATAGCAGACCAGTTTGGAATCGTTGGCCCGTTCGTTTGGTCGTCTCCTGGAGAATCTTCAGAGCCCGTGCATCACCGCTAGCTACGACGCGCGGCGCTGGCTTCACCCCGAAATTCTCTATTTCGAAGTAGTCGCTGACCATCTTCTCCAGAGAACTATCCTGTGGGAATGCTAAAAGACACGATTTCGAGTTTGGTGAACCTACTTGACGTTTCAACGGACCAAACACCACCCATCCGAGCTTAGTGCCAGCTGCATATGGTCCTCCTGCTCCAAAGCTCCTACTTTGCATAGGTATTCCCAAGTGCATTCCAATCCAATCAGGATCTTCGGCACTGCGTTACAGTAAGGCTTGATCGACAAACGTGCACTGGTCCTCGTCGTTTTGACATCTTCTCGACGCAGGCTTTGCATCGGTAGATTCAAATCCGAGACCGCGTACAAATTCCTTAACCCATGGCGTTTCAGCTTCCCTTTTCCGCTAATCTGCAAACTCACCATCTTCGCGTTCTCACTCGAGGACTTTCCGCCAAACCATTGAATGTTCAGCTGTCGACTCTTGCCCTTCAGGTCTAGGCTATGCGCGAGCTCGTCATCCATCATTGTTACGGACGAGCCTGCGTCGAACAGGGCGTAGGTGTCCACTTGCTTGTTTTCCCCTGTACAGACTCACGGGCAAGATGCGGAAGAGTAGATGACCTCCATCCGAACCGACACAGCTTAGGTTCCGGTGTGCGACTTCAGGGCCGTCCTTTGGCACCTGCCTTTCGTCTAGGGACCTCCTCGGGGTCGGGTCCGATGGCTGCGATGTTTGTGGGTCATCAGTGATCGCTTGCGATTACCTTGTTGGTCCCTCCGTGGCCCACTGTATAACTGTAGTGGCCGTCTGGGATCTCTGGGGTCGTGCAGTAGGTAATGATGCCTTCTCTGGCATCCGTAGACAGTGCATTTCTTGTCCCTTTTGCAGAACCTGACATATGTCCACTTTCCAGGCACGAGAAACAGACCCGATGCTCCCTCACCAACTCAACTCGGGATGTGGGAGAAGCATGGATGAAATCCTTGCAGTCCTGGATCGTGTGCTGCCCTTCACATATTGGGCAACACTTGGTGCGGTCGTTGTGCCATTGCTGATCGATGTGACTTGTCCTAGCATGCAGTACCCGTCGTTTGGGATCCTTGCTCCCGGCATCCGTGATCGTACACACCAGTTTAGCGAGATCATTCAGCCACTCGCTCAAGTGCAAGACCGTTGGGTACGATCCTATTGCTGCAGCATGCCTAGCCCAGTCCAACCTTTTGCTCTGGGGCAACTTAGCAATCAACTCCTCCATCAGGGTAGGATTACTCAAGTGCTGGACTACGTGCGTGGTTACCGTAGGGATGCTGCGAGATTGCTGACTCGTGTAACAAATGGCACAAGCTTGCTTAGCTCCATATGACCCAAGCAAATTTGTGGGCATCATAAAGTTGTGTTGTGGCTCCCGTAGTGCATGCACGTAACTTTGTTCTGGCAGCACCGTGGCCGTAACACAATATGGCGTGGAGTAGCTCATCGTTGTACAGTTTGTGCTCAGTGTGACTTGCCGCCCTATTGGCAAATTTCCACTCAATTGTGCCGGCAAACTTCCACTCAATTGGAACGCCAACTGTGCAGCCCATTGTGCTTTTTGCTTGCTGGTTAGGGCCTTAGATAGGTACTATTTTTGATGTCGCGTACAGAAAGTCGATCCTAAAAAAGCGGTACGTTTTTGTCCTTTAGAATGAAAAATCGATATATATAGGCGAAAACGAGCTGCATCGATCCAAAGGAGTTTTCAAATTTGCAATCGTACGATATATCCCTTTCTTTTGCTACGACAATCGCAGATCTGCAGGCCACTTCGAGCTGTCAGGCTGCAAGAACGGTGGTCCAGAAATCCACAGGCTGCAGTCGATTAGTTCAGTCGGCGTGAAAGCACATGTGAAGGAGTGGACGATCCCCCACATTTTTTTTTCCAACGAAGGGACCCCAGTCACGCCTTAGGTTTTTCCACGAAGGGATCACCACTGTGCATTTGTTTCGCTGTGACCTTTATATGTTGTTTTCATTTGTTTTATTTTAGATTATTATAGCCTTTTCACACTGGAGACCATCCATTTCGGGGATGGCCCGTAAGGTTTTGCCGTTCCGAAAATTTCCCACTTATTCCAAAATGCATCTGGGACGTTCCTAATTGGCACGTTTCTGTGCGCTATTTTTTCGATAATTTTCAAATGCAACCATAATTGACATTCATAACGAAAAAGTACCTTCACTACGATAATGTAAACAACGACAGTGTTAGCCAAGATCCTAGCTAATAGAATTTGTTTCCTTCTTTCGGAAACAACAACGAAATCGGAAGACACGGTGTGGATTGGTTTTAGTATATTTTTCGACTGACTTCATTTATTTTAGCCGCTCCATGCAGTTCTCCATGCACTGCAGTTCATGCAGTGAGCTTTTTCCCATGCAAACAGTAGCGAGTTTAATAAAGAGAGGGAGAGAGAGAGAGAGAGAGTGATCTTAGCAGCGCTTCACTTAGCTCTCATTTTTCATCATGTAGATTTCTTATTGTAGGTAGTTTAATTTCATGATAATTGACATATGTATGTAATTAAGTGCATCTCTAGTGAAGTGACTGTACACCGGCCACATTGAAGATATCCAGGCTTAAACTCAGATTATAGGGAGCGGATCTAATCGACGAATTGCACGTTTACGAAATCCATTTTTAGTTTTGATCTCTGCTACTCGCACTTTTCCATCCGATCCTTGAAAAACCTTAGTGACGACGCCTAGGAGCCACGCTTGAGACGGAATGTTTTTCTCGTGAATTATAACGACGGGGCCTTCCTCGAGGTTGTGTTGGTCTTTGGTCCATTTCTGCTTCTGCTGCAGGCTGAGAAGGTATTCTCTCGACTAGCTGGTCCAGTAGCGCTCCTTGATGCCGGACACGAGCCGCCATCTGCTCAAGTAAGAGAGCTTGTCGTCGCTGATGGGTTGCACGGACACGGGTGGCAGCGCACCTATCGTTCGACCAGCTAGTAGATGTGCTGGGATTACGGGTTGAATGTCGTTCGGATTAGTGGCACCAGCCACTATGGGCCTGGTGTTCAGTATGTCTTCCACTTCTACGACGATAGTGTCGAGCTCGTCCTTGCTCAACTTGGCGCTTTCGATGGCCCGAATCAAAAGGTGCTTCGCTGACTTGACTGCGGCCTCCCACAAGCCGCCGAAATGTGGCGCTCGAGGGGGAATAAAAATGAATTCTGTCCCTTGCGTTGCCGCATGCCAGTGCACCGCTGTGAGCAGCGAACTCCTTGGCGAGGTCTTGAAGTTCTCGGGCTGCACCGACTAAGTGCGTGGCATGGTCGCTGTATAGTCGAGCAACAGGCCCTCGTCGTCGTAAGAACCTGGAGAGACACAGAATGCAAGATTTAGAAGTCAAATCTGTGACAACATCCAAATGGACAGCTTTGGTGACAAAACACACAAAAACTGCTATATACCTCTTTACTAGTGGTTTGCCGCGCAGTTTGGGCGAAACCTTAATCGGACCACAGGAGTCCACTCCACTAACTTCGAAGGGAAATTGTCCATTTAGTCGATCAGTGGGTAGATTTCCCATGACACTTGTGACAGCAGTCGAGGTTTATATCTGAAGCAAAGCGTACACTGGCGAACGACCGCGCTGCAAAGTTGACGTGCGTTGACGAGCCAGATCTTCTGCTGAAGCAAGTCGACTAGTATGATGATTGGACCTGTGAAAATGTTCGACATATAGTTTAGCAAATCGGCAATTTTTAGGCAATAAATGTGATGCTTCGCATCGTATTTAATAAAAGACCGCCAACACGCAAAAGAGAAAACGTCCGTTGTGCGTCTAGATGCTTCCACATAAACGGTTAGCTTCTGTTAGGATGTTTCAAGCATTTCAGATTTCTCCAGTTTGTGAATCCTCCACTTGTTGAATGCTGTATACCACTGTCGGAAAAGCGTACGCTAGCTCTGTGGCCGTAGCTATATGGGAGTGGTGTTGCAGTCAACAATTCTTAAAATTTTAAGATAATTTGAATGGTTCTCAATTAGGGAAAGTATCTCACCAGGCTGAGTATCCGTTACAATAAATACCGACGCTGCAGACCGTTGTTTTAGACCTTTTTCGTCCTCCGACAATGTACATGTGAGTTGTGAGGCCATACATCCATACATTCAGTTAAGAACGCTGGGCCATCAAATTAGCCGCGAGAGACTAGGTTTGCTGGATTCTCTTTACTTGGCAGGTGTCGCCAGTGTCCATCCGCTACTATTTCCTGTACATCATCCACTCTGTTTGCAACAAAAACGTTCATCGTAGACGGGTGCTGTTCCAGCCAATGAAGTACTATTTCAGAGTCACACCAAAAGTCACTGCAAGGGTTCGGTTAGATTTTCCCTACAAGCAATCAACTGGAATTGAATCTCAATGATACGATACATTTTCGTTATATCTGCCGACATTGCACAGGCATAAAAACGAAAGCGTAGAAGTATTGAAAATAGACAGGGTTGAATTGTTGGTCCGACCATAAGCAAGTCGTTTAACGATAGGTGTGTTGACGTAATTGACAAAACGTAATTTTGTTGAGGTACTTTGCGTTCTCAGCATACACTTATGTGCTATATGTGTGTGGCTCTCTCGGAATGTGATTGTCGGCTAGTGTCATATTGCAAGATACTCCTTCATAAAGTCAATGTAAAACGAACGTAGGTTGATTTTAAAGCCTTCGCTCTAACGATAAGTATCTTCGTTTTGCAGTTTCGAATGAGTTGCCTAAGCTCGCTGGACTTTATTTGAAGAGTAAAGAAGCTCTTAGCCGACCCGAGGATAGTTTGATTATGGTTTGATTAAACCATTTTTCTCAAAGACCTTGTTCTGGGGTGTATCTTTCGGTGACCGAAACAATAGTAATTTCCTCAAACTCCCAGAACGTCTATACAATATTATTGAGTTATGGCACGTGTATACCACTTACGAGACAGCTTGAGTCTTTAGAACGATTATTCAGTGTTTTATATCGACCTGACACAACCCAACCAAATACTGTGTTTTGCAGTGACATTTTATCCGTGGCGCTTTTAATGTGACATCCATTCAACAAGTCACAGAACGCATCATCTCCTGCTAAGGCAAGGCTATGTTATGCCTACATCTACACCTTAAATCGCTTTTCCGCTTGATGTGACGCATCCATTTCCATAGCAAAATGCTAACATCTGCCGACATCTGAAAATTACTCGTCCGCGAAGCTATTATGGTTTGTACACTGTAGTCCGTTAACGATTTGATCTTTCAGTTGCAGTTTTAAATTTCTGGCCAATCTGTCGGTTATAAAATTGATTTGGGAGCCTGAGTCCAATAATAACCTTGCTGTTTGGTAATCTTCAATGTGTCCTTTTATTTTTCCGAGGGCTGTAGCTAAAACCAATTGACCTGAATGTACCGACCGGGCATGGTTAACAACAAACTCAGAAGGTTCATTTGGGACGTCCGCTAAAGACGGAATTGGTTGCGGTGTCAAAGCCTACGATGACGTGGAACCATACCGGTGCAGCAAACTATTGTGCGGCTTCAAACAAACTTTGCAATGAGCTGACTTACAAGCTGTGACATTGTGTCTCTTGTTTAGGCAATTGATACACAGTCTATAACCCTTCGCGAATTTAAAGCGGTTGCCAACCGGAAGCGCTGTAAATCAGGTGCAGGCAGTAATAAGATGGTCATTTGACTTGCAAAACACACGCTTGGAAACCTGCGGCTAATCAATTTTCGTGACTGCTAATGATGTAGTGGTCCCTTTTTTGTGCCTATTATCCCGAGAAACTTTGTTAGATTTTCCCGTGCTTGACGTCGGACTTTTACTGACAAATGCTGGTACCGCTTGTTAAGCTCCTTTTCGCAGTCTTTCCATGTGGGAATGGTTGTGTATTCAAGTCCTTCTTCCCATCTTGACCGCGTTCCTGCATCTACCTTTGACATTATGAATATGAATCAACATGACATTTACAATTTTACTATCGTCACCGACAGACATCAACGACTCATATATTGCCCGTACAGTGTCGATTAAAGTTCGCTACGAAGAAGCCGTCGGACTTGGAATGCTGGGTAAATCAAATAACTTTGAAACACCTACACACTCTTTAATGCATCTAGGGCTTTGCTATAATTACTCTCCGTAACTTGGAAAGCCTTTACTGTGCCTAACGCCTCATTCTCAAGACAGGAAATCAAATGGTTTAACTTCTCTACATTTGACAATTGGTCATCATCGTGCACGAACGTATTGAAAAGTCCTATAAAGTTTTTATACTCCGAATAAACTCCACTAAACTTTGGCAACTTCATTTTTGGCAGCTGCTTATGATGCATAGTCGATTTATTTAGTGTAACGTTTCCTATGTCTCGCTGTTGACTCGGAGCTCCTATAGTTTTCAAAAGAGCCCGGGTTGTAATGCAGAGATTTTCCAGTTCTTCACTTGATGACAAATCGGAATTAATGTTATCTAATGACCACTGAACACTAAATGCCTTTTCCACATACGCATTAAGCAGCTCTATTCGACATTCTATTTCCAGCGGGTCCATGGATACGGTCCCGTTTGTTATGGAATTCTTTATTCGAGATATATTATTGACAAGAATTTTACGTTGTTGAAGTAGTTCCACTTCATCTTCATCACGTACGAAAGAAGAATTGCCACTGCGTTTCTAGGGAGCCATCATATAGAAATATTACGATAGGTTTCGGTATAAATTTTACTTGTATACGGTTTGAAGTTTTTGACTAACTCTCGCAACGCACATTTACATCTATGTACCGAAGACACAGCAATTGCGTTGACTTCTAAGTGCCCTTGACCTTGTATCAAAGAGGAATCAACGATTACCGACTATATGACATGCAGCGACAATAACAACAGCACTATGCGCGATTGCAACGGTTCTTACGGTTCTTGCGTATTTATTGACATGAACAAAGATCACATATAGTAAAGTTGATACCACTAGAGCGTGAATCTGAATCCAAGCGAGCCGTGATGTCCAATCCAAACGGGCCGTGCATCCACCCGGGGCGCCAAATTTTTGGCCAAGATCCTAGCTAATAGAATTTGTGTCCTTCTTTCGGAAACAACAACGAAATCGGAAGACACGGTGTGGATTGGTTTTAGTATATTTTTCGACTGACTTCATTTATTTTAGCCGCTCCATGCAGTTCTCCATGCACTGCAGTTCATGCAGTGAGCTTTTTCCCATGCAAACAGTAGCGAGTTTAATAAAGAGAGGGAGAGAGAGAGAGAGAGAGAGTGATCTTAGCAGCGCTTCATTTAGCTCTCATTTCTCATCATGTACATTTCTTTTTGTAGGTAGTTTAATATCATGATAATTGTCATATGTATGTAACAGGGAGTGAGCAAGTCGGCCCACTGAAGGAGCATGGGTTAACAGCAGTGACAGCAGAGCAGCAGCGGTAACAGAAGATGAACAGCAGTAACAGCAGAACGAGAAACAACAACTTACATGTGTGTATTTATGTGCAACTCTAGTGAAGTGACTGTACAGAGAGACAGAAAAATGTGAAAAAGTAACAACTGATATGTCAGAATTGTCTCAGGAAAACAAACTCGGAAATGAGATTGTTTGTCGACTATCCTCAGGGAATTTGTTTATTAATGCTCTGCAAAACGTATGCAGTATATTGCACACGCGCTGACAGCCTTCCGACTGTTCTGTACTCAGAAAACTTTCCTTAAAAAACGCCTCGTTGTTTTCGGGTACATATTTCTCCAAAAATGTCCCAAACCGCTTCTCAAAAAACTATTCTATGTAGATATTTTTCTCATTTTTATTCAAATTATCCAATTTTAGTTTCAAACTTTTTGTTAAGAATTAAATGATAATTATAAAACGTAAAAGTTTGTTTGATTATCTTGTTTCGTTGATGTTTAATGGGTGACGAAAGTCAGTTTAATGAACAAGCACTCAATTTTGCTCGCCACTGTATAATTGTATTTAAAACTGTTTCGTCATTTCATCGTTTAATGTTTTATGTTAAGATTATTTGGAATTGTTTGAAGTCTAGTGTAAGTAGGTTATGGCAAGGCGGGAGCGCAATAAAAGCTAGCTCTTTCGCTCAAGGCGAATTCGCCCCGCTTTGCCACCGTAGGTTATTTAGGCTAGTTAGTTAAGCACCTTTGGGCGCCATGAAAAATTAGAATAGTTTTTCTAATTAAAAAGTAGACCGGAAAAGAAATTTGGTGGCGTTTAAAGATTTATTAACAAAGGCGGGACGAAAGGTAATTGTGTGCGCTCGAGTGAAAAAACAAAAAAATTTCCACAAAAATCAACGCCGCAAATTGAAAATTGGCAGCGAGCACGGAGCCGGTCTGCGGGTAAACGTCCCATAAGTTGCGTCAGCAGTCGAGGCTTGCATTTAAAGCAGCGGATACACGATCGAACTGTTTGACTGCAGACCTCCTGAGCCTTTACGATCGAAACACTCTGTCGAAGGATGCTCACATGTGCTCGTGGGCCGACATGAATATTTGTATGGTCCAGATATCGAACATAGCTCAACACGAATTGTGAGCGCAACGGAAGCTTGGCATCGTATTATATAGGAGCTGTAGCTAGTCGCCCCTCTACTCTCAACAACGAAAAAGTACTCGGTCGGTGAGACCGTTTTTCAAACGTTATGCTCGGGTTCTTACAATGCGGGTTTTTAGGCCAGTTCAAAGCAGAATGACTGGACGATTTTCTTGACGTCACAACCTCTTGACACAATATCTGCTGGGTTCTGTTTTGTAGGGACATGCCGCCACGGAGGTTCATCTGACCACTCCTGAATTTCAGCCACCCTATTCGAAACGAACGTTGACAACGAAGATGGATGAGACCGAATCCAGTGAAGAGTTACTTCAGAGTCTGACCAATAAACAGCTTGTTCGATAGGGACCCTTAATAGGGGCTTGATTCTGTGACAATGATCCGCGAGAAGGTGATCGGCACATAACTCAAGCCTTGGCAGCGTTTTGGTCTTGAGCGGTGCTACTTTGGACTTTGAAGTCAACAATGATATTTTTAAACCTTCTGCAGTTCTGCTACGGACATAGACGCACGCTCCATAAGCTCTCATGGAGGCGTCAGCGAAGGCATGTATTTGGATCGGTGACATCGTATCGGAATACACAAACCGAGGTATGGATATCTCTTCCAATTGAGACAGTGTATTTTTCAACATATTCCATGCTGTTTCCAAATGCATCGGAATCGACTCATCCCAATCTAGTTTGTTAAGCCAAAGTTCCTGCAATAGGATCTTGCCCTTTATGACGATAGGACTTAACAATCCAAGGGGGTCGAACAGCTTCGATGTCACCGACAGTATGTTCCGTTTTGTCGCTCGGAGACCCATGACTTCATTGTCAATTTTAAACTGAAAGGCATCTTCCTTAGGCAACCATGAGATTCCTAACGCCTTAGTCGATTCTGAATCCGAGATCGTTATGGATTTTGCTGTGCTCTCAGATGCGGTGATTTCAGGTGAGTTCGAAAACCACTTCGCTAACTCAAACCCTGCGGTCTGAAGAACCTGAGATACTTCGGACTTAATTGCCCTTAGCTCCTCTACGCATGCAGCACCAGTCAACATGTCATCAACGTAAAAGTCGGACCCAATAACGTCAGCAGCTTTAGGGAATGATAGCTTCACAGACTCACTCAACCTTTTTAAACACCGGATAGCCAAATAAGGGGCTGGTCCAGTCCCATAAGTCACGGTGTTAAGCTTGTATAATCTCAAGGACTCAGATGGGTCTCTTCTCCACACTATCATCTGAAACTGCCTATCCGCTTCATTCACCATCACTTGGCGATACATCTTTTTCACATCGGCAGTCAGGGCGAACCTGTGCAGACGGAAGCGGAGCAGTGTTGAGTATAATTCCTCTTGAATGGTCGGTCCGACCATCAGAATCTCATTCAAGGCCACCTGAGAGGACGTCTTCGACGACGCATCGAACACGACGCGAAGCTTGGTGGACGTACTTTGGGGCCGAAGGACACACTGATGTGGAATTACGTAGTGTGGAGTAGAAGGAACCGTATTGTCAGTCGGTGACATATGACCTAAGTTGAGGTACTCTTCCATGAATTCCAAGTACATTTTCTTCAACTCAGGGTCACGAGACAATCTTCTTTCGAGCGACAAAAACCTCAAAGGAGATGCCCAAACAATTCGGATCTGATTTAAACGGCAGCCTTACTTCAAACCGACCTGATGGCAATACCTGAGTCGTCTTCCGAAAGTGATTTTCACATAACGTGTGCTCAGGCGAAATAATTTTCTTTGGAGATGGCATTTCTTCCAGTGACCAGAATTTTTGCAAGGTCCTATCAATGGAAACTAACAGCTCTTCACTGCAACTCAAACTGTTTGCCGTTTGGGGGGCAGAACTTTTGGAAACATATTTTCCCGAAACAACCGAGCCAAGAAGGGTCTTCTGAAGAGTTGGATAGTCAGGACCTTGCTTGATTTGACCAACAGCTAATAACTCAAAGAATGATTCAGCTCCAATCAGCATGTCTATTCTTTGTGGCTTGTAGAAATAGGGGTCTGCCAGTGGTAGGTTCTCTGGGATTTTCCAATCAGTTACATTAACTGACTGGTCAGGATGATAACCTGAAATTGATTTCAGGAGCCAAAAATCAAAGGAGAACTCACTACCATTTATACGCGACTTCACCACAGTGTGTATTTTATTCTTTACTTGAGAATTGGATTCACCAATACCAAGCAAGGTAATACACGACTCCTCTCTACGGATCTGTAAGCGGTGGGCGAGGTCTTCCGTGATGAAGTTTGTTTGGGATCCAGAGTCAAGGAGAGCTCTGGCCAAAATGTGTTCACCATTTTTTGTTCTGACACTTACGATCGACGTAGCCAAAATCACCCTGTCCAACGAAGTCGCATGCAGAGCATGAGAGGTGGAAGGGTGGTCCTGATTTAAAGGAGGAGACGAACTCTCTGGGGGTGGCGGCAACGCGAGACTATTATCAGTCACTGTGTATCGATGCAACAATGTGTGATGTGAGCGGCCACAAACTCGACATTTGGCGACCTTGCATCTTACAACAGTGTGACCCTTTTGCAGACAATTTATACATAAGGACGCAGACTTTGTGAACTCGAACCTTTGCATAACCGAGAGACGTGAAAATGGCGTGCAGTTGGCCACTACATGGTCTCCCGAATTGTTCGCTGAGCTCTACTGTTAGGGGGAGTGGAAGAACAAGAAAATGAACTGCGATTATGCGACTTGCTTGGCATGACTTTTTCGTGCCGACAAATGCTGGTATCGACGATTTAAAACATTTTCAAAGTCGGACCAAAGCGGCAACTTTCGAAGAATTTTTTTTTTAAGAATTTTTAAAATCTGGTAATTTTGTTTGTTTTTGGGTTTTTTCAGAAGTAGTTCATATAATTTGTACATAACTTAAGTAGCTTATATCTGGTTGTAACAGTGTAGTTCTAAAAAGCTGACAAATGCAGCTTATAGTCTTACAGTCTTATCCGACCAAGACCTTTTGTATCTGCAGCTTAACGCCTGGAAGATATTAAGCTTTCAAATTCAAATTTCATTATTTTTATACCCGTACTCAAAAAAGAGTTAAGGGGTATATTAGATTTGTGGTAAAAGTGGATACGTGTAACGCAGAGATGGAAAATTTTCCGACCCCATAAAGTATATATATTCTTGATCAGCATCAATAGACGAGCCGATATAGCCATGTCTGTCTGTCCGTCCGTCCATCCGTCCGTCCGTCCGACCGTCCGTCTTGTTGAGCGCCTGGATCTCAGAGACTATAAGAGTTAGGGTAACCAAATTTGGTTTCCAGACTCATGTGATATCACACTGCTACAAGTGTATTTCAAAATTTCGCCCCGCCCCCTTCCACCACCACAAAGGACGAAAAGCTGTGGCAGGCACAATTATAAAGATACTGTTGAGCTACTGAGCTTCTTCAGTAGCGTTGTTTTGCAAGATTATATAAGAGACGATGATTGTTCAGTTAATATATTCACAGTTTATTGTACTTAAGTTAATATATATTTTTTATCTAAAACTAGCGAAAGGTGTGCGGATTTGATAACGAGAGTTAACGATGGGTCGATTGAAGACGCGGGGGCCGGTTCAAGACTGTTGACGTTGTTAGGTTTATGTAAGGTTTAGTTTAGAACTCTGTGGCAGGCAGGTCACTGTGCCAGACAGCAAAACGTTTAACTACGGTGATGATCGATTCTGAAGTGTCTTCTGCTTTCTCTGACGAGCCTCCCCACAGCGGCTTTCGAACGCCGACAGAGAGCAAGCACCAGATAGAGCATAAGCAAGGCAAACAAGACGGTAATAAAGAGAGACGTTACATTTAAGAGATGTTACATATGGTCTCATTGTGCTGCCATGGGCCGGCGCTTAGCCGAACATACTCCCCCCGTTGAAGGACACGGGTCTTTAACATCCTTCTTTGGCAGCATTGTTGTTCTATTGTCTACAGCACCGTCTTCAGCATCGTTAGTCCGGACTTTATGTCTGACCCTATGCTGGGTCGAGAGAGGGGCCACTTCAGATGAACTACCTGAAAATAGAGAAGCAGAAAGTGGAGCTGCCTTGAGAGACGGAGAAACCTCTCCTGCAACTATCCATCCCAGTCTGGTCTCCTGAAGACGTGGCAGTCCAGTTCCCAACTTGATATTGCCAACGCATAGAAGCTCGAAGAACAGAGCCGCTCCAATCAGAACATCAACTGGCTGAGGCTGGTGAAACTTCTGATCCGCCAGAGGTATGTTGGAGGGCATGTTCCAGCGATTGATGTCGAGGATACCGTTGGGTTGGTTACCCGTAATGGTTGGAGCAATAAGTGCCGTAATGGTCGCGGCATAGTTGGACGCGTGTGATTCCAGTTGGATATCGACGCAGCATCCATCGGATATGGCACACGAATCGCCTAGACCAGAAACGGAAACTTCCGACTCTTTCTTCTGTAGCTGCAACTGTTGAGCCAGACGAGAAGTGACGAAATGCACCTGCGATCCAGAATCGAGCAGGGCACGGCAAGGAATCAACATCCCGGAGCGACTCCTCACGCTGATTATGGCAGTGGGCAAGATCACGGCGTCCCGTCGATGACTCTGAGCCAAGAGCGACGTGGCTGACGATGTTACGGCATGTTCAGCGACAGAGGGTATCGCGGGAATTCGTGGAGTCGATGTTGATTTGAAGAGTTGAGGCACAATGGATTGAGAAGTGTGGGACGAAGACTCGAAATGAAGTAGCGTGTGATGCTTAGCACCACCTACTCGGCAGGATCGTGAACGACATTCACCTTGCTGATGGCCTGATCGGAGGCAGTTGGTGCATAGCGATAGCTTCTTAGCTTCCTGGAGCCGAAGTCGAGGAGAAAGGTTGCTGAACTGAGAACATCGATATATAGAATGCCCAGTATCGCCGCAGAGCGCGCAGGCAATCGGCTTTAAGGTAGTTGCAACTAGGCAGTGTTTCCGATTGCTATTGGTGTACATGTCCTTAGCGTGCTCCTGAGTCTCCAACCTCTGGCATCTCTGCTCCAGAAAAGCGGTAAATTGCTGGCTTGTGGGTATGCTATCCATTGACGAGAATTCCTCCCACTTGGCTTGTGTGGCGCTGTCCACTTTCTGTAGCAGGCTATGTATCAGAATGCAGTCAGCAATCTGGTCCTTTGTCCCCACACTCTGCAAGGCCCGCAGATTGGCATTTACAGTATCTGACAATGACCGGAGCTGGGACACAGACGAGGTCTCAATACGCTGCACACCCAAAATGTCGGTGACATGTGCCTGAAATATTAAACGCTTGTTATTGAATCGTTTATTAAGAAGGTCTAGGGCGATGGGATAGCTGGCGTGGCTGAATTCTAGCGAAGAGATTGTGTCTAGAGCAGGTCCTTTCAGGCAGGATCGTAGGTGCTGCAGCTTCTCCACATTCGTTAGGTCAGAATCCTTGTCAATTATGGAGGAAAACATGCCCCAAAACACAGCATATTTCGCGTAGCCCCCGCTGAATTCGGGAAGCTTTAATTCCGGCAGGCGAGGCCGACTCTGCACTATGACTGTAGCTGGGGCCTCTCCAACATGGTCCGTCCGCATTGTTGAGCATGGGAGCATTGTGGGCTGGCGCTTGTTCAACTCCCGCCTCATGCGAATCTCCAGCATGACCACGCATTCGTCAAACTCCTCCCTCAAGGGACTGCCAATCTCATCGAGATCAATCCTCTCCAGGGCATTTTGGTGCTCGTTGAACGAAGCGACCAGATCCGCTAGCAACTTTAGTCGCACATTTAACTCCTCCTCACTGAGTTCGCCAATCCTCTCCTTGCCGACGGCAGTTTCAATTCTCCGTGCTGCTCCTACCATGGAATGGTGAATAACCTCGAACAGTTCTACATGAACTGTACAATCGATCGCAACGTTCACAACACACGGTCTTGCAGTTTTACAGATCAGAAGCGAGAGCTAAACAGTTTGAAACGCACTGCACTTGTGCATCCCACAACAACAAAGGCATGCACACTGAGAGCACGAAACCGAAACGAAACAACAGCAAGCAAGCAGACCGCAAAGCAGATGACGCGAGAACCGTTTCTGTTGCTTGTGCACAACCGACAAACCGAAAAACCGTGGTTCAAAGCGAATTTATCCAACGAAAATTTTATGTTTTTGTGATAAAATTTAAAAGGTTTATGTTTCTATCACGTCGGGGTCACCAAATGTTGAGCTACTGAGCTTCTTCAGTAGCGTTGTTTTGCAAGATTATATAAGAGACGATGATTGTTCAGTTAATATATTCACAGTTTATTGTACTTAAGTTAATATATATTTTTTATCTAAAACTAGCGAAAGGTGTGCGGATTTGATAACGAGAGTTAACGATGGGTCGATTGAAGACGCGGGGGCCGGTTCAAGACTGTTGACGTTGTTAGGTTTATGTAAGGTTTAGTTTAGAACTCTGTGGCAGGCAGGTCACTGTGCCAGACAGCAAAACGTTTAACTACGGTGATGATCGATTCTGAAGTGTCTTCTGCTTTCTCTGACGAGCCTCCCCCATAGCGGCTTTCGAACGCCGACAGAGAGCAAGCACCAGATAGAGCATAAGCAAGGCAAACAAGACGGTAATAAAGAGAGACGTTACATTTAAGAGATGTTACATATGGTCTCATTGTGCTGCCATGGGCCGGCGCTTAGCCGAACAGATACGATAAAACTAAAAGCAGTATCGTAGAGAATGTCCATATCTACCAGATTGGCGAATCTGAATCAGATCCGATCATAATTACAGCAAGAATGACGAAATTAATTTTCATTTGCTTCCCCCGCCCACTTCAGCCAGAGACACGCTACTCTATCTCTTTCTCGCTCGCACACTCTGCCGCGTTCAGTGCGTGAGCAACCCCTAGCGGAGGAGATGTAGAATATGAATGGTTCATCTATAATCTACATGTTAGATGTAAAATATACATTGTAGATGTAGATGTAGATAACAGATGTAGCAAAACATATGTAAAATGTAAATTTTTTTTTAATTCTATAATTCTACAAAATTATGCTCAAAAATGTATATACTGACTGAGTACGGGTATAAGTAGAGTCGCGTCCCCAGAAGCGACTCACACGTTCCTTCTCGTTTTGCGTTATTTTTCCCAAAATTTTGACTTTAAAAACTCGGGAAAAGTCGAAAAAAAAATAATTCTTGGCAAGCATTTTTAGTTTTAGAAAGACGCATTAATTAGGCGTGGAGCTAAAATTCGTTAACCAATACTCAAAAATAAAAGAAAATGGACAAAACTAATGAAAGGAGCGTGTGAGTCGCTTCTGGGGACGCCACTCTACTTATACCCGTACTCAGTCAGTATATACATTTTTGAACTTATGGTATTTTAGATTTAAAAACAATTTTTTTAATATTTTTGCTACATCTCTTATCTACATCTAAAATGTGAAATTTTAGAATAGTTTTTCTAATTTTATTTAATACGAAAAACCGAGTTTGGTGGCTGCAAATTTATATGTATTTAAAACGAAACGGAAGGAGACTAAGGGGACGTGCGTTCGAATTCAATGATATTTTTCGACTCTTTTTTCCTTTTCGTTATACATCCTCGTACATCCTCGACGACCAAAGAACCTTTAAAAAGCCAATAAGAAGGAGTTAGTCGTTAGATCGGAGACAATTTCTAGATGAACCGCCTTGGACGCAAAACAGACAAATAACGCTATGTAGGTCTTATAAGGGGGCCTACCACGAATTTTTAGTGTCGTATAGACTGGGCCACAAAAATCAACGCTACATACTGCGAATGGGCGGAGAGCACGGAGCCGGTCAGCGGGTAGATTTCCCATCATTTGGGTCTGGAGGCGAGGCTTGCATTTAAAGCAGCGAATGCACGACCTTACCATTGCCCTGCAGACCTCCTGAGCGTTTACTATCCAAACACGCTGCCTAAGGATGCTCACAAGTGCTCGTGGGCCGGCATGAAAATTCGTTTGATGCAGATGGCGAACATAGGTCTGCACAAACTGCGAGCGTTTTGTCAACAGCAAAGGAAACATGGCATGGTATGACATAGGAGCGTTAACTAGTCGCCCCCCAACTTGAAACAACGAAAAGGAGCACCAAGTCCCCATTTCTTCGTTGATGAAGGGATTCAATCGCTGAAGACTGGGGCCTAACCTGGTGCCTTTACGAACCCTTTCGATCTCTTCCTGATACTCGTTTTTTTGGATCAGCTCGACAATTTTGTGAAAAGCCTCATCGTACTCTACTGGTGACGGAGTGACTTCAAATTGAAGACCTTTGTCTTTACATTTTCGGATGAAGCAGAACTTGAGGTGTGACGAGTATCTCTCGATAATTTCTACTAAATCATTTGAATTAGCGGCCACGGTCAGTCCGACCACTGTCTTTCTGGTTTCCAGCTTCAGCTCTTCCTCAGAAAGCTCGAAGTGGGGATTTCTGGGCCAGCTCCCAGCTTCCGAATCCGACCAACATACCATTCGTTCAATCGGCACCTCGAGTAGCGATTTGAGTCGATGACAGAGATCTGCGAGAAGGTGAGCGGCACATAACTCAAGCCTTGGAAGCGTTTTCGTCTTGAGCGGCGCTACTTTCGACTTTGCGGTCAACAACGAGACCTTGAAACCTTCTGCAGTCTTACTACGGATATAGACGCATGCTCCATAAGCTCTCATGGAGGCGTCGACAAAGGCATGTACTTGTATCGGTGACATGGGATCAGTATGCACAAAGCGAGGTATGGCAATCTTCTCCAGCTGACCCAAGGATTCTTTTAGAAAGTTCCAAGATGTTTCCAGATTCATTGGAATTGACTCATGCCAATCTATTTTGTTAAGCTACAGCTCCTGCAGTAGGATCTTTCCCTTGATTACCAAGGGTCTTAACAAACCAAGGGGGTCAAACAGCTTTGATGTCACCGATAATATGTTCAGTTTTGTCGCTCGGAGACCCATGACTGAGCTGTCAATTTGAAACCTAAAGACGTCTTCATGCGGTAGCCACGATATTCCCAACGCCTTGGTTGACTCCGAGTCCGAGATCGTTATCGGTTCAACTGTGCTCTCGGATGCTGAGACTTCAGATGAGTTCGAGAACCACTTGGTCAGCTCAAACCCTGCGGTTTGAAGAACCTGAGCCACATCAGACTTAATTGTCTTTAACTCCTCCACGCAACCAGGGGAATGAGAGCTTTGCAGACTCACTCAACCTTTTCAAACACCGAATAGCCAAAAATGGGGCAGGTCCAGTCCCAAATGTTACAGTGTTGAGCTGGTATATTCTCAAGGACTCAGATGGGTCTTTTCTCCACACGATCAACTGAAACTGCCTGTCCGCTTCATTCACCATCACTTGGCGATACATCTTTTTTACATCGGCAGTCAGGGCGAACCTGTGCAGACGGAAGCGAAGCAGCGTTGAGTATAACTCCTCTTGAATAGTCGGTCCGACCATCAGAATGTCATTCAAGGCCACCTGAGATGACGTCTTCGACGACGCATCGAACGCGTCGCGAAGCTTCGTGGGCGTACTTTGGGGCCGAAGGACACACTGATGTGGAATTACGTAGTGTGGAGCAGAAGGACAAGTATTGTCAGTCGGCGACATATGACCTAAGGAGAGGTACTCTTCCATGAATTCCAAGTACATTTTCTTCAACTCAGGGTCGCGGGATAATCTTCTTTCGAGCCGTTTAGCAATCTCGAAGGAATTGTCTAAGCAATTTGGATCGGACGGCAGCCGTACTTCAAACCGACCTGAAGGCAAGACTTGAGTAGTCTTTCTATAATGCTCCTCACATAACTTGTGTTCAGGAGTTAAAGGCTTTTTAGAAGATGGCAATTCTTCTAGTGACCAAAACTTTTGTAGTGTGTTGTCGATAGACACCACTGACTCTTCTCGACAGCTCAGACAGTTCCTCGCTTCCTGGGTGACAGTCACTGTATCTTCCATACACAATCCAACCGAGAAGCGTTTTCTGCAGAGTTGGATAGTCAGTACCTTGTCTAATTTGACCAACCGATAAGAGTTCGAAAAATGACTCTGCACCTATCAACATATCTATTCTTTGTGGCTTGTAGAAATATGGGTCTGCAAGAGGTAGGTTCTTCGGGATTTTCCAGTCACTCACATTAAGTGCGTGATCAGGGTGGTATCCCGAGATTGACTTCAGAATCCAGAAATCGACCGAGAAGTCACTACCATTGATTCGCGACTTCACCACCGTGTGTTTTTTTTTCTTGACTTGTGAATTAGATTCTCCAATTCCAAGCAAGTTGATGCACGACTCCTCCCTACGGATCTGTAAGCGCTGTGCCAGGTCCTCAGTTATGAAGTTAGTTTGTGACCCAGAGTCAAGCAGTGCTCGGGCCAAAACATACTCTCCATTTTTAGTTCGGACGCTTACGATCGACGTTGCCAGAATTACTCTATCCAAAGCTGTCGCATGGAGTGCATGCGAAGTGGAAGGGTTACTCTGACTAGGAGGGGGAGAAGAATTCTCTGGGGGTGATGGTAACGCTAAACTTTTATCCACAACTGTGTACCAATGCAATAAGGCATGATGTGAGCGGCCACACAATCGACCCTTGCCAGCTTTGCATCGTACCACAGTGTGTCCTTGTTGCAGACAGTTGATGCAGAGCGATGCCGATTTGACAAACTCGAATCTTTGCATCACTGCAAGCAGTCAACAAATGGTCTTTTGCATTGCAGTAACTACATTGTTGGTTTTTAACATTCGCAGTAGAGCACGCGAATGAGCTCCGATTGTGAGGCTTGCTTGGCACAGCTTTCTGCTCCTGCTTTGGTTTTGCCGATTCTTCGGCCGAAAGATGCTGATATCTGCGATTAAGCATTTTATCGCAGTCAGCCCAAAGCGGCAGCTTCTCATAATCGAGCTGTTCTTCCCATTTTTGTTTGGTCACAAGATCGACTCTGTTCAAGACGAGATGAATAAGCATTGCATTCGAGATCTTTTGGTCATCGCCTATCGACAACAAAGAACCATATATCGATGAAGTGGTATCGATTAGGTTCCTTAAGGACGATGCAGATTGCTGGGTCATTTTGGGAAGACTAAATAGGGCAGCAATATGGTTCATAAAGATCAGACATTCGTTATCATAGACCCGTTTTAAGCTAGCCATGGCTTTCTCATAATTGCTCTCGGTTACTTGGAACGCCCTTACCGTTCCCAACGCTTCACCAGAGAGGCATGAAAGCAAATGGTTAAACTTTTCGATAACTGGAATGTCTCAAATAAAGTAATGAAGCCTTTGAATTCCGAATATTTTCCGCTGAACTTTGGCAGGGCTAACTTCGGAAGTCGAGCACGAGTTGGGGCTACAGAAGCTGATACTGAAGGTATTGTATATCTGGCTTCTCTTCAATTGTCGAATAAATCTTTCGCCTTTTACTAAAGATTTCCGTGGAGAAGAACACTCTAATGAGTCTAAAATAATTTTTACCTCGTGTCTGGTGTCGTTTTACGGACCGTATTAACTGCATAAGCACCCGGGGGCGCCATAAAATTTTAGAATAGTTTTTCTAATTTTATTTAATACGAAAAACCGAGTTTGGTGGCTGCAAATTTATATATATTTAACACGAAACGGAAGGAGACTAAGGGGACGTGCGTTCGAATTCAATGATATTTTTTGACTCTTTTTTCCTTTTCGTTATAAAATATTCTTAAGCCTAACTTATCTAGGGCGGCGAAGCGGGGCTAATTCGCCAAGAGCGAGAGAGCTTTATTGCGCTCCCGCTTCGCCCTAAACTATCTTACACTAGACTTCAAATTTTCTCCAAATAAAACCATTGCGTCTTGACGCGACCCAATGTATATTCTACATCTAACATGTAGATTTTACATATACTATTTAAATTTACATCTACTATCTGCTCCGCTAGAGGGGCTTGCGTACATAACAAGTCAGAGTGTGCGAGCGAGAAAGAGAAAGCCGGCTGAAGTAGGCGTGGGAAGCAAAAATTATTTTCTTCATTTTCGCTATAATTATGATCCGATCTGATTCAGGATACTGCGTTTTCATTTTTATCGTATCTTTGAAATTGTGCCTGCCACAGATTTTCGTCGGTGGCGGAAGGGGGCAGCGCGAAATTTTGAAATACACTTGTAGCAGTGTGATATCACACGAGTCTGGAAACCAAATATGGTTGCCCTAGCTTGTTACATTCAGCTTTCGGCTCGTGGGGCAATGCCGGCTAACTCTCGACCCCAAGGATGGGTAGTAAACCAAATTCGAGACTACGACTTCTCGGGACATCAAATCAGACACGGAACCTACAATAGACTGCAAGACAGACAAAAAGAACCAAAAAAATAGACGACTGTCAAGTGGGTGAAGGCTAGGTGTTTGCACTTCGCGCACCCACCCTACCTGTGGTCAAACACAACGTTTATTATGGCCACCCTCTGCTGGAACGGCCGCGGCTGGTCTAATCCATGGCCACGCGTCCTCCCTCTTAATTAATTTAGGCCTTCATCATTTCAATAGTCCTTAATTTAATATTTTTTTTGGTATTTAATCGCTGTTGCGAAATTGGATGGTCGCACGACGATTAGTCCGCATTGACCAGGTACTTCAGTTCGATGATGGGGCTGTCGATATTTTCTTGTCTATCGATGGTTGTTAAAGAGACCATGCATGGTGTTGCATTGGTTAGGTTAGGTTAGGTTGAGGCGGCTGTCGGGGTTGTCAGAGACCCGACACACCTAGGCCGGTTTCGTCCCGTTGTGATACCACATGTTACGTTCCCTTCTCCCTCGTGAGACCCTATTTTATCCATTATCCCATCCGGATGCCCTTATGAAGCCTGCGATCCTTCTGGGACTGATTGCAGACATGTCCGAAATGTCACCTAGAAAAGGAGCGCCCAAGTATTGGAGTCTCCTTCTACTGAGAGCCGGGCAGGAGCAGAACAGGTGTTCCACAGTCTCCTCCTCGTCCTCATCTCTGCAGCTACGACAGAAGTCGTTATATGGGGCGCCCAGCCTGTTTGCATGTGTGCCTATTAGCCAGTGTCCCGTAAGGGAGCGTATGACTGAGCTGCACCTACTCCTGCTGAGTTTGCAGAGCTCATCGGTGCGCTTCCTATTAATGTTAGGCCATGTTTGCCGAGTTATGCGACATAGTGGCACAGTTTGCCATCTGTCATTTATTAGTTGCTTAAAATGTTCTTTTATTTTGAGCTTGCAGGTGGCCATTGGCATACGAATATCCTCCTTATCATTGAGAAGGGGGATTGTTGTTCCAGCTCTGGCCAGCTCGTCTGCTATGCAGTTGCCTTCAATGTCCTGGTGGCCCGGGACCCATATTAGGCTGATGACGAACTGATAACACTACTCGACAAAATCGAACTTTTTTTTTCCTCAAGGATCCAAACCGACTTTTTCTGATAGATATGGGGATTTAAAATTTTTTAAAGAATTATGGTTTTTTTTCTATGTCAGAACTTTTTTTTGAAGAATTTTTGAACTGCCAATTGGGAACAAAGCAAACGAAAAAGGGTTGTACATTTGGTACCTGATCGCGATTCCCGATGGGCAGTTGGGCCCGCAACCTTCAAAAAGGTATTTTTTGTTAATTTTTTCCATTTTTTAGGTTTGGTTAACGAATTTTAGCTCCAAAGACTCTCCATAGATTTTAATGAGCGACACCTTAAACGACGCCAAATTAATGCACCTCTACACAAAAAAATAGAAAACACAGGATCTAATTTTTTTTCGACTTTTCCTGAGTTTTTAAAGTCAAAATTTCGTTAATAATACCGCACAAAAATCATCATTTTTGCATTTCAATGCTTTATATTTCCCAGACGGTAAGCTGAAATCACAAAGTGTTCGAGCTTATCTTCTAGCTGTTTTAATTATCTTTTCAAAATATTAAAGTTCTTAACAACCAGATGAAAGATACTTGAGTTATGTGAAAAAAACAAGCGCAACCTCTGAAAAAAGCTTAAAAAAAAATACCAGTTTTCAAAAATTCCTCAAAAAAAAGTTTTGCCATAGAAAAAAAAAAAATATCATCAAACCATTTCTAAGCCCCATATCTTTAAAAAAAAGTTGGTTTTGTTTCTTGAGGAAAAATCGTGTTGACTAGTGTAATCTGTATATTGCTGACGTTGAAAGGGGACTTAAGGTTAATCCCAGGTCGTTCTGGCATTTCATAAATTCAAAAAGGTCGACGAGTGCCCTTCCTTCAGCCATGAACCTAGGTAACTTGAGCTCAAATACTGATAGTGGCATAGCTAACCTTTTTGTTTCTTTTTTAGCTCAAATTTCGAGCCATACACAGTTTGGCATGATTCTGATGTCCTAGACTCTATCCCTTCAGTGGTCAATATTGGTTCGCTTGATGTATCGGATGTGTATGATGACATTTTGTATGAGGACACTTTGGAGGCAATTGCTGATTTCGACAACTCGAGTAAGCCCGACAGTAATGGCATTTCTGCCTTTCTGCTTCGCAACTGTGAGTTTGCTTTTTGTGAGCCTCTTAAAATTCTGTTCAAAAATTTTTTGGTAACGGGTCGGTTTATTAAAAAGTGGAAAGCTGCCACTATTACTCCCTTTTTTACGTGCTACGAATTGTATCTCTAATTATAGACCAATTGCCAAACTCAGCAATCTCTCAAAACTTCTTGAGCGAATCATTGCCAAAAAGGTCTCTTTCCTCATGAAGTCGTACATTAGCCCTAATCAGCATGGTTTTATGCCGGGTAGATCAACGACCACTAATTTGGTAGCCTTCAGTAATTTTTGCACACATGCCTTTGAAAGGTATTCTCAGGTCGATGTAGTTTACACTGACTTTGCTAAGGCCTTTGACAAAGTCTCCCACTGTGCTTTAGTAGCCAAGCTGCATCGGTTGGGGATTCATTCAAGCATGCTTTGTTGGTTCATGTCGTATCTGGAGCAGCGAGAGTATGTTGTGTTGGTAAACGGAAAGCAGTCGGACCCATATTTGGCTACTTCCGGCCTTCCACAGGGAAGTGCTCTTGGGCCGTTGCTGTTTGCTATTTTCATTAATGACATATGTTTCAGCATTCAATCTTCTGAACATTTGCTTTATGCTGATGATCTGAAAATCTTCCGTCCTATCAAAACTTTAGGTGACAGTATCCGTCTTCAGCGAGACCTGGATGCAGTCGCTCGTTGGTGCACACATAATTCTCTCCCTCTGAACATTAACAAATGTTACTTTATGCCCTTTAGCAAGTGTGTATTCAATGTTCAGGCCTCATATTCGCTAGATGGCCTTCCGCTCTTGAAGCATACAGAGACACTTGACCTAGGGGTCTTCGATTCAAAATTTCTTTTTATCGAGCATTTGAACTTCATTTTGCCAAGAGCCTATGCTATGTTCGGCTTTGTTACGCATAATTCATCCCAGTTTAGGGACCCATATACGAGGCTAAGTCTTTATTCATTTCTTGTGCGCTCTCGTCTTGAGTATGCGTCGGTGGTTTGGAACCCCACTGGGGTCGTTCAAATTGCGCGTATCGAGAGATTGCAAAGGAAGTTTTTGAAGTTTGCACTCCAGCCTTTGCAACTTTCCGTTCCGTTGCCGTCCTATGAGTGCAGATGTCGCCTCGTGCATCTCTCCTCTCTCGAGGATCGAAGGACCATTGCGGCTCAGTTATTTATATACGATATATTAGTGGGTAACATCGATTGCCCTGACCTGCTTGCTATGATTAGCTTTAACTCGCCTGCTAGGAGCCTTAGGGGCCATGCACTCTTTGTGGTTGATCTTCACCGGAACAACTACGGTAATAATGAGCCAATATGTAGGGCTCTTCGCCGGTATAATTCGTTGCCTGCTCGGCAGCGATTCGATTTTTTCCTTGGGAAAGGAGCCGTCAGACTGTTGCTTTCTGAGTTTTTCTTGTTTAATTGTTAGTTCCCTATTTTGTTTGTTTATTTTTTAATTAGAATTAAGTTAGTTTAGCCAGATAAGGTTTATCCGTTGGCGAATAAATAAATAAATAAATAAAAGTAATCTAAGATACCTATGCCAGTCTTATCACCATTGATGGATGCATCAGTGGAAAGAATGTTCCATCCACCTGACACCCATTCTTCAAGCTTAGCTTGATAAATCGCATTGCATTCTTCGTTTGCGATGTCAGTTTTTTTCCTGTCAAAGACTGACAGACAAATTAAGGCTTTGGGACTATGTTTGTACTTCTTGGCTTCATTATAATTGTCGAAGAGATCACTATACTTTTGGTACACAGCTGTGCAGGGTATTTAATAACATTATTATACACGTTCGGGTTCAGAGACTTTACTTTCAGTAGTTTTCTGACTGTGAGAATTTTAGCTCAGTGTTTGGGAAGTAAAATACCAGCCAGAGCAAAAATCAGATGCGTAGATGTTTTTAAAGGCACACCCAAGCAACGGCGAAGGCAGTCCGTCTGTGCAAATACATCTCCTAAATAATACCAACTCACTTAACGACAACACTCAAATAAATACCAACTGGATTCTGAGAATATACCTATATGCGAAAGGGGCTTTGGAAATGCTTTAATCTTCTTTGGGCCCTCCCGAGACTAACCTACCAAGAGCTCTTGTTAAGGGTCATAGGGGCAGATATAAACAAGGCCATCGACAATAAAATAACCAAAAAATATTTCACCAAAACGGTGGGCTTGTGGGACCCCGCGCCGCGCACAAGGTTTAATCCTACCATATGTTTTTGTTTTTTTTTTTATGTCGGGCAATGTTTGGCGTTTCACAAATCGGGTTTGTTTACGTTACGGTTTACTTAAACTATTAATAATAAATAACAAATAAATAAATAACATAATATAGGACAAGACGATAGACGGAATAAATAATTTATCTGCTGGCAAGTGAGAATAGTGATCCCAAGAAAATATCTAAACGGTGGGCGATCGTGAGTGCAATATAACTTTGCGTGCAAATGTGTATGTGTATTGTGTAAACGCGAGTGCAATGTTTGGGGTGAGCGTAGAGGTAGCTCCTGCAGAGTCTCCAGGCTCGGACTACGTGCACCACTGCATCTGCGGTCCTTGGTCACTCTACGTGGATCGGTTCCTTTATGTGGTTATGCCAGCACCCCCACAAATCTCGGCTCCATACACGACACACGCACAACAGACACGGAACGGACTCACAGTTAGAATTTCTCTCCCTCAGGTAAAATCACTGACCCGGCTGCGCTGGGAAATCTTCCGGGCCAGGCTATGGGGAATGCATCGCGGATTACATTTTATTCAAATTCGAATTTTCACCACTTTCACAATGTTCCGCCAATCGGATTTAACCCCACTTCTGGTTCTCCTAATACACTTGTGCGCTTGTGCATCCGCTTCGGATGACCAGCAATTATTCTGTCCACGTTTTGGATTTTTTTATTCCTATTTAATCCCTCTCACGCAATCGCGCCTTTACCACTACACCTAACTAATCTTATCCTCTTCCTTCTTTTCTTCAGTAACGGAATCCCTCTCTCACCGATACTGACCTACATCATGGAGCCTCCTTGGAAAGACGATAGATGGCGCTTCGACCCAGCCCTGGACAATCTATCGCTGAGGTGGGACTGGAGCAAGCTTTTGTAGTCTCTGAGATCCAGGCGTCAAACCAGACGGACAGACAGGCAGACAGACATCAACTTTTACCACAAATACAATATTCCCCTTTATTCTTTTTGAGTGGGCGATCGTGAGTGCAATATAACTTTGCGTGCAAATGTGTATGTGTATTGTGTAAACGCGAGTGCAATGTTTGGGGTGAGCGTAGAGGTAGCTCCTGCAGAGTCTCCAGGCTCGGACTACGTGCACCACTGCATCTGCGGTCCTTGGTCACTCTACGTGGATCGGTTCCTTTATGTGGTTATGCCAGCACCCCCACAAATCTCGGCTCCATACACGACACACGCACAACAGACACGGAACGGACTCACAGTTAGAATTTCTCTCCCTCAGGTAAAATCACTGACCCGGCTGCGCTGGGAAATCTTCCGGGCCAGGCTATGGGGAATGCATCGCGGATTACATTTTATTCAAATTCGAATTTTCACCACTTTCACAATGTTCCGCCAATCGGATTTAACCCCACTTCTGGTTCTCCTAATACACTTGTGCGCTTGTGCATCCGCTTCGGATGACCAGCAATTATTCTGTCCACGTTTTGGATTTTTTTATTCCTATTTAATCCCTCTCACGCAATCGCGCCTTTACCACTACACCTAACTAATCTTATCCTCTTCCTTCTTTTCTTCAGTAACGGAATCCCTCTCTCACCGATACTGACCTACATCATGGAGCCTCCTTGGAAAGACGATAGATGGCGCTTCGACCCAGCCCTGGACAATCTATCGCTGAGGTGGGACTGGAGCAAGCTTTTGTAGTCTCTGAGATCCAGGCGTCAAACCAGACGGACAGACAGGCAGACAGACATCAACTTTTACCACAAATACAATATTCCCCTTTATTCTTTTTGAGTACGTGTATAAATACGCATGACAAGAAAGGCTCTTTTTCGACTTTTCCTAAATTTTTATACCCGTACTCAAAAACTCAGAAGGAAACGTTTCCGACCCCATAAAGTATATATATTCTTGATCAGCATCAATAGCCGAGTCGATAGAGCCATGTCTGTCTGTCCGTCTTGTTGAGCGCCTAGATCTCAGAGACTATAAGAGCTAGGGCAACCAAATTTGGTTTCCAGACTCATGTGATATCACACTGCTACAAGTGTATTTCAAAATTTCGCCCCGTTCCGCCACCACAAAGAACGAAAATCTGTGGCAGGCACATTTTTAAAGATACGATAAAAATAAAAACGCAGTATCGTAAAGAATGACCATATATATCTTATTGCCGAATCTGAATTAGATTGGATCATAATTATAGCCAGAATGAAGAAATTAATTTTCTGTTGGTTCCCCCACCTACTTCAGCCAGAGACACGCTACTCATTTTCTTTCTCGCTCGCACACTCTGCCGCGTTCAGTGCGCGAGCAACCCCTATCGGAGGAGATGTAGAATCTAAATGGTACATCTATAATCTACATGTTTGATGTAGAATATACATTGTAGATGTAGATAGCAAATGTAGCAAAAAACTATAAAATGTAAAATTTTTTTTTAAATTCTAAAATTCTAAAATTCTTAAAAATTATGCTCAAAAATGTATATACTGACTGAGTACGGGTATAAGTAGATTCGCGTCTTCAGAAGCGACTCACACGTTCCTTCTCGTTGTAATCATAGTTTATTTTAGCAGAAAGTTGCTGATCTTCTTCAATATATAACGCTGTTCATCTTGAAAACGGTCAACGCGTTTATTTCACACCCGGAAATGCAATGCGAGGAGCTGCGCAACCACCAGCAACAACTCTAACTGCATTTTTTTCGTTGTGTCAAGCAGATGATTTTGCGAAAACATTGCTTTACGCCGAAGTACCCGAATATTATACGTGGAAAAAAATTTTTCAACGGCGAAGACGCGGAAAAGCCGTTCATGGTCAGCCAGTATTGTTTCACTCAGATGCGATAGGACGAATTTATACAGTTCATCCTAACAATCAAGAGTGTTATTATTTGCGATTGTTGCTAATAAATGTTCGTGGACCAACATCATTTGAATCTTTGCGAGCTGTTGATAAAGAATTGTGTTGGACGTATCGCGAAGCATGCGAACGATTGAATTTGCTTGAGAATGACATGCATTGCGATCTTACACTTGAAGATCAAGTCCACATCAAATTCGGACACCTTTCGCAATTATTATAGCCACGTGCAGTCTAGCAAAGCCAATTGAATTGTGGCAAAAACATCCAAATCATTTGTCAGAGGATTTTTTACATCGATTGCGCTGTCAAACGGGTGATATAAACATGGACTATACGCCGGAAATTTACAACAAAGCATTAATTGCTATTGAAGACCTTTGCTTGATAATGGCAAGCAAAGCATTAGCTCAATTAGGTATGACAGTGCCTAATCGTGATATACACGACAGTTCGGCTCAGCGCCGGCCCATGGCAGCACATATATGTATGACCATATATATGACCATATGTAACATCTCTTAATGTAACGACTCTCTTTATTACCGCTATGTTTGCTTTGTTATGCTCTATCTGGTGCTTTGCTCTCTGGCGGCGTTCGTCTGCCGCTGTGGAGGAGGCTCGTCAGAGAAAGCAGAAGACACTTCAGATTCGATCATCGCCGTAGTTAAACATTTTGCTATCTGGCACAGTGACCTGCCTGCCACAGGGTTCTAAATTAAACCTAACATAAACATATCAATTCAACAGTCTTGAACCGGCCTCCTTTCTTAAATCGACCCATCGTTAACCCTCGTTATCAAATCCGCACATCTTTCGCTATTTATGGATAATAACTATACATTAACATAAGTACAATAAACTGTGAATATATTAACTGAACAATCATCGTCTCTTAAATAATCTCGCCAAACAACGCTACTGAAGAAGCTCAATAGCTCAACAACGACCTTTTCAGCAAAGAACTGGAGCGTGAACAACAGTATGATTATGCCGAGCTGAATGCGCACTCTTCCCTTAAGTTGCCCTTGAATATGAAGGCTGACGATAATCCTACATGCAACATTTCAAAAAGATCTGCAATGGCGAGAGTGCTGCAGAAATGCTATCTTATTGTATGGGATGAGTCTACTGTGGCCAACAAGAAGTCATTGAAAGCACTTAATCGTACGTTGAAAGATATTCGTGGAGATAATCGATTGTCTGGTGGTGCATTGATATTGTATGCAGGTGATTTCAGACAAACATTGCCTGTAGTCAAACTAGGAACTTCTGCTGATGAAATTAATGCGTGTTCGAAAAAATCTAATTTGTGGCGCTCTGTGAAAACACTTAGATTGACTACAAATTGACTACGATTGACTTCAGCAGATTTGTTTTCCATACAACTGTTAGACATTGGTAATGGCATTGACAATTCTGGCTTCATAACGCTTCCAAATAATTTTTGCACTTTTGTGTCATCGAAGGAATACTTGATTCAGAGCGTGTTTCCAAATTTTGTACAAAATTATAGAAACCATGACTGGTTGAGGGAAAGGCCGGAAAAAATAAAGATGTCAATGAGATCAACGCATCTATTTTGAATTCCATCCCAGGAGAAATGGTTGCGTATGGGTCGGTTTATACAATTATCAATCAAGATGATGGTGTAAATAATCCAGTCGAATTTCCAAATTCATTGGACTTACCTGGATTGCCGCCATACTATTTACAAGTAAAAGTTGGAGCCACCATAATTATGCTTCGGAATCTTAATCCATCCACGACTTTGCAATGGTACAAGACTTGCTGTGAAAAAATGTATGACTAATTTACTTGAACAACTATTTTGACTGGGAAATTTTGTGGTGAACACGTTTTAATTTCGAGCATTTCGAGGATTCCGAAATTCATTAAATTAAATCATTAAATTCATTTAGTAAGCAGAGAAGCGCGAGGGTCTGCTAGTCTACAATAAATTTGTAGAAAAAAATCTGTGTGTAAGCGGCTATCTTCGCAAAGCGAGCACCCAATTGCATGCTGTTTTTTTAAATGATAGCCAGGGAATGTGGCAGGTTTGCACAAGAAAATTTGAACTTTTCTATAAATAGGTTCCTTAAAAATTAAAAATTAATCAACAAAATCTTAAATTAAAAGGTGTGTGTTTGAACGCCTATTTCATTTCATTACTCCGCAGCGGGTGCAGACTATGTGGTATTTTTTTTTTTAATTTAAAGTTTTTACTTATCTATAAAAAGGTCCCTCGAAAATTAAAAATTAATCAAAAAAAAACATCTGAAATTTGGTCTAAAAATGTGTGTTTGAACTATTTGATTTCATTTTTTGTCATTCTCTAGTACAGAACATTCTATGATCGATTTTGTTTTTATACCTTTTTGTAAGAAAAATTGTTTTCTATAAAAATTGCAATTTGTATAAGTATATATGTTTCTTTTGATTATCATTGTTTATTTTCGATGAATTCCTAAACATTAAATGCATATAGTAAGCAGCGCAGCGCGCGGGCGTGCTAGTACTATGTAAATCATAAGCTGACACATTTATATATTGATTGAGTATGGGTATAAAAGTAAAGACGCTTCCAAAGAAGTGACTCACACATTCCTTCTCGTTTTTTATTATAATTTGTAACAACTGTTGTCCAAAACTTCATTTAGGCTGCTTTTAATTGCTATAAAATAGAGGTGGACACGTCGTGGCTGTTTCAGCTCCCGAGGCCCTTTCTGTTATGATTTTTGGGGGCGCCAGAAAGTCGTCCCAGACGGTCTTCGCTCGTGCTTAGCGATCCGTGAAACTTAAAAAAAACAATGCCACTAAAATTGGGCGTCAAAGAGGCAGCAAAAATGTTTAAGCGCTGTGATCTCGAGATTGCAACAACACACTTCATGTGTATTACCTTTGCTCGCACATTCTGTCTGGTTCATGACTGGCTGTGCAGTCGCTCTTTCCGTTATATATTGTGCCCACGGCTACTATAAACTCAAAATGTAAGTTCCTTTTTGAAAAGTAAAAAAAAGGTGCAATTTGATACATGAAAATCTATGTTTGTACAAAAACATACTAAACTCTATCAATATAAAGTACTCAGTTAGCATGTATGTACATCAGGGCTGGTTTATTTGTATGGGACAAAAAAAGTGTCCACCAGAATCTGAATCTAGGAAAACTTCTAAGAAAACTTCACCAAGAAACTATGTGTCTGAAATAAATCTTGCGTTGTCCAAAAGGCACATACACACACAACCACATTAAAAATGTAGGGAAACAAGTGCAAGCCAGCTACAAAAGTGCCATAATGAAGAGAAATTAAATTTAATTAAGGCAGTCGAATGAAAATAGAAATGTATATTATTGTTTATTAGTTTTATACCCGGTAATCATTTTAATTATTTAAAAGGAGATTTAAACCATGTTGATTGTATATCTGTTCTGCAGGATCGGATATTTTCAACATTGCAGTGTGTATTATCGTCCACCAGCTCCACAGCGTCCACAAATAGGTTGTTTCTCCTCGTTTTAGTGCAACATTTGAATTTTAACAGATTTCTGTTTGTAAAGTATCCAGCACTGCGAAATCGAAAAATTCCTGTAAAACTTCATGTAAAAAAACTGTGCCAGGAATTTTTTGTTTACGTTTTCCTTGCGTGTGTATCCAGCAACATGGGCGCAGTCCACAGATTTATTTCGATAATTGCCTATCGGGACCGTGTGTGGACTGAGAGAACAGCTGACTCAGCTCAGGAATATATGTTCAACAATTATTGCTGAAGTGAATGGTGACAGATATAGGCAAAAACTGTGCGCAAAACCAAAAAGAGTGTAACGAACCTTTTTGTCCGCCTTATGTGCGCTTGGCGCACTTAGCGGCCGGCGGGTTCGTTACAACAATTTTTTAATGTTGCCTGGATGACAAATAGAAAGACTTGGTCGGATTCTTTACACACGAGTTCTTTATTGGTATCTTAGGAAATACTTAAGGATGACGACTTAGCCTAATCTTCTAGCGTCTTCTAACTCTCTGAAATGACTTTCGACTTCACTTTATGTTCGCCGATACACGCACTTGCAGTCTCCGCACTTGAATGTCCCGAGCCGCTGTCGCGGGCCTCCTTTTATTCCCTCGTTGGCGCATGGCCGCGGCCGTTGCTACCTAGCAACAACGGGACTTTCCTCCAGGCGTCGGCTGTACGTTCCCATCGGCTCGTCTGATGCTCTCCATCTGCTTCGTAACGGCCATAAATGGTCATGCGCTGGACCACTGCCGGCCCCATACCACTATCCCGCCTCTCTTCCGCGCTCCTTTACTCTCCCTGGTAGCGCCCTCTGATCGCGGCTCTCTCTCCGTTGCCCCGTGAAGCGAGCCCCTCCCGGTCAATTTGCAGTTATCCGGTTATCCGGGCAACCCGGATAGACCTTAACCCCTTAGAGTCCATGCGTGTTAGGATATCATTCCTCACAAGAGATGCAAATTATCTTTTTTATTGTGCAAAATATATGCCACCACCAACACAATCACTTCATCGACAGAGACATTTTATTTTTTTTTAAATTTTTTTTATATTTATTTTGTTATTTTTTTTCTTTTCCACAGTTGGCACTGTTTAAAAAACACAGCTGATTTATCAACCCTGTTTTAGCTATATTCCATACCGTCACGGAATAACTAGCAAATTCTTGGCAGGAATTTTGCGCGGTGCTGGAGACATTCCTTAAGTTACCAAAACTTGATGGGTTTCTATATTTTGTGTTTTGCTTATTTAAGGGTTAGGTTAGGTTAGGTTAGGTTGAGGCTTGTACTAGGATCGCTAGGTTTCGGCCCGTTGTGATACCGCAAAGATCATGTCCTCTTCCCTTGTGAGACACTATGTCAGCAATTGTTTAGGGGGCACACAGCCTTGCATGGGTGCCTTTTAGCCAATGTCCCGTAAGGGAACGTATGACTGAGCAGCACATTTTCCTGCTGATCTTGCAAAGCTCATCGGTGCACTTCTTTAAGATATTAGGCCATGTTTGCCGAGTTATAGGACATAGTGACACTGCT